>CM060954.1:100126826-100863158 GCA_030765055.1 Mantis religiosa | reverse complement strand
ATAATCAACAACACGTTCAGACTTGAGTTGTATCGCCTTAAATAAAAATTTAAGCATTTCCCAGGTCTGCAGGTATTTTCCAGTTTGTTCATCGTTCCTTATTCTATGCGGTAAAAGATTGCGGCACATGCTTCTCCCTTCATTCTTCCTTCAACTTTTCCAGGTTGTGTATTCATGATTCCTCTTTCAGGTAAACGGTAATATATATTCAAATCACACTCGTCGATGAAATTTATCATCTAGCTTCGACTAAGCTTAAACAAGGTAAGCCCTGGTTAAACCGATATGAATGCAGTACTGATCCAGCAGTCAGATTTAAACCTCAAATTCATTCGTGGCAACGACTATTTTTTGTTTTCTCCTCTTCTTAATTCTTTGACGATTCATAGCTCTCCTCTCATTTGTCTGAATCGTTCTTGAAATGTACGCATTCTTAGCAAGTCATTTTAAGATCTACACAACCTCGCTGCCTTTTTTATAATTTTCTCTATATATTTATAATTTTCTCTGTAAACAATTTGCAATCGATGTTTAATTACTGTACGTTTAAATATTACGATCTGTGAATCACCATTGCGCAGTTCGTCATGCACTTACCGAGCGGGATGGCTCAGGCGGTTTCCTCTGTGGCCCTCATTTGGGAGGTCCGGGTTCGATTCCCGTGGCCAATCTACTTCACCCACGAATTGTTTTGGAGGTTTTCCTGGGTCACCATGCGAATGTTGGGAGTTGAATTACATTCCCCAATTTCCTATCCTCCATTTCATCTCCACTATTATTTCACATTATTTCTCATCTGTTGGTCTGTTTTAGGGTAGAAATAGCGGCGGGGAGTCTCGCCTTTGTAAGGCAGAATGATATGCTCTTGGCAAAACTTCCCTTTCCGGTAGGACGGTCTCTGGTCTCCGAACCCGGTCTAGTGGGGTCGTTTTAGGACCACAGAAGGTGGGATACCAGTTGTACTGTCCTGACATGGAGTTTCCAACTGGTAAAGTGCCCTTTGCACTGTCGTGGCTCCTCATCGCTTCATCTTCCTCCCAGGGATGCTCCACATGGGGCATAGGTTCAATAGACCAGCTTGAACGTCCGTGCCGAAACTTCTCCATAGCGCAGTCCAGTCCAGTCGCCATGCACTTCCCAGAAACTCATTCTGTGGCGATATATTTGTGCTAGACTGTTTGCTTTCTGCCGACACGATTCACTTATTTTAGAAATTTTTCTCTGGGTTTCTCGACGCAGGTTTATTTCCAGGTATTCAATTCCACTTGGTGATATTCTACGGAACAATACTGTGACTTTGTGGGTTCGTGAAATTAAAAGTCCAATTGCACAAACTCAAAATGTTCTTTATTTCCACCAAATTTACATTTGGAACACTTGCCGATTACATAGAATTACGTAGTGCACACAATTACAATCCACCAGTTCGTCTGTCACAGGTCCACTTCACACTCATAATTACGTACAACTCCTCTGATACACATACGCAGTCTTCCAGTCCATTAGCTAGCACGGCGCTCTTCACGGCTGCTCGCCAAGAACTGAGCTGAATCGTCCACTGCATCCCTTGTACACCCAGATCGCTTTGTCTGGAAGTTTCGCGGCTCAGTGAATCATTCGTATGGTTCCAGACGTCATGGGGAGGGGAAACAGACGGTAAAGTGCCTCGTGACATTTCCCTAACCATCCCCTTCAGTGAACGCCTCAAGATAAATGGGTAGGCGTGGTCTGAATGCTTCCCGTCTGGCGCTACCTGCCAGCTGGTTCTATCGGGAACTCCCATGTTCGGGTGACAATACGGTACGGCGCGAATGGATCAAGACACAGATGTTCTTTTATTCACTAGATCCATCACAGTAATCCTAGCTTGCTTAATTCTTTCCCCTTTTCCCTTTCTACTTTTTTTTCTCATTATGTACAACACTGATTAAAATTTTTGACAGTTTGGTATCCATTTTATGCATTTTATATTGAAATTGGTCACTCCACCTCTTTCTACGAGGTGCAATATCTTGCTATCTTCTATGTTTGTAATTGTGTATACTTCAGATATATGACTGAAACCCATATTGACATGCTCATGCATTTTTATATGTCCGCCACTTGTTCCTTCAATATTAGTAATATTTGGTTGTTATTGTGAATTTCAGTTTTGAGGCGAGGATAATCAAAAGTGCTGCACCCGGTTTAGACGCCTTACTCTCATTACTGCTGATTTTTTGCTTTTTGTTGAAGACCAAGCTTTTGATCCATATAGTAGTGAGGGAATGTCCAGAATTTTATAAAAATTTTAGAACAGTCTCCTTTGTTTCTCAGTTTCCCAACAATGTTCCTTTCATTGTACTTAATACGGCTAAATTTTGGTCGCTTAATGTCAATGTCATCTGTATAGCCAAGAGGTACATTACAACCTGGGTAATTGAACTTATTTACATCTTTCATTGGTTCGTTATTTAAGACAATTTTGTTCTGATTGGCATTTTCTCTTAAAAACCCATATACTATGCTTTTAGTGATATATTTAGACCATATTGTTTAACGATTGAGCTTACTTACAAGATCGCTCTCTATAACCTATTTTTCGAAGTTGCAAAACGCAATTTTATGTTCAGAAATAACTAGAGTACTTAAAGTTATATCATTCCTTTAAAATTACCAGCCATTGATAATCTCTTATCATCTCCTTTTCTGTATTTATGCCCTTTTTTGTTTTTAATTATATGTTTGCGCCTATGCATGAACTTTGTGTGGCTCTAGGCAAATGTTGAAATGCTATCTCACATCAGCAAAGTGAGTTAAAGGGTTTTTATAGTAAATAAACGTAGAGATATGTGGATAGGGATGTTGAAAGCTCTATGCTTCTCCACCAGCTCACTGAACAAATGCTACGATCTTTGTTGTCTGTGCCCACTTTATTCCTCTAATGTCAAGTGCTCCGCTGTTATACCCGTAATAAGTCTCTTTATAATATTGTTTGTATAATTATGTTGTATTGAAGAAGCGAGGTTTTTTCCTTTATCAAATGAGGTCTTTTTATTTTCAGCTCATCACTCGAACGTTGCACTAAGCTTGCGTAATAGTCAAAAGTAATACTTTTATCATTTTACAAGTAGTCAATAAAAATAATTCTCTGTGAATCCCATAAAACACTCGCCATAACCTTGTTAGTTCACAAAATTTACTTTGCCTTTTTGGAGTGGGTTCATCTGGCGCAATCCAATGTTTTGACTGTGATTTACTTTCTGGAGTGTAGTGATGTATACCTTCATCCATGGTGATAAGGTGTCTAAAACATTCACTGGTATTTTGACGGTAGAGCTCCAAAGTCTTAACAGAAACAGATGTTCTTTGCAACTTTTGATCAGGTGTCAGCAAATGTGGCACCCACCTTGCACATAACTTGTGAAAGCACAAAACATTACCTAAAATATTACCTGCAAGTTATTTTGATGTGTTTACGCCTCTGCTATCTCAAACAATTTTAATCTGCGGGCTTACAGTACTAAACGATGATCTCTGAAATGATGACTTCTACAGGGCGTCCAGAGCGAGGATCATCACTAGTGCTCGTACGTCTCATTTTAAACTCTGCAACCAACCTTTTAATCATTGTATATGAAGGGGCAGAGTCTTTCAATGTACCGTTCATTTCCACCTTGATTTATTTAGGCGTTAAGTCTTTCAAATGGAAGTATTTAATCACTCCTCGTTTTTTCCAAATCCTCAATTTTTCTGAAACATCTGCACTTGTCTTGTTTAAAATGTTGTCATTCAAAAACTAAACAAGCTATTGGCCTGTAACCATGAATATAAGCTAGTTTAGAGTTAAACTACATGCTGTCCGTCAAACTGGTCCAGTGGCTCCATCTCTATATGAGACCTGGGACTTATTAGCCGACCCTCGTATTATTCACATTTACTGTTTCTTCTAGTTCATCTTTTGCATGCAGCTTTTTCCCCATCCTGATTTCTCTCTCCATAAATTTCAGTATTGTGTCCCTTTCCACTTTAATTTTTAATATGGCACAATTGCTGTACTTATTTATATATCATTCATTCTTTTCCATATTCATATTTGAAACCTGTACTTTTCGCAGACTTCCACATTGTAAATTGTCAGGCTCTACATAAAGCACTACTTTATTCTGTGCTCAAGGGTAAATGCCTTACTTGTCATTATTTTTCTCTGACAATAGTGGTAGATACCAGTTGCTTAATGTTCCTAACTTGCTCTTCTACTTCATCGGTAGTATGCAAGTGATGTTCTTTTTCTTTTCTTTTTACTTTATTTTATCCAGATTTATTGAACCCTATTTTACACAGTGGTATATTAGGGTTGGAGTTGATATATAAAAATATATAATTTTAACAAAAATATTTTAAATACTAGAAGGAAGAAATGATGTTTTAATCTGATGCATATTAATTTAAAGTATTTCAGAGGTTTAAACACTGAGTTTATAAACATCATGAAGTACTTATACTGTTGTGGCTTCATTAGCAAAGATGTGAGCGGAGCAGAAAGTTCAGTTCCTGGAGAGTCTCGCTTTAATATTAATTCTCATCTTTCTCTTCAGAAAATGGGACAACAACAGAAAAGGAGATAAACCACAGTTTGAAATTCTTCACCACACATGCACTCGACGTTGGATGTTAAGTGAAAGCGTGATAAGTATTCACCAAATTTACCATGTCCACTTAACAAAATTTGGTACAAGAGCTTCACATTTTCCTCTGTCATATACACTAGGGAAAAATGATGTTTTTGTTAAACTTCCATTTGGAGTTGTTAGCCTTTGTTGGTTCCATTCTTCAAGAATATGTTGATGTAATATTCTCCTTACATTAGAAATAGGACATAAAGAGTATGTCACAGGAAGATTGGATTCTGCAGCCTTCTTAGCCAAGCAATCAGCTCTCTCGTAACCTAAAATTCCACTGTGTCCAAGTTTTCTCCTTCTTCCAATGACCATAGTCTGTCTTTGTGCATAGAAGTTCATCATGTCGTTCTCTTTACTGTCATTTCCTATCACCAGCATGTTCCTTAAGATTTTCAAAATTCACATTCTCACACAAATCGCATCTCTCCCATTTCCAACTGATGCTCTTCCGTCTGAACCTCTTTAACGGCGCAATTTTATTGACCCGACCTGGATCACGTGTGTTCGTACTCCGTGCGCTATGATACTATAATCTGTCTCAAACCAGAACAGAACGACCTTACTGTAAAGAAAAGAGAGGGGAGACAGAGACAGACAGATACTTTAAAGCAATGCTCTTAAGCTACTGATTGGTAGAGGAAAATTCTTGGCTGT
The DNA here is from genome assembly GCA_030765055.1 of Mantis religiosa. NCBI lineage: Eukaryota > Metazoa > Arthropoda > Insecta > Mantodea > Mantidae > Mantis > Mantis religiosa. The sequence goes on along the minus strand of CM060954.1, from coordinate 100,857,843 downwards.
TTATAGAGGCAGCTATCCGCCCGTCTCGGCAAGGCAGCATCGAACTCTACGACCGCTTTCATACATGGGAATCGATTCATATCTACGTTAGCCAATCAGAGACATCAGAATATATTTCCTACCAAGAGTAAATCGTGTGATTGGAGCTGGTTTTGCTTTACTACCATGAACACCTTCGTTGGCCCTAAAGCATATGTATGTCTTCGGCGTTCTACCGCGCAAAGGTTCCGCCTCGAGTATGGGTGTTTATATGTGTAAAACAAAAAAGGAATGTAAGAAGAGCAGGAAAGTGCAGAAGCATAAAAAAGCTGAAGAAACAAGCAAAATGGAAAAAAATTACCTTAGCTGCGGTGTCAGCCTAATTATAAAATGGACTACACCTGTTTTACGTTACCTCTAACCCTGTGCTAGGATATGGCAGTAACTTTGATAATAACGATAACACCAGCTAAAATGCTTGTAGTTGGGTGTGGATGAAGTAGACTTAGGGCGAAGGCTTACCGAGTCCATTTGTGCAGGCATACATCCTTCTTCCAACCTTCCATTTTCATGCAGTTTACGACCGCCAACTCGGAGAACGAGGCGTGAGACATTACCACCCTATGCTCGTTTACGACCCTCTCACATGGATCAGGATTTACGTCCTTGCTTACTATTCATTTGCAGTGAACAAAGACATATATGGCCGACAGAAATAGATAAATCGTCTGAATTCAATGGGCGAATGATAATGAATTGGTTGCAATATGTCAGAAGATATTTGGTTAACTAAAAAGAATCACTGTTGAATAGAAAATTCCAGGAATAAAATACTTCGTAAAATCTGTGAAACGGAAAGAGTTTAGAGAAGGTTTTCATTGTGAAACTCGTGCAAGCAGTAATGGATTCACAATTTGGCTAAGGTTTTGGACATTGTTCTTTGACAACAAATTCATTCTTCGAAACTGTTACGTAAAAACACTGTACATAGTGATAATGTTTATTTAGTATCATAACCTCCAGAAGAATTAAAGTTAAGTTTAAAAAGATAAAATACCTAATAAATGGATGATTATGAACCATCAATGGTAAAGGCGTCTAAGAGGATATAGCCTAAAAAGTTGTGGAGATCTGAAGATAATCGATGTGGATTTGAAAAAAGAGAAAGCTCCTGAGTAATTTTATAAAGAAATTAATATTTTGATGTCACGATTTTGCAATATAATAGAACAAAAGCGAAACGAATTTGGTTACAAATTCACAATACACAGCGATACTCATGCGATCATGTGTTAATAACCCTCACCAAAAAGGAATGGCTTGCTCTGTTTCATTTGTTATTATCAAGATCATTACTAGAGTATGTTAAATAATTGAAGGTATAGAAACGGAAAATTGATTCTAGTTAACATTATGAGTCAATCAACTGATATTTTCTTTCAGAGTATTATTTTTCTGATGATCACAAAGCAGTTAACTTGGTTGCTTGGCGCCCGCCTCGGTAGCGTGGCGGTAGCATGTCTGCATCACGTCCAAGAGCTCCCGAGTTCGAATCTCGGTCAGGGTGAGTTACCTGGATAAGTTTTATCCGGGGTTTTCCCTTATCCTGATAGATGAATGTCGGGTAACTCTAAGCTCCATGGACTCCGGACTCATCTGAGCAGCATTTCAACCATTGCATTCATCGTCCGATGTGATTTAACGTTGGAGGACGTAAATGACAAAAAAAAAAAAAAAAAAAAAAAAAAACCTTGCTTGGGAGCAGGTATTCTTCGTATTCATTTGTTTCACTTCTACTTCATATGTTTTTAACATATTAATCTTTGTGTTTTATAAACCTATGCGATCTTTGTCATTATGTAACTCCAGGGCCAGAATAACGTAAATGGACTTTAAATATTATTTAAATATTTACTGGAGCACACCCCCTCGCAATCAATGATTTCTCCACCGACAAAGGGTACTTACTCATGCACATCTGTATTACCTAACACTTGTATAAAAGTGAACAGCTTGTAGAAGTAGTTAATCATTTGCTAAGCTATTCGATATCATGTCGAGAACAAGAAAATAATGGTGAGGGTGTTATTTGCGTTAGCCAAAATCACCACCACTATCACAGAGGAAGGTAAATGAAATTAATTAAATCCTTATTGAGCATAGAAAAGCTACTGTGCAACAGAGGGAAAACCAGGGAGTTATGCTTAATTGGATATTACATGAGTAACGTATCTACGTTAATCAAAAGCATAAAACCGAGCAGTTTGCTTCGGCGGTAGCACCTCCAGTCCTTATTCGAAAGATCCTGGGTTCATATCCTCTGGTCGACAAATATGGTTGTTCTTTTATTTGGTTTCTCTCAGTCACCAAGGTAAATACCGGATTTGATATTAAATACCGTGACCTAAAAGTTCCACCGAAATCTAAAACAATATTAAAAATGTAAATAGTTATATTCCTTAAATGCTCTGTCATCTATTCACAGATAGTGAAAGCAGACTGGACGGCACCCTAATACCATCTGCCCGGCTGGTACAGTCGTCTAACACTACTGCCTCTTTGGACATGGTTGTAGCACGATGGCATGGTACAGAGAAGAAGTCTATAGTGCTAGTCCCCACGCACCAAGCCATGTGGTTATCTTCTAACACATCCATTGAGGTATGATCACTTTTTATAGGGACGTAATATACATTTTGAAAATGTACAAAGTTAATTTTGTAACATTCGCAAATATTGTTGAATAATTCTGCTTCAGAACTTGGCGAAAATTATTTCCAGGCTTCATTTAAAATCCAATCCCTTTTTAGAATAAAGAAACGGATGCTTTGCCATAGAACTCGGCAAATATTATAAAGTTTATACCATATCTACAAACCCTTATAGACATATGAAAGGGTAGAGCCAGACTGAAAAATTCAATGCCATAGCCAGGATTTGAACCACGGATCTTCCGGTCTCCGTCTAGCCGCTCTAAACCATTGAGCTACTATGGCCAACGTGCCAACATGACATTAAATTCTCCAAATGACTCGGTTTTTCCCGGTAAACCACTAGGACATCTCATAAACACATGAGACAACCACCTTAATGGCGACTTACTATGCTGTAAGTACTTTAAGACCCGGGCTTTATAGTTCGGACCACTATTAGGTACAATGAATGGAAATTAATTGTTCTTTCACACCAGCCGTGTGTAGGACGCACTATGAAAGGGTAGAGCCAGACTGAAAAATTCAATGCCATAGTCGGAATTTGAACCACGGATCTTCTGGTCTCAGTCCAGCCGCTCTAAACCATTGAGCTACTATGGCCAACGTGCCAACATGACATTAAATTCTCCATGGACGGAGACCAATTCTGGACGGAAACCAGAAGATCTGTAGTTGAAATCCCGGCTTTGGCACTGAATTTTTCAGTCTGGATCTACCCTTTCATAGTGCGTCCTACACACGACTAGTGTGAAAAGACAACTAATTTCCCTTATATACATATTTAAACAGTTTATCTATCATAAAATTGAAATGTAAATGTGTCACAAAAAGTGAAGGAATACATCTCAAATGTTCTGTCATGTTCTCAAGGTATAGCGTTGTAATATCAGAACGACAGTGAACATTTTTAGAAGATCAAACAAGGATTAGTTTTACATGATTTGAATTATTTTATTTTTGTTTCGAAATATTATTCTTTAACATCAATACGTTTTTGTTCGGTCCAACCAGTCCTTAGGGCACTGTTACCATTTTTCTTGAAACACTTCTGAAACCAGCTTTTTGTGTTGTTCCATTTCTTCATCTGACAAAACAGAAAAGTGACTCCACGCATTTTATGGTTAATTTTTGAAAAGAAAAAGAAATTACAAGGTGTTTTACTGACCCCTAGATCATCCACATATATTTCGTAGTTGCTAGTTTTGCTGTATGTTATCATGTTGTAAAATTGTATTTCCTTCGAGCGTTTTTCATGAACTTAAAAAAATGTAATGAGTTAATACTTAAAATGAGTAAACTTTCATTTGTGTACAGTTAGTAGTGACGGTACGTCTTTCTCATAATGCTGTAATAAGATAGCATTTTTATTTTCTTATAAAAAAGAAAGAAAGAAAGAGAGAAAAATAAATGGCTAGCAACCATCTTTTAACGAGCGTTGCGAATTAATCGAACTTTCTTTTATAGTCTTAGGTTCTGTTTGAAGGATCCATTAGGCCGATTGAGTTTACTTTTCGGGCTCATAAGAATAAATCTAAAATTCATCACCAGTATTGACATTCTAAATGAAATATGAAGTGCCGCCTTGAAATACCTCCAGTTTCTTTTTTACACCAATCAATGCCTCGTTTTTGATTGTTAGTTTATGTAGAATCCAAGGATAACACAGTTTTCCATGTCTAACTGTATGTAAAACGTTTTTGATTTGATGCATACCAATACCCAATTCGTCGGAATAAATGCATTATATGTATGTAAATTTTATTCAAGTATTGGTCAAACAGTGTTAATATTTTCAGGTCCTTCAGAAATTTATCATTAAGAAGAAACAATTTCTTTTGAATTCGCTGTGCCTAATATAAGTTATTGCCTAGATTGCATTTCTTTGCCAAATGCATTTCTAAACATTTAAGCTTTATTTTATAATTTTAGTAACCATTTCTAGGTTTGTTTATGCGTCCATAACGATATACGATATTAAAAATATAGCACTGGAATTTTTGTTCTAGTTTGAAGTCATTTGTGGGTGAAAATGATGTTTTAAGTGATTATAATTATCAAACTGTTAGAAAAAATTGAACAAATTATATGGAAATCAAATCACAAAGCATTAGAAAATAGCTGTAAGATAGAAACAAATTTCATTTGTTTTTGGAAACTTCACATTCTAAAATTTTTATCGCACTATTTTATGTCTAATAATATGAAAAACAATTGTAATATACTGTCAAATTTCGTTTACATGTAAATTGATGACACACATTAATTTTAAATTAATCAAAATGAAATGACACTTTGCGATGATTCTTATCTGGGAGTTTTGAACATCATGTATACTTTTCACAACTGCTGATAAATTGCAATTAAAAGCTGATCTATGCAACAAGTAAAAAACAGATAGCCACAGTTTTTTTTCCCGAAGATAGAAGAAACCTCAATGTTTACTATTTTTATCTGTATCAGGCAGACGAAGCATTGTATTTCGACAACAAATTTCGGTCCGAGCTTTTATCGGAAATAGATATTTTGGGAAAAAGGTCAGCTTGCGCAAGCGTACATGCTTATGCATGTTGGTCAACATCAATACTCAAATAAGCTAGCAGATGTACCGATATCGTTACATTTCAGTCCCTAGCAAAATTTCTGTGTCTTGCACTCTGAGGTTTTGTAGGAAAGAATCGTTAAAATCCTACATTTTTAGCAAACTACCCATATAAACATTTATATTTGTATTATTTCAAAGAAATTTCATTCATAAGTATTCTCTGTAAGTAGCTTTTATACTGTTTTAATATTTTTAAGGGAGGGCGCCGGGGTAGCGCGGTGGTTTCGTTCGCGGCTCCCGTTCTAAGGGTCCCGAGTTCGATTCCCGGCTCTGGGGTTGGCGATTTTAAGTCGGCCCTATCCACGCCTTCACCTCTGTCTAGCACACGTGAAGTATCCCCTATGCCCAACGTGGTTCGGAGTCCACGGTAAAAACTGTAGGTCCTCTCACCTCACCGCCATCTTCACTATCACCCTATCATCGGAGGTAATGGACACCGCCCTCTGGGTGCCTCCACCTGAGAAATGGGTCCGATCATCACTTGGTGGGGCGAGGTTACCCCGAAGGCCAAGGTTGCCATGTGGGGAGTGTTAGTAACTAACTATATTTTTAAGGGATATTCAGGCAAACTAGGTATTTCCGACCGTTTGCCGATGAATTCCAATAAATAAAGGAATTTGAATTCACGGCAGTAAAATGAATAAAGGAATTTGAATTCACGGCAGTAAATTTAAAAGGAAATCAAAATACTTATGCCCACCTCGGTGGTGTAGATGGCAGCGTGTCTGCGTCACATTCAAGAGGTCTTGAATTCGAATCTCGGCCAGGGTGAGTCACATGGCTAAGGTTTTCCTCGGGGTTTTCCCTTATGCTGAAAGACGAATGTTGGGTAACTGTAAGCTCTCAGGACCCTGGGCGCATTTGAGCGTCATTTCACCCATTCCATTCATCGTCCGATATGATTTAGTACTGGAGGACGTGAAATTAAAAAAAAAAAAACTTTTAATCTATTTAAGGCTTAATAAGGTGGATTAACATCACACGGGGAATATAAATTCGCCTCTGACATAACAAACTCCAGTACAGCACATTACATGGGACAATGTTTAATTCCATATGACAAACCAATAAATACTAACAAGGTTTCGGCCACTGTCCTGAATTCTGTTTAGTTTTCGGAATTATCTTTATTCCGATTTTAATAGCTATGAAAGCTAAGAAAAATATTCTTGCAATCAAACGATTTACTTTTCCCACTCTTCTAAAATTAATATTACAAAACTGTATATTCTATCCATGATTTATATTTTGAAAATAAATCACAATCAAGATAAACTGTTACTGCATATGTTACATTCCATAGTAGACTAGAGCTGGATTTAAACAGGAGATAATGTGTAATATCTTTGAAATATTATTATCTTTGAATGGCTAGAAGAAAATATGAATAGCAACTTACCACTAACAATCACAATTATTTCAAAATTCAAATTAATAGTAAAGAATATCTTGAAAACGGTTAAAATAAAAAACTTGCCATGGTATAAGGTGCACGCTTAAAGAGATCTGCAATTGTTTAGTCCATTTCTTAAGGTTTACCAGTTATACAAAGTCATTCAGAATGGACTTCACAGGCTATTCGTAGAAAAATAAAGGTTTTCCTTTTGATTTTGATACTTATATTAAAGATATTGTATATTCAGTGGATTTAGAGCCATTTTTGTAAAACAAAAAATAATCCTTTTTTAATTATCACATGTCTCCCTCATAAATACACATAACTATACCAATGCTCTTCTAACTTTTATACATTATATTTATCTTCAAAAGATCAATGGATTTCCGTATATACTGCTTACAAAATTTAGAAAAGGTGGAAACGATATGTGGTTTCTTTTTGTTTTAAAGAAAAGCAAATGTTATCACTTCTTTCAAGTGCGACATATTTTGATCCTTTTTTGGTCTTTTTTTTTTAAGCAAAAATGGTCCGGCTAAACCAATTTAGAGAACACGCACGTCTTTTAATCGTAAATATTTCCTATCCACATTCCAATGTGAAGGTAGAAAGCTTTTTTAATCAGCTGAATATTGCCAAAGAAAAAAAAACAGCTTAAACAATCGAATTTTGGTAGCCGGGTATGCCGCATTGGAGAGTGTTACTATTTTAGGAAATACGCGTTCCCAGAAAAGACCAGACATAAAATTAGTACAATAAAATTACATCCGGTCCTGTGCAACGTCATTAGCTGTGAATCCTGAGCAGCAACTGGAAATGACTTATTTTTCTTCTGATTATGAAAGTGAATTTTTTCTTCAAAATTATTAAATCGATATACGTACTACTTTTTAAAATTATATATATATATATATATATATATATATATATATATATATATATATTGAATGAATGAATTATTTACTGAGCATGTTTAAAATTTTTAGAATTTACAAGTTTAGGCTACATTTATTTGTCTTTACCTTGTTGCTCCCTTGGTTTACATGACACCCTGTTCTTCTGCTCTCCTAAGTAACTCTTAACATCCATGCCTCCTTGTTACTTAATTAGTCCATTTCTCCCCCCATCTTCCTTTCATATATTCTTTACATTTATTGCCCATTTTTCTTTTACTTTCTGTAAAAACTCACCAGTACTTCTTACTTCCTTTTCCTTCTTCCCCGTTAACATTCTTATCGCTACTGTCCTCTTCTCTACTTTCTCCCATTTTTCCTCCCAAACCATTTTTCTCCACATTGCAACCTCCTCACAGTCTGTTATATAATGTTCTATGCTTTCTTTTCCCCCACACAATTCACAAATTCTCTTTTCCCCACCTCTTATCCTTCTTAGAAATATTGTTCCTGTTCTCATACAAGGTAGTCCTTCTCTATCTTGCCAATTGCAGTAATCTTCATAAGCTACTTGTCCCCAGTTTATTTTTATTTGTTTGTAAAATTGTATTGGTTTCATATTTTCTATACTACCCCATATTTCTTGCCTTTCTATATTTTCTATTCTGCAGTTTACCAAATTACCCACATCTCTTGTATTCGTTCCCTCTGTAACAGTACTTTTGGGTTATGTTTGAGGTATGAAAAGTTTATAACTTTATAAAAATGATTATGTAAATATATTTAATAATTTAAATATGTAAAAATGTATGTAATTGTGTGACTGGCCGAAGTAATAATTGCATGACGTAATATGACGTAATGTTGTGACGTGGTATTAAATCGGCCAATCACAAAATTAAGATAGGAGTAACGATAGTTATGATAAATCAATAATCTTGATATAGAGAGATTTTTGTTGTAATGGTGGAGTGTGATGAATAGTGGTGCAAGATCAAGAATATTTAAGTAATAGTTTGAATCTGTATAAATATAACAAAGTAAGAATTTATCGACATGTTGGAAGTGACTGGGAAAGGAAGTTAAAGTAAAATGTAATCTAAATAATACAATTAAATAGTTACAGAAATTGACTTCTCTGAAACTTTATTCCGAACCACGCCTGAAAAACAGATGTCTCATGACTCTTATTTAGAATAAGATCATACAATTGGTGACCAGAGGAAATGGATAGCCGCAAAAGCTCATACGAGAAGAGAAAGAATTGTGCGTCCAACATAGAAATCCTGTCCCAAATTACGCCCGAACGTGTGGCTGATGAAGATGGAGACAAATTAACGACGAATGGTCACAAATTCCTGTCCCACCTCTAATCTCCATATATCTCCCATTCCTATTTTTTCCACAAATCCTCCTATCACTGCCCATCAACTGTTTGAGTTCTCTAATCTTTTCAGTGACCTTTTTTTTTTTTTTTTTTTTTTTTTTTTTTAGGATTTGTTGGGTACACGATCCACAGTATAACAAATATTCTATTTTTATGTGCAATGCTTTCTTTGCTTTAGGAACTTTAAAAATCCTCTAAGCTCACTAAACATTTACCTGCAAGCTTCATTTGGTAGCTCTTATCGTAACCACACTAATTTTGCGTTATTTATTGCTCACAGAATGTGGTTTCTGGTTCCAAAATTAAATACGCACATGCTCCACTTGTATTTCTGTAACTTATTAGAGTTAGACTAGCAATTTGTCACGTGTACTCAAATCATCTGGAACGCGGTCAGTTAACTTGAATTAGAAGGGAAAAGACAATCAGGTTCGTATCTATACCTATACCTGAAGCAGGCGGGTATGAGAGTTCTTGACTTCGCACCTACGAGGGTAGGTCAAAAAGTAATGCCTCCTATTTTTTTCTTCCTTAAATAAGTTAGGTGAAAACTTTGAATTTGGCGCAATTCCTCAAACCTTCTTCTCCAATCCCCTGCAGTAGTAACTTCCTAAGTCAACAGGTGGTAGCACTGCATCCTCTTACAAAATGGCTGACATCGACATTCCTATTAGACAGCGTTCTGTGATTGAATTTTTGACTGCGGAAGGTGAAACGCCAATTCGCATTCACGAAAGGCTAAAAATGTGCATGGCGATACAACGGTGGATGTCAGCACTGTTAGACGATGACTTCGTCGCTGTAACGAAGCTGAAGGGCAAACACCATTGGCACATGAAAAGCGAAGCGGCAGGCCAGTGACTGCAGTGACTCCATGCAACATTCAGCCAGTCGATTACATCATTCGTGGTGATCGAAATGTTAAAAACAGGTGAATTGTGTCGCATTACCTCCCTCAGTAAAGACAGTGTGATGACGATTATTCAACAACTGGGTTACTCAAAAGTTTGTTCACGTTGGGTACCAAGAATGTTAACCGCCCAAAACAAAGAAACAAGGAAAACAATAGTCTCCGAACACTTGAAGCGCTTCAATTTGGAGGAAGAGGAGCTTCTGGAAAGAAATTGTTACTGGAGACGAAACGTGGGTTCATTTTTTGAACCTGAATCAAAGAGGCAGTCAATGGAATGGCATCACACAGCGTCACCGAAGAAAAAAAAAGTTCAAAACTCAGCGGTCGGCAGGGGAAGTTATGGCGACACTGTTTTGCGATGCAGAGGGTGTGCTTATGATTGATTTTTTGGAGCTGGGATGCACAATAAATTCTGTCCAATACGTCAGAGCTTTCAAAAAGCTGAAAGCACGTCTTCGTCGAGTTCGCCCAACAAAAGCTATGGCAGATATTCTTCTTTTGCATGACAATGCAAGACCACACACCAGCCGTTACACCACTGCAGAAATTGAGAAATTGGGATGGCAAGTCTTACCTCACACCCCACACAGTCCTGACCTGGCACCATCAGACTTTCTTCTGTTCGGGCCACTAAAGGAAGCTCTTCGTGGGATTCATTTTGAAGGTGAGGAGGCTGTGAAAACGTCCGTGCGTTAATGGCTTAGGAAGCAAGACCGTGTGTTTTACCACACTAGAATACATGCGCTAGTTAAAAGGTGGACCAAAATTGTGGAAAAGGACGGAGATTATATTGAATAGTGACAAATTAATCGTCAATGTTGTAGTTTTGAAACTATGTAAATTGGATTCACTTTTCTTGGCAATTAAAAGAGAGAAAAACAAAATAGGAGGCATTACTTTTTGACCCACCCTCATATAATCCCTTCTTGTTTACTGTTTACAGAGTGCAAGCAGACTTCTAATTTAGGGGTGGAACATTGCTGTAGGGAATTACGAGGTACATTCCAGAATAGTTGGCCGGACACACTGAAATTTCCCATTTAATAACTGGGACAGTAATTGCATACAATTTACTATGTAACTCGGTGTTGCGAGGTAGCATTTTGTATGTATGCGGGTGTAGATAAATATTACGGCTAATTTTGAAAGCCCTGAGTTTTCGCTTAGACCTAAGACATCCAACCCTACCTATAAATTACCCAAATGTTGCAAATATCAGAAAGTATAGTGTTTTTGAAGGTAGTTTGTAATCCTAAAGTGTAAATGCACAACATTGTTTCCTGATTACCCAAATGACACAATTTTATATACAGGATGTAACGAAAAGGTATGCCAAAACTTTGGGAAAACATATCCTCAATATAGTGGATAAAAAACGTTCTATGAACATAGGTCTCCGAGTTTTTATATCCATGTTAGAGCTCCCTTTCTGCAACTCTGCTTACACGGTGAAATGTGTAATACGTATAGTATACCACAGGAGAAAAGGTCTCCGGGGGATGAGACGCAGGGAGGTTGGAAAAGGTTCCTACACCCTCCCCCGACAGCTGTATGACACCTCAAGCCAGTTCAGTTACAGACCATTCAAAAACATTCTGACGGCTTGTACCTTTGTGAATGAATCTTTTTGGTTTGAGTGTACAAAGTGAACAGGGCGCATGTCTTTTTAACGGTTCTGCTCCTTGTGTGGCATGCGTTCTCTGTCACGTCCTTGTTCTACAGTGTAAGGGGGCACAATCCTTTCAGGGAACTTCTTTGCGTTGCTGGACAGTAGCTGTCCTTCGGATATAGGTAACCCTACAACAAAACAGCGGTTCTATAGTACAATAATGTCACTTGAACGTCGGAGCTCCCTATAGAACCGGCCGGAATTAGGGCCCGAGGGGAATCATTGATGCCACGCCTACCCAGTTGTCTCGGGAGACCTGTACCGTCTCTTTCCCCTCCCCAGACGTCTCGAAACCTCGAGATAATTGTGCGCGCCACGAAGTTTCCAGAAAAGGCGATCTTCTCTATATAAGGCCTGTAGTTGGCGAGTCAGGCAGTTCTTGGCAGTTCTTGGCGAGCAGCGTGAGGAGCGCCGAATGAGTTAACGGACCGGAAGACTTTGAACGTGCATCAGAGGAGTCGTACGTAACTGTGAGCGTGCAGTGGACCTGTGACAGACGAACTGGTGAATTGTAATTGTGTGCATTACGTAATTCTGTGTAATCGGCAAGGGTTCCGACTGTAATTCGGTGGAAATAAAGAACATTTTGAGTCGTGCAATTGGACTTTTAATTCCACGAACCCACGAAGTCATAATAGTAAACATTCACTTTTTACATCTGGCTACATTGGGTGAAAATTAAAATATATACAACTGTACTGAGACGAATAATAATGTATGATTCAGAAAGTTGGGTGTTGACAAACAGAAAAAAACAATGGTTATTACTGTGGGAAAGGAAGATTTAGAGAAATATATTTGGAGCGATAAGGGTCTTGGACGGATGGAGAATGCGGAGTAACTTGGAGTTACAGTGTCTATTTGGACAACAAAATATAATAGTGAAAATTAAACAAGGAAGTGGGTTGGCCATGTATATAGAATGCCGGAAACTAGTGTAGTTAGAAGGTATTCATAGGGAATCTTGATGGAAGAAGGAGAAGAGGAAGGCCCAGGAAAATATGTGTAGATGATGTAGAAGATGAAGGTGGTTAGGGAGGCCAAGGGCCTACATGGCCTGTAGTGCCAACTATCATCATCATCATCATCATCATCATCATCATCATCATCATCATCATCATCATCATCATCATCATCATCATCATCATCATCATCATCATCATCATCATCATCATCATCATCATCATCATCATCATCATCATCATCATCATCATCATCATCATCATCATCATCATCATCATCATCATCATCATCATCATCATCATCATCATCATCATCATCATCATCATCATCATCATCATCATCATCATCATAAATTGGGTGGAGATGATGCATTTCACAGTTGTTGTCATTGTGCTACTGTACTGACCACAATGTAAATTGCAACAACGCACTATCTATGGTACAGTAGGTAGGGCGTGTTAGCAACCGGTACTCAGGTCATGCACGATGGAGCTCTCCCCATTTCAGGCTTTCTGTCCACCGATTTCTGAAGAGCAGGTTTCCTGGTAGATGGATAGGAAGAGGTAGACCAATTTCATGACCTTCACGCTCGCCTGACTTAAACCCACTAGATTTCTATTTGTAGGGATATTTGAAGTTTCTTTTTTATGCAACTCCAGTTGCAGACGTAGAGACTCCTCGTGCTCATAGTGTGGAGGGCTGACCGACAATACAGAATTCTCTGGGCCTAACTCAGCGCGCATTAGGGAGTCATGCGACGGCGGGTTGACGGATGCATAGGAGCTAATGGAGGCCATTTTGAACATGTTCTGTTATTTCCTGTTTTCCCATTGTTATGTCAGTGGGTGTTGTATGGGCTTCAGCTGTAGAAAAAGTGCTCTAAAAAGGAAATAAACAATTTCTGGACCAATGTTCATATAATAACATTTTGTCATCTATCCACAAGAAATGTCTTTTTTCCCCAAACTTTTGACACGCCCTTTTGTTACAGCCTGTATAAGGGTAATATGCACTTAGAAATTGATAGTGCTGTAGGACTGAAAGTGAGGATTGGGGTAGATTTGGGAAACTGTAGATCGGCTTATACATTTTGTGGGCTTCAACTGGATGTATAAAGAAACTGTACTTTTTATCAGCTGATGTTTACTCATTTGGTCGTAAGAGGTAAAAAAAAAAAAAGGCATAAAACTTTATGGTATGTATAAAATAGCTTATTTTCATAGATTCTAAAGTTAGATTGTACCATTTTTATAGTTATATTAAACATACTCCACGATAACAATGAATTCAGTAGAACATTTGATAAGATGAATATAATTCATCTTCTTTTCTCCCAGGTAACAAAAAATATTAATATTGTGCTTTTAATATTTTGATTTGGATGTTTACAGTCTGCTTGGCTATTTCAGGGTTTTATGTTATTATTGGAGCCACATTTCTTATTACATATTTATTTCGTGTATTATTTATAGACTTAACATCAGATCGTGAGGAACTTAATTCAATAGCAGTAGCTGGCCTGCTATGATAAAAAATTCAGAAAAATGATACAAAGAAAAGACTTCTGATACAATAAATAAAATTATAACTCATCTTAAACCTGTTATTACTTCCTTTGTATGACATCCTTCATAAATTCTTTATCGTGAAGTGTCGTGGTGTTGCTTGACAGAGGAAAAGGATGCTCTCTATACATTTTCGTTCTTTGGATCGGAGGTGACCGTAACTTGAGTAAAATTTCGGGAATCTTTTACTTTATTCCACCTCTTTCTTATTAGATATGAAACGACACTGTATTCCAGTCAAAATTACGACGTCGATATTTCACCGGAAATTCCTGTTTTGAGATCCCTTGACTGCTTCAGTTATAACGTATTGGAAGTAAATAACGAAAAGGTCACTCATTAACTGCTGTTGTCTTGGATTATGACCTCTAAATTTAAATTTAGACACAATTGCCGCTATTGGTTCGTATATTCGGTATTTAAATTAACCTTACAGTAACGAGTTTAGTTTTGTCAGCCCTTTGGTTGTCAAATATTTTGAAGCTTTCAAAAGCTGCGAATGAACTCATTTGTTGCTGTGGGAAAACTTCCCTTAAGTACTGACATCAGTTACCGGGACAAGATTTGTCTATAGTCAACTCTTGCGAATGACAGAAGAGTAGATGAATTGCGATGCTTTTATTATTATTATTATTATTATTATTATTATTATTATTATTATTATTATTATTATTATTATTATTATTATTATTATTATTATTATTATTATTATTATTATTATTATTATTATTATTATTATTATTATTATTATTATTATTATTATTATTATTATTATTATTATTATTATTATTATTATTATTATTATTATTATTATTATTATTATTATTATTATTATTATTATTATTATTATTATTATTATTATTATTATTATTATTATTATTATTATTATTATTATTATTATTATTATTATTATTATTATTATTATTATTATTATTATTATTATTATTATTATTATTATTATTATTATTATTATTATTATTATTATTATTATTATTATTATTATTATTATTATTATTATTCTGGAAAGGAGAATATTCAGAGTAGCGAGTAATCGGCTTTGTAGGGCTTACACCTCCAAGGACCTGCAAGACAATGCTTGTCTGCAGTCCGGCCGTTGTATCTCCGGCTCTGACGTTTTGCGACTGCATGAGGTGGAGGGAGAAGGTTAATAGTACCAACATACAGTAATGAGCAATTGAAAACATATGCTCAAAATTATCTTTAGAATGAAAATATAGTCCTACCTATATATTAGCTTTAAAACACTGAAATCCAAATTGAAATTTCATTATCATGCAAGATATTTGTTACAACACCACTCTATTCGAATATTTCGTTCACACCTTTCACACACCCTAACTGCATCTGTTGGTAGTAATGGGAGTCTCTACATCCGGTGTCGTGGTCAGGAAGTTAAAATTGTCTGCTAGCGCCAATCAGCACTGTTGTTGCTAGGCATGGCTTCCGAACCCAACACCGTGTTGCCAGCTTAAATTTGTTTGAGCCACGTGGCTTCATCTGCTTGGGCTGGTGAACTTTCTTTGCTATTTTGTGCGTGCGTGAATTGCGATTTTTAGTGTTCGTAAGTCCTATTATTATCGCTATTATAATAATATGTCTACTGGTTCGTGAAATATGCAAATACGTGAAATATTTAAAATACTCATTGTTCCTCTGCTTGAAATTCCCCCTAAAGAACTGGCATCAGCGTGCTTCCCCCTCTCGAGAAATGCTAGAACCTGAGAAACAACGGCCGAACTGTAGAAGCAGGCAACGCTCAGTTCTTAGCATGCCCCGGATGAACGATGAACCCAGTTAATTTCCACCAATTAACTAAAATAATAAGAGTTAAATGATGAAGCCTGGGACTCAAGTACTTACGATAGTAAGTCGCCACAAACGGTGTATCTCGGATGCGAGAGCCCCTAGTGTTTTACCGGGGAAATATACGAGTCAAATGGAGAATTTAATGTCAAGGTGGCACGTTGGCCATGGTAGCTCAATGGGTTGGAGCGACTGGACGGAAACCAGGAGATCCGTGGTTCAAATCCCAGCCATGGCATTGAATTTTTCATGTTGACTCTATCTATCGATGAACCCAGTGCTTTGTATGGTGATGAAGAAGAATGATATGAAATATAATGGTGAAAGGAAGAATAGGTAAGTTGAT
Source organism: Mantis religiosa (assembly GCA_030765055.1). Classification (NCBI taxonomy): domain Eukaryota; kingdom Metazoa; phylum Arthropoda; class Insecta; order Mantodea; family Mantidae; genus Mantis; species Mantis religiosa. Next base: position 100,841,592 of record CM060954.1, on the reverse strand, counting down.
AAACATAATTATATAACTCAGAATTGGTATAACGTTCGAGAGAAATCTTGAAAATGTCTTCGGTCTATTAGCCTGCCACGTGGGTTCAAGTCTCCGGGATCTCTCGAATGTGGCGGCGCCACCCAGCTCGGATTTTTAGAAACCCATTTTTCAGAATTCTTCATCTAAATAAATGCTGCTCTATAGTAAAACCTCTGTATCATTATACAATTTTAAACAAGAATAACTAGAGGCTACAACACACAAGTAGTTACACCATTTCCCTAAATAGTCATATCCTTCCACTTAAGTCTGACATAAAACACTGGCAACAATCCCTTCCTACTCCTAAGTTGAATGGTACACAAATGTGCTTTCTCTACTTTCTCTTTGTTTTCATACATTGCGTCAAGGTTCCAGTTTGGATCATAACGAGCCGCTCACGGTCGACTGCAGTTCCCAGATGTCTTTGTACGCACTGGTTCTACCGCGTTTTTAATGAACTGAGTTGTCTTTTTTCTTTATTTTTTATTTTAATTCACGTCCTCCAAAGTTAAGTCATAACGGACTATGAATGAAACGGGTGAAATAATACTCAAATGAGCGCAGGGTCCATAAAGCTTTGAGTTACCCGACATTCGTATTTTACTTTAAGGGAAACCCAGGAAGAAGCCTTATCCAGGTAACTCATCCTAACCGAGATTTGAACTCGGGACCTCTTGAGCCTGAGGTTGGTTCTTACAGAAGCGGTGAACTGCGTTGTCATTAGCTGACATAGGAATACCTAAGCAATTGATTTCTAGAATGTTGTAACGATAATTGAATATAGTGAATAGGCACCAAGGGTAAAAGACATGTCCTCGTGCTGTCTGCAAAGGTCAAAATACTCTACGAGGGTTTGTTTTCTGCTACCTCCCTGTTCAGTGACAGTTCAACCTTCCATCCTCCCTTTAATGATTGGAAATTTTGTGTCTGGTCATTAGTGTCACAAACTTTCAGGTTGGGTCATGTAGCCTGCTACTTCTCTAGGATTCAAATCTGCTCCTCCCATTGTTTTAATGAGGAGATCCACATTTCCTCTCAGTTAGCTTGCAGTTAAAAATCTGCACAGATATTCTATAACTTTATATTCCCAGAGATGCTCATAGCATTTCTGCTTGTATAAACCTATTATTTCAATTAAAATATCACTAACAAAAGGTAAACCATTAGAACAAATGAAAGAGTTCAATTATTATTTAGAACATAACCTCAGTTACCTACATAATAGCAACACAAAAATACACGAGTAAGAAGTTTGCATGATTCCAAATGATCGTATCACGTACTTAGAACAATGATAGATAAAGAGGAAATGAAACTAGTCTGCAAAACAATGATGGACCATACACTACTCTAAGAAAGTGAGTGATACAAAGAAAGCTGGTTACCCGTATAAAATGCAAGGATGAGGTATTTAGGGAAAATAAAAGAAACACCAGGTTCGATCTAATACAAAAGGAATATACAAGGACAGGACGTAATATATATTCAGAGAACAGTTAAAATATGTTCAAAGGATGTCAGATACACGACTACTCATGTCATCAACAAAAAGAAAGGAAAGATATCGGCGAACCCTGAAGAGGCAGAGGTCACAACTTTGAGACGGTACGGAAAGTGTGTCCATACCATAATGCAAAGAAGAAGCAGAAGAAGATTTCAGGAAACCTACAGTTTTTAATTCGTATTTCCTCTTAGATCTTGTAATCTACCATGTTCTTTGTTTGTTCCTTTCCATGCTTTGTCGGTTTGTTTTGTCTTCCTTCCTTCCCTCCTTCCTTCCCTCCTTCCTTCCCTCCTTCCTTCCCTCCTTCCTTCCCTCCTTCCTTCCTTCCCTCCTTCCCTCCCTCCTTCCTTCCCTCCTTCCTTCCCTCCTTCCTTCCCTCCTTCCTTCCTTCCCTCCTTCCTTCCCTCCCTCCTTCCTTCCCTCCTTCCCTCCTTCCCTCCCTCCTTCCCTCCCTCCTTCCCTCCCTCCCTCCTTCCCTCCCTCCTTCCCTCCCTCCTTCCCTCCTTCCTTCCCTCCTTCCTTCCCTCCCTCCTTCCCTCCCTCCTTCCCTCCTTCCTTCCCTCCTTCCTTCCCTCCTTCCTTCCCTCCTTCCTTCCCTCCTTCCTTCCCTCCTTCCTTCCCTCCTTCCTTCCTTCCTTTCTTTCTTTCTTTCTTTCTTTCTGAGTTCAACTTGTGAATCGTATTTTAATTGAGAAGGTCATACTTTTGTGTAATTTTTAATACGGTCTCTTTCTGATTCAGGAAGATATGAAGTATGTTACTAAGACACCAAACGGGCATTGTGGCCATACCATGGAGTGCAAAAGAAGAGGAAGCAGATTTTAACTGAACTTTCAGTTTTTAGTTTGGAGCGTATGTTCCTTGTTTGTTCTTTGATTTTGTAGACCATACTGCTAATGGTTTTAAGTTTATTCTATCAGCTCCAAGGTCCCGCCGTCTCAGTTATTTTTTTCATGCTAAATACCACAGGATTTTATTTTCTTCTTCTGTACTGCGCTCTTTTTATTGCCTCTATTCTCCGGCCACATTCTTTTAGTCCTTTCTCTGTTTCATCACTTTTTCTTCTTTTTAACAATACGTCCATATCCGCAATCTTTTCAGCTATTTTCCCATCAATTCTCTTCTATATTCCCTCAATTCTATCTATTTTCTTCTCTAACACCTCTATTTCATCCAGTTTATACACCCTTTTCAGTATCTCCTCCAGAACTTCCATGCCATCTTCGTTTCGGGCCCAGGGTTCAGCTCGACTCCTCCAATTACTAGCAGTATCATCACAACCGAAGTGGTCCATACAGCCTCTCTCGTTCCTTCTTTAACAATGTTGTTCTTTACCGTACTTAGTGCAAAAACGCCCAATTCTGGCCCCATATTGCGTCAGTTGCACACCCATGTTTTCCCGAGCGTAAGCACCGCTACGACACGTCTTACCTCGGCAACGTTTCGTCAGCACTCCCCTAAACTTATTCAGCTGCACATTATCGCGACTGAAAGTCTCTTTCAAGGATCCCTTCAGCCTTTAAGGACAGGCTGAAGAAGTAGCTTTCGATCCCGAGTATCGCTTTGGATTTCCATAACGTATTCGAGATGTTATCTGAATTTTTTCTGATGTCCTCAATCACAATTGTGGTCATTTCTCCGAGCAACAGAAACGTTTCTTAAGGATTCTCTATTAGAATCCATAGTATTCAATATGTATAATATACTAATAAATCCATGAAGCAAATGCTTCCATTGCTTTAAGTACAACAATGTCGTTGTCTCCGAAGGAACTGTACAAATTCTTCGGGCTTCTCTTGATTTTCTCGTAGGATGCTCTTATATTTATAGACCAAAACTGACGTTAACATTTTCAGTTAATTACAATAGTCTTCCAACTCTGGCACTGATTGGATTTCCCTATATTTGCAAAATAACTTAGGGGTCTTGCTGGATACTAAGACTGCGTGACGTGCATACGTTGATTGCGAGTGCCCTTATTATAAGTATCTTTGGCTTTCCTAGCTTCTTTACGCACCTATTGTTTAGACAATTTTCACCTACACATCTATACTGCTTACAGTGGGAGAATACAGTAGATGTAAACAAAATCACTTGACCGTTGATCCTAGCCCGCCTTCTTCACAATTTCCATGATGCTTCCGCCGAGTAAATAGTCCCTTGAAAAAGTACTGCTACTGAGGTGTGGAGTCTTGAGTTCGTTTTGCTAAAGTGCACAACAAGAGCGTACTAAGCATATTTCAACTATAAAAACATATACTAATAGGCAGTTAAGTTAGTTTGTAATTAAAGTAAATCATGCTGCACGCGCATAGTGAAGGAACTCCGTAAAAGGCGGAAAGTTTGTTATTTAGACGAGACGTGGGTTAACGAGGGACACACGACAATAAAGTATGGACTGACACCACAGTGGAAAAAATGCATTTCGATGTGGTTTAAGTGCAGGACTTAGAAATCCGACGGGGAGAGGTAGGCGTCTTATAGTTTTGCACATAGGAAGTGATGATGGCTTTGTCTAGGGTGGCGAGCTTGTGTTCGTCTCCAAAACAACGGGAGACTATCATGAAGAAATGAATGGCGACGTTTTCAAATCCTGGTTTGAAAAGATTCTCCCCAAATTACAATCTAATAGCGTTATTGTGATGGACAATGGCTCCTACTACTAGTGAGGTTAGAACGCATACCAAACAAGTGACATCATAAAATGGCCATAGAGTAAAAGTATAATTTTCTATGAGGGTCATGTTAAGACGGAATTGTTGGCAATGGTCAAGTCTCGTGCTAAAGAGTAGCAGTTAATTTTCATGGATATTAATAGTGTGCTGCGTGATACTTAGCTCGAAAAATGTGCCTTTAGTGTCGAACATTTATGTTAATATTATACTTAACGAAGCAATTAAGCGGTTAGCTTGAATAAATACGTGTTTTTGTGTTGAAAATGCAAATTCATGTTATTAATACATATTAATATTATACTTAACGAAGCGGTAACAGTACTGTCATTCCGAACGCATGTGGATGCGGTGTGATGCGGTACTATCGGGTACTATGTTCTCTCGTTGGACATAGTATAGGTGGGGGCGGGGTTGTGCAGTAGCTTCCACTTTCACACAAAGTGATTCTTAGATATCTACCAGCATCTGAAATCAACAGCTACATCACGTCTCTCTTTCACTTCATATGGCAGATCACACGTGGCTCACTATCACATCTTCAAGCCATTCAAGCAGCTAAGGCATAAAAAGTTTGGTGGCCGTGTGCACATCTGAAGAGAAAAATGCCCTGGGTTATCCCTCTGAGTAATACTTCCGCCTCAGATTATCTGGGTCACTGAGTCACCACTCATCTGGATCTTTAAACTCGTACTATTTATTCCAGAAATGATATGATTGGGAGGAATGCTATGTTTATTCTTTGAATATTATGCTAATTTGTTTATATGTTTAATAAACACCTAGATTTAAATAGCACTGTGCATGTTGATCGACCTCCCATAAACAAAAAAGACTTTCTCCTTTCCCCCCTGAAAGCATATCATCTGCATGCTTCAGAAAGGTAAATAAGTGAAATGAGAGAACAAATTAGTGCTATGTAAGAATCCATACAAAGAATCGCCTCGCGACCAAGCAAAAAGAGGAGGAAAAATTGGTTAGGACGGTAGGTAGTTTTGAGGTTTCAATTGGGGACCTCCCAAATGCTAGCTTCAGACGCTGCAGTTTGAACACAAGTGACAAACCAGCCTTCCCTAATTAAAATGTTTATAGCTCACAAAACCTATTTAAGAGTATCCTCTGCCATAAATTGAACATTATTGGTCAAATAACCTAATCGAGATGAGTGCTATCTCTCGGGTTTAGGAGGCACACATAGAAATCCTGGACCACGAAGTGATATGACGGTGTTACTAATGCCAACTCACCTTTCTGACCAGTATTGACCATCCACTTGAGAGTGTCACCTATTTTAGATATCCATAAAGGAATCTTAGTGTACCTACTTCTTTAGGTGTTAGCCTGGCATGATTTTTGATTTCTCGGTCCCTTGAAAGAATGATGACACTGAAATGTTCTTACCCTTACGTTGTCAAAATATATTTGATTTTCCTAATATATTAAAAAAGCTGCCACATAATGACTAAAGAGGAAATGTCCTAAAATATTGTGGGTTCATAGAATTAAAAGTCTTGTTTGTAGAAATTTAAATGCTCTTTATTTTAGTAAAAGGACTCTTTGTACACCCCTTACATCAGCAAAATTACGTAACATACACAAACGCAGTCCTCAAGGTCGTGTAATTACTCTCGCCACACGTAAACAAACAAAAGAATTCACTGCTGTACATTTCAAATGTCCAAACAATTGCACACAAAATTAACAACTGCAACTCACTAACAAACTGACAATCCGTCCGTCCGTTGCGCTGGCTGGCTGTATAAAGCAAGAAGGTGTTTGCTGCGTGCCCACCCGTTAAGATTTTTACTGCAGTTAGGGGTTTTCTTTTCGGGATATTGTAATTTGGGTTGTGGGTTCTTAGGTAAAATATGTTTCCACGTAACATAAATTGTATGTACCTAGGTTATAGGAATGGATGCATAACCTTATGCACCCTGGTGTTCTATTTTTAAAATTTGTTTTAGGTTAAAAACTTAGAAGTATTATGTGGAGCTCAGTTTCAGCTGCTGACTGACAACTGGCCCTTTGCGCGTTTTTATACCTCCAGGAATTGTTCTAGAATTCAGTGGATCGTGCGACAACAATCACGATGGCAGCGGGAAATTCCAGACTATCTCTTTCTCTCACTCTCTCTTGGCAAGTGTCTAGCCCCGCGCCCACTTGCTGGCTACCGCCCACCGCACAACAATGCCTCGGGGACAATATTTAACAGCTTTATTATTATTATTTTAGATATTATTTGTATAAAATTATAATTTATATGTTCAAAATAAGCATACATTTTTTCTTTCAAGAAGTGTTGTATAATTTCGCAAATATATACAAGCTATGTACTAAATTCTTAACCTTAATCTTATACTTTTTATGCTCGCAATGTACATTCCTCCTTAGATATAGTTTCGTTAGCTATCGTTTACTACCTAGTATTATTATCATTATTATTATTATTATTATTATTATTATTATTATTATTATTATTATTATTATTATTATTATTATTATTATTATTATTATTATTATTATTATTATTATTATTATTATTATTATTATTATTATTATTATTATTATTATTATTATTATTATTATTATTATTATTATTATTATTATTATTATTATTATTATTATTATTATTATTATTATTATTATTATTATTATTATTATTATTATTATTATTATTATTATTATTATTATTATTATTATTATTATTATTATTATTATTATTATTATTATTACTACTACTACTACTACTACTACTACTACTACTACTACTACTACTACTACTACTACTATTAATCATCATTTCTGTATGTTAGGTGTAAGTACGACATTCATCGGATAACAGAATTTTGTATTTTGAGAAGAAATTTCCCAAGCCTACAAATGTTATTGGAAAACATTTGAAAGACTTACTAAAGGGGCGTTACTTCAGAATTGTTTTTTAACCTTGAAGATATTCAAAGAGAACACAACACTTTTATGCAAAGATTTCTCTCTAAAACACTGCATAATTTATTGCCTAATTTTTCTGTCTCTTTTGAAGGAATTCGTTTATGCTTACCCTGAACCTTCACAGTAAGCACTTTATCACCTTTTGCCCACCTCGGTAGCGTAGATGGTAGCGTGTCTGCCTCAGTTCAAGAGGTCCCGGGTTCGAATCTCAGCGAGGGTGAGGTACCTGCATAAGGTATTTTTCCGGGTTTTTCCCTTATCCTTAAAGACGAATGTCGGGTAACTCTAAGCCCTCTCGACCCAGGGCTCATTTGAGCATCATTTCACCCATTCCATTCATCGTCTGATATGAATTGACGTTGGAGGGCATATATTACAAAATTCCTTCAAAGATCATTTTGTCACTACTGTATTTAAATATTCATTTGGAATTAAGATATTAAAAATTCCTGTATTTTATGCTCGATGCGTGGTAAAACATTGAATATGCAGCAACTTTATAAAAACATGAAATAAATTAGAAAATTCCATTCCGTATCACAAGTATAATTAAACCAAGCATGCTTTTTCATACACATCCCTGTCTTATTTAAATAAGAAAATGCTATAAATAATTAAAATCCTCCTTCAGTTACAAATAAGCTTGTAATTTTCTTGTGAAGGCGTAGAAATGTTTAAGCCAAATTTAATACAGCCAGGCAACACAAGTTTTAGAAAGCAAGATTCAATTGTTAACAAAAGAAATCTTACCACAGCAGTTTACGAGCTGCAGAAGTTTCTCAAGGAAGCTTATAATCTGATTAAAATTTAAACTAGGTACTATAGTGAATATTCGAAAATGTATAATATTATGTTTTAAAAGGGAAAACATTTTCTTGCATTAAACTTTTATCCATCCTTTATCGCTTCCAGTTATGTAAAATGGGATGGAAATGGAAAAAGTCTCATGTGGTACGCGAACTTTCAGAATTTTTGATGAAATTCTTATCACCACCTCTAAAAAGTGAAGTGTTATTAATGGTTATTTAATTATGAATTATTTCTTTGAACACCGTGTTCTATCTTTAAACGATGCACTGTTTACATACAGTTTTATACTTCTGCACTTCTCGTTTGATGGATTTGAGTTGCGCATCACACTTGCTACAAACATTAAGAATATTTTAATGAAATCTACATTATTGTGTGAAGGTATTTGTGTACTCTTATAGTTACCATACTAAAGCGTCCAATGAATGAAGCCCACCTCTGTAGCGTAGTGGTAGCGTGTTTGCCTCACGTTCAAATGGTCCCTAGTTCGAATCTCGGTCAGGGTGAGTTATCTGGATAAGGTTTTATCCGGGCTTTCCCTTATACTGAAAAGTGAATGATAACTCTAAGCTCTATGGATCCTGGCTCATTTGAGCATCATATCACCCATTTCATTCATCGTCCGATTACATTGGAGGACATATGTATTACAATTAACAATTATTTCATACAGCCACGGCGAGTTACAGCGTATAAGAAACTTGTAAATATTACTCTTGAAATGCTAATCTACTGTAATTGAAAACGATCACTAATTTTTGGTCACATAAATTTTATACAATAAATTTAATCTTTCGATTGCTTGCCTCGGCAGCGTAGCGTGTCTGCTTCATGTTCAGGAGGTTACGAGTTCGGATCTACGTCAGGGTGAGCTATCTGGAGAAGGCTTTTTCCGGGGTTTTCCCTTATCCTGAAAGATGAATGTCGGATAACTCTAAGCTCTACTGACTCTGGACTCATTTGAGCATCATTTCATCCATGTCATTCATCGTCCTATATGAATTAATGTTGGAGGACGTAAATTAAAAAAAAAAAAAAAAAAACAGCAATGAATGAAAAATTATTTCAGAAACGCCATGATGAGTTAAAAGTATACAGGTAACTAATTTTTAAGCAACAATATCGAAACTCTAATTTAGTTTATCAAAAAGTTATAAATAATTCCTTGGTAAAATAAACTCAATGGAATAAATTTTATCTTTTGAAGCGGTTAATTAAATGAAATAAATGACAAACCTGTGCGTACGTTATGTGATTTTGTTTATGGGTTTGGTAAAAACTCATGCACGGTCAAATAAGTGCAGATCTGCAGGATGAGTTTGAAGTATGTTCAGAAATGTTGGAATGAATGGGAGCTAGTGCATTAGTTTATATTGGATTTAATTTTTTTTCCTTCAAGAAGCAAAAGGCCGTTTGAGATGTGCTCCGCACTCCAAGTAATAAGCAAATAAGTAAAGGAAATTGAAGAAAAATCCTTCCGTTCTAAAATTTATAATGTCGTATTCCAGAGAGAATTAATGAGCTTACAAAGTCGACTTCAGAACGCAATATGAACTTAGAGCATTAGTCTGTCAGAATATGTCAAAAGAGAGAATGTCAAAAAGAAGCCTTACTTTTAAGAAGCCAGTAAAATAATATTGAAAATCAAAGCAGTGAACAGTGAGGGAAGAGCATTTATTAAGTCTGTGTCTGCACCAAAGAATACAGTATCTGAGAGAAAAGGAAGGACTAAAGACGGGAGATAACGTGATAGTATGCACTCAAATACCAGTAAACAAGATCCAAGGAAATGAAGTAACGATATCCCCAACGTTAAGTAAAATCGGACGATGAATGAAATGATGAAATTATGCTCAAATGAGTCCAGTATAAATAGAAACAAAGTTTGAAATATTTTACTATATGCAGATGACGTGGTTTTAATACAAGAAACGGAGGATAAATTACAATATGCACTACACCGCTTGAACCAAGTATGCCAACAGTATGATCTTAAAATATCGACGGAAAAATCTAAGATAATGGCCTTTCGGGGAAAACAACATGTAAGATCAAAAATAATTTTAGACAACAAACCACTAGAACAACTAAAATAATTCTGCTATTTAGAATGTAATCTTAATTATATGATGAAAACAGACAGAGATGTGAGCAAAAAGCTTGCAACATTCCAAATGATTTGTGGAACAGTGCATAGAACGTTGAGAAATAAAACAAGAAGAGATACAAGATTAAAGTTGTACGAAACAAGGGCAGTCCCTGCACTACTTCATGGAAGTGAGGCATAGATACTCACGAAGAAAATGAAAAGCCAAATTCAAAGTGCAGAGATGAACTTTTTAAGGAAAACAAAGGGATGCACAAGGTTGGATAGAATAAGGAATGAAGACATAAGAAAGGAACTCAACGTAGACTCGATAAGTAGCAAAATTGAAAAATATCAAAAGGAATGGATGTAGCATATACAAAGAATGTCCGAAACAAGACTGCCTAAGATTGCATTCCAATATCAGCCACAAGGAAAGAGAGATGTTGGTAGACCTAAAAAGAGATGGAAGGAGTAATTATTGTGAGACGGAACGGGCACCCTGCCCATGCCGTGAAGTGAAGAAGAAGAAGAAGAAGAAGAAGAAGAAGAAGAAGAAGAAGAAGAAGAAGAAGATGATGATGATGAGTCAAGTTCCATAGAGCTTAGAGTTACCCGACATTCTTCTTTCAGGTTAAGGGAAAACGCGGAAGAAACCTTATATAGGGAATACACCCAGAGCGAGATTCAAACTCGGAACCTCTTGAACGAGGTGAGCTCTATGGGCATTAGCACCTCATTGTATATTGGGCATGTAAGACCACTTAATTTATGTACAGGAGCCCCTTTTCATTCATTCAATCAAGCAGCTGGCGGCTGACTGAGGGTCAGCACGATGTGTGTCATTCGTGTACCTGTCCTACACGGACTTAACCACTTAATGATAGGATATGTGGGGTTTTGCAGGGTGGTGGTTTAAATTTAGGTAGATGAAGAGGAGCCCCTTTTTCAGAATTTATGTTCCTTATGTGCCATTAACGTATGATAGGGTCCACCGGTTTTACTTCCCTTCCCAAGGACGCCATGTTATGAACTTTTACGCAGGAAAAGTCAACACTCTTCTCCAGCAATTCTAAGTCTGCTAAATTAAGAAGCCCAAGGCAATCAGGAAACCTTGGCGCAACTACATTGCATACAATATCAAGTCTAAGGTCAGTTAGCATGTCTTTGACCCTTATCGGTGACTCTAAAAATGACCACAGCGGTTCGCGAAGATAATTAATTTTACTTGAAATACAAACAATATATGGGCCTAATCTATCATTTTGCAGAACATCAGCGGGTTTTCAATTTTTCCCGTGATTCTACGAATCAGATAGAATCTACTACTAAATTTACATTTATTTATATTTTAAACATATATTACAATTTCTGCGCCCCTTAACTTGCAGAGAATTATAAATGGCATATCCAGATTTTGTTGCTAATCAAGAGGAATATACTGGTATTAAATTAACTATATAAGATATACTCTTTGACACAGCTGATGAAATATTTAATTGGTATAAAAATATAGTGCGATCCACATAAACCTGAACCATTTCAGTAGGCGCCACTTTGGGAGAATATAATACATAATTAATAAATTACATTACACTATTTACATTTCAAAGAAAATGTTGGAAGTGTCCTCTTACTAGCATCTATACATGTTTGCACTAGTCTCACCATATTCTCTGAAATATCCTCGCCAATGTTACTTATTTCGGTTCGAATGGATTCCTTGAGAATATTGTCTGTGGCCTATTCTTGTACACTCTATTTTTTAAATACCTCCACAAGAAAAAATCTGGTGAGGTTTGGTCAGGGGATCTGTGGGGCTACAGACCTTTTGAGATTATTCGATTATCAAAGAAACTGGTTACAAGTTCCATGGTGTCATTCGATGTATGGCATGTTGCTCCATCTTGCTGGAAATAACCTTCTCTCATCTAGATATCATCCAGCTGCTCCACACATGTCTTGAAGATACCCATATAAACTTCAGTGTCTACAGTCGTATCAAAGAAAATGGGACACACGATCCATAAATCCTGGTGGAGAACACTTCCAACATTTTCTCTGAGATGTAAATAGTGTAATGTAATCTCCCAATTGTGTACTATACTTCCCCAAAGTTGCATGTATGTCCTATTATTGGTTCAAACGTTATGACCCTTTATGTTGTAATTTAGTCCTCCAACGTTAAGTCATATCAGACGGTGAATGAAATGGGTGAAATGATGCTCAAATGAGGGTCCATAGAGCTTTGAGTTACCTGACTTTCGTCTTTGAGGATAAGGGAAAGCCCCGGAAAAACCTTATCCGGGTAACTCACCCTGACCGAGATTCGAACTCGGGACCTCTTGAACGTGAGGCAGACATGCTACCACCTACGCTACCGAGGCGGGCATTATGGCCTATTGACATGGTTCAGGTTTATATGGATCACACTATATTTCGCTCTACTTAAGGTTTACATGAACCTTATTAGAATAAAGAAATCTGAATAACTCGAGTTGGATGAAATTGGCGCCACTTGAGATAGTCGAGCATTCGATTATATGGAAAAGAATACAATTAACGTCTATCAGAATATTTCATCCCGTTATAGGTATAAAGAAAAAAAAGAAGCAAGAACGATAATCTTATCTGTAAAAGGTGGGTCGATGTATTCTCTATGACACCGTGAAATCTAACGTATTGGTGACAGCAGTTTTGACAAATTCAAACCAATAATAATAATAAAAATGGCGGAAATGATTAATGCTTATAAAAACGTTATTTCAAATAAATCGCATGCTCTAAAATCCCATCTCCAATTATGGAAAATTGTGCAAAATTTCATTCCGAATATATATAAATAAACCAAAAATATTATTTATATATATATATAAATAAATAAACCAAAAATATTTCTATAGAGGGGGTAAGAGTGTTTTGAAAATCTTCGTTGCGTATCCTGAAATAAATATTTTGCTTGTTAACGACACGTTAGGGCCATATCAGATCCGCTGGTGTGCCGAACTTTCGTCTCCATTTTTTTTCTACATGCCAGTAAGTCTACTGACATAGGGTTCTCGTTTTTAGGTACACTTGAAAACAAAACGACAGTTTGAACCTGTGACTTTGATATCAGTAGGTCAGCGCTCAACCAGTTGAGCCACCTAGACTCACGTTCGACTCCTTGACATTTACTAATTTAAATTAGTTTGGTAGCCGATATGAGCACACACGCACACACACACACACACGCACACACACACACACACACACACACACACGGTATTATTCCATTTTAATCAAATTTGTAGGCCACGCCGTGGCTCAGTGGTTAGACCGCTTGGCTCTCACCAAGGCGGCCCGGGTTCGATCCCAGGCGACCGCAAAGTGAGATTTGTGGTGGACAACACGGCGTTGGGGCGGGTTTTCTCCGGGAACTCTGGTTTTCCCCGCCATCTCATTCCACCGGTGCTCCATCTTCATCTCATGTATCATCAGTGTCACCGCCTGCGGTGCCGTATGTAGTAAAAGCGGCGTTAAACACTACACATTTCACACTACACATAATCAAATTCAAACCCAAAACAGGTATATTCGATGAAATGCAGATATCCAATTGTATGGTGAAATGCAATACTTTCTTTGTCTATCGTAAGTAGGTACTTGAGCCAATAAAGGTTTATAGCATCAAACTATTATTGAGTATAATGTACATATATTTCTATTGTTAAAGGAAATTTAATGGTATTGTCATCTGAATATAGTTCCATTACAGACATTCGATGTCTCCTCAAGTTCACAAACATTTCTGGCTTTTGCTTAATTGCTAACCTATAGGTTGTCAACAAGGTGCATACAAGAGTTTACTCTCTGCTAGCTAGTACTCCGCAGAACATCAAATTATGGAGACTCAAAATATCCAAATCCAGTGTTGTATTTTAGAATCAGCAAACCGTAGCACTTCGTTTTCTGCATTTTATTGTTTTAAAGCTAAATTATTGTATTCAGTGTCCAATAGAAATAGTATGGTTAAACTTCCTAATGAGAGGAAAACATGTAACTTAGTTTAGAAGGAAATGAAGATTAAAAGAATACGAAAATTGCCAGGAAAAATCTGACACACTCGATCAACATTACGTTCTCTTTCTTTTAAAAAGTATTTTTACAAACGTTTATATATTTCTAAAGAGTTAATCACATAAACATTTGTAGAAATGGTAATTTTCTTGTAGGTAAAATTGGGACGGGGAAATACTGAAGTAATCAAACCCTTTAAGAGTTGGTCATTATGTGACAATTTTATATTCCACTCCCTTAACATAAAATGGATCTACGTCCGTTTGAGATAAGCACATTTATTCAAAAAATCAAACCAGCAACAATGAATATCTCGTAAATGATTAACTTTACACCGGAATTTATTTATATAAATTTTATTCTTTAGCAAGATCTACATTTTTCTTAATAATATATATTTTTTCTACTTCTTATGCTCTACGAGTAATGCAAAAGTCACGAGAATGAAGGATACTTTGGAAGTATTCCCAGAAAATTGAGCATATAATTTTAATGCCTTAGGCATATGTACCTTAATTTACTCGAAATCATAGAACCATTTTTGAGAAAATTAAAATATTTGAAATTTTTTTCCCATAAAGGTTAGTTTGGTATGGGGATATTTTCTTGAAAATTTTACGTCTATCCTCTGAAAATACTGAACTTAAATGGTAAATTTAGTGTTTAGTAGATCTTTGATCTTATAAATTAATTTAAGCCCTCCAAAGTTGTCACATCGTGCGATGGATAAATGAAAAATGGGTGAAATGATGCTGAAATGAGCCCAGGGAGATAGAGTTTACACTTACCTGACAGTCTTCTTTCAGGAGAAGGACATTCCCCCGAAAAAACATCATCCAGCTAACTCACCCTACGGATATTCGAACTCGGGACCTCTTGAACGAGAGGCAGGCATGCTACTATCTACCCTACCGAGACGAGAATTTTTCATTTATGCTGTTCATATTTGTGCGTACGCGTACGCATATATAATTTTTTCCCCCTGGGTTCAGAAATTTTAAAAGCAGAATTTATTGTAAAATCGATTGATGTTTTTGTTAGTATCTTGCTTTAGAGAAAGAAAAGGCAGGGAAAATAAATTTGAAGGGGAAAAAAACGGGGAGGAAAGATTTATTATCATCTATTTTTAAAGAGTATCTTTTAAGAATTGATACATTTCTGTGTAATGCAGTCAATAATCCCACTGGACGCAAATTAGTTGTAGATAATTATGTAGTATGTGTGAATAACAAGAGTAACAAGGAGTTCTATTCAAAGTTCCAAAATAACGTTTTCTTTATGAATTGTATAGCTAAAAGAGTTAAAATTCGTCCGTTCATAATTTATGTATAAGATATGATAAAGTATACTGCAGTTTAATTAACAATGCCATATTTAAGTTATTGACTTTTTGTATTAATCTAATTTGGAAATATATGGAAATTGCAAAATCACACTTAGAATTTCCTCTCCAGAAGAAGTAAACGTTGAATGCACGGCAATGTGTAAATTTCTTAAATTTTAAATTTGAATCCAATTTTCAGATACATCATCCATAATTATTGCATAACCTTAATTATTATACACGCTTAGTACAAAAGTTAGATAGAACGTAATATACACCGTTCCAGTTTTATTGAAAGTTAATAGTTATACTGCAGAAAAAAATCCAACATTTCAGGAATTTTTCAGAAAGGGCTGTTCAGAACGGCAGAACAATAAAGGTACCAAAATAATAATAAAAATAAAATAGAATAACGAAATAAAATAAGTAAAATAATTCTGAAAGGTAAGTTAAAATCTGCTGCATCGTATTGGATGCTTTTATACACTATTTTGTTGAATGGTTTTAAGCTCAAAACTGAACCCAAAATTTCGATATTTATCAGTACATATAGATACAGAAGATGAACTCAAATGATCCCAGGATCAATAGAAACACCAACATTAATTTTTCAGGATAAGGGAAAACTTGAAGGAAACTTATGCAGGTGACTACCCTGACCGAGATTTGAACTCGAGGCCTCTTGAACGTGAGACAGACACGCTATTACCACTAAAGACTCGTGAGCATCCGAAGATTCACTTATGTGGGAAATTCTCTATCCTTCATTTGTTTAAAACTCGCAGAACCGTATCTCTTTACTAACCTAAAATATAATCTGCAATTGTAGTGTAGACATTTAAAAAATACACGTAATTCTTTTGTAAAGGTATTACCACTGAAATACTTGCAGCAAGCACTACTTACCTTCGGGGCAAGGAGTCCGACAGTCAGGTAATTATTAATTCCTTGCAAGAAGAGAATGCACTGGAAGAAAGACTTTCGCTAGAAAGTTTGCACTCACTCAACAGCTGCTCCTTATTCGTTTAAAAATTCACACCGTCACAAAGGGTCACTATGCACTGCACTAAATCAATGGAAGCGATAAAAATGTTTAACTATGCAGAAAAGAGCTTAGACCAAAACTGAGGGTTGACGAAAAACTCCTCGTAAAAATGAGCTAGGAAAGAGTAATATCTCGTAGGGTGGGGGAGCGGTCGGCCAGTAGGATGCGGAGAAATGTCGGAAGAAAGTGTGGTTGTTACTTCATCGCTTTGCCCAGATAACTTTCTCTCTTTACATGCTCGGATGGTGATCCGCTGTCTTTTGTTCCGTAACACTATACTCTAAAACTCAACAGGATTCGTGATCCAGTAGCGTTGATCAGATTGTACATTGTCATTTTTGTCATTTTAATTGTTTCAATTTTATTTTTTCAAGGGTTAAACATTTTCAAGATACTTTGTTACTCATTTGAATTTTGCACTACTTTTCTCAAATGGGAAGCCATTAGTTTTCTTCTCCCCTTCCTAGTATAGAAAAGGAATACAGTTTTTTTTTTTAATTTATATCCTCCTACGTTAAGTCATATTGGACGATGAATAGAATGGGTGAAAGGATGCTAAAATTAGTTTGGGGTCTATAGAGATTAGTTACCCGACATTCATCTTTCAGGATAAGGGAAAATCCCGAAGAAACCTTATCCAGGTAACTTGCCTTACCGAGATTCGAACTTGGGACCTCTTGAACGTGAAGCAGACACGGTACCATCTACGCTACCGAGGCGGGCTAGGAATGAAGCGTTAAAGTCATCACGTAATGACCAGATAACTTTAAGTAAATGTATTTCTAATTTTACTTACAAGGAAATATATAACATAACCATTTCTACTTTTGCAGAAACTATTCTTAAAAACCTTTCCTCTATTTATATTAATAAGGCCAATTTTTTGGAGAAAAGAGCTTATTACTAATTTTCTTTTAAGTTCAGGAGACAAATGGAGATACATTAATAAATGTATAAGTAAATGTGTAAGTATTGCAAAATCCAGAATATCCCCACCATGATTAATGGCTCACTCCAACAAAAATCATATGCACACACAGTCACACAAACATATACACTGGCTGTAAAAAGTGCAAAATAAAGGATTTCTTATCTTTAATAAAGAGTTAAGTTAGCTTCATATTGTGACTTTGTGGGTTCGTAGAATTAAAAGTCCAAGTTGCAGAAATTCAAAATGTTCTTTATTTCCGTAAAAATACACTTTGGACAATCCTTACAGTAGCAGAATTATGTCACATATACAATTACAATCTTCCAAGGTCGTTGACCACAAACAGCGTTCACAGTTACACTCTGTTTACAACAACTCTCGATACAACTCCGTTTATGACTGTACCTTTGCGAGTCGCGGCTTCCTTATATATGCCACTACTCATATTACTAGACATTTATGGAATATTCTGTAACAAACAAGAAATCGAATGTACTGTAAGACAGTCAACATGTCACTATAATTTTCCTTTTTATGTAACTTTATCTGTTTTGGCATGCCTTTTATCTCCGCGCTATATTTATCTGCTTAGGCAACCTCTTTATCTCTACACTGTGCTATGTGTTATCGATCCGCGCCGAACCTTTTATGCGCGTTGCGGCGACAACATAATAGCTTCATTACCAATAATGTAACTCCTTACTTGCCCATGTTTCAATTAATACAGTTCATCAGGTAAGATATGATTACTGTACTGTATGCATATGAATTAACATCACCTGTGAAGTTGAAACATTTGACTGCTATATTCATATAACTTCTATATCCATTATGGAGTTCTGAAAACTGTCCTTACAATAGATTACTTTTCTATCTAATTTATGTTAATCCACATGTCTGCAGAAATAGTGTCAATACATATTTATCTGTGGGTAATAGGAAAATAGATCAAACCTTGTTGCTTATGCCAAAGTATTAAAACTTTCAAGGTCAATATTTATTTTGTTCCCTTCAAAGTAATCCACACCAGATATACACTTGTGCCAACGTATTTTCCAATCCTCGAAGCACTTTAAAAATCGTTTTTTGTGATCTTGTTCAGCTCCTCCTTCGATGCCGTCTTTTTCTCATCAACTGTGGTGTAGCGTCGTCCTTTCAAGGGCCTCCTCAGTTTTGGAAGGAAAAAAAAAAAAAACAGTAACAGGGGGCCAGGTCTGGCGAGTACAGCGGCTGCGGCATTATAAGTGTGTTGTTTTTGGACAAACATGCCCGAATAAGTAACGATATGGGGCCTTTCATGGTGCAAAAACCAATTTGTGTTCTTTCACAAATCCGGGCGCTTTTGGCGGATTACTCCGCGCAAATTGCGCATAACTTGCAGGTAATATTCCTTATTGGCCGTTCTACTCTGTGGCAAGAGCTCATGATGCACCACGCCCCTGCAATCAAAGAAAACTGTAAGCAAAGCTTTCACATTCGACCGAACTTGGAGGGCCTTTTTCGGTCTTGGCTCGCGTGGCGGTATCCATTGGGATGATTGAGCTTTAGTTTCCATGTCATAACCCTAAACCCATGATTCGTCACCAGTTTTGACCCTCTGGAGCAAATTTGGGTCGACGATGGAGTTCAACAGCTCCTTAGCAGCGTTAATGCGATAGTGTTTTTGGTCGAAATTGAGCAACTTTGGCACGAGTTTTGCTGCGACCTCGTCTCATGCCCAAATCATTGGTCAAAATCGAGTGGCACGAGCCAATCGATAACTTTAAGTCCACAGCAACTTCTCTAACGGTGATTCGACGATTGGTGAATAATATTTTCTTCACTTCTACAATATTTTTGTCTGCTTTTGTCGAACTCGGGCGTCCGGGACACTCTTCGTCGTTCACATCTTCTCGACCCTCTGGGAACCACCGATAAATTGCTTTGGTCCAAGGTAGCTTCACCATATACCACAGACAACATCCAGAATGCATCCGTGTACTTAATTTTGCTTTTCACAAAAAATTTGATACATTTTTTGGAATAGGCAGAAATCGAAGACCAGCCAAAATACGCCCAAAAAATACGTGTCCATAATTAACTGAACTTTCAAAATTCCAAGCTTGTCAACATAAATGAGGGACATAAGTACCAAGATAACGACACAAAACAATGGAAAATTAAATAAACATAGCCCGCGAAAATCCAAAATTCTCGATACTTTTTGAATAGACGTCGTATATCTCAGAAATGTCTGATTGCATAAAAATGTATTTTAAGTAAACTGTATTTTAAATAGATCCACATGTATTGTGTAATGCGTGTTTGTCTATCTCGTAAAGTTTACCTGATAAACAAAAATTATGCAAATTTCCTTCTGAATGAAGAGTACTTCATAGGCTATCCCCCCAAATAAAATGAAATTGAGGACATATATTGTAATTACCATGCAAAAATCTTAAATGTATGCTATTTTAATCAAGATCTTAATTACTGTTGAGAAAACCAAACATTTCCTAAATTTTTTATAGATTGAGTCAACATGAAAAGTTCAATGCCACGGCCGGGATTTGAACCACGGATCTCCTGGTTTCCGTCCAGTCGCTCTAAACCATTGAGCTACCATGGCCAACGTGCCGTCCTGACATTAAATAATCTATTTCACTCGTATATTTCTCCCGGTAAACCACTAGGGGCTCTCGCATCCGAGCTACACCGTTTGTGGCGACTTACTATCATACGTACTTAAGTCCCAGGCTTCATCATTTAACTCTTATTATTTTAGTGAATTGATGGAAATTAATTAATTCCTTCATACTAGCCGTATATAGGCGACATGAAAAATTCAATGCCCTGGCCGGGATTAGAACCACGGATCTCCTGGTTTCCGTCCAGTCGCTCTAACCCATTGAGCTACCATGGCCAATGTGCCGTCCTGACATTAAATTCTCCATTTGACTCGTATATTTCCCCGGTAAACTGCTAGGGGCTCTCGCATTCGAGATACACCATTTGTGGCGACTTACCATCTAAGTACTTGAGTCCCAGGCTTCATCATTTAACTCCTATTATTTTAGTTAATTGGTGAAAATTAATTAATTTCTTCATACTAGCCATATATAGGCTAAGGTTTTTAATCTAAGTACTGAAGTACTTACGATAGTAAGTCACCACAAACGGTGTACCTCAAATGCGAGGACCCCTAGTGGTTTGTCTGGAAAATATACGAGTCAAATGGAGAATTTAATGTCAGGATGGGACGTTGGCTATGGTAGCTCAATGAGTTAGAGCGACTGGACGGAAATCAGGAGATCCGTGGTTCAAATGACGGCCATGGCATTGAATTTGTCATGTTGACTCAGTCTATGAAAAACCTTAGCCTATATACGGCTAGTGTGATAAAATTAATTAATTTCTATCAATTAAATAAAATTTCCTAGAATTGTTCATATAAACGTAGGTTTGAGATAAGGAGATTTTCTTATAGAGATATTTGTTTAGTTCGGAATCAATGAATCTTAGAACATACAATTCCGTTATCAAGTTTATGAATGGATTTTGTACATTTTACCCTCGTACGTGTTAGAGAAGATAAAAATCATCGTAATAAAACAATTAAAACCAGTAAAATGGAAAGTCCAAACTATCTCAACGGGTATTTGGCTACTAAAACTTTGTAAAAAAGGGGAGACTACTTTTGGAGTGTGTGGAATGCTTGTGAAATGGCGATGGAAAATTTGACTGTTGTATAAATTATAAATTTACTCTGTATTCGTAGTTTAAGGATATATTGCTTCCTATATTTATTTTGGACCACCACAGACCGTTATCCCAATTTAGGAGAAAGGTGAAAGAAAGAGTAAAGTAACCACATTTCCCTCAATATGAAACGCAACGTCGCGCATATACAACTTTCTAGCAAAAGTCTTGCGTAAAAAATCGAGTAAACATTAAACAAGCGTATTAAGACAGCTGGGCCAACTGAGAATACGTTTGGCTTTCTTTTTCTGTCAAGCACAAACACTGCTCATATTTGGATGACAATATTTTTTTCTGGTGTTATATGGAAAGTGTAATTTTAGTGAAACTAAACCAATTTTGAAGTTATTTTGCTGCATTTTAGACATTTTTATCCGATAGGGCACTTTTACAATTCTTTTTATGAGAGGTTCAAGTTTTAGTAATTTTTCACGAATTTGGTTGCATTATTCTTACATAAGTAGAATCAAGAAACCTCAGTTTCAGAACCTGAAGTTTTAGAAGCTAGAACTTCTTGAAAATCAGTTTTAATGTGGCTCCCCTATTCATGTTTCGACGTCCACATTGTAAGACAGACTTGTCCTTTAAAGGAATATGGGGTGAATGTACCCGTTACTTTGGAGTGTTGCATTACACTCATTCTTATAAATCATCTTCATAGAGCTGAAGCTAGTGGTTGAGGTAATATTTTTATTTCATATAGCAAAAGTAAAGAAAGTAATTCCACGAAATTAAAAGTAGGATATAATTGGTGAAATAAGTTGCAACCGATCTAAGTCATGTGAAAGATGAAGTGGACAAACTTGTATTTGCTAACATGGAAGATGTTTTAAAGAAGAACTGTGAATATGATGCAACTGCAAGATTGTTTGTACTGTCAAGAAAACAATATTCCCTCCAAGAAGAGAAGTTGGGGACCTGTATCTTCTGTTGGTTTTGAAAGAGTTTCTCTGCTGTAATGTCCGCAACATTTGACAACACAGAGGTCTTCAAATTTGAAAATTTTCACAGCATGAGAATGTAATGTAATTCAGCATAAGTGAAAGTAGTGAACTATAAGTGAAGTGTACAGGATAAAAGAGTTCAGGTGTCTTTTAAGTCATTCTTTGTTCCTGTAAGTCATTTGTTTACAGTTTAAGTCATAATTTTAAGGTACACAGCTTTTTTTTCTTGATAACTCATCAAAATCCGGATGAGGAAGCCTGAAAGGAAAATATGTAGCAGTGAGAAAGCATAAAGGCAAGTAAACGTAACGTTAGAAAATTACAGTTGGCTGTACTTATTGTTTACCAGGGACCGGAATCTTTGCACAAGAGTCTTGCGAGAAAGTTCAGCTGTGTTTACCTTGCGGGGAAGACCTGCTAGCATCGTTACTCTTTCTTTACACAATAGTGGGTCAAGTCAGCGCGAAAAAACTAATCACAATGATCCGAGTTTCACAGCTGAAATTGCAAATAATAAGAAAAACATGTTACTTACACACTACTCATTCTTTAGCAAACTCTTCCTACTAAAGGTTAATCTTCTAGGACTTTAAATAAACATTTGTAGAAATAGTTTTATTACATAGAAATAGAGGAATGTGGTGGGGTTAAGCTATAGTTATATATTCCATGACATGGGCTATGTGCTTTAACGAGGCATACTTTATTGGTGTAGTAAGTTTTTGTGTATTGTTGCGGTTTTACTGTCATATACAAAGTGTAGTTTAGATCACTAAAAAGGACTTCGGCGGCTATTTCCAGAATATTAAAGTTACAAGTATGCCTTTTTATGATAAGACTTAAGCGTACTATATTTTAATCAAAATCGTCAGTTATTTCGAGAACATAAAAATGGTGTGAGTGTTTGGGATGCCAAAGGAATTTTGTTGATTGACTATCTCTTAAAAGGTAAAACCATTATTGGAGAATAATACTCTCAGTTTCTAATCAAACTGAATGCAAGCATTCCTGAAAACAGGCTCGGGTTAAGAAATAAAATAGTTTTCCATCAGTACAATGCAACTGCCCACAAAAGTGTTTTGACAATGGGGAAATTGAGAGATCTGCACTATGAAGTGTTGGAACATCCATCCTGTTCCCCAAATTTGGCTCCCTCGGACTTCCATCTGTTTCCGAAAATGAAGAAATTCCTCTTTGATAGCGCTTTTCGTCCAATGAAGAAGTAATTGCTGTTATAAATGTCTACTTTGCAGCACTTCTAGAGAAACTCTGCACCGCTGGACATAATGTATTGATATTAGAGGAGATTAAGTTGAAAAATAAAGCTATTTTGAAAGCATGAATTACCATTTTTCACTATCAGGCCGATAAAATTTCAGACCAATCTCCTAATTACGCCATAAATTTATAAGTATAGTAAAAGCCGTGTGCCAGTTCTTAAAGATCACTCTTGCTAACTTTATGCTGAGATTTTTAAATAGCTTGTGTACGAACTATATCATGCGGAAACCATTTTTAATGAGCAAAAATGCAAGGAAGATCAAACTCGAGAAAGGCAGTGGAAGTAAACACAGACTATTAGGTCAGATACTCATGAGCATTTAAACGTGATGAAGCTTAAAGAACCCTATGGCAAAAGCCATAAAATGTAATTAAAGCTAGTGAACAAAACATTTTGGACATAAAATCTAAATTTCCAATTAATTGATGGAAATGAATCATTTCTTCATACTAACCGTATATAGGCTAAGGTTTTTGATGGAGACAACATGAAAAATTGAATGCATGGCCGGGATTTGAACCACGGATCTCCTGGTTTTCGTCAAGTCACTCTTACCCATTCAGTTACCATGGCCAAATTGCCGTTATGGCCGGGGAAATATACGAGTCAAATGGAGAATTTAATGGAGAGTTAAATGTCGTGACGGCAAGTTGGCCATGGTAGCTCAACGGATGTGAGCAACTGACGAAAACCAGGAGATCCGTGGTTCAAATCCCGGCCATGGCATTGAATTTTTCATGTTGACTCTATCTATCAAAAACCGTAGCCTATATACGGCTAGTGTGAAGAAATGATTAATTTCCATCAATTACCTAAAATAATAAGAGTTAAATGATGAAGCCTGGGACTTAAGTACTTACGATAGTAAGTCGCCACAAACGGTATATCTCGGATGCGAGAGCCCCTAGTGGTCTACCGGAGAAATATATGATTCAAATGGAGAATATAATGTCATGACGGCAAGTTGGCATGACAGCTCAATGGGTAAGAGCGACTTGACGGAAACCAGGAGATCCGTGGTTCAAATTCCGGCCATGGCTTTGAATGTTTCATGTTGACTCTATCTAAATTTCCAATGTTTCCAAAAGATTAAATTTAAGCTATGGGCAATCGTAACCTTTAATGTACTTTTAAGCTTAAATAACGAAGGAAAATTTACATGAGTTTAATTCCATTAAAACATTGAACAGTTTACAGGTAATTTGATGTGCCTGCTGCTGCTCTCTACAAAATTTTATTACTCTAAAGCTTTTAGAATAATTGTGTATTTCATGCTAGGTCGTATCACTAATTAATGAAGTTTATATTTCTCCTCGGATAACTAACATGATTTACTTTCGCTAACTATTACGCTAATTCCAGCATATTGCGGTAGTGTTGATTAACGCAGTCCCCTACACGCATACCACAAACAGAACTTACGTCAGAGGTTTACTGTTTAATTGAATTTATGTGTCTAAAGGATGGGGGATGGAGGCAAGAACGAGAATGACAAGATGCCTTGTTGTAATCATCAGTTTCTAACACAGTAAACACGCAATTATCTAAATACTCAAGTGATGATTTATCATTGTTATCGTCATGGCCGACATTGTTTACTTGTGCTATAATTTCAATGTTGACATTTCATTTCATTTATGCACCTACCTATTATGTGAAACAGTTCAAATTTCGCTCTTCCTTTTCTTCTCCTCTTATTTTTAATTACCATAATGTCTGAGTTTCGCGCTCAGGAATTTTGAGATAAGGTTTAGCGCTTTGAAAAATGTGAGAAGGCATCATCTCTAATTGAGAAGATCTGAAAACAGAAAAGCATTAAGAATACAAACAGTTGATGATCGGAATCGGAAAGAATGGTATCGAAGGTAGGCATGGGAGATTTATGGAGAGCAGAGGAGTCAAATCATAGTGGATTTTGGAAGGAAGTGAGGACCAGTGTACAAGACATAGATAGGAAGGAGATATGGGAAAGTGTAGAAGAAAAGAAATCTTTGAAATTTTATAAGTAATTAAAGACAGAATGGGATAGGTAAAATATGTAGGTCAATGTGACACAACTGGAAGAGAATGCATTGCATGGATGGGAGTAGGAATAATATATAAAAGGGTTGAGAAGTAATGAGGTAGGGATATGTGAATTTTGTGGAGATGAAGAGAGCACTGTTCATTACGTGGTAGAATGTAAGGAGTTAACAAACTGCAGAAGAAAAATATGGGATACGAAATGGGACAGTGTGAACAAAGAGGTAGTAGCGTTATGCATGTTAACGGGTATGGGTGAAAAGAAAAATAGATGTATAGGAGAATTCTTATACAGGTTAAGAAAAAGTGGATTAGGCTAAAAGAAGTGAAGGTCAAGAAGAAATGACACCAAGCTGCTTAGGAAAACCAAAGACTAATGGCCAGGGGACCTGAGACAGCGAGTAAATTTTGGACCAGCAATTTCATGTATTTGTACAGGATGTATAATAGTACATGTTTGATGTTAAAGTTATTGTAGTGAAACTGTAATGGAAATAAATAAATATCAAATAAATAAATAAAATATCAAATTGAGAAGAAGCTTTGGAAATAATAATTGGTAATTTTACAAAATTAAAGCCGAAACTGAGAAAAGTAGTATGCCAAATTATTTTGATTTTATCAACTGACACAGTTGAATTAATTACATATGCATTAATATTGCGCTATAGTGATCGTCAAGTACGAGGTGCGTTCTCCTATTATTTCAGGTCTGGGACCTGAACTTCTGTTTCTTTTAAAATATACGTGGACTTTTTGTGAATGCGTGCCAGAGATGGCAGCACTGTATAGTGCATAGAACTCTAGTGGCCGTGACGAGAGTTAGGACTGTTTTTGACACTTAAAATGACGACGTTTTCATTGCAAGAACAGCGTGTATTCATTCGTTTTGTCTATTTTCGTGGTGTGACACCTATTGAAATTCATCACCTGTTGAGTGAGACATGAGGTGATGGTACCATGCACGTTCCCGGGTGCGACAATTCAATGAAGGCAGAACATCGTGTGGCAACAAACCAAGACAGTTGCAGACATCGCCTCCAAAATTGGCATTTCCGTGGGATCTGTGCACACAGTCCTGCATGAAGGTGTGAAAATGCGAAAGGTGTTTCCCAGGTGGGTGCCACGAATGCTGACGGATGATCATAAGTCTGTGCGCGTGGCAAATTGTCACGCGATGTTGACGCTTAATGCCGGCATCAACGGAACCCTCTTTCAATTGACTGTGCCAATGGATGAGACGTGGGTGCCCTTTTTCAATCCTGAAACGAGGCGCCAGTCATATCATCATCATCATCATCATCATCATCATCATCATCATCATCATCATCATCATCATCATCATCATCATCATCATCATCATCATCATCATCATCATCATCATCATCATCATCATCATCATCATCCTTATTAGTGATTTACGTCCTCCAACATTAAGTCATATCGGACGATGAAGGAAATGGGTGAAATGATGCTCAAATGAGTCCGGGGCCATGGATATTTGAGTTACCTGACATTCGTCTATTAGGGTAAGGGAAAACCCCGGGGAAAAACTTATCCAGGTAACTCACCCTAACCGAGATTCGAACTCGGGACCTCCTGAACGCGAGGCAGACACGCTACCATCTACGCTACCGAGGCGGGCGAGGCACCGGTCAGCTCGGTGGAAGCACACAGACTCACCACCACCAAAAAATTTAGGTGCTGACAAAATGATGGTGGCCATCTTCTGGGACAGCAGTGGTGTAATCCTTACTCATTGTTTTCCAAAGGGCACTACGGTGACAGCTGCATCCTACCAAAATGTTTTGAAGAATAAAGTCCTTCCAGCATAGCATGAAAAACGGGCGGAAAGGGTTGGACGTGTGCTCTTTCATTAAGACAACGCACCAGCGCATAGGGCGAACGCGACGCAGGAGTTTCATTGTGACAACTTTGAAGTTATTGCTCATGCCCCCTACTCACCTAATCTGGCTTCTAGCAACTTTTGGCTGTTTCCCACGATGAAAGACACTCTCCATGGTCGCGGATTCACTAGTCGTGACGCTATTGGCTCAGCGATTTTCCAGTAGTCAAAACACACTCCCAAAGAAACGTTCGCAGCGGCCATGGAATCATGGTGTCGACGTTGTGAAAAATGTGTACGGCTAGAGGGAGATTACGTTGAGAAGTGACACCAGTTTCACATTTTTCTTGTGATTACTTTGGGAGAAAAAATAGGTGTTATAACTTGAACGGACCTCGTACAAACGTTTTGTGCATAGACCGTCTGTGAATTCACATTTAAATATGTGAAATTGTCCATAACACTGACCAGGAAGAATGCAGATACATAATTCCGATGACAGGTGGTTTCCTCGTCTACAGAACCTGTGATGGAATATATGTACCGTGGTTCTCGTGTGTACGTGTCGCAGATCGAAGTTAGGCTTCTTCCATTCTCTGGTGTTCATGGCTGATGTTAAAAAGAAATTCGTATCTATATTTCCTGCTCTTTCTTCCCTTATTATGATGTGTTCTTCATATGCCGGTGTAACTTGAAGACCATGCCCCCCTCTTACATGCAATTATGTGCAATTTATTAGACACATTCATTTTTTTAGCTTTGTTTCAGTTTAACATTCAAAATAATAGTTATTTACTACCGTAACCTATTTTAATTTGTCGTAATTCTTTTCCTCGCTATAATATGAAGTATATTCAATGAAATTTCTCTCTTAATAATAGCTGGGGGATTTTTCTTTCACTTATAGTAATATGATGGTAACTCTGAATTAAGAGCAGCCATTTTATTCATGTCTGTTTATCCAACTGTTTGGTATATTGCTTTCATTTGGTGAATGTAGTAACTGAACATTGTTAATATTTGCTTTTATTGTGTTTTATGGCTAATATATCATCAGTATTTATTATTAATTGATCTCAAACTAGGTAACATCGTGTATCTTATCCTTAGCATTCACGTTGATTAAAAAGTGGGGTAATGGGTAAAACTGCTGACTTATCCCCAAGGAAAGTAGCTGTAACTGAGAGTCTTTTGAAGGAAACTCTTTATTCACAACGTGAAATAGCTAAGAAATTGTGTATTTCACAAAAAATCTGTTAGTCGCATTAACCAAGCTTTAACATTCGGTGAGACGTTGACCATGGAAAATACGGGAGGAAAAGAAAACTATCACCAAGGATGCAAAGGAAACTTGTGCAGGTGACAAAACAAAATAGAAGAGCAACCACCATTGACCTCAGTAATCTACTAAAGTAGTACGGTACAGAAATATCAGCCTCAGTAGTTCGCCGAAGATTAAGTGAAGCAGGTTTACCAGCACGCAGGCCTCGTAAAAAGCTAAACTGACACCTGCAATGGCAAAGAAAAAAACCGTTTGGGATGTGCCAAAGAGATGCAGAAACACCCAGTGGAATTTTGGAGAAAGGTAAATAGTATGAAAATTGTATATAGCATAAAATTAAAATATGTACAAATAAATTTTATAGAAATGAAATAAACAGCCTAAACTTTGTTTCTCTCATTGCTGGTTTTCTTATACTATCTTTGAGCGATTTTAAAACTGTTTAATATTAATAGAGATTTTTATTGTTTCACGTAATTTTCTCAGATGAATCCATGTTTGAAGTATGTGAAGAGAGCAGCCAATATGTGAGGACAGATAAAGAAGCATTTTCCCCTCAGTGTGTCGATCAAAGAGTAAAGCACCCAACATAAAAAATTGTCTGAAGCTGTATGCCTGTCCATGGTCCTGGAAGATTATACATAGTTGTGGGATCTATGGAGCAGAAACAGTATAAAAGTGTATTAGAAACAAGACTATTTCCGCAAAGTAAAGAATGGTTGTTAGGTGTGCCCATATTTTGCTGATTGCGTAGCACGCGAATGGAGCTATTTTGATATGAAAAAATCGTAGTACTGAGCCCACAGAGAGTTTCTGGATCTTCTTTATGAAAAATATGGCCTTTATCACTTCCAAGCATCTTTCCTCTATATGCTTAGTGAAATGTTTGTTTGTTACCTGTAGTGTAAGCTTTAGTAATAGATCAATATCATATCAATGCTTACCTCAGATATCTTGGATATTAATTTGTGCATGAATATGGACTTCTTCGTTGAGCATTCAGATAAATTTATAACAAATTTCACCTCATTTCATCAAATTACTGAATATATGAGTTAAAATAATGTATCCATAAAGCCATCAGTAAGCACTATTTGTAGTCTTGTTGATCTCAGATGGTGTTCACTATGGCAGAAGTAGTACTGCTTCATATCAATTTGGATGCACTGACTAAATAAGAGTTACATCTTCTTACTCGTCTACAAGGGCAGGGCTTATTGTCCTGTTCCGTCTTCAACGTCTATTCCTTTTATTCATCATAATTTTGTGTTTCAACATTTTTCTTCTTTATTGAAGCATCATTTATTATTTATTTGGTGACTCTTGTTACAAGTTTCTAATAAACTTAGTTCTGTTGTTTCATTATTTCTATGTGGTTCTAATCAGAACATTCTAATTTTTTAATGATCCAATAACGCTATTCCCAAAACACTTCTAAAGAACTTAATCTCACTTGCTTAAATTTTGCTTTTTATTGCTGGATTCCAAGACCAATTCTCAAAGCCAAGGTGTCAATTGTGGTATGGCCATTTTTAAATAGAATTTTCAATATACCCTTCGTTACTGTGCTTTATTTCTGGCAGTGAATTATATTCTTTTAAGCATCTGTTAGAATCTATTGAGTTTAATATATAGATCCTGATCTCTTACATATGAAATGCCACTGCCTATCCCAAGTCAGAGTTATACAGGAGGAGGGGTAACAACCTCGTTAAAAATCTGAGTTCATTCGAGCCCCGATGATAACACCCCCTTAGCGCCCCTCGATCAGGGTAGGAGCGAAGAACTCGACAGTACAAGTGACGTGGAAGTATTGGAGAAAGCGGAGTGAAGTCAACTAAGAAAGTAGGAGAATCAATCCTTCTTTTGAGGTTTTTACATCTTACTACAAGTTGGAAGCAATAAGGTGGCAATTCCAAATTATGCTAACCCTGCGTACGGCTCGTAATGCTGTCGGGGGACTAAACAACAGAAAGTTTTCAAAGAAAAAGCAGGTCGTATGTCTAAGATGACAAGAAAGGCAAGAAACTAGGTGAAATATTTGTTTATAAACCTACATATTTTAGAAAACAAAATTCGAAATGTAACAGTCATATTCTCATAACTGTTAACTTATACATAATCTAAAGTTTTAAGAATTGAAGAAAAGAAGGAATAAGGGGAATTTTCTAAAGAGATAAACGTTCACGGAAGACAACAGACTCATCAAAAGTACCCATGATGTTTGTGAATATCTTCTCTGAATGTGTGATGCACTTATTTATCTCAGAAACCCAGTACATCGAGATTCTACTTCAAAATTTATAGCCTTCTTATTAATACAGCCAATAGTTCTTTTTTGTCTCTGAATAGCAGACGATCCCGCGGTTTTCTCTGAGAATGTCAGGAGACAAAATTTTCTCCTATTTGAAGTCTTATGCTTCGCAGTAGATTGTGCAATAGAATCACCTACAAGGGCGAATCAATAAAAACTGATGATGATTTTTTACTCATAAAATACACCAGTCTCGGTCCTGATTGGTGTGGTTTTTCAAAGTATTCTCAGTTGAGTTGAGTGCACTTTGCCAAACGTCTCTGCCAGTCCTGGAACACGTACTGGAAACCATCGTTTGACATCATCTTTATAACCACCGGGACCCCTTGTTTTGTTACTGAAACACGGCCCTCTTTAAATTCGTTGAACCATCGAATAGCTATGGACTGTGGCAGCACGTCATGACCATGTCTCCTGCAACATTTTATATGGATCTTAGCCGGATTTCCGCAAACGAAAGTAAAACTTCAATGCAGCATATTGTTCTTCGCGTAACACCTCTATTTCCTCTGTAGGAGGCTGGCGAACTGACTTACTACCTAATCGTTCCCTGTGTACAGACGCATATACAAGCAAGCGTGCCCTTTGTCCATCAATCAGAGCTGATCCATTTGTATTACTTAATAAAATAGCAATGTGATAAAACGAAAACGATGATTTCAGAAATATGTTGTGTTCCAAATACCATTCGAGGTGATATAAAACCGTGCTAAATCTACATATAAATGTTTACTTAAAATATATTGATATTGAAGCAAAACTCAGCATATTCTGATACTTCTGTGAGAATTAAAATTAATGTTTTAAACAGTACAGTTTATTTATTAAAGTAATGGTACCTCAATTTTGTTAAAGCATATCTGAGAAATGGGCAGTGGAGAACAACAAAACTGACATGAAATAGACGAGCTGTGGTTTTGGATTGAATTGGGAGGGATATAAAAGTCTAGACAAAAACAGAACAAACAGAAATGTAACCAAACAAATGACGTCATTTAAAGCTATAGAGGGCTCTGGAAACTCCAATTATCCAGGACGGAGGACAGTGGACATGTAGACAGCCTGAAGATTTATTAGCCAAAGATTGGGTGACCAAAGTAAAGATACAGCGGTCAGATGTTTTCGTTGATGGGAAGGATGGAAGGGGGTTGAATCTTGTAGTGCAGTATTGATAATGCCAATAATGGGATAACGTAGTTTATTTTAATTTCAGATCTGTAAAGTATGATCTAAATAGGAACCAAAGATCATTGTTTCTTTTCTGGTGTTAAAAGCTTCTGGCGGTTCCAATGAATATTTTTTCAGGTTTATTCACACGCCATTTCTCGGATTGCTTGTTATATAAGTGGCTGGTACGTCTGAAATTTTCTTCCAGTGTTGACGTGCAGCAGTTTCACACATTTCGTTCAAAGAATATTTCATAAGTAGTTTCTTGGAATAAAACGTTGAAATTGACCTACCACAAGATTCTCCTATTGAAGCACGCAAAGTAAGGGTGGGGCGGTGCTAATGCATATTTCAGAAATCATGACCCCGAATATGGAATCACCATTTTTATCGATTGATTATGAATAATAGAACCTGTGAAGAATGGAATATTCTACGAGAAAATTCTTGGGAATAAAGAATCACCGAAGCTTTTATAGTAATTTTACAATAAAAGCACTTTGCAGAAGGTCTTTTTTCCGAACAGAAAATGTGGCTAATGACGATTTGTTGAATAAAACAGGATGTAATAAAATATAAAGAAGAAAAACAATTAGATCGAGTGAAATATTATGCAAAATATAACCATACAAATAACTGGCATATTACTGACAAATATTTCAGTATGTTATGTTATAATCGTATTTAATAGACAATGACTTATGAAATCTTCATATACACATGTATCCCTGTACGATATTTCGCTTTAGACGTACTTCCATGCTGAAGTTGATGCGATACATAGTACATTTTGGCAAGATGATGTCCATGATGAGTGTACTGCATTCTTACCCTAAAAGTATTTGAATCCTGTCACAATAATGTCATTAGTATCCTTTTTATAGACTTTCTTATTAAAAGTCGTTGCAGTAAATACGAACAATTTACATCTTATATATACAAACTACGCGGAAAGCACAAAACTCCACATTAGTGGTTTACAATGTCTTCTCTTATGAGCTAAGGATGCCACCTTGAGGTTAATTCCTGCTATTTTTTGTACATGATTCACTCACTCATTTAAGCAAGCATTAGAGAGGTTTATTTTTGATTACCTGAAAACATCATAATTCAGCTAAGTGTAGGTGGAGGCAAATCCGCCATCCCTTCTCTCACATAAGGTTACACATCACCGCTGCTTGCATATCAAAAGGCTGACCAACCCTGATTGAAATCTGTGTCCTATGCCAGTTCAATAAAGGTATTTAAGGTCTTGGTGAAGCTGTGATTTTAATGTGCCTATTTTATATTTTGAAAATGTTATCTATCGATGTTGTGGTTTTACCATCTATGTTAGAATGTTTTTTATTAATCTATGAGACTGCACAGTATTTTATGTAATTATGAGGTTAGCACTTATTACTTTGAGAACTGCAGGAACACTTGGGCATATCTCATGGCAATACATACGAAGTAAAAAGTGTAATAATTATGGTAATTGAAAAATATGTAAGTGGGCGAGAATGCAAATAAGGATTCATTAGAAGAGTTCGCTATTACTTCTGTATTAATTTAATTGTGAATAACTGAAACTACTTATAAAGTCAGCGATGACCAGCCGATTGGTTAGATCACTCACCTCTCATTACAGCCACCTGGGTTTGATTCCAGAGGAGATTTGTGGTGGACGAGGCGGCATCTGAGAGGGTTTTCTTCGTGTTCTTCGGTTTCATCGCCATTCATTCCTCCAACTACTCCATAATAAACTTGCCTTTAATACATTGCATCAACATTTCATATTGTCTACTTCTTCAACCTTATACCAGGCTGCTCCGCCATCCTGGGCATTCTCTCCGATGTATAGTCCCTCTGTTCGTCCACAGGCGTCTGACTCCAGTCAACTTCTGAAGTTTTAAGTCCTCAACACTAGGAGAGTAATATAGGTTTTAATATATCTATATGAAATACATTCAGGGATAAAATCTTATAATGATTAATTCTAGTGTCCAATTTCTTTTGGCAGGAATATAAAATTTCCTTCATCTATCACAGGAAAATGATGAAAGTCGGAGATGATATTTAAAAACCAAGTTGTTCAATAATAATATCTTATAAAATAAAATAATCTATTAATCTTGTTCCATAACTATTTATGGGGCAGGCAAAATATTAAAAAGCCAAGCTTTTAGCAACTTTTTACCTATTTTAATAAATTAAACTCAATCCAATGAATTAAAAGTTGTTTATACTGAAAAAGCTTTTTTGACCTAAAATATCACATTAATTAAGTATATTTCATAAAATTAAAGTCAATCCAATGAATTAAAAATAATCCTCACTATATAAAATAATAAAGGTGAAATTAATATAACAAAACTTATAAATCATAATTATTCAGTCAAGTAACAAAGTAGCGATGGGTCAATACCAGATTTTCCCGATACTCGATACAATCATTTCTAGTTTGAATACGAAATAGAATGCTTAGAGAACTGTGTAATGTCAATGAAACTAATTTTAATGAGACAAAATTTAAAACCAACAGATACGAAATTTTAAACTCTACATTAGACATTTAAAAGCGAAGCACGTTTTTGAAGTAATGCATTTTTATAACTTTTTGTTCAAAAATACTTGTATTCTCACTCTTTTGGATTCAAGTCTACTTCTTTTTCTGTAATATATGAGTCCTACTGTGCTAAATAGTCTTTCAGAGATAACTGTTGCACGTGGAATACACAAATATTTAGCGGCTTATATTGTGGATTTTGGAAATTTTGAATGTTTTCCAGTAATGCACAGCACTAAAGAGAAGAAGTGATAACAAATCGTCGTTGAGATATGCAGGGATTTTTTCTTGGGAACTATTAACTGGAAGTGAATGTGACACACAATTATTTTCTTACACAGTGTTACACATTTCTGGCAATTTCTCGTGCTTTGCAGTGTTCTACTTGCGGCAGCAATATTTTGTAATTTTAAAATAAAATAAAAATTGGAGAATCACCACTGAAGTATTGAAAAGGTACTGAACTAATTTTCTGAAGCATCGTTCGGTTTCGATACCATGTAAGTATCCTGAGTATCGAGGATACATCCCTATAACAAAGTTTGGTGTACAGGATGTTTCGAAAGGATACCGAACGAATACATAGAAGTAGTTGCTCAGCTACTATGTGACACATAGAGGTAGTGTTTACCACCAATTTAGTCGCAAAAAGGCGCTCCAGAATGAGTATGGATTAGGCAGTGAAAGGAAAAACACCGCGTGCCTCACGCTACCGAAGCTCGCAGGTAGGTGACACACCGTGTGGCCTGCTGTAGCTGTTTGTAAACATACCAAAATACTCCACAGTGGCTTTCTCTATTAAGAATTTCTTAGGTTTATAAAACCGCAATAAAGAAGCTATTCTTTAGTTATTTGTTTAAGGGTAGTTTAGCGTGTTCCAACATTCCGTTATAACAGTCTATGACGGCAAATAAGCTGGTGGCCATATGCAACTTAAACCTTTTAGAGGGAAGTTAATGTTTAGTGAGATTGAGGATAGAAGCATTAAATGATAAAAAGGACAGAGAACAATATCAAAGAATTGTAGATAAAGTTAACCAAAACCTGCCTTATGCAATGAGAAAAGGATTTTATTTCACTGTGTTTAATAATGCAAAATAAAGCACTTATAACTGAAAAGGAAGCTGTTGATTTTATAGTAACTTGTTGAAAGTACTGCACAATTAAGATCATAGTAAAATGAGCACCCTGGAACTGTCCGAGTCATTAGTCGACTTTTTCACAAGTAACTGCCCTTAGCCCCATTACCTGAAAGTGAGGTTAGGGTCACTAATAAAGAGCAAGGAGAAATGCTTTTGTTTTCGTAGCCGGTGCGTCCCAACAAATTTTGAGGTTCGCACACTAGTGGTTCCTGCGCTGCCTAATGTAACCGCAGTATAAAGCAGCGATTAGGAGGCGGCGAATTAATCGAAATCAGATAACTAAAAAAGAAGATAAATTAATAAAAATGCTTTACTAAACTAATATAAAAATCTTTTTATAATAATATGAAATTAGAATGGATAGAGCAATGATTAAAATAGCGGTTGACTTAAAGAATAAGAAGGGAAGAATATAATTTAGTATAACATATATACTAGCATCCAGGCAAGAAAGATAAATATTCTTGTAAAAATCTGTACACGTCGGAGAGACAGGAAGGAAGGACGTTACTTTTGTGCTAGGAAAAGCTCAATGTCTGAGAACTGTAGAAAATTTCCAGCCAGGAATGTTTTGGAACAAAGGGCTTTCAAAATGCAGTTGGGCATGAACGCTAAAGGGATTTACTTCGCTGATATGATAACGATGTATGCCGTTACAAACAACTCAGGGTAGGCGTTCCCCAACTCAGGGTGGGCTGAACGTCAATGAGTTAGATGAGTTTTGCAAACCAATGCGAAAATTCGAAATAAATGAGAAACCAATAATAATGTAACATTTGATAAGGGTTAGCTAGTTTGGTCAAGTGATAAAGTTAGAGAGGGGCTCAGAATAAGGTTCGAACTGAATCGTGAAGTAAGAAAAATTTACTTAAAAAGTGATACTACGACAGGAAGGATGTGTTCATGCGCATTAAGAAGAGAAGCGAAGATTTATAAGTCTGAAATGTAGGGAAGTTAAGAATAGTAAGTGGAAGCAGCATTAGAAGTTTATTAGAGCAAAGTAGTCACCGTATAAAGAAGAAATAGAAACCGCGCGGAAGTAAATTTAAACAAGTAATCCAGGGTTTCAAGTAAAATTGAATTTATGTTAGAAATTTTACTAGCAGTTGGTCACCGATCCAAGTCGATAAGCAAACTTATTAATAATTCTGCAACAAACAAAGTGTTATTAATACGACTAAGTAACCAACAACCACCAAAATCCATTTTCTACAACCATTCCCCTGAGGATAAGATAACTCATAGCTCCAATTAGAACCCAATCAATGTAACACTGGTATGCGGGTTTGCCGCACTAATCGCAAAATAATGTAATATTTAATGCTGCATAAAATTATACCTAAGATAATTTTGAATCTGCAACATCGAAATTCGTACTAGTTAAGTTATATATTCGTTCGGATTAGTTTCAAAACAACCTGAATATCGTTTCAAGTAGAAAAAGTGTTGATATAGAGGCCAAAATATGCTGTTCAAAGACACACATAAGGAAATGGATCTTTTTCTATAAATGTTTTCTTTTTTGTGTCAAGAGTTCACAGAATGTATATTTCCAATGAACTCTGGGTATGAAACATTTTAGTGGAATGTAGCGATTCATTGGCAAACCCTGTTTAGAGAAATGACATCGGAAAGTAACTACTGAATTAAATTTAACGAGACAGATTTGCAATATATCCACGTCTAGGATTGCATACAGTGCCAAAAAGTGACAGTCCTGTGAAGATGTGAACCGAAGGCTGTTGCCACTGAAGACTTAAGTGAAAGTGATGATGCAAGAGGAACAAGAGTCTAGTCTCGCTTCCCCTACCTAACCTGCTGGCCTCAGAGTGATGTAACGACCGGAAGTAGGCCACTAGGATACACGGAAGAGCCAAAGGTGGCCAGAGAAGTGGTTTTCAGCAAGTCACGATATTCGAAGCGATTCATTCATACGTGCAACTCTGCATTTGCCATTGCGGAAGTTGATTCTTGCTGACACTCTTATAAAGAAAGTATCTGAGGGCTTTCACATAAAGCTACAATAAAAATATAATTCACGTGATTTTTTGTAACTACGACATTTATTTTTATCTAGCCTTCCAACTAGTTGATCGAGATAAACTTTTGCCGGAATAGTTTATATAAATATACTTCACTTTAAATACTTCTGCAATTCTTTAGAACCGGAATAGTTAGTTTGCATTTCATTAATCCATAACATCATGAGAAACAGCTGAATCGCTAAAACACAATTAAAAAGTGGCAAATACAGAGAAACATTTCTGTCTTTAATTATTCCGCTGGAATCTCATTCAATGACCACAATTCTAGCACCAAATTAAGCAGAATGTTCTGGAGTTTGGATTCCTTGTCACTAGATGCGCAGATGTTAATGTTTTATTCCTAATTGCTATTGTTGGCAGCTGTTTTCGACATTTTATTCTAGTCAACGCAGAAATGCAGTACACATTAAATCAACACTCTTCCTTGTGAAGCAATACTGGATTACAATTCAATTACAGCTACTCAAAGGGAATACCAGAGAGAATTTGTTGTTCACAGATCTCCCAAAAGAAACAAAATACTGGGACTGGTAAACAAATTGGAAACAACAGGATCTCTGGTGAGTGGTAAAGGCAAGCATCGTTCATCTAGGTTTCTCACGGTTGTTGACGTAAGAGCACGACTGAAGCTGTCGTCCAAAAAATTATTGAGAAGT
This sequence comes from Mantis religiosa, assembly GCA_030765055.1. Taxonomy (NCBI): domain Eukaryota; kingdom Metazoa; phylum Arthropoda; class Insecta; order Mantodea; family Mantidae; genus Mantis; species Mantis religiosa. The sequence continues at coordinate 100,803,202 of CM060954.1, read as the reverse complement.
TTGTCGTAGGAGACAGGGTATACCTACTCAATGTGTCAGAGCTGCGAAAAGTGCAGGCCTAAAGCCATATAGAGTTATGGCTGTTTATCAGCTACAGGAACCAGATAACGATAAGAGTTTAAATTATTGTCGATGGGTTTCAGACGTTCACTGTGCAAAATTCTGCCATATTGTCCATTACATGGTTCAAGATGATACCGAAATTAAGAAATGCAATGTATAAAGAATCATGATGGATTTCAAAGGAATGTTGGTTCTTTGTTACAACACGTGCAGGTGCAGTGGAGTCAAATAGCAGTTGAGGGAGAGTAGTTGTTTTTTAACAAAAGAAACGTAAGACACATTGTCCTTAGCAGATTTCTAAAGGGTAGTACTTGACTTTGTTAAACGGGATATTCTTCGGACCCTTCATAATGGCATGACAAAATAGTCACAAAGGGAATCTTTGGTTGAATAATGGGCTTCAAGAAAGTGAAATCTATACACCCACGCACAGCTGTGTGGTCATTCAGTCCGAGGCGTTAGGCCGATTAGGGCAGTCTTCTTCTGTCTTGGTTGAGGGTAGATCAGAAGTGATGAGAGAAGATATTTGTCGCTTTATACTAACTAATTATGTATTTCCGCCTAAACAGTGATATATTGGTAACCCTTGGTCGGCAACTTCAAGTTTGATGTTATAATAAAAGAAACAGTCATTAAACCAGTTTGTAACGGGCATTCCAGTGTCATTAAAACTATCCTTCTCATACATGCTCAGCATACTCTGTGAGAAACCTCATTGCTTTACCCTGAGCTAAATAAAATTGTATCAAACTGTCGCCTCAACGTGGAACTGTTTGCTCGCCAACAATATTTGCTTCAAATTGGAGCGCCAAGGTGGAACTTTGCTCGCCATATTTGTTTCAAACTGGTGCGCCAACGCAGTACTCGATATCAGAACGAGGTTTGACACGAGAAGCAGATTCAACCCGAGAAGGAAGTTCAACCCCAGAAGGAGGTTCAACAGGAGAAGGAGGTTCAACCCGAGAACGAATTCAACAGGAAAAGAAGGTTCGCCACCAGGACGTTCGACAACAAGGAGCTCTACAAAAGTCCCACTGGAAAGAGGAAAGGAGGCCGGCATCATCATCGACATCAGGAACCAGTAGAAAAATCAAAGGTACAGAGTGTTATATTATCTGTTAGACTATTGTGAATGTATTTGAGGAGTGAAAAAGAAAAAGAAATGTGTTAAGTAAAAATCTGTAGAAAACATGGAAGTTCAGGTGGTTTATAGTAATAACAGTAAGCAGAAAGTAGTCGAAGTAGCAGAGTGTGGTAGAACTGTACCAAATAATGTAGAAATGGGACGAAATGTTAGAGGAAATTAGAAAACTGTTCGCAGGTTTGAGTAAAAAGTTGGATAATGATTTTGAAAGTTTAAGAAAAGACAATGAAAGTTTTAGAAAAGAGATGAATGACCGTGAAAGTTTAAGGAAACAGTTATATGAAATGCATCAAAGTTCAAGTAAAAAGATAGATAATAGGAATCAAAGTTTAAGTGGGGAAATAGACAGTAGCAATCAAACGTTTCATCAGATAGGAGAAAAGACAGATGATAGTATTGAGAAATTAGATGTAGGAGAAGTAGCGCTAGGAAAGAAGTCAGAGAATGAACAAGTGTTAGAGAATGTCAGGAAAGTTAGTCAGGAAATAGAGAATGGAAGAGAAAAAGCTGGTTAGGTAACAGAAAATGTAGGAAAAGATGTTAGTGAGGAGTCAAAAAATGCTGAAAATGAAGTTTTCAATCTAGTTAGTGAAATGCCAGTTAATGAAAACAGGAAACTGAGGGAAGAAATAGCACAGAAATTAGACAAAGAAAGAGAAATAGCTAGAAAAGATTTAGAAGAAACTAGGAGTAGACCAGAAGTATCAGAGTGGGAAAATAGAATACAGACGAGGAATTTGGAGGAAATCACCAATGAAATGAACGAGGTAGCAATAGAGATCACGATGACAAAGGAAACTGAAGTTTTCAATCTAGTTAATGAAAGGTCAGATAGTGAAAACAGGAAACAGATGGAAGAAATAGCACAGAAATCAGACAAAGAAAGAGAAATGGCTAGAAAAGAGTTAGAAGAAACTAGGAGTAGATTAGAAGTATCAGAGTGGGAAAATAGAATACAGACGAGGAACTGGGAGGAAATCACAACTCAAATTAATGAGGTAGCAATAGAGATCACGGTGAAAAAAAGAAACATTGAAAAACATTCAAAATCAAAGGATGAACGAAAGAGAAATATTAAACTATTTCGTGCAAGGGGCACAGATTCATCAGAGTATGTGTAAGAAAGATAGGAAAAGATATCGATGTAAGATACCTAAGCTAGACATGCAAAAATCAAGGGAATGTAGAATAAATAAGTCCTTCGAACATGGAAAAGTCCGCCAAATTCCTTTGTACTTTCTAAGTACGTTGTGGGATGATGGATTTTCTTGTAAATAGTGGGAACTCAAAGCTAAAGTATCTAAAATTACCGTAACAAATTGTGAAATAAGAAGAAACACAAACTTGTAAAATGTATAGGTTAAGTATAAACAGTGTAGTGTCAAATGTGTAGCTTAAGTATAAACAGTGTAGTGAACGTGCAGTGAAATTTAAAATCTAAAAAGTGATAAAAGAAAGGAAACTAAATGAATATCAGAACACTGAAATAATTTTAAAAAAATCATTTATGTAGAATCCTCGAGAAATATTCAGAAATACTGTATGAGTAAACGAAAATTAAACTGAATGTTTATAAAGAATCCGGAAGAAGAATTCAGAAATGTTGTATAAAACTGCATTATTAATGTACAATGGTTTAAACATGGAAGTGTATATTTTGAATTGTTCTAAGTATAGCAATAATATGAATTAATTTTAAGTAGACCAGATAGAGAAGGAGAGAAATAATGGGGTAGATTGAAGTATTTTCCATTGAGTGATATTTAAAAGTTGAAAATTCTGGATCAGAATGTTGATAAATGTTAAATGATCTATTGCTATGTAACCATGTGAACAATTTTTATGAAATGTCTATCTATGTATCATGCAAAATAAACGTTGTGAAAAGAAATTTTAAAACGAATTGGAAGTTGCTGACAAATGGTCTAGTATTTTGCGTCGTATTCGGGCAAGACATATATATTATTTTACTATGGGATAGTAAAATAATATCTATGGGTCATTTGATACCGAAATTAAGAATTGCAATGTATAAAGAATCATGATGGATTTCAAAGGAATGTTGGTTCTTTGTTACAACGCGTGCAGGTGCAGTGGAGTCAAATAGCAGTTGAGGGAGAGTAGTTGTTTTTTAACAAAAGAAATGTAAGAAACGTTGTCCTTAGCAGATTTCTAAATGGTAATACTTGACTTTGTCAAACGGGGTATTCTTCGGACCCTTCATAATGGCATGACAAAATAGTCACAAAGGGAATCTTTGGTTGAATAATGGGCTTCAAGAAAGTGAAATCTATACACCCACGCGCAGCTGTGTGGTCATTCAGTCCGAGGCGTTAGGCCGATTAGGGCAGTCTTCTTCTGTCTTGGTTGAGGGTAGACCAGAAGTGATGAGAGAAGATATTTGTCGCTTTATACTAACTAATTATGTATTATCGAGTAATAAGCATTCCGCCTAAACAGTGATATATTGGTAACCCGTGGTCGGCAACTTCAAGTTTGATGTTATAATAAAAGAAACAGTCATTAAACCAGTTTGTAACGGGCATTCCAGTGTCATTAAAACTATCCTTCTCATACATGCTCAGCATACTCTGTGAGAAACCTCATTGCTTTACCCTGAGCTAAATAAAATTGTATCAAACTGTCGCCTCAACGTGGAACTCTTTGCTCGCCAACAATATTTTTTTCACAGATGAAGCATGGTTTCATTTATCCGGTTATGTGAACTCACAGAACTCACGCCATTGGGCCATGTAAAACCCACATGTCATCCATGAAGCAACTATGTACCCGGTTAAAATCGGATTTTGGGTCGCAGTATTCGCACAGAGAATAGGAGGGGGCAATTCTTTTAACCAGACTGTGAATACTGCAGACTGGTTTTCATGGAGTTCGTTGAGCAACTGGACGATGTAGAACTGAGGATATTTTCAGCAAGATGGCGTTACGTGCCATACATCAAATGAATCCATGGAACTAATTGCAAGTTCTTTTGACGACCGGATAATTTCCAGGAACCTTTGGCCACCGAGATCTCCGGATTTGACATCGCGGGACTTCTCTCTATGGGGTTACTTAAAAGACAGGATTTACACCACACGTCTCCAGACTTTGGATGAACTGAAGCACAACATCACACAGGAAATTCTAGCTATTGACAACAGAGTCCTCCAACGAGTGACCAATAACAGGGAACGACAACTTGAGTTGTGCCTTATGCAGGATGGAGGAAATTTTCAACATTTGCTTTAGAGGTAAATAATCTCCTAAAATTCCTCTAAATTTAATATATAAAATGTTGTTGCTAGCACAATTAGTTTTGAAACAAATAATGAAAGAAATGTGTCACTTCTATATAAATCACTCTGTATATTAAATCATTCAAACTGGTAACAAAGGATATCGAAAGCAAAGAGGAAAGATGATTTTGAGCAAATTTTAACTGACCAATTATATTGTTGTGCATTTATTTCCTATTCAACCGTCAAGCGACATCAAATCCCTATAGATTAAACATTTTTTTTTTTTTTTTAATGGAGACCGAGCTACATTCCATTATTAGTAACTTAAAGTTATGTGTAGTTCATTAATTTCTACTAGTTTTGTGGTTTCTTTAAAGCTTATTTCAATTTTTGAGGCAACAGTTTCGAGTTGCATATGAACTACATAGTACACTTTCACTAGAGCACAGAACGTGTTCAAAGGTGGGTGAGTACTGGATGCGCAATGGCGGCAGTCTCGCTACGGATGGACAGAGCAGCATGGTAAAATGGAGCGGAGGATGTCTGCGTAGCGATCCACTCTGTACTTTAGAGAACCAATGTGTAACCCTGTTGCTACCAACGTCGATTAGATCGACGGTGACTGTTTGGTGTTTAAATGCCAACCTCAAATGTATCGGCGGCGGTGCAAAGTGCCAGCCTGCTACTATAGTAATAGTTTTCAAAAATAAAAACCCTAAAAATGTAATTTTAAAGGAAAATTAAAAACGTAAAAAGTGAATTTTTGCTAGTTAACGCTGAATACTCTATTAATTAACAGAATCATCAGATAGCAAGTATATACTTATCCAGCGCACGTTTAATTACAACAATAGTAGCAAGAAAGAGTATTAATTTTGTTATTCTAATTTGAAATGAAATGTTACATTTTTCTTTTGAAATAACGTGAATGACGTTTAGCACTACAAAAATGTACTCAATTACAAATAAAATAACTATAAACACATCTTAATAACTGAATTGTGTTACATAAAAAACACATAAAATTTAACTCACCAGTATCGATGAGTTTAGGGTGGTTTGCCTCAAGAATATATATACTCTTCGTCTATCGTCGCTAGTTTCCAATACTACCGCTAATCATATAATAAATAAACATAAAAATAATTGTAATATTTATGCATGGATTCAGAAATTAAAGTATACAATATTAACTGAAGGATAGTGGGACAGCGTGAGCAAAGACGTAGTGAGGCGGTCCCGCCCGTAGCGAACCATGTCGTTCTCTCCCTTGTGCTCAACGCCTCACAATTAAGGATTGGTGGCGTGAGGAGGTTAAGGAAAGGGAGATGGTAACCGGTTCGAGGTGACTTGTAGCTCCCGCATGAGAACTCTCATCTGTACTTCAGGAGTGGGTGTGTCCTGACTGGTTGTGGGTTGAATGATGACACCTCGAATCTGGTAGACAGAAGTTTATTGTTACCCTTAGGCTCCTTTGCTCGCCACCGTAAAGTCGTCGTCGGTGTGGTTGCTGTGTTTAGCGTCACTGTCAATGTTGTGATGTGAAGCATGGAGGCATTAGCACTGCGTAGTCGAATTGGATATATTTATCGTCTTCCCTATATATTACTCTTTGCGCTAACTCTCACTGGAGAGATTGTTAGATATGGCACTTTGTCTCTGTGCATGGCACGGAAGTGTACTTGTTAGCCGGTGTCGAATACGCGTCCGTCTCACGTGGAACTCAGGACCGAAGTGCTCTTACTAGGAAAACCTACTTTCCGCCACCACTTTGAATTACCCCCACTCTAGGTATTTCTAGGAGTTTGCAAAATCACATGAATGAATATCAATTTTCTATTGGCTGGTAACTATCCCCACTTGAGATCAGTATTCAGAATTTCCAGTTTCGGACCTAACATCAGAGACGCTTTCTCTAACGGTCCGCATGCAAAATTTGTGCGGAGGCATGCGTTCTGAGCGACGGTCAAAATCTTATAGCCTGTTGTCAGAAGCACGCATGGGATTTTAACAATGGGTTGGTTTCCGACTGGGAGGCGCCACATTTTCCTTGAGGGCAAAACAGACAATAGAGTAGGGTTGTTTGTTTACAGGGATTGCAAAGGGAGTTTACTGACCTTCGCAGAGTGACGTCACTGTAGCGGTCTCCGGAGTATATTCTAGCATTATGGCATACGTCTATTCTGGTATATGTCATTTACTTTTATTTATTCGTTTATTTGTGTTAGTGTCTTTCTGATATCAGGTTATATGTCGGCTCAGTGTTCCTAGGTGACAGGGGCTACGTCAAGTGGCATTACGTATGTTAACGGGGATGGGTGAAAAGAAAAATAGATGTATAGGAGAATTCTTATGTAGGTTAAGAGAAAAGTAGATTAGGGTAAATGAAGCGAAGGCAGGAAGAAATGACACCAAGCTGCCCAGGAAAACCAAAGGCTTATGGCCATTGGACCTGAGTCAGCAAGTAAATCTTGGGCCAGCAATTTTCTTGCATTTGTACAGGATGTATTGTACAGAACTAAAAGATGAAGCTATCTTCGTAAAGTTAAGCACTTCCAGCCACTTTCCTCACTGCCAGAATATTTGCATCGATATCACACTCGTCCTAATATGAAATAACTGTCAAACATTTCTCCCTGGAACAAAAACATCGCGAGAATAGCCCGCCTCCGTAGCGTAGATGGTAGTGTGTCTGCCTCACGTTCAAGAGGCCCCGAAAAAGTCTTCTCTCTCTCTCTCTCTCTCTCTCTCTCTCTCTCTCTCTCTCTCTCTCTGTGTGTGTGTGTGTGTGTGTGTGTGTGTGTGTGTGTGTGTGTGTGTGTGTGTGTGTGTGTGTGTGTGTGTGTTCTGTCCAGCTATGTTGACGGCGATCCTTTCGAATGGTGCTCACACGTTTTACTGCTGCATACGACCCCGGCTGCTGGTCTGGGGGCCTCGAATCGCCGCGCACACATGACATTGACGGCACCATCTCTCAGGGCACCATCTCTCAGCATCTGCTCGGAGCCTCAGCCAGTAGTAGCGCTGTCGGAGTTTGTCGATCGTTCGGTTTGCTCCCAGGTGTCCTCCTGAAGCACCGGCGTGCACTTCCTCCAAGACTTCCGGGACCTTGCTTCTGGGGAGTACCAACTGTTCTCTCTGCATCTTCCCATCAGGCAATCCCCATACCCAGAACAGCACGCCCTCTCTTGTCTGCAATGAATCCCATTGGGCCCAGTACGACTTGTAGGTGGCCCTCCTCGGTGCGATATACTCCCAGGTTGGTCTTGTCCCTGCCTCCGCTTTCCTCAAGAACGGTCCCAAGTCTGCGTCCGCCAGCTGCTCCCTCCTCAGGCCTGCGCTATCCCAGCCATCCGCAGGCACTGCCGTGACTACTCGGACTGCTGCGGCACGCTCCTTCTCTTCCACTCTTGTGCATTGGCCGCACTCCTCTGGGCAGGGTCTTCGGGACATGGCGTCTGCGTTACTGTGGCTCTTCCCTTTACGATGTTCAGAGGCGAAGTCGTACTCCTGCAGCCTCTGACCCAACGTGTTGTCTGGTCTTCCAGGTTCCTAAAGCTCAATAGCCAGGTGAGGGCGGAATGGTCAGTCCTCAGGTGGAATGGCTGACCGTACAGGTACTTGTGGAAGTGCGTGTGCTTGTGGTGTGCGCACTGCCACTTGTCTGTTTGTGAGCAAATTTACTAAAGAAAAAGAAGCAGTTGTTTAAAGAAATACTTGTTCAAAGGTTGCAACACCTTCGCCGTGCTACATTACCTGTTATGCGCGCCTCGATATCGTAGATGGTAGCATGTCTGCCTCACGTTCAAGAGGTCCCAAGTTTGAATTCCGGTCAAGTTGAGTTACCTGGATAAGGTTTATCCCGAATTTTCCCCTTATCTCCAACGACAAATGCCGGGTAGCTTTTAGCGCCATGGACCCCGGACTCATCTGAGCATCATATCACCCATTTCATCCATCGTCCAATATGACTTAACATTGAAGGACGTAAATAAAATAATAAATTGCGAGGATAGCTTGCCATGATCATGGATTGGAAATATCGTCCTTCAAATTACAAAAGATCCCTTTCAATGACCAAGAAACACACCGTTAGAAAGAAGAAGGTTTGCTCCTGTCATTGTCATAAAAAACATCCCTATAGTATGTTTCAAAAACAGATTTACAGCCTCTCAAACACTGTGTGGATCAGATCGACAATGACAGTCTTCGCTCGGTATGGCACAGGCGATTATACCGAAACACTCCCAAGAGGCGCGGCAGCAAGAGTGTTAATGGACCTAAGGGAGCAAGGATCTCTTGTCAGCATCTTGCTGGAATTTCTTCCAGTTTCATTTTTCCATCTTACGACTAGAGAGTGCCCCAGCGGCTGTTTTCTGTCATGGCCATCTTGAGTAATTTCGACCCTGAAGAGCGCAGTATGAATAAGATCCCGTATCCAGGAAAGGGCACGAGTAGGTTAACACTTAAATCACTTCTTTCCCCTTTCCTGAACCCGGGAAATGTTGGCATTAAGTGAGTGCATGATTGAAATTTGGGTAAAAGTGTTTTAACATTTTGATATTTTTTATTCTTTTATTATACTTACAACTTGTATTTTAGTGTTACATAATTAGTTTTTAATAATAATTTTAAAGCCTTAAATTTAGGTGTAATTGGTACACTACCATTTAGGTGAACACTGCATTGAGCTATTTAAGTTAATTGATGGAAATTAATCATTTCTTCACACTAGCCGTATCCAGGCTAAGGTATTGGATTGATAGAGTCGACATGAAAAAGTCAATGCCAGGGCCGGGATTTGAACCACGATTTACTGGTTTCCGTCCAGTCACTCTTACCCATTGAGCTACCATGGCCAACTTGCCGTCATCACATTAAATTCTCCAGTTGACTCATATACTTCCCCCGCTCTCGGATGCGAGAGCCCCTAGTGGTTTACCGGGGAAATATAATATTGAGTCATATTATATGACTCATAATACTATAATAATACTATATAATACTAATATAATATTATGAAACCAGTAGACCCGTGGCTGAAATCCCGGCCGTGGCATTGAATTTTTCATGTTGATTGTATGAACTGCATTGAACATTGAACACCATTTTTTCTCAATTTCTTTCTCTTTTCCCTAGCATTTTCACTGTTCAAGATACTCCTTGTACGGTCTACCCACCACAAAAAGGCAAGCAGGGCTTGAAGAGGGAGAGGGACTTGAACTGTTTATCTGCTCTGGTAGTGGATTTGTTTACTTCAAAACGAGTGTATGAGAATGCTAATGGACCACTCATGCTGCCAGATCTGATGCTCGTTTCTGTAACTGCAGTGATAGACCGTATTATGCATGGGTGAGTTAAGTGACAGCACTGTGCATTTTAGAAAACCTAGCATCGTTATCATATCCGGACGGCGAGCATAAACACAGCAAAAGTGATTACGTTACCGTCCACCAACGCAGAGAAGGTCCCTGAAAGTAATGCGCCCCCTTACACTGTGGGATAAGGACAGCAAATGTGTGTGACAGGAACACATGCTACACAAGGAATAGAACCGTTAAAAACCATACGCCCTGTTCACTCTGTACACTAAAACCAAGAAGATTCATTCAAAAAGTAGAAGTCGTCAGAATAGTTTTGAATGGTCTGTAAGTGTACTGACATGGGGTGTCATAAATCTATCCAGGAAGGGTGTGGGAACCTTTTCTAATCCCTGCGTCTCAGGCCCCGGAGACCTTCTCTCTTGTGGTATGCTATACACATTCCTCTGTGTTGCCTTCTTGTGATGGGTGGACAGTACCACAGTTTATAACTTATTACCTTAATATTTTAAAAAACATTACAGATTTAAAAATTGCTGTGCACTGCATAAAAGTATTAAACAGTGCAGTTTAAATTAATTATTTTCCATAACTCACACTGACAAAAGCTGAAAATATATAAATAATATGTGTAAAAAAATCATCTTATTAAAATTAAGCAAAGCCTGCACAACAGTTTCTTTAGGTTATATGTTAATCCCAAATTAAAAAAAATGGAAGTGATACAATATAAATAAAATGTCAAGGATTATGCCACATTAAAATATCAAAAAGTGATTAATTAAAAATGAAAATGGTACTTTAACAGCGAATTGAAATATCTGGTTAAAATTTTGGCTCTACTAGATTTTTTTATGTTCTGAAACAGTAAAAAAGTGAATTAATCAGAAGAAATATACGTTTTTGGACTTTTACAGATACATTGTTTTAATGAGTGTTCAGACATGCCTGGCATTTTTGGGCGCAACTGGGTGTTTTATAACGTTCCGATTCATTAAATTAATGTTAAATAGAATGTCCACCCCCCTTTACTTGCGAGAGCATTCAGAGCATAAATAATTACTCACACAGATTGAAATAAGTGTGTATAGACACATTACAGCATTTCGCAGTACCTTGAATTCGCGGTTTCAAACCCCTCGGAGGGCGGTGTATTTTTTTTTTTCAGGCGTAAGAATTCTTAGCATTTCTTCGGAAGAGAAGTAAAACGGCTTTGAGAGATTGAAGACGCCCACGCCATCTCATATTCTTACTTACTACAGTCTTTTGTCTTCCTAGAGGAATTGGAAGATTGATAGTCTTTTGTTCTAGTTGTGATTCTATGGCGATTACAGATTTGTTAAAGTGTGTTTGGTTCAAATTGAGAGGAATTCTCTTCATATTAAATGTTTCACCCTTCCCTTACTCCACAAAGGCGGTCTCTCGTCGTAGATTTACGGCACTACCTGATAAATCAGGCTCTGAGCAAAATTAAGTGGTCTTTCACTCTCATTTAATGGGGGACTGAGTTACTGAGCTGGGTGGTTCAGGTGGCTTCGTCTGTTGCCCGCATTTGGTTGGACCGGGTTCGTTTCCCGCAGCCAACCTATTTGAGCCATGTGTTTTTTGAGGGTTTTCCCGGGTCGCCAGGGTAGGTTAATTATATTCCCCAAATTTCCTGTTCCTCTATTTCATATCCATTATCATTTCACATCGTCTCTCATCTGATGGTCTCTTTCAGGGTAGAAATGTCGGCGGGTGTCTTACCGCTGTCGAAGATGGGCCGTCCTCTCTCTCCTCTCACCTCATCCTTCCTCCATGGGATGTCCCACTTGGGGCTTAGATGCAATAAAACACAACATCCTTATCCTCCCACATCAGTTAAAGAGCGTTCATAAATTAATTAAAAATAAAGGGATTTTTTTTGGTAATTTACGTCTTGCAACGTTAAGTCATATCGGACGATGAATGAAATGGGTGAAATGATGCTCAAATGAGCCCGGGGTCCATGGAGCTTAGAGTTACCTGACATTCGTCTATCAGGATAAGGGAAAACTTCGGAAAAAACCTTATCCAGGTAACTCACCCTAACCGAGATTTGAACTTGGGACCTCTTAAACGTGAGACAGACACGCTAAAGTCTACGCCATCGAGGCGGGCATAAAGAGAAAGGTATACCTGCAACTTAGCCGTTTACTTACAAGAGAAATAAATGCATAAAGAAGCAGAACCTAAGCAGTTCAACAGATTCTTACAGATAGTTTAGTTGGCCGCATTCAAAGAAGTATGGACCAAAGACCATCTATATCATCTGGGAGACCAGTTTAGAGGCCATCACCATAAACTCCTCCTATAATACAAAAGCTAATCTCGTGGTTTTTCTGTGAATTTGTGGTTGCCGAAACGGTTTCTGAACGGGTTTTCTCCGGGTTTTCTTCCCATACAATCTTTCCACCAATTGCTCCATCAGAACCTTTCCTTCCATCAGTTTTACGTTCATTTCATATCTTTTTCCGCACTGACGTACCAGGCATCAAGCCTGATTCTCTGCTCAGCACTCCACTTCCAGTTTGCGAAGACCACATTTTCTGGCCGGTAGGGACTCGGGGGCTGAACACGTCTCATCATTCACTACTGCTGTCCCAATTATGTCGCCCCTTGTGGGCCGAGCTGGGAGTTGTGGCGTTCGGGCGGAATTGTAGACCTTGACCCTTCAGAGCTGTTCTGCCACGGAGTTTAGTTTATGACTATGTTAGGAAAGGCAGGATAATAATAGTATTAGTAATAATAAAAATAGTGGAACTGATAAATACAACTAAATACCTTGGATGGGAAGCATGCTTACAGGATTAATTAAGACTTAAGGATATGTATGACTAAAATTGTATGACATTTTCAAAAAAAATCACCTTTTCCTCTTTTCAGTATATAAAATAGTGTAAGCCTTCCTGATACCAAAGAATGCTTGGATAGCATCCACAAAATTTTTCAAATTCTCCAATCTACTTTGAAAGTTACATGAATGCTAGTGTTAGATATGAATTCTAATTCTTTATCCTTGCTTTCTCGCAATTGAAAATTTCAGCATTTTTCATAATTTAAAATGCTCCGTGCGTTACAGTTTTAGTATTAGACTAATGCAACTTGCTACAAACGTTCATAGAAACACACTGAATAGAAATTTCTCTGGGGTTTATTGTGAGTTGCATTTAAGCACACTTTATTTACTTCAAAATACAAACATTTCAAATGTTGGACAAAAGAGTCTGGATACTAAAGTTATTTTTTTATCCAGATTTATTGAACCCTATTTTACACAGTGGTATATCAGGGTTAGAGTTGATACACAAAAATATACAATTTTAACAAAAATATTTTAAATACTAGAAGGAAGAAATTGTGTTTTAATCTAATGCATATTAATTTAAACTATTTCAGACGTTTAAACACCGAGTTTACAAACATCATGAAGTACTTATACTGTTTTGGCTTCATTAGCAAAGATGTGAGCGGAGCAGAAAATTCAGTTCCTAGAGAGTCTAGCTTGAATATTAATTCTTTTCTTTCTCTCCAGAAAATGGGACAACAGAAAAGGAGATGAACCACAGTTTGAAATTATTCAGCACACATGCACTCGACGTTGGATGTTAAGTGAAAGCGTGATAAGTATTCACCAAATTTACCATGTCCACTTAACAAAATTTGGTACAAGAGTTTCACATTTTCTTCTCCATATACACAAGGGAAAAATAATGTTTTTGTTAAACTTCCATTTGGAGTTGTTAGCCATTGTTGGTTCCATTCTTCAAGAATATGTTGATGTATTATTCTCCTTACAGTAGAAATAAGACATAAAGAGTATGTCACAGGAAGATTGGATTCTGCAGCCTTCCTAGCCAAGCAATCAGCTCTCTCGTTACCTAAAATTCCACTGTGCCCTTTAAGCCATCCCATGCAAATATGTCCTGGATGGTTTTGAAGCAAGGTTCTGATTTCATGTGCTAATGAATGCCTAAAGTTATTGAGACACATAGAAACCTAGGGCAAATTCAAAAAATGGATGTATTGGGAACCTGCTGTTAAAATATTAAACCAACATTTAAGTTATTTTGTTGCAAGCTTTTTAGGTGACGTAACCAAAATTAAATAATATTGACCATATTTTCCAAACTATCAAAGTGAAATTGAGAAAATTTGGGCTGTATAATATTTTCACTAAGTTACATCTGTGATATAAATCTTAAAATAGTGTTATTAGTTCAGGATTTCAAATTTTCATTCATAGGTATCCTTAAGAAAAGAATATTACTAAATCTAACTCAGTGAGTGTTGCTATCAAAACTCCTCTTGGGAAACCAGTGAGGCAGGAAATTAAACTGAGATTGCAAAATGTAATAGCAAAAAGCAATATTACTTTATGGAAGTGAGGCATAGTATTGAGCAGGGAGGACAAGAGGAAAATAAAGACTTTGAAAATGAGATTTCTGAGTTCGTTGATGGAAGTAACACTACGAATAAAGGGAGAAATGCAAACACAGAGAAGAACTGAGGAATAAAATCAGCAATGGCAGAAGTTTTTACGCAATAGTATACCTCATGTAAGAAGGGTGACCTCTGTGGGTTGCCTTACCAAGCTTCTTTATATCAACCAATAGGAAGAGTGGAAATAGGACGGCCAAGGACGAGATGGAGAGATCAATTTTAATATTTATTGATGTGGAATGGAATGAATATCCAATTCTTTGAATGGTAGAAGACAAATAAAATTCATATTTTAATTGTTAACGACGCTGTCAATTGTCAGGATGTGACAAGTGTGACGGCATAATTATTATTATTATTATTATTATTATTATTATTATTATTATTATTATTATTATTATTATTATTATTATTATTATTATTATTATTATTATTATTATTATTATTATTATTATTATTATTATTATTATTATTATTATTATTATTATTATTATTATTATTATTATTATTATTATTATTATTATTATTATTATTATTATTATTATTATTATTATTATTATTATTATTATTATTATTATTATTATTATTATTATTATTATTATTATTATTATTATTATTATTATTATTATTATTATTATTATTATTATTATTATTATTATTATTATTATTATTATTATTATTATTATTATTATTATTATTATTATTATTATTATTATTATTATTATTATTATTATTATTATTATTATTATTATTATTATTATTATTATTATTATTATTATTATTATTATTATTATTATTATTATTATTATTATTATTATTATTATTATTATTATTATTATTATTGTCATCATCATTATTAATGATAATGATAATGATAATTATAATGATAATGAAAACGAAAACGATAATGCTAACGATAATGATAATAATAATAATAATAATAATAATAATAATAATAATAATAATAATAATAATAATAATAATAATAATAATAATAATAATAATAATAATAATAATAATAATAATAATAATAATAATAATAATAATAATAATAATAATAATAATAATAATAATAATAATAATAATAATAATAATAATAATAATAATAATAATAATAATAATAATAATAATAATAATAATAATAATAATAATAATAATAATAATAATAATAATAATAATAATAATAATAATAATAATAATAATAATAATAATAATAATAATAATAATAATAATAATAATAATAATAATAATAATAATAATAATAATAATAATAATAATAATAATAATAATAATAATAATGATGATGATAATAATGATGATAATAATGACAATAATGACAATAATGACAATAATGACAATAATGACAATAATGACAATAATGACAATAATGACAATAATGACAATAATGACAATAATGACAATAATGACAATAATGGCAATAATGGCAATAATGATAATAATGATAATAATGATAATAATGATAATAATGATAATGACAATGATAATGATAATGATAATGATAATAATGATAATGATAATGATAATAATAATGATAATGATAATAATAATAATAATGATAATAATGATAATGATAATGATGATAATGATAATGATAATAATAATAATGATAATAATAATAATAATAATAATAATAATAATAATAATAATAATAATAATAATAATAATAATAATAATAATAATAATAATAATAATAATAATAATAATAATAATAATAATAATAATAATAATAATAATAATAATAATAATAATAATAATAATAATAATAATAATAATAATAATAATAATAATAATAATAATAATAATAATAATAATAATAATAATAATAATAATAATAATAATAATAATAATATTAATAATAATAATAATAATAATAATAATAATAATAATAATAATAATAATAATAATAATAATAATAATAATAATAATAATAATAATAATAATAATAATAATAATAATAATAATAATAATAATAATAATAATAATAATAATAATAATAATAATAATAATAATAATAATAATAATAATAATAATAATAATAATAATAATAATAATAATAATAATAATAATAATAATAACAATAATAATAATAATAATAATAACAATAATAATAACAACAATAACAATAATAACAACAATAACAATAATAACAACAATAACAATAATAACAACAATAACAATAATAACAACAATAACAATAATAACAATAATAACAATAATAACAATAATAACAATAATAACAATAATAACAATAATAACAATAATAACAATAATAACAATAATAACAATAATAACAATAATAACAATAATAACAATAATAACAATAATAACAATAATAACAATAATAACAATAACAATAATAATAATAATAATAACAATAATAATAATAACAATAATAATAACAATAATAACAATAATAATAATAATAATAACAATAATAATAATAATAATAATAATAATAATAATAATAATAATAATAATAATAATAATAATAATAATAATAATAATAATAATAATAATAATAATAATAATAATAATAATAATAATAATAATAATAATAATAATAATAATAATAATAATAATAATAATAATAATAATAATAATAATAATAATAATAATAATAATAATAATAATAATAATAATAATAATAATAATAATAATAATAATAATAATAATAATAATAATAATAATAATAATAATAATAATAATAATAATAATAATAATAATAATAATAATAATAATAATAATAATAATAATAATAATAATAATAATAATAATAATAATAATAATAATAATAATAATAATAATAATAATAATAATAATAATAATAATAATAATAATAATAATAATAATAATAATAATAATAATAATAATAATAATAATAATAATAATAATAATAATAATAATAATAATAATAATAATAATAATAATAATAATAATAATAATAATAATAATAATAATAATAATAATAATAATAATAATAATAATAATAATAATAATAATAATAATAATAATAATAATAATAATAATAATAATAATAATAATAATAATAATAATAATAATAATAATAATAATAATAATAATAATAATAATAATAATAATAATAATAATAATAATAATAATAATAATAATAATAATAATAATAATAATAATAATAATAATAATAATAATAATAATAATAATAATAATAATAATAATAATAATAATAATAATAATAATAATAATAATAATAATAATAATAATAATAATAATAATAATAATAATAATAATAATAATAATAATAATAATAATAATAATAATAATAATAATAATAATAATAATAATAATAATAATAATAATAATAAAGTTAACGATGAAATAAATTAGGATCCATTCTAGTGAATGACGTCGAAAACTTCATTCTTGTGTTCTTCAACCATTTCTTGCTGAACTTGCTGGCCACACAGAAGAATGGTTTAAAGTTGTTCCTTCTTACGGAGAGTGAAGTCATCCTCCTGCAAAGAGAATCAAATAGTCTTCTTGTATAATTTTTTGTAGCTAATGATATGGTTTTTAAACTGGTTGGAAGAATTTTGAACATATTATTACTTCTAAGTTTAAAGCAAAAGTTAATGCAAGATTTTCTTTTACCTTGAAAAAATTCTCCCTTTTACCTTCTGTAGTATTTTATCACTACTTCTGTATTTAATCCAAAAATTCAGTACTGGTATTTCATCTTAACTGTTCTAAGTTTTAGGATCTCTTAACCTTTTTAACTATTGCTAAATTCGTGTTAAGTCTTAACATCTGTTGGTGAAATCGGGCCTTAGAGTCACGGTAAAAAGGGGGGGGGGAGACGAAACATGTTCCCTCTTTTTGGCTCTCTCTTTACGTTGACGATACTGGAACTCCTTCCACTGATTCGAATTACTTCATGTCGGTACATCCTTTATCTTCATCTGCCGCATCTGGTATATTTCGTCCATGGATTTCATAGACTTGGGTTATTTCAGAATCCTCATTTCGTTCCTCTGATATCATGTCTCTCAAATTAATTATAAAATTATTAAAAACTTCGTCTACCAAAATAATTTTTTAACCCAAAAAAAGTACGAGGTTTTAAAAGTGCTCTCAAACACATTTACAGTTTTCTACTTTGGACCTTCCAATAACCCTATTAAATAACCTTATTTAAATATCGTTCTTTGTCTGTGCCCACAGTAATTCTAAGACATTTAAATCGCATTATTATGCTTCTTCAGTTCTTTTCAATTGCTTATTTGAAAATACTTGCTTGCATTTGTAATGCATTTGGAGGCATTTGTTTCAACACAATGTTACGAATTTTGAATGATCCCGGAGCCTTAAGCATGACGATCCACTATCATTTGAATACATCAAATATAGAAACAATGAAACCTTTTATTGGTCTTAAATATGTTTCGTTGAATAACGTAATTTTTATAGAGCTTCATTGAAGAAATTCAGTACGTTATTTATATTTACATTGAAGTTGTTACAGTTCCTATATACTAAATTCTCAGTAAGCGTGCCACTAACAACTGAAGTGCGAGAGTATTCCTGTGAACCTGGTAACATAGTAAAAAATATTGTTGGAATCATTGTCAGATGTAATAAGCTTTCTGCGTGATCCTTGGGGATGTGCCAACGTAAAGTGATATTTGGCAGTTCTAAAGACATTAGGAACTCTGCCACATCAAGGTTATTTTCACATGCTTGCCGAAGTGATTGAGGATTCAGTGGACCGAGTCTGTGGCCCAAATTCAGAAGGTCCGGGTTCGATTTCCGTGGCCGACCTACCTGATCCATAGGCTTTTCCCTGGGGTTTTCCAGGTTGCCAGGCGAATTATGGGTAGGTAGGTTAATTGCATCCCCGAATTTCCTGTGCATCTATTTCATCTCCATTATCATTTCGTATTGTCACCGATGGCATTGTTGTGCTGCCGCGATAAGCCGGAGCCCGGCTCGTGGGCAAGAAAGAAAGAGACTGAAAGAGATTCTAGAGCGCTCGGTCTATTGTTGCCGAGAAATTTCTCGGAATGTCTACGGTTTTCTAGAAACAAGGACTGAGAGGTATATAAACCCCGCAAAGTGTTAGAGCGGTAGTTGTGTGATGGATATTGCGACAGTGGATGTTTGAAGTGTACCGCAGTGATTTCTTTCATTTGTGTACTTGCGGCGGAGCACCAAGTTGACCTTGAAGACAGCTGATTGTTAATTTCACGTCTTTTTAATGCAATAAATAGTGTTCTGAGTTTCTGCAAATCAGACTTTTGATTTCACGTAACCCTTGCGGTCACAGTATCTGCCATCTGGTGGTCTCTTTCACGGTAGAAGTGTCGGCAGGTGTTTCGGGCTGCATGGCAGGATGATATGCTCATGGTAAAACTTCCTTCTCCGGTAGGATGGTCTCCGGTCTCCTAATCCGATCCGACGGGTGCATTTCTGGATCACAGTAGTGTGGGATGCCGATTGTACTGGCCTGCCGGGGAGTTTCTAGCTGGTAACGTCCTGCCCTCTGCATTGTCGTGCTCCTTGGGAGAGCCGCCCTTGTCTCCTTTCACCCTATTCTTCCTCCTCGGGTGTCCCACTTGGGGCATAGGTTGAGACCTCCATGCAGACCTACCCTGAGAAAAAAAAAACCGACCTTTGTAAACCTCCCATCCGTAGCCTTCACCCGTCACATATCCTATCATATGAGGCGTTGAGTGCCGGGAGGGCTCCACGAGGTACTCAACGGGCAAGTACCGCCTCAATATACAAGTAGTACGTGCTGAAGATGAGATCACAAGATGAGGGCAGAAACAGAACAATATGTGAATATGGGAATGTTAGATTTATGATTATTGTAAAAAAAAAATTAATTTTTTGTAGTAATTCTAATTAGGATTGCAAATGTTTGTCGTACTAGTTTTAATCAAGGAATTGCAATTCTATGATGTTCCGTTTTTAAACGGTGATTTTCAACAGACGCGAAAACTATGAGCCTGGCAATCCTAAATTAGTCACACTTTGATTCAAAATCCTAACTTGCTTATATCAAGAAATTTTCTACTAATATACCTACTTCATGATACAACCTAGTTAGGTTCTGTACCACCAGGACTATTATGATAATGATGATAATGGTAGTAGCAATAACACTGGGCAACAATTAAAATGTTTCGGGCTTAAAAATAGTAAATTTACATGTATTTCCATCTGCTGAATTCAAAAATCACTATCTTGTTTTAAAGATAAAGTGACCTTTCATTTTTTAGTTCTTTTGGGAGTTGGCACACCTGTCAAAATACCGTAGATGACAACTACAAGCATTTGGTAACTGCTCCTGCAAAAATAATGTAACCTTGGATGCAACATGTCCCTTAAAATCCATTTTCTCCACTCCCACCTAGACGTTTTCCCTCCTAAGTGTGGAGCTGTTAGTGATGAACATGGGGAGAGATTCCATCAGGACATCTCTGTTATGGAACAAAGATATCAGGGCCGTTGGAATGAAGTAATGTTTGCGGATTACTGTTTGTCTTTGTATAGGGATTCTGCGGAACTCCATCACAAGAGGCAAGCTAAAAGACGACGAAGTCAATAGGTCACCACATGATTCTCTTCAGACACGACTATCTGCGAAGTATTTTTCCAGCAATTTAGAACTCTTAGCATGTAATTACCAGTTAAGAAAATCAAATGCACTTTCATTGTTGTTAGCATGTATGTAATTAAAATGTATCCCTTTCTCTCAATCCGTTAATATGTAATACTTCCACCTTGTGTTTATCATAGGAACTAGAGCTAATAAAAATGTTTCATTGTCATAGCTGTTTTTGTCAACCCAAAATTAGTAGGAATTGCCTTGGAAGTGCTCGAAACATTCACAAATTATGTTTTTGTTGCCCAGTGTAATTATTACATTAGGTTGATTCATAGAATATCATAGAGCTTGAACAGGCGTAAATACGTTTGGTAAGAAACTGAACTGAACATTTACGGAAGAAAGTGGTGGAGATGGAGTGGCAGAACATATTCTGAAACCATGAAACGCCACTGCATTTTAATTTGCTATTCTTAACTACAGAAACGTAGCAATAACAAAGATACATCAGAAACCACCAGGTTGTGAACAATTATTATTCAGCTTATGCAATTAGAGTAATTAGTAAGCCTACAGTAAAAGCGAATGAAGCTAATAAAGCTGACGTTGCGGATATAAACCTTGACCTGTGCATAGAGTGCGAAATTCAACAGAATCCAGTTTTGTGGTTTGATTATAGAGCAAGCTACGATCGTAATCTAACATATGCAAGAGAAGAGTTAAAATTAACCAAACTGGTGGGGAATAAGCAACGTCCAGGAATAGAGCTGCGAATGGAATAAACCGGGTTGTAAAACAAAAACTTGAAGATGAACAAATGAGCAACATGTGCACACTCATTCATAGCACACTGCATTTAAGTTACATCGTAAATATATCTGTTTAAAAAAAACTATATATAGAAAATCTATTTCTATTGGAGGCACTATAGGTATATCCCGAATTTGATGGAACATAAAACAATATGATTAAGTTGGATTTTTAAAATCGTAATATAAGCTTCAATAACGACGAATTTGAGGCCAGCTCTTACCGTACATCGGTAAAGGTACAAACTACCGGTTCTAAGGAACAGGGGCAGGGCTTCTGTCTAGACTTTTGGGAGGGAAGAATGAGCGGAGGGACTTGAAGATCGACCATATTCGAAATACGACTTGGACGGAGTATATATAAACTCAAGGGTATCTACCAGGGCAATTCACTGAGAGTGAAGACTGCCCCCCCTCTATCGACCAAGGAGTTACCGAGCTGTCCCAAAAGGACACCCAGCGCCTCCATGGGGCTTTCCATAGGGCAAGATCTAGAGACTAACAAGGGCTCCCCCATCTGGTCGATGGAAACCAGACGGGATGGAAGTGGATACGCCACTTACGCGCGCCAACCCCAAAGGGGAAGGCTACCGATTGTGGCATGTCGGGGCGTTGAGTTAGTATTGCCGCTCAGTTCAGCTCTATTACTTGGCAGGGGATTGACTCCCAGGGTCGTCAGCATCGCCAATAAAATTTGAGAAATATCGATGTCCTCGGCTGCTTTAGGAGTTATCCTAATATTCATGAATATAGGATCTGTGGCAAGGATCTCTTGATTCAGGGCGTTTTGGGTGGATCAATTAGGGTACTTGGAAAGAAACACAGGTTAATTCTCTTATGACGATCGGTTGTATTTCAATTACTCTCGAAATACATGTTATGGAAGGCTTCGCGCTGGCGTCGTTGCACTCCCGTGTCTATAACACGACTCATCGGATTAGCACCCAGCTACTAACTACCTTTAATTGAACGCGAATTCTTTAGTTTACTCTTCCGTTCAGTTTAGCCCACAGAAGCCAAAAATAACCTTAACGAACGCGATTTCTGTCCGTGTGCTATCACATAACGGTTCAGCTCGGCTCTCAGCCACTGACTGCTTTAATGAACGCGATTTCTGTCCGTGTGCGTTCGCACGACGATCTAGCTCGACCCCCAGCTAGCGACTGAACTTTAGATATGTATTTGTTCCCAGATCGGTCATATGACACTTCGCTTCCCCCTTCAGTTCATTATTTTTAATTAGTTGGTCGGTAGAACACATATGGAGTCCCATTTACGAGAATCTCACCCTAGACCACCCAAAATGTCCCCTTCCTGTCAAACTATGTTTGAAAGTAAACGCTGGGTGCGACACTTAAAAATTTATGGTTGCGGTCAGCTTTCCTAGGGGAGAAAAATCCTACCGATTCAGAGCCCGTAACAAACTTGACACTGCACAGAAGATATTTGTTTCAATTCATGTATATATTCCTTTAACATTCAATTAATCTTCTATATGTTCCTTAACAGTTAATTAATCGACTCGACGAAGAGCGTACCGTTTCACGATTAACCTCGGTAGGGTCGACTGGTGATCTAGCACACCTACTAGCTATGCAGGCAAGTACGCGGGAATATATGGCTTCCCTCAACCCCGTCCGCGGACGTATCCGATCTCCCACAGGTATCGGGAACCATGCCCCCTCGAGTCCAACCCAATCCGAACAACTCCCCTACGGGGGGGTGCTCAAATGTTCGGCCCGAGGTTCCTCTAGTAACTACGAGTGCTGGGGTACGCAGCGCTCGCAGCATAGCAGCTGAAGGGGCCGGAGTCCCTAACATTTCCAGCTCGAACATTTTCGAGGTGCCTGAGTGCACCCACTAGCCACTAACTTCCAGCGACCCTTCTCCGCAACCCGCCGAACACCATCGCCTGATTCTACAGCCCCGAAACAAATGTCAGTAAAGGCATTGAGAGTTACAGAAAATAGCTAAACATACCTATATGGCCGGAAATATAGAATCGGACTTTCCAAATGACTCACATTTGTCCCTGTAAACTACATCTTCTTCACTTCAGGGATTAGGTATTTCTGCCTGTTCCGTCTTCGCATTCCATCAACTATTCCCATCTTTGTATAGGGCGCCCTACCTCTCTTCTTCCACGAGGATTATATCTTCTTATTAAAAACCGGCACTCTTTCTTCATCCATTCTATTCATGTCTTCTTTCCAGTTCTGTATATTTTCTTCTATTTTTATCCTGCAATTTATATATGCCTAGTTCCTCACTAATAGTTCCATTTCTTATTAAATCTCATCTAGTACGTTCTTTAACTCTTCTTAAGAATCTCATTTCTGCTGCCTGTATCTTACTTTTATCTCTTCTTCTTTTAATATCCAGGACTCACTTATATACATGAACACTGGAACTGCCATCGTTTTATAAAATGTTTCTTTCCTTGCTTTCTTTTTCAATGTTCCTGCTGTAGTTCCACATATCTGCTGAAATTTGTTTATTTTATTTTCTATGTCTTTATCTAAACTAACTCCTAGATGAGTTGTCTTACAGGACTGTTGAGCCTCATCTGCCCGTTGTGCATTGCTTTTCCCTTCCCTTCACCTCTTGCGTGATGGGACTACAATGTATTCTCCAATTAATTCTGAGCTGTTGTAACAACAGCAACTTACAAGGGAACTATCATTTGCTCACATCAGTACGTGCTTGAGAGCTTGATGGCATCATCTCTGCTCTATGTGCCAAAAACCGGGTGCGAAATATATCTGGAAGTACCCAAAAGTGAGTCCAGAATACCTAGGTACATATAGGCATAATAACACGGATTGTGCCAGAGGGATTGTTTACCCTGACGAGCAGTGGTCTACACATGCATACGTATGGATCGTCCCCCCACCGGGCACAGATCGGGATGGGTCAGGCGGTTTCAGCTCTGGCGCCCATTCGGGAGGCCCGGGTTCGTCCCGCGGCCGACGTACCTGACCCATTGGGTTTTTTCATGGGTTTTCTCGGGTCGCCAAACGAATGTTGGGTAGGTTAATTACATCCCCCGAATTTCCTGTCCCACAATTTTATCTCCATTTTTATTTCATATCTCATCTGATGGTGTCTTTAGGGGTAGAAGTGTCGGTGGGTGTCTCGGCGGTGCATAGTAGGACGATATGCTCTGAGGAAAACTACTTCCTCCTCCGGTAGGTCGGTTGCCGATCTCCGTTCCTCTGCTGGGACCATTTCGTGAGCGCCAGCCAGGAACCTTTGGGGCTCGGATCGCCTGCCTTGGTACCATTAGGGCTCGGCTGCTGGGCTCGTTGCCGTCCCGCTGTGGGGGA
This sequence comes from Mantis religiosa, assembly GCA_030765055.1. Taxonomy (NCBI): domain Eukaryota; kingdom Metazoa; phylum Arthropoda; class Insecta; order Mantodea; family Mantidae; genus Mantis; species Mantis religiosa. The sequence goes on along the minus strand of CM060954.1, from coordinate 100,778,229 downwards.
GCGAGTTCGTTGTCCTGGCCTGTCGGGGGAAGTCTCTATCCAAGTAAACTATAGGAACCCTCCCCTTTGTACTGTCTTAGCTCCTTGAATCGGCCACCCTCTGTCTCCTTCGCCTCATCCTACCTCTTGGGGATGCCCCCACTTGGGGGCACAGGAACAATGGGCCCAGCATGGTGGCCTACGTACGGAATCCCCTCCGTAATGAAATCCCCCCCCCCCACCGGCACAGAGCTAACGAGGGATGCCAGTAGCTACTTGTAAGTGGTCGCAATCGGTACCCTCCAGGCTTCAGTTATGGGCTTTGCGATCCTACTCCGCAGCAGACTTTTGATGCACATTGTTTATATACAACAGGCATTATACCATCAAATTTTCAGGTTCATAACGGTGTGGGTACAGTGAAATGTGTGTAGTGTTTAACGCCCGCTTTTACTACATACGGCACCGCAGGCGGTGACACTGATGATACATGAGATGAAGATGGAGCACCGGTGGAATGAGATGGCGGGGAAAACCGGAGGTCCCGGAGAAAACCCGCCCCAGCACCATGTTGTCCACCACAAATCTCACTTTGCGGTCGCCTGGGATCGAACCCAGGCCGCCTTGGTGAGAGCCACTGAGCCATGGCGTGGCCCGTGGGATCAGTGACAGTTCCCTTGTTAGAAGAAGGAAGAATATGGGAATGTTTTTAAAATTATGGTAAAAAGATGCAATACTAAGAAAGAAGTAAAAAATTATTTATTACAAGAATGGCAAGAAGAGTGGGATAATGCACACGTAGGAAGAAGGGTACATGATTTATTTCCGGACATTAAAGAGAGGCTAAAATTGGAGAGTATAAAACCAAGAAAAGGATTTTTTTCATTTTGTTACAAGACATGGCCCATGTATATCTAAACAGAATAGGGAAGAAGAACTCAGATTTATGTGAGCAATGTAACTATTTATATTCGCCTGAACATGTTATTTTTGAGTGCAATAAATATAGTGAACTAGTAGAAGACGGTCGAAGGAAACTTCAAAGAAAATGTTTATGGAACACCTTAAGAAATGCAGAAGATTATGTACATTCAGAAAATATGTCTCAAATAATATCCGTTAAGGCGTTGGAGGAATGTATGACCCGCGACAAAATATTTCAAAACAGAAAAGTAAGAACATTTCAATCTACGAGAAAAGAATATAACTTAAGAGATCGTCGGAGGGAAATAGGACCAAGAGGAACTGAAGATACAGATTAGCAGACTTGAAAACCTGATTTAAGACGCCAGTTATGGACATCAGAAAGAAGACAGAAAGATAGAAAGACCATAGACAGAAAGAGAATACCATGAGAGAGAAGATATATATGGAGAGTATCAGAGCTGACATATCTGTGCCCGGCTAGCTCAGTCGGTAGAGCATGAGACTCTTAATCTCAGGGTCGTGGGTTCGAGCCCCACGTTGGGCGAAACTTTTTCCAACCTAAAAACCCACATTTCACCCTACAACATCCCGAAATGCACCCTACTTGCGGCAAAACCCTTAACGGGTGGGCACGCAGCAAAAACCCTCTGGCTATACACAGCCAGCCAGCACCACATGGCATGGCTGACATATGCAACTGATTATGCAGAAGCGGAGAGATGACTACCCGGATGTCTGGAACTGACGAACCAGCTCCGTCCACTGATGCCAGCTCCTTTAGGAGATGGATACCAGTAGGAGGAAGCCTTGGATACCAGTTGCAGAAGATGAAATTTTAAAACTGTAGGAAACAGTCTTTCGTAGCTTGTTATAAGAATTACAGCTGTAGTAGAAATGTAGATTTGATTTATATTGTTAAAGTAGAAGTAGAGTAAAAAAAAAAAAGACTGTTTTAGATAGATTATATTTGAAAGGTTACTGGAATCCAGTAATCTTTGGGTTTAGTTAGTTCGTTAAGGTAGAAAGTAGATTATATCTGCAAAATTTGTAAATTGTTTTGTGAAATCTGATTCAGAAGTTAATAAAGTTAAAAATGAACTTTGCATAATAAGGCTTGGTATAGATTCCAGAAACCGGACTATTAGACATTCAGATTTTATTTTTTTCCCTTATTAGAATAGAGTATGTACTTCAGTCCCGGGTTTCATAGTTAGCTACTATGTGTTAGGCCAGTTAATTATCATAGATAATTCTACGTGAGGTTAACGGCTTACCTGACGAAGCTCATAAGCTGCATTAGGTTTAATAAGACTATGATATTAATAAAATTTAATAGATTATATTGAAGTAATTAAGTTCTTACTTGTGTCAGCTGTCAAATCACGGAAATTTAACTAAATGATAACTGAATGCGTTGCGGAAAATTAATAAATACTCTAACATGGTAAACAGAAAATAGTTAACCTCAAAATGAAGATAAGCTTCACACAATCACGCTACAGGTAATTTATATAGAAATGTACACTATTTAGACGTACCTGTAAACTTTTCTAAGTTTAAAATTGAATGAAGCATAATGGTTTAGTTTTTTTTATAAATTTTCTCAAAGGATGCATTACCAAACTGAACTTTTCGTTTTTAATTTAGCGGTAGAAATCAAGATGAATGACTTATCACTGCGCCTGGCTCACGTGTTAAGCGGTAAAATCACATCCTTGCAAGCTGCTATAAGGTGAACGACCATGATTAGTCGATATCCAAGGAATTGCTAAACAGAGTACGAGAATTATGAATGGAATAGTCAATACTATTCTTGCGTGAGCTTAAGAACGAACCTAGCGGAAGGTGCAGCAACTATTGCAAAGTTCAAGGCCAAAGCGCAGCTCGTTTTAGTCTAACGATTACAATGACTTAATGAATTAAAGTTATTATGTACACGATGCCATTGAAATATCACGAATGTTACATAAATAGCAGATAATGATTCTGATAAACTTTGAAGTATGACGTTTATTGGAGACAATATGCATCTTGTCATTGTTTATTGGTATGAATATTATGTCTTATGCAGAGAGGAAATAATTGACGTTTTATGTTTTCTGTCATGATGTGACACAAAGCTTAGGTTATGAAATTCTGAGCTTAATAAGTGAGTTCGCCTTAGTGAATGGCTTGTGCACAAATATCATTCTACTTATTGCATCAATATAATTTTAAAAGAAAATGCAAGATGACATCCGATAACAAATCAATCTGCTAAGTTTCCTACACAATCTGTCCTTAAATTCAATTATATACTTGTTTTAGGAGGAAGAATGTTTAATTGAATAACATTTTAAGAAAAAGGAAAGAAAAACTCAGTTTAAAAGTAATATTTTTTTTCAAACAGTTTTTGAGTCAGTAAGAACAAGATAAATTAATGCAGCTGTATGTTCATTAATGGAGAATTTTAACGCAAAATTGGTATGATGAGTCCAAAATGATCACTATTATACATAATCCGGAACTGTCCGCCGTAGCGCAGTGATGTGTGCTTTTCTCTGGTGCGGGAGACCCGGCTTCAATCATCGGTACTGCCGTGAGATTTTTTTCCTTTGGAGGTCTTTGTGATGTCAATCGAGTAGCTATGCTGATGGAAAGGTTCAAGTAGTCACCTTAAGGTCGGATAATCCACGCTCTGACCCCCGTCACCCCCATTTAGCACTCCCCCGAAGCCTTGGCTGCTGCTGGAATACGCAACAGCCGGGCGATAAAGGTACCCACTATTTAGGTAACGCCCCCAGAGATTATTGTATAAATAATATAATATTTGGAAATTAATTGTTCTTTCACACTGGCCGTGTGTAGGTTAAAGTATGGAAAGACAGAGTCAGACTGAAAAATTCAGTGCCATAGCCGGGATCTGAACCACGGATCTTCTGGTTGCCGTCCAGCTGCTCCAACCCTTGAGCTACTATGGCCAACGTGCCGATATGACATTAAATTCTCCAGCTGACTCGTTTTTTCCCCGGTAAACCACTTTAAGAGTTTTCATAAACACATGAGACAACTACCTTAATGGCGACTTACAACGTGTAAGTACTTTAAGGCCCGGGCTTTATATCTTTCCATACTTTAGCCTACACACGGCCAGTGTGAAAGAACAATTTCCATTAATTGACCTAATAGGGGTTAACTATAACTACATTAAGGTAGTTGTCTCATGTGTTTATGAGAACTCCTAAGTGGTTTACCGGGAAAAACAGGAGTCAGTTGGAGAATTTAATGTCATATTTGCACGTTGGCCATAGTAGCTCAAGGGTTGGAGCAGCTGGACGGCTACCAGAAGATCCGTGGTTCAGATCCCGGCTGTGGCATTGAATTTTACGGTCTGACTCTATCTTTCCAATCTAATATTTGCTTACCATGTATAACATTCTGTACAATTTATCCTTAGTACGTAAAGTGGAAGTACAGCCTTACTCGCGAATTGTTTACCATGCTAATTCGGTTTATTGTCGCAGCTATTATGATCGATGTGAAGTCATTCCCCCTATATGGTACATTTTTTCTCTCTTTTCTTTGTTTTGTTGCATATTGGGTTCATTTTTCCTGTTGTAATAAAGCATAGAAACATACTACACCTAAGGCTTAATTTTGCCTGTAATTACGGACGTAGAATGCGCAGCAGGTTTAATAGCAGAAGTGACCTCAGAGGTGGTGACATCTCATGATACTTGCACTTGCTAAGAAAGAAAAAATGCATATCTTAAATATTTTGTGTACTCCGTGGTTACACAAATAAAGTCCTGTTTATTATTATTTTTGAAGTGCAATGAAATTTCTCGCTTAATAACAGAAAGCTATATAAATTGAAGGAAGCGGCTGCAAGTTGCAGGTTCGCGATGATTACTTCACTATTCTATGTATCCGTGCCACTTCATATCAGGCATGCATTCATACATAGCATTCTGAACGTTCAATCCAGACACTAGTGGGAGGTGAAAGGGCAAGGAATTATCACAAATCCGTAACAGTTAGTTCCTGTTACGGCTTATTGGCAGTTCATACAAATCAGAAATACCAACTAATACATTAACCTAAAAGTGTGCTATATTGAGATGTGAAGAAATGCGGTACTAATCACTCCTTTGCATTGTAAAAACATTATTGGAAAATTGTGTTTTCTACATCACTATCTTCATTTACCTTTCAATTCTTCATCCTTAAATTAATAATTGTTTTCTAATAATGTTACTTGCATTTCCAGAGGTCCCAGATACCACGAAAGCTCCAACGTGCTTTATGAATAACATTTTTTATTAGTAGCCTATTTTATTCATTATTATTAGAAGATAGGCGAAACTGGAATATGTGGGAAGGCCTGCTACTTATCTGAATAAAAACATAGAACAATCAAGTGCAAATTGAGGTATTAAATTGGAACATTTACATGAAATACAAATGTTTCAGTGGATGTGAAGTTAAAATAGCTTTGTTCAACTTTTCTTATGTACAGTTTGTTGCCGATAACTACTGGTCAGAAAATAGTGTAGTAAATTTAGTTCAAGTGTTCGGAAATATTAAGGTAGATACGCAAATATCACTGTCTTATAAGTAATATCGTTTTTAAGAAAAACAATTATTTGAAATGTATTATGGCAAGCAATTAATTAATTTTAAAAGATACACCATTAGATTATATGATCTTGAGCTATCGTATAGCGAGATTTATTATCCCACGATGGTACCAGTCAAGTTAGGGAATAGAAAAGATTACATGGGGCTAAATCCGGACTATAGGGAGGGTGAGAGATGCACTTCACGTTGATTTTTGCAAGATATTCAGCAACAACATTGGCAATATGCGGCCGCGCATTATCTTGGTGCAGCATCCAGCCTGCTTCATAGAAACGTGGTCTTTTGTGCCTGATATGGACTTGCAATGTTTTCAGAATATCCCTGTAGTATTGTCCAGTTACTGATGTGTGTGCAGGTACAACATGCTGATAAACCATTCCATTGAGTATCAAGGAAGGAGATGACCATAACTTTTGCTTTTTGGGGAGGGGGTGGTGATGAAGGAGATTTCCACACTGAGCTTTGCTGTTTGCTCTCAGGATCAAAATGATGTAGCCAAGTTTCATCAGCAGTGACTACGTTTGAAAGAAGCTCCGGATCTTCCTCTAACATAAACTTTAACTGCATGCGAATGTCCTTTTGTTCGGCAATCAACTGTCTTGGAACCCATCGCGCACAAACACGTCTCATGTGTAATGATTCGTGTGGGTGGCACCCAATGAAATGTTTAGTACTTCAGAAAGTGATGTTAAGGAAATTCGTCGATCCTCTCTCACAATGGCAGCAGCAGTGTTGACGTTTTCTTCCGTAAGAGCAGTAACTGGAGCACCGGGTCCACCTTCCTTTGAAATTGATTGTCTCCCCTCTTTAAACATTTTAAACACCTTCGAGCTGTGCTGTAGGGAACAACAGACTCTACATAGGCCTCCTGTAACATTGTATAGGCCTCAACTGAAGATTTGTTGACACGAAAGCAGAATTTCCAAGCCGCATATTGTTCCTCGCGTGTTACCTCCATTGCAGTGGTAGGCAATACTGAACATGTATGAACTTGCCTGTTTCTCACAGGCGGGAACCAGGAGTACCAACAATGAAACTACTTCGGCGTGTTTGCTTCACATTAGGCTAACAGAGTGTAATAAGATTGAATTTTAGTGCAAAAAATTATGACCGTAAAAAATTATGATCATTCTTTACTGAACAGCCCTAGTATATTCTTTGGACCAGAAGGTAGCATATTCTTAACCAAGAAGGACTAGACGTAGTTAATGGTGATATGGCTTGCTATGTGCATATCACTGGTTTTATGGCTACATGCTTCATATTAGCAAAAAGGAAATCTAAATCAGTGGACACAATTTCGTGTCTCAGTTGGCAGTTCGCTTGTTCAAGGTCAGCTTACTAGAAGTTAGGTGAGAGAACTCCCACCTGAAGTGCAAGTTTTCCAATAAACTTTAGTATCACTAATTCGCTACTGTAGAAAATTACAGTACAGTCATGAAATTTCACCCTCTTTGACTGGATAGGTCGTATAGTAAGACGAATGAATAAATAAACTAAACTCTGATGGAATGTCTGAGATCCATGAGCTTAGTTTCTTACATTAGATTTCTTACGCTATTAAGATACAAATTTGGGACCTCTTGAACTCTCACAACTAGCTGATCATTTTACAAATCCTCTTTACTGTTTCACATGTATCTTTAAAGTAGTGCTGTGTGATTTAATCGATTAACCGAAACGATTAATCAATTGTTTTTTATTTTAGATTAAGGATTAAAATTTTAATTGAATAATCGATTGGATTAAAATTAATCGATTACAATAAATATTAATCAAAACTTCTTCACCCAAATTTGGCCCTCTTTGTTTTCATGTATTGCTTCCAGCCTAAACAGCCTTTCAACGCATCAAGCTTTCACTAATCTCTGTTTCATATAACCTTGCTGCGCTGACATGTATCACTCCGCGTGCAACTACCTTCCCTCTCATCCTAATTGGCCAATGCTTTCGCGCCATAGGCCATAGGCGATACCTTCCCGTCACATTTAAACCTGCAGTAAACGTCATAATAATTGCCAGGAAGATAGATAAAATCATACAAATAAGAATATGAAGGCATGCAAAAGTAATGAAGTTTATAATGAAACTGAGCAAGTTGAAACTGAATGAATGAGCAATGAAACTGAAACAAGTTTATAATGAAAGGCCTTCGGCCTTTTCCACTGGGATTTTTTCAAGCCAGCACACATACCTTCCAAAAATGCTTGTCTCTCAGTCTTAAAAGTCGTGTCACGCCATAATTGTCGTCTGTCCTTCCAAGTCTCGTCAAGGTAGTATATTTTGCGACTTGTATCCCGGTACAATCTAATTGTCCTTAAATAACGTCTTCGGCACACAGCAATATCACCCCTGGAGTGGTAAGTTTTCCTGTTCTCTCAGTTTCATGTCGCGATGTTCCTACGCCTCTAACACTCACACCTGTAAGTTCAGAGCACAGCTGTTCGACTTCTCTCACTGACAAAGACGGATTCTTCTCTTTGGGTGCATTAAACACATGCTACACAATTGTTTTTTCGCCGCTTTGTAAAGGCTTTCCGTTGCGATGCTTCAGCGAAAAACTGGCGGTAGACTCTGCCATTATACGTATAATAAGTACACGCGCAATAAACGATAAATAAAATAATTTAGCTCTCGCACTCGCACAACACGCCTTCGAATGGCGATATATGACTAATCTAGTTCAAAACAAGGTCAGTGATAAAAGTCATATAAACAAATATGTCATCACTACCGCTAAATCACGTGCTATCGTGCCATGTGCTTGAGAGCAAAGAAACCTCCTCCTTACTTCGTTTAAGAATTAACATGCATTTCAGATAAATCAACTGTGTTGCGTAATATATTTGATTCAAACAGTTACGAACATATAAATTTGATAATTCTCTTCCAACATATAAATATATATATATATATATATATATATATATATCACCATGTTAAATAACGAACTAATTTTTACCGCACAACTGTCTATACTACAATAGCAGCCAATGAGAAGTGATAAGGTCACGTGACCATTAAGAGTACGGGGCAAGCTTATGTGAAACAAGGATTATACACGTAATGTTATTTCAACTTTGAGATAGTGTAACTCCTGATATCTAAAAGAAATCACTCTGAACCCCGAGAGAGTCTAAATAACTCTTCTGTTGTGAAATATTCTAAGAGGTATAACTACATACAGATGCTGACAGGTTTCTTTCCTTACAGCTTGTGTGTGACAACATATCGTATACAACTCATTATTTATCGCTTGCTGGCATAAACTGAGCTGTACAACCTTGAACCGAACACTTCGCTTACGCAACTATGGAAACAACAGCTGATCCCTCATGTCAGAGCTGATAGTGGTGTAACTTTGCTGTAAAATGCAGTAAGCCAGTAACGTTTCTGAGTTCGTGACAGTGAGTGAAAGTATTATGTTAAAATAGTTCAAATAAGGAAAAAAAAGATTAGTGCTGAGTGGAATTAAAATTATAGCATACGAAAATTTGCAAAGGAAACTGGGTGTACATTTTGACTTTAAGCTAATGATTCTGGTTAAGTGTCCGACAGAAATAAACTATTTTGTAATGTGACTAGTGAGCCTTCATGTAAACTATTATTTAATGTCAGTCTCACAAATCTTAGTAGATAGTGATATAATACGTTACTAAATAATTACTTACAAAAATATTGTAGATCTAATTCACAACATATATAAAACATGTGCACTTGATACAAACAGAAATTTTGAATCTAAATATTTAAAAAATTTCATAAATAATTAAATGTACAGAGTATTAAAGTACTTTATATAATCATTACACCTAATTTTCGAACAGATAGTATCTCAATTAATCGATTAAAGTAACATGGTTAATCGATTATAAATTTTGATTTATCTACAGCACTACTTTAAGGTATTTAACCAGTTAGCAAGATCTTTACGATGGGGTACACCGACAGAGGAAATTTTAGCCGTGCAAGCTACAGTGAGAGAGAAATTACTTTTGTGATCGACACAAGTTGCCTGACGGAGGGTTCTTCGTCTATATAACCAATCATCGCCGACCAGAAAGTTTGTCTTATTGAATTTATTGGTTCGAGGGACTGGACTAGCTGACTCAGAGAAGCGCTTGTCAATCACAAAGTAGCTTGTCCTTTCCTTCAGTCAAGTCTTGTCTTGCCTTTTCTGATACCAATTTCTGTCGTTCCTTCGGACGAACTTCAGCTTGGGTTATTTTGTGCTGTCAATATCGTTTTAAAGCCAATTTATTGTGCCTGCACCCTTTACAAAGGAATACAGCCTCATAAAAGACATAGCTTAATATTTCTAATCATTTTAAAAACATTTTCCCAGTAGCAAGATATCTCCTGCAAAGTAAAGCCTTACAGGGTTGGGCTGCTTTAATTTCTTTCCTGTAAGCGTAACTTTAAGTTTCCCTGAAACATTTCTCTCCTGTTAGAATCATTTATTTTCACGGGAGCGAGAAATTTAATAATTTTTTATAGTGACGTATAATACATATGTGTAAGGGTTCAGCTTTTTCTCATATTATTTTCTAATACGAATGATGTACAACGTTTGTTTTGTGGAACTTCAAGCCAGGTTTTATGATGCCCTACTTTGCACCAGCTCTTAATGGCATCTGCTACTATACATGAAATGTTCTTAGAGTAGGTTGTGCTTCCAATATATGTTGAAGCTGCTCTTTGTTTTGCAAGTTCGTCAGCTTTTTGTCCCTCCTCTATCAAGCCTGTGAGACATGAAACCACTCCTGATACCCTTAAAATTGCTTAGAAATTTAAATGCTTTCTATCTGAGAATACAATCTCTTTACCAATGTAAGCTTCCGCAAGTTTTTTGTATGCATTGAATAATAGAATAAAAAAAAAAAAAAAAACAGGGTTGTTCCCCCAGGGAGAAAAAGCACATTTTGCAGCTTAGTCTTAATGCAGCTTCTTAACCTAAGAAAGAATCAAGGCGATGGGTTGTATAGGAGGGCCAGACATGATACAGGTAGGTGGAACTTAGCGGGGTGCCTTACGCTTCCGGGTGTTGAATCCTGGTAGAGCGTTCCTCTTTTACTGCACCTGTCCACTGGAGCAGGTAGAAACAATTCTCTACCAGCCTCTAACATGAAAGAGATGAGCAAAATGAATGCTGAACAAATGAGTGGCAGAAAGAATGACGATACCTTAGAATTTAATCCCAGCATTTTCCGCAACGACCAGCATAAACCACACAAAATAATACTCATGTGTTCCATTCAAATGCTTTTCTTTAGCTACTTTTCCTTAAACAATTCTTATAAGAGCTTAATACACGATCTGTTTCACGTTAATGTAGATAAAGGTTTCAGAAATGGTTTCATTGCACATTTTTATTGCTACAAGGAGAACCGAGCAAGCGTAAGCGATAGTCAAACCCTTTAGGGGCGGCTGCTATGTATGACTGAATTTTCGTTTTCGTTTGTATGACCACGAGTGAAAACAGTGTTTCACAGAACGTCTCGCAAATTGCCAGTTTCACAATACAAGATATTTGAGATAAATCGCATGTTGTAACCAGAATTTTTATGTTTTTTTCTATCTGTTAGAGTTATTTAAAAAAAAAAAATAAAAGTACAGGTTAGTTTGAGGTGGGGGATTTCTTTAAAAATCGTGGCGTCACATCCATGGAAGCTGCTAAATTAATTAACCAGGTTCAATTAAACCGACTTACGCTTTACGTGTGCGCTCTCTCTCTCTCTCTCTCTCTCTCTCTCTCTCTCTCTCTCTCTCTCTCTCTCTCTCTCTCTCTCTCTCTCTCTCTCTCTCTCTCTCTCTCTCACACACACACACACACATGCACAGAACTTTTTCTACATACTTTTTCTTTCAATGAGCCACAAATCGAGCATATTTCCTCTGTGTACAAGGTGTAAATCATTTTAGGGTTTAAACGGTGGAAATCCCAAAAGCTACCTCTTGAGTCTCCCATCATTTATTAAATTATTATTTGTGTTTCTGTGATGAAAGAGAAAGACTCTCGATGTAGCTTTACTTGAACGCTGATTTTAGTCCAAAATCGTGTTTAACATAAGTAATCCCACCAAATATTACGATTATTTAAAATAAAAACTCTAACCGCGATGGAATTTATTCACACACTTCCGTGATAAAATGTTGTTGTTTATAAAAATAATAATTACTTTCTTTCAAAATTACTATCAGGTCTGCTGCTTAGATCAAGGCATATTTACTAAATGAATGTATACTCCATTGCTTAATGAAATACTAACCAATGCTTCCAACGTTAGACATGAGAAGAGAGGTAACCCAAAAATAATTTAAAATATAAACAGAAGAAACTACTTATTTTCTTCACCAACATAATTGATCTGGCAATGTGCAACCAATGAAGGTGGAGTGATTAAAAGTGCAATACAATGACGGAAAGAATTAATCACTGCATACTGACACTGACACTGTTACAGTTCAGTACCAAGCAGAAGGCTCAGCGGTAACCTTGAGGCTCGCATTTGGGAAGTCCGAATTCGATTCCGGTGGACCGTCCGTTCTATACTTGAGGCTTTCCTGGATATTAGCGAATACTATTCTATTTTTTCCTTTATATTATTTCCGTTCACTGCATTTCCTTTACTTGTTTCTAGGTCGGTGGTGTGCCGTGGATGCTTCTCCAGGGAAAGGGTTTCCCATGGACACTAGAGGGCTACTTGGTTGAACGGCTCGTTCATTGGCCTCACTGGGCAGCTTCATTTGTGGAGTCAGGGAATGTTAGCGACTTCCGCGTCATTGTTTGTGTTAGGTAAGCCTCCTTCACTTCATCCCTTCCACCTGGACGGTGGTAACCACTGTGAGTTTATGTAGGTTGCAAAGTACGAGGGGTCTCCCTTTATTATACGAGGTACATCCAGAAAGTAAGTTCTGGTTGGTAATAAAATTAAATTGTGTACAGACACAGAAAAATTATTTATTGCACAAAATTCTACAGCTCTTAATCTACTTTTCCACATAACTGCCGAAATTTTGCAGGCATTTGTCATAGCGAGGCACAAGTTTTTGTATACCTTTTTCATAGAAGTTTGCCGCCTGTGTCTTCAAACAATTGGAAACATTTTCTTTCAGGTCTTTATCATTGTTGAAGTGTTGACCGCCAAGGAAAGATCTGAGATACAAAAACAGATGAAAGTTACTAGGAGCGAGGTCAGGGCTGTACGGGGGGTGGTCAAACACGTCCCAGCCAAATCCCTGTAGGATGTCTTTCGTTGCATTTGCAGTGTGTTGTGGTGCGTTGTCGTGAAGAAAAACAACACCTTTTGACAACATTTCTCGGCGCTTTTCTGTATTGCGCGGCGCAATTTCCTAAGTATCTTGCAATAAACATCTGCTTTCATTGTTTGACCACGCGGTAAGAAATCAATGAGTAAGATGCCGTTCCTGTCCCAGAACACTGTGCACATCATTTTTCGAGGTTTCAAGATTTGTTTCGGCTTAACCGTTGCTGGGGATGAGGTGTGCCTCCATTCCATTGATTGACGCTTACTTTCAGGGTTGTCATAAGAAAGCCAAGTTTCATCTCCTGTGACTATTTGTGTCAGAAATTCTTCGCCGCCTTCATCATAACGCGTCAAAAACTGAAGGGCACTACCCATCCGTTTTGCTTTGAGTTGCTCAGTAAGAATCTTTGGCACCCAACGTGAGCAAAGTTTACGAAATTTCAGTTTTTCGGTAAAAATTTCATGAACTAGTGATCGTGAGATTTGGGGAAATTCCATAGCGAGAACACTAATTGTAAACTTGCTGTTTTCCTGGATCTTGTCATCAATCGCGTGAACCAGTCCTTCTGTAGCCAAAGATGGACGCCCACTTCGTTCTTCATCGTCCACTTCACCACGTCCTTCATTGAACTGTCGGACCCATACTCTCACCATTCTATCATTCATCGCATTTTGTCCGTAAACATCGCAAATTTGCCGATAAATTTCAATTGGTTTCACTTTCCTAGCATTCAGAAAACGACAGATCTGATTTCACAAGCGGCGGGATTTTCAATCAACTCCGACATTGTAAACAAGCACAACAAAGCGATCTCACAATGGCGCACGTTTCTTCTCCTTGATACAGAGCGTCTACCGCGCATGTGCGGAACTGCGATCGCAGCGCTGCAGCGGAGATAAATTGAAACAGAACTTACTTCCTGGACGCCTCTTGTATAACTACACGTATTACGTTTCAGAGTGATGAGCGCCCGCCTCGATAGTGTGGATGGTAAGGTGTCTGCCTCACGTTCAAGAGGTCCCGAGTTCGAATCTCGGTCAGGGTGAGTTACCTGGGTAAGGTTTTTCCGGGGGTTTCCCTTATCCTGAAAGACGAATGTCAGGTAGCTCTAAGTTCCATGGACCCCGGACTCATTTGAGTATCATTTCAACAATTTCATTCATCGTCCGATATGACTTAACGTTAGAGGACGTAAATAAAACAAATAAACAGAGATGAGCTGGCATTTTATTCATTAAATGGCATCCTTACGTAGTATTTATTAATAATAAGGATGGGTCCACGATACTTAGATATCTCAATACTCACGATACTTGCATGGTATCAAAATCGAACGATATTCTAGAAAATTCATTCGGTACCTTTTTAGTACTTTGGTGGCGATTCTGCAACTTTTATTTTATTTTAAAATTACAAAATATCACTGGATTACTGGAAAAGAAATTCAAAATTTCCAGAACTAAAATAAAAGTTAGCAGCTAAATATTTGTGTATTCCACTTGCAAATTTATCTTCGAAAGACTATTTAGCACAGCAGGACTCATATGTGACAGATAAAGGAGTATATTTTACTCAGAAAGAGTGAAAATTCCAGTATTATTTTAACAAGAACTTATAAAAGAGGACTGTTTTGCTTATAAATTTCTAAAATAGACCTTAAAAATAAGAACACTGGTGGTTTTAAGTTTTCTCTCATTGAATATGTACATCTATTTAATGGAATTGGAAATGAGAGTATCGAGTATGCAGATGTCGGATATTTTGGAAAATATCGTGTACTGGTATCGGGAATCGATTATCGAGAAAAACTGGCATCGACCCATTCTTAATTATTATTACTATTGTTGTAAAATAAGACCCTGATTGGTAGATATATCGAACATTGCTGAACGTTATTATCGACATCAATTATTCGGCGTATGGTTTCAGTAAAGTACATAAATACCAATTTACAATATAATTTTACAACGAAAATTCGATAGCAAACTTCTGCAATAGAGGTTCGAAACTGAGCCCATTGAAGATGCGATATTCCTGATTTTAGTAAGATAGACTTTTGCTTATACTCCAGTCTACGAACGTATGTCATTCTGAATTAGTTTACATTGGTGCGTTTATTACCTTTGCCACCTCTCAAAGCGTTTGAGAATTTTTGGATAGAAAAAGAGTAAATTCACAGAACTATATTCAAAGAAGCTGTGAATAAAATCATATGACAATTGAGCATCTCATTGGCTGGTTGTTGAACTACAACTTTTCTCGATGTCATTTCTTCCCCATGTGTCATTTCTTCCTTTTCGTAAAGTATAGCAAGAAATATTTTGTTGGTTAATTTTTTCCTGCAGGAATTCTTGAAAGTCAGCAAATCTACTGACATTGGATTGCTGCTTTAAAGCGCACTTAAAAGCCATCGTCTGGAAGGTTTGTACCAGCGACCTGGGATCAATAGACCTAACCAATTAAGTCACTCAGACCAATATTCTTGTGTCAATGATGCAGATGTTGCGAAAATATTAATAGAGTCATCGCTGTGAATCCTCCAGCACTGGGAAATACCTACCTACATATATACATACATAATATATATAATATTATGTGGCCGAGTATACTCAAGAGTCTCAAAGAATACAAATGTCCAAGCAACCTGTATAACCTTACAAAGTGTTACTTCAGTCAGAGAACTGCACCCCTGACAGTCAATGACATCAGAATAGAGAAACTAGTAAGCAAAGATTGCCCTCAAGGATCATGTTGTGGGCCAGGGTTCTGGAACTTGCAATGCAACTCTCTTCTTGGCATACAATACACAACGCACACAAAAGTTATTGCATTTGCTGACGACCTGATGATTATAGTGAAAGGAAGAATCACCTTAGAAGCAGAAAATTATGCCAACATAGAATTAAAACAGGTTGAAGTTCAATCAACAAAAATCAAAAGCTCTTTTAATAACACGAAAGAAAAGAGAAGAGAAAATATATGCATCTCTTAAATAACGAGGAAATAGGAAAAGTTGCATCCCTTAAGTATCTGCGAATAATATTCGACCGAAACTTCAACTTAGATCAACATATCCAATATGTTACAGAGAGAACCACAAAACTGATACATGCGTTATCTAAAGCAGAGAAAATTAACTGGGGACTCACACACGAAGTCCTAAGAACTATGTACAAGGGTGCAGTATTATCTTTATTTTCCTATGCAGCACCAGTTTGGATAAATGCATTAAATAGGAAATATAATTGTGTCAAGTACATTAGAGTACAAAGGCTAGCGAACATCAAAATAGCTAAAGCTTTCCGAACAACATCCACGGAAGCACTCTGTATAATAATAAGACTGACACCTATTATACTGAAAATCCAGGAGATCGCCTAAGAATATAAACAAAACAGAACACAGACTGGGAAATAGACACAGCATTAAGTTACAAGAAATGGCTTCATCCGTCAGACATTCCAGAAATAAAAGAAGCAAATGAAAATGAAAACTATAACATTGAAGTTTACACAGACGGAAGCAAAACAGATCAAGGGGTAGGTTCTGGAGTGGTAATATACCAAAACAAAGAATTAACGGAACTGCTGCAGTATAAACAAAACAAAAACTGCTCAAATTATCTAGCAGAACAACTTGCAATCTTAAAGGCACTTGAACAAATAGATAATATGGGAATAACACAAACTGACTTGAAAACAGCAGCAATATATACGGACAGCAAAATTACACTACAATCATTACACAATACTAAAAATCATAACCAAGTGATAGAACCTGTGAGAGAAAAACTACAACAATTAAATAAAAAAGAATGGATGATAAAAATAGGATGGGTAAAATCCCACACAGGAATAGAACGAAATTAAATTGCAGATAAACTTGCGAAACGAGCAACCACAAATTATAGCATAGGAAGCTACAACAGAATCCCAAAAAGTGCCATCAGGAAAAAAAATACGAGAAGTAACACTCAAAAATGGGAAACAGAATGGCAAAACACATCAAAAGCACAAGAGACAAAACAATATTTTCCCACAGTAGCAAAACGATTAGAACGAAGAATCAACAAACGTCGCTACCATTTTAACAGGATATGGAAGGCTTAAAACCTATTACAAGAGATTCAACATAATTGATGATGCTAAATGCACCTGCAACAGAGGAGATGAAACCACAGATCACATCCTGTGTGACTGCATCAAATGGAAGGACCAAAGCGAAAAGCTAAGGATGCAAATAAACAAGAAAGAGGGAAGTGGCCAGTACATAAACCAGCACTTGTATATGTCAACACAATCAATCTAGAAAGTACTGAATAACTACATTAATTCTAAAAAAAAAGAAAACACAATAATTTCAATACTTCAGTTAATATGATCAATCAATCTGGAAGCAAAGCAAACCAGAACATGTAATATTAAAATGTAATGGAACATGTGGATGAATAAAGGATTATAAAAAAAACTGGAAAATACGTAAATGTGCAAAGCGATTAGGAGCCAATGTTTACTGTGTTAAATGTTTTTAATAAAAAAACCAACGTACTTTAAACTATCACAGTGCATAATTTTAACTTGAGTTGTTATTGGTTTCAATTCGTATTTTATAATATTTTCTAAGATACTATGTTTAGTCAAATTACCTAAAATCCGAGGTATCCTCACCCCATCCCACTACCTGGTATTAGAGTATATAGACTTAGCTTTTATTTTGGAGGGATGCCCACACAGATGAGGTAGTCACATACTGTCAAAATTAATGTTCTTCCTGTTTGTGGCTTTCCGCATTCCATTTCTCGGCCACTTTCATTTTACGGTTTCCTTGTTTATGAATGTTACCGCCGGATATAACTTTCGGAACAGATGAATGCCTCTGGTGTTACTTTTCGCCATTAGAAATCAAATGACTCAGCAAAATAAAAACGAAAGTGTTGCAGATTATGGAAACGAGTTCAGGTTGATATTGTCACTCCCATACCGAAAATTGGGATACTTGTAATATCTGGACCAGCAGGAATCGCTGCTTGGAATGCTGTCTCTCTTGAGAGATGTTAGCGTTGTGTTTATATACTTAAGCTTAATAAAAAATAAAAATTCGGATGGTTACGTTCACACGATTTCTCCTGCCTGGTGTCTTTGTTACTTTCTCTACCTTATACAAGTAGGGAAAATATTTTACTCCAACCAAAACAATTCGATGTCTAGATATCAGTGGAAATATATATTTCCTTAAAACCTCAGAATCCCAAAAAGAGCCCTTTTTTATTCTTTTAACAAAAACACCCGTTTGTGTGTATGTGTGTGTATGTGTGTGTGTGTGTGTGTGTGTGTGTGTGTGTGTGTGTGTGTGTGTGTGTGTGTGTGCGCGCGCGCGCGCTTTACCAGCGAAATTCAAAAGCGAAGACACAGTTAAATATTAAACTTGGCAGATATTAAAATTCAGAATATTTCAAGCATGCGAAAGAAATTTCCTCTCCTCCAAGCTACTCTTTAACATGTAAAAACTTTCGAAATAGTTTATTTTATAAAAAATGACTAGATATTTTGATCAAAGTAATACTGAAACATTTTCATGTTAAATGAACTGTATATCTTGGCTTTTCTGAGAACAGCCTCTGAATGTTCTCAATGAGTTCTGTATATGAAAATCTATTTTAATAATAAGTTTAAAAAACCTATATTAAAGTTTGAAATTTTACACAGTTTTCAGTTCTATTAATCCAACATTTAATTTTAAGAAATATGAACCTATACATTTCGTTAGGGGTTTAAGGAGATAGAGAAAAACCATAGTCAGATGTTGGGGATGGGGATTTCATTACGGAGGGGATTCGGTACGTAGGCCACCATGCTGGGCCCATTGTTCCTATGCCTACAAGTAGGGGCACCTCCGGGAAGAAGGATGAGGTGAAGGAAACAGGGGTTGGCCGACCCAAGGATCCACGACAGTACAGAAGGCAGGGTCCCTACAATTTACTTGGATAGAGACCCTCCGACAGGCCAGTACAATGAACTCGCTCCCCTACTGCGGGAGGAGGGGGGAACGAGTCCATCAGCCGAGCCCTAATGGTCCCAGGCAGGCGATCCGAGCCTCAAAGGTCCCTGACTGGGGTCCCGAAATGGCTCCAGCAGAGGAACGGAGACCGGCAACAGACCCACCGGAGGAGGAAGTAGTTTCCTCAGAGCGTATCATCCTGCCATGCACCGCCGAGACATCCACCGACACTTCTACCCTGAAATAGACCACAGATGAAAGATGATGTGAAATGATAATGGAGATGAAATAGAGGGACAGGAAATTGGGAGGATGTAATTAACTTACCCAGCATTCGCCTAGAGACCCTGGAAAAACCCTGAAAAATCCATGGGTCAGGTGGGTCGGCCACGGGAATCGAACCTGGGCCTCCAGAATGCGAGCCTCAGATGAAACCGTTTGAGCCATCCCGCTCGGTATAGTCGATGTTGATAATGAATGGATATCAGCTGTTTCGCTAGAAACAAGTGAATGATGATATTGTTTTAAAAAGATTAGGAAGTACTGAAAAACTCAAAGCGATAATGATTATTTATGAAATGTCTGATGCTAAAATATTATTTGAAATAATATTTTGAGGAGTTTGTCCAGCATGTTTTTGTTTGGTAGATAAAGAAAGGTACATAATTATTTTCACTGCAGGTTTCTAAGAAAATTCAAGATATCCATTGTATTTAACGTGTAAATAACATAGAGATACAATATTTTAGACAAACTCATTAGTCTTAATTAACAAAATCGAAAATAACGTACATTTTTGCATATAAAGAGACTTTTATTGAAAAAATGCATGCCTCATATTTGTAAAATACTGAACCTAAATGCCAAGTTTGTTCTTTATTCTATTATGCTGCACAACGCACACAAAGGCTTTTGTTCTAAGTATGCCTGGTTTGGATCCAGGGGTCTTGAAGAATATACGAGAGTTCCTATTGATACTATTGATACTAATTTTTTGGATGAAATGAGATACTTCCGGATAGGTAGTAGAAGGAAAGGTCAGTGTTTGGATTGTATTAAATTATACTTCTGAGAGGACTCGGCACATAGTTCCAATGTTGTACTTATTGTGCTTATACCCCAAGTAGGCCATCCCCAGGAGGAAGGATGGGATGAGAGCAGACAAAGGGCGGCCAATCCAAAGAGCCAGGACAGTGCAGAGGGCAGGGTCCATACGGTTGACAAGGAACTGCTCGGCAGCTCGGTACAGTCGAAGAAGGAAGTGCTCACCAGGACCATATCATCCTGCTATGCTGAGCCGAGGCACCCTGCCGACACTTCTACCCTGAAAGAGACCACTGGATGAGAGATGATAAGAGGTGATATTGGAGTTGAAATAGAGCGACTGAAAATTCGGGAGATGTAATTAACCTACCCAGAATTCGCCTAGCGATCCGGAAATACCCTAGAAAAATCCATGGTTCACTTAGGCCGGGCATAGACAAAACCGACTGAGGCATCCTGTTCGATCAGAATTTGGATTACTGAACTGAATACATCATACAGATTATACATTATTATTTCATCGTGTAGCTGTCTCCTAAGGTTGGGGTTTATCCCGCCTACTGTTTCTTTTACATCTTCCCACAAGACCTGACATTCCCTCTGTCGCCTCACTAATAATTTATGCTAATTTTGGAAAGAGCTTTTACTCATTCATTCTTTATATTCCATCTCTTTTAATATTGATGCATTTTAAGGTTTGTGCTCCCGTGATCATCAGAACTCAAATACAAAAGTTACATTAAGTTTCAAAATTTAAATAATAGAAATATTTAACTTTAGCCTCATTCAAAAATGCAACACGAAGATTTTAAAGACAGTTTCTTCCCAACAATTAAACTTTACACGAAAAACTTTTATAAGGTTTAATTTTTCTTAAAATGACTAATTTGATCAAAACATATGTTTCAGATGTTTTCATGACATGCTTTGAATTTGCGAAGTATAGTCTGTGAATGACTTCTGTTTGAATGACTTGTTTATCAATTGTTAATCGTAGGAGAAACGTTCACTCTTAAAGAAAAATACAAATCTCCTTAATGCACACAAATTATATCAAATAAAACATTTTCTAGTCATAACCATTTCCGAACGTTCATTTGTCTTCTAAAGTGGAATGTCGCTATTCCCTTTTTCCTCGTGATTACGCAAAGGAGTGGAATATCAAAGCTTTGGTGATATGTTTTTCAAAATGCTGATTATCGCTTTGGTCCACTGTATTCTTTTTGTGATTACAACGAAATGCACGAAAGAAAAAAAGAATTATCACGAGTGACAAGTGGATAGAAAAATAAGCTTGTGTAAGAGTAATGTTCAGAAGTTTTAGTTCTTTCCTCCTGCGTTAGATGTTTAGTAAAATAGAAGCGATTTTTTTAAAACTGAATTAATAGTAGCCTACTGTCAGGTAAAATATTGAATATTTCTTTTAAATATTTTCCAAGTATAGATACTGTCTCATAAGTAGGATGTTTTTAAGAAAAACAATTATTTGAAATATGTTCTGACAATCAACTAACTAATTTTCAAAGTCCAGACCATTAGATTCTATGGTCTTCAGCTATCTTCAGCGACGTTTATTATCCCACGTTTGCCCGCCTCAGTAGCGTAGATGGTAGCATGTCTGCCTCACGCTCAAGAGGTCCCGAGTTCGAATCTCGGTCAGGGTGAGTTACCTGGGTAAGGTTTTTCCGGGGGTTTCCCTTATCCTGAAAGACGAATGTCAGGTAGCTCTAAGTTCCATGGACCCCGGACTCATTTGAGTATCATTTCAACAATTTCATTCATCGTCCGATATGACTTAACGTTGGAGGACGTAAATTAAAAAAAAAATTATCCCACGACGGTACCAGTGTCTGGTTTATGATGCGAATAACTCGGCGACACCCACTTGCACTGGGTTCAAAGTTCTCAAAAATTCTTCCACGTAGAAAATGGGTCATGGATCGAAGAATGCGATAATTTGATGATGCGAGATCAGGGCTGTGAGAGGGCTGTTCAATAATGAATGATCACAATTTCTTTTTGACAACATACCTTTACTCATCCTAATAATTTTGATGGTCCTTCCCAAAATAGCCTCCCCTGAATGCGATGCACTTTTCCCAGCGTTTCTGCCAGTCTTCAAAGACATGCTGGAAACCATTTTTAAAGAGATCCTTCAAAATCCCTCCGCAGCCTTCACCACTGCTTCTGATGATGGATAATGCCTCCCACGAAGGCGTTTCTTCAAGTTAGGGAGCAGAGAAGGGACACATGGGGCTAAATCCGAACTATAGAGAGGATGAAGGATGCACTTCACGTTGATTTTTGCAACACATTCAGCAACATTGGCAATATGCAGCCGCGCATTATTGTGGTGCAGCATCCAGCCTGCTTCATGGAAATGCGGTCTTTTGCGCCTGATATGGACTTGCAATGATTTCAGGACATTCCTGTAGAATTGCCCAGTTCCTGATGTGTGTATAGATACAACATGCTGATAAACCATTCCATGAATACCAAAGAATGAGATGACCATATCTTTCCCAGCAGCAGCAACCACTTTTGCTTTTTTGGGGGGGTTTGGTGATGGAGGAGATTTCCACACTGAGCTTTGATGTATGCTCTCAGGATCAAAATGATGTAGCCAAGTTTCATCAGCAGTGATTACGTTTGATAGAAACCCCGGATCTTCCTCTATCTTCAAGTTTAACTGCATGTTACTTCCATTGCAGTGGTAAGTGATACTTAACATGTCTGAACTTGTCTGATTCTCACAGGCGGGAACCCGGAGTACTAACAATGAAACTACTACGGCATGTTTCATATTAAGCTAAGAGAATATATAGTGCGAAAACTTATGACCATTATGGTCATTTTTTACTGAGCAGCCCTCGTATGCTGTGTGCGGTATCATTTCGATTCCTCCCAGTTCATGAAGTTCTCACATGGTTGTTTGTGCAGTATCGAGTGTTGCATTATCCTATTGTAATAGAACTCTATTTTTAGGATAAGTAATGCTGGGTATCTTCGTATCAAAGTTTCACGAATTCGTTCCAGTTATGCTGCTCCTTTGGAAGAAACTGACTGAATCACTCCTTCAAAATTCGACAAGACACACATTACTTTGGGACCGAAATGAGCATGTTTTAACGATGACTATGGCAGGTTGACGGGGATCAAGTAACTGTTTCGAGACATCTGGGCTTCGGTAATATATCCATTTTTCACCAAAAGTGACAATTCTCCTGACAAATCTATCATTCATGGGATTACGGATAAGATGACAGATATCCACTCTGTGTACAGCCTCTTGAGCTGTCAGTTCATGAGGTACATATCTACAGCTTCTGTATGATTTTCCAAATTTCTTAATGTGGCGATGTACGGTATCTTTTGATGCACCATATTCTTCTGAACGCCTACAGGTACTTTTTTGTGAATGTTTTTGCAAAACTTGGCATGTATCCTTAGTATTCCATACTTTAGGTTTTTCAGAACGTGGTAAATATTTAGTGTTTTCATCTCCATTGTTCAAACGTTGGAACCATTGTTGTGCCTCACAGTCACTAACGACACCTTCTCCTTCCAATTCACATATTTTTTGAGCTGCAGCAGCTTATTTATAATCTCGTTTCCAGGAATGTTTTAGAAGAACTCCAAGTTCAGACTTTGTTATCTCCATTTTGTGAACGTTTATTAGCAACTGAAGATCATACATGCTCGCAAGGTACGCAACACTAGTCATGACATCCTGTAAATATCATTGCCAAACCAAAGAAATCCAATACATTTTCCAAAACACCAAAATAAAATAACCAACATTACTGATGAGACAAACTAATAATTACTTTATTGTAATAGTTGTACATCCATAAACTTAACGATGGGTAAATAAGCACATTTACAAATGTTAGAAAAGGCAAAATGCCAATGAAACCAACTACATAATCCAGAAATGGATAACACTAGCATTAGAAACTGTGAACAATAGACACCCACCTGAAGAATGGTTACATATCTACACACATGGATCTAACTTGGACAACAACACAGGAGCAGGAATTAAGTGTGCACTGTTCTCATTCTATCAACCAGCAGGATACCACACAACAAATTTTGATGCAGAAGTAACGGCTATTCATATTTCACTCCAACACCTTCTATACAGAATAGATAAATTCAAAAATGCTGTCATACTTTCTGATTCTAAAGCAGCATTATGTGCAATAACTTCATATAAAAGGAGGTCAATTCAAATTAAAAAATGTCACAAAATGATCCAACAACTTCAAAAACTACAGAAAAGAATTATATTGTGGAAATGTAGAGTCAGACTGAAAAATTGAATGCCATAGCCGGGATTTGAACCACGGATCTTCTGGTTTCCGTCCAGCCGCACTACCATTGTGCTACTATGGCCAACGTGCTGATATGACATTAAATTCTCCAACTTACTCGTATTTTCCCGGTAAACCACTTAGGAGTTCTCATAAACACATGAGACAACTACCTTAATGGCGACTTACTACTTGTAAGTACTTTAAGGCCCGGGCTTTATAGTTAACCACTATTAGGTTAATTAATGGAAATTAATTATTCTTTCACACTGGCCGTGTGTAGGCTAAATTGTGGAAATGTAGAGTCAGACTGAAAAATTGAATGCCATAGCCGGGATTTGAACCACGGATCTCCTGGTTTCCGTCCAGCCGCACTACCATTGTGCTACTATGGCCAACGTGCCGATATGACATTAAATTCTCCAAGTCAATTCCCACTACACAGAAATATTGGAGAGCAAGAGTTCCAATGGCTTCATTGCCAAAGTCTAGCACTTGAAGAAAACAAAAACAAAAACATTCAATGGAAAATCGCAAGAAATATATTACTTGAAGTCTCTAAAAATATACTGAACGTACAACAGTTTAGATAATACTTAATCTAAGCTAAAAGTAAAAAATGTAACTGTTATCATCTCTAAAATTAAAAATAATTAAATAGATTTCGCTGAATTGGAAATATTATTCATAATTGGAGAGCCAATTTCTAATGTGCATCTTTGTTCAAGACCTGGAAATGATGCTGAGAGTCAATAAGAGGCATTTAATTCTGTCCTAGTTATAGCATTTTATTAACCTACCTAGCAATATATTGGAAAGGGGAAGAATTTGTCCTTCGAGTATTTTGTTCCACCCCTTATTTTCAACCTATATGCCAAAATAATGTGTAAATGTCTTGTTTCAGAAAATAATCATTATCTAAGAAAATTCAAAGCAAATATAAAACAAAGATGTCAGTTTTGCAATGAGCAATGGCCACTGTTACTGTATATATTTATTGATGATTGATGTGGAAACAGTGGTTCAGTTAGCTGGCTATTGCAGCACGTCCTGGGCAACCACACACATATAATTCCATTAATTGGCTATTATCACAGATTAACACAACACAGAGCTGGCTGTTGATGGGATCAGCCATCTAGCAACCTGGAATGACAAGCTTTTTCATGTCCGGAACTGTTTCAGGCTACCGCTTACTAAGCTGGTTCTCTTTTATAACACGCAAACCAAAAGCACATAAAGGTCATCCTATAATAAGTGAATACGTAATATTCGAGATAAGAGATTTGAGAAGCATGTGCATATAATTTCCAGTAACACGGAAGATAAAACAATGGCATTTCCTTGTTATCTGCATTGTGTTCATTAGTCGTGACCATAACTTCACAATATCATCAAACGACATCACAGCAATCCTCACTTCAGAAGGACATCTTGTAGCAAGAACCAGCCTCTATACTCCCAGGACCTAAAGAAGCGGCGCCTCAATAACGTTACGACTCACATTTGAGAAGTTGCGGGTTCGACATCCGGTTAGCACTCGATCTGAACCATGGATTTTTAGTGGTTTTCTAATCGACATAGAAGTACGAATGTTGGAGTAGCTTCTGTTCCTTGTCCCTCATTTCCAGTAGCACCATTTTCTTCATTGTCATCCATTTCAGGTTTATGGGACCAGGATTGTTCGACGAGTTGTTATTGGGTGATGGATATGTGCTCTGTAAAGGTTTCTTTACCTGTGGTGGAATGGAGGTGACTTGCCTTCGTGTGAGTCCCTCCAGGGGAATGCTATTAGGAATTAGGAGCTTGTGAATGAGCTAGGGTGTCATCGGATGCACTCGTACACAAAGCGTTAGGAGTTTGCTCACATCCCCATCCGAATCTGGTCGCTCTTCGGGTCTTTCACCTCATTCTCTCCCTCAGCGGTTGGGGTAGAACCTCAAAGGGTTGGATGGCTTACATCGTTGTTCTGCCTCAGTAACGAGACCACTCCATATTGCAACTTTGTGGGTTCATGAAATTAAAAGTCCAATTGCACAAACTCAAAATGTTCTTTATTTTCACCGAATTACAGTTGATACACCTGCCGATTACACATAATTACGTAATCCACACAATTACAATTCGTCAGTTCGTCTGTCACAGGTCCACTTTACGCTCCAATTACGTACAACTCCTATGATGCACGTTCACAGTCTTCCGGTCCATTAACTCACTCGGCGCTCCTCACGCTGCTCGCCAAGAACAGAGCTGCCTCGGCAACTTCAGGCCTTATATAGGGATGATCGCCGTTTCTTGAAGGTTCGCGGCACGCACAATTATCCCGAGGTTTGCAGACGTCTGGTGGGAGGGGAAAGAGACGTTACAGGGCTCGTGTCGCTCTCCTAATCATCCCTTCAGTTAGTGACACGAGACAAATGGGTAGGCGTGGTCTGAATGCTTCCCATCTGGCCCTACTGCCGGCCGGTTGTATCGGGAGTTCCGACGTTCGGGTGACAATATTGTGTACCTTCTATATTTACCTCGACATCCAAGAAATAATATCTTCAACCTCTCTCCCTCCTCCAATATATCCATCTTTCTTTGTGGTCCAGGAGGACATGCTATTATCTGGTTTGTGAAGTTGCGAGGTCAAACCCAACGGAGTATTTTAGGTAATGAGTATTTTCGGGCGTTAAAATTCTTAACAAGGATTCCGTAAGAAGGGACCTAAAGCCACTTGTTATACGCAGTACATTTATAGCAGATAAAAAACGTCGATTTTAATAGAGCCCTCTGAGCAAAATTAGGCGTTCTTCCAGCCCCAATATAAAACGGTACACTAAGAACTATAGTACTTAAAGAGCTCCATAATTAAAAACTCAATTTTATTTTCCAGCATATCTGTAGAGTGAAACGCCTGTGATACCACTTTGAGATATTTTTCGAGGTCTTTGCCTATCTCTTCGCGCAGTTCTTTTCGTGTCCTCGGCCCACGCTTTCTCCATTTCTGTCACAAATACCACAATTAATTCCTTCTTTTCTATCTTCCAAGTTTAACAATGGCAGCACGCGATTTTCTCACACTTAAAGGACCCACTATTCTTTGCTGGAATTCTTGGGGTATCCGCGCTAAGTGCACTTCGTTTAATAGCTTTCTCACAATCCATAACAATGACGCTGCTTGTATCAGTGAAACCCGTCTGCTTCCGAATACGACCTTTACCATTCCCTGTTAGAAGATTTATCCCAAGATCTAGCAGTCACAAAAGTTTAGAGCGTAGCCTTATTCATCATAGCATATTATCAGGAGTCCCTGACTTAGGTTTGGTGAGAAAACAGCTACCTATATCTGATGGAGTTGGGCTCAGTATTATCAGGGCCTACAAGTTTCTTTACACAAACTTCACCCTGACATCCTTTCATCAGCTTTCTTAGACCAACAGCAGCACTCGTATTCTTGGAGATCTTAACTGTAAGCATTCTTTATGTGATTGCCAGTCTATTAATCCCAATGTTAACGCCTTTACACTGTATTGAATTCATACTTTTCCACTCTCAAAATTCCTTATATTCGCATTCACAGAAATGTATAATATAACCCAGGATGCTACAGTCCATGTAGAGTCAGGACCTACCAACCCGACTGCCGGCTTCACGCCCGCATACGCAAGGTAGAGATGGGGAATTATCCAACTGATACGGGGAGGAGATGTGGTCAGCATCGCCTAAGCCGTACTTAAATCCGATCACAGTCCAATCCTGGTTACTTTTCAACTGATTTGCACCCCTTCAGACTTACTGATGGTAATGTAAAATGGATCCATTTCATTTTTATCTATATACTATAAAAGGGTGGGTAAAAAAAGTAATGCCTCCTATTTTTTTCCCTTAAATAAGTAAGTTATGTGAAAAATTTGAATTTGGCGCAATTCCTCAAACCTTCTTCTCCAATCCCCTGCAGTAGTTACTTCCTAAATCAACAGGTGGCAGCGCTGCATCCTCTTGAAAAATGGCTGACATCGACATTCGTATTAGACAGCGTGCTATGATTGAATTTTTTACTGCGGAAGGTGAAACGCCAATTTGCATTCACGAAAGGCTAAAAAATGTGTATGGTGATGTAACGGTGGATGTCAGCACTGTTAGACGATGGGTTCGTCGCTGTAACGAAGCTGAAGGGCAAACACCATTGACAAATGAAAAGCGAAGTGACAGTGACTCCATGCAACATTCAGCGAGTAGATAACATCATTCGTGGTGATCGCCGGGTAACAACAGGTGAGTTGTGTCACATTACCTCCCTCAGTAAAGGCAGTGTGATGCCGATTATTCAAGAACTAGGTTACTGAAAAGTTTCTTCACGTTGGGTACCAAGAATGTTAACCGCCCAAAACAAAAAAACAAGGAAAACAATAACCTCCGAACACTTGCAACGCTTCAATTTGGAGGGAGAGGAGTTTCTGGAAAAAGTTATTACTGGAGACGAAACGTGGGTTCATTTTTTTTAAACCTGAATCAAAGAGGCAGTCAATGGAATGGCATCACACGTCACCGAAGGAAAAAAATTCAAAACTCTGCTGTCGGCAGGGGAAGTTATGGCGACAGTGTTTTGGGATACCGAGGGTGTGCTTATGATTGATTTTTTGGAGCAGAGATGCACAATAAATTCTGTCCAATACGTCAGAACTCTCAAAAAGCTGAAAACACGTCTTCGCCGAGCTCGCCCAACAAAAACTATGGCGGATGTTCTTCTTTTGCATGGCAATGCAAGATGACACACTAGCCGTTACACCACTGCAGAAATTGAGAAATTGGGATGGCAAGTCTTACCTCCCCCCCCATACAGTCCTGAACTGGCACCATCAGACTTCCATCTGTTCGGGTCACTAAAGGAAGACAATCGTGGGATTCATTTTGAAGATGAGGAGGCCGTGAAAACGTCGTGCGTCAATGTCTTAGGAAGCAAGACCGTGTGCTTTACCACACTGGAGTACATGACCTAGTTAAAAGGTGGACCAAAACTGTAGAAAAGGACGGAGATTATATTGAATAGTGACAAATTAATCGTCAATGTTGTAGTTTTTAAGTTATGTAAATTGGATTCAATTTTCTTGGCAATTAAAACCAAAAAATTAGGAGGTATTACTTTTTGATCCACCCTCGTATTATATAGAGCGTATTCCCTTGGCATACGGCCAATATTAATTCTGTTGTTCAGCACCAATAATACAAGTTACTCTAGCCCTTCTCGGTAGCGTGGTGGTAGCATGTCTGCCTCACGTTCAACAGGTCCGGAGTTCGAATCTCAGTCAGGGTGAGTTACCTAGATAAGGGGTTTTCCGGGGTTTTCCCTTATCCTTCAAGACGAATGTCGGGTAACTCTAAGCTCCATGGACCATGGACTCATTTGAGCACCATTTCACCCAATTCATTCGCCGTCCGATATAACTTAACGTTGGGGCGGACGTAAATTAAAAAAAAAAATGCAAATAACTCTATGCATATTTCCACTTGCCACTAAAAGCAGCATTCGTCAGATTTTATACCAACATTTGTCATATTCTAGGTGAAGAGAACAATGTGTAGTCTCTTGTTTGTACTGATAGTGTAAATAAATTAACAGAGTTGATATTTTTCACAAAATAAATATTTGAAACATGATAATATATAAATTTTTGGTTACACAATAACTACTAAATGAACGATAACTACATTTGGAATGGCTGTGTTTGAAATACTGATCATAACAATACAAATCTAATATTTACTGTGCCACGACTTTCTCCACCAATATACAAGCGTTTCTTACATAGAGTGAATTATGATGTTAATAGAAATAAACATTTGTAGAATTACTTAACTGGCATTTTCTTGTAGATAGGTAGAATTAGTGGAACATAGCAGGCTTATGTGATGCTAAACTTCTTTAACAGTTAGTCGATGGTAGTTGCTTTGATTTTTCGTTCTCTTTATAAGGGAAAGAGTTAAAAACACAAAAAAAAAACTAATGGAAAATATTGGAAAAATTGAATTAACAACGAATATTTCAGAAATTATTAACTCCACAAAAATGTATTTCTGATAAATTATTTTAACAAGTGTTTTAGTTGTTTTGTTTCTTGCATGTGTATTATCCTTTATCTTCAGTGGTTCTATCTGGGCTTTTGACTTGAGAAACAACTGATGCTGTTCCCTTGAATGTACATTTGTCAATATCCTCTGCCACATTCATTATTACAGTCTCTGGGGTTTAGGGAATGATTCTGGTTGAAGAATGATTCTCCGCCCCAGCCGAGAATTGATTCTACATAGTTTTGTGTAACAAGATTGTATCTCTTAAAGGGTTTATCTGTAATTCAGAATTAAAGGACTTTAGAAGCTACTCCCTGAGAATTCATGATATGCATTTTACTTCTTATGAATATACCTTAAACATGTGGCATTCTAATAAAATCTTTACCTATTTACCAGAAAGTGGAAATGTTTGATTTATTTAAATTTGGTTTTTAGTTATGCTGTTTACTGACACAAGCATAACACACTTACCCACACATAATCTTTTCTAAAAATTTTTCTTTTTGGTTTAAATCTGGAAACTGGTGAAATTTTGGTTTGGAATTTTTGGATGAAATATGTTACTTCCTTTAACTTAATTCTCGTTTAAATTGTTTCAGAAATAATGTAAGTGACACAATTATTCTTTGCTGCTCTTCAAATGTTGCAAAGTATACTTCAGACAACTTTTATTCTATGAGTTTGCTTTTATGATGACAGTTTATTCCTCTAAATTACGTAAAAGATAATTTCATACGTGGACAAATATTTTTGCAATACATTCAACCTGTGAAGAACAAAAGAAGGTATGTTTTTGTATTTAAATTTAACCCCAAAATTAATTTAGCATACATAGTTCTCAGAAATATTCTGTAAGAATTGGTGTGCACATCTTTAGTAACTTTTAAGAAAAGTGCACCTCCAAAATAAGACCTGAAGCTTTCCTGGCGACGAATACGCTCACTCTCTTCTCGGGCAGCTAGCCAGGTGAAAAGATGATTATATATCAACGTTTCGGGAGTGTGCATCTCTCCCATCTTCAGGATATTTATAAAATGTTATAACCACAAATGAAATACTGGATATAACACAACTATAAACAAAGACAAAACACTATCAAAATTCGCATTACTGAACAAAAGACTATTTTCAGTAAATTAAATGCCAGGTCAGGAGATGGCGTGAGTATAGAAAATTGTGTCAAAGAAACGTAACTACTTAACTTGATTATCAAGCTGTATTGATCTTTGCTTCTTAATTCGATGGATTTCCATTTTTAAGGCCGCTTTCCAAGAGGAGCTGAACTGAAATCCAACATCACGATTAAGCGTGCTACTTTCAGAGAAAATCGCCAAAGCCTCCTTATTCTCCGCTCCCAGTAACTGTTGTGTTTTGCCAAGATGGTCGTCTCCCGAAAATTGCTTCTATGGTCGTTATCAGAACAATGCTCTGCCAGCACAGACTTCTCAGGTTGCATTAAACGAATGCTCCGTTCATGTTCGATTATTCTAGTAGCGATGATCCTTCCGGTTTGTCCTATATACGGTGTCCCACATTCATAGGGAATGTGGTACACTCCCGGAACTTGGAAGTCATTTGTCTTTCACTGGTCTCAACAGATGTTTAATCTTCGGAGGTGGCTTGTGGATGGTCCTGATGTATTTGACGAGAATTCTGCTGATTCTGCCGGATAGGTTGCCGGTAAACGGGATGCAGGCTGCAGCGGTAGGCTTATCTGACGCTTGCTATATTACAAGTTTCCCTTTCCTAGCTTTGGTGATCGAGGCTTCAACGTCATATTCGGAGTAGCCGTTTTGACAGAAAGTGAGTCTCAGGTGCTGTAATTCTTGTTTTAAGTGGCTGGGATCAGAGATAGACAAAGCTCTGTGGGCCAGTGTATTGAGAACTCCCAGTCGTTGAGATTTATGATGGAAACTATGAGCGTTCAGATAGAGATCGGTGTGTAGGCTTGCGATATACAGCATGCCCCAGTGTGCCGTTGCTGTTTTTTTAAACCAGAATGTCCAGGAATGTAGGAGTTCCAACCTTCTCCACTTCCATGGTAAACTGTATTTGAGGTCGAAGGCTGTTGAGATTCGCAAGAAAGCTAGGCAAAGTGTCCGATACATGTGGCCAAATTACAAAAGTGTCGTCCACGTATCTATAGAAATGAGAAAGCGTTTGTCTTTCTTTATAGTTGTGTTATATCCAGTATTTCATTTGTTGTTATAGCATTTTATAAATATCCTGATGATGGGAGAGATGTAAACTCCTGACACGTTGATATCTAATCTACTTTTCACCTGGCTGGCTGCCCGAGAAGAAAGTATGTGCACCTCCAGTTTCCGAAATTCAGAAGAAAGAATAATTACTATAGTATTGTGACTTTGTGGGTTCGTGAAATGAAAAGTCCAATTACACCACTCAAAAATGTTCTTTATTTCCACCGATTTACAGTTAAACTCTTGCCAATTACACAGAATTACGTAATGCACACAATTACGATTCACCAGTTCGTCCGTTACAATTTCACTTGCACTCGTAATTACGTACAATCCTCCGATGCACGTACACAGTCTTCTCGTCGTACACTAGCACTGCATTCTTTCGCCAAGAACTCTGACTCACTCCTCTTGCCCAACGTGTTGCTTATATAGGGTCAGCTAGCCGATCTGGAAGGTTCTAGATTAGATGAAATATCCCGTAATTTCGAGAACATAGGAGAAGGGTAAAGAGACGGCTCAGGGGCCCGCAATCCCTCTCCTAACCATCCCTTCAGTTAGTGACAGGAGACAAATGAGTGGGTGTTGCGTGACCTCCGGTCCCTTCTCAGCTGTTGTTGTGCTTCCCGATAATTGGGTGACACTGCTCCCTCCTCAAAGCTGGTCGTCCCGAAAAGCACCATCATAGCGGGCTAGACGATCCAGGTGTACCACCAACATCTTCCCACGGGGAACCATCTGGATGCGGTAGACCACGTCGTTAATCCTCTTCACCACCCGGTACGGTCCTTGCCATGGCTGCTGGAGCTTCGGGCAGCGCCCCTTGGTCCGGGTAGGACGGTACAACCAGACCAGGTCACCTTGCTGGAACCCTTGGCTGTTGGCTTGCCTGTCATACCTGGTCTTCATGCGGTCGCTCGCCTTCTGGATGTTCTGGCGAGCCATCTCGTGCATGTCGTGGAGATGGTCCACCAAGTTCTCCACATACTCGGTCTCTGGCTGTTTCGCTTCCGGAGGGCTTCCAAAAGCCAGGTCACAAGGGAGGCTTAACTCTCGGCCGAACATTAAGCTGGCTGGCGTCATCCCAGTTGTCTCGTGTGTAGACGAGCGGTAGCCCAGCAAGAACAGTGGCACCTTGACGTCCCAGTCTCGCTGATGGCTGGCCACGACCTTCCTCAGGTGTTCCTCTAAGGTCTTGATGTATCTTTCGACCATGCCATCCGACTGGGGATGTAGAGGCGTGGTGCGGGTCTTGTTCACCCTAAGCCTTTGTAATGCCTCCTTCATTAGGTTGGACTCAAAGTTGGTACCCTGGTCACTGTGTAGCTCTAACGGCACCCCAAATCGACAGAATACTTGCTCCACGAGGCAGTCTGTGATTGTCTTTGCCTCTTGGTTTGGAATGGCATACACCTCCGGCCACTTGGTGAAGTAGTCCACGACCACCATTAGGTACTTGTTGCCTCGGTCGGAAAATGGGAACGGTCCAGCAATGTCAACGGCGATCCGTTCGAATGGCACTCCGACGTTGTACTGCTGCATCCGACCAAGGCTCCTAGTCTGGGGGCCACGACTCGCCACGCACACGTGACACTGACGGCACCATCTCTCAGCATCTGCTCGGAGTCCCAGTCAGTAGTAGCGCTGCCGTAGTTTGTCAATCGTTCGGTTCGCTCCCAGGTGTCCTCCCGAAGTACCAGCGTGCACTTCCTCCAAGACCTCCGGGACCTTACTCCGGGGAAGTACCAACTGTTCTCTCTGCGTCTTCCCACCGGGTGATTCCCTTACCCGGAACAGCACGCCCTCTCTGGTCTTCAACGAGTCCCATTGGGCCCAGTACGACTTGTAGGTGGCGCTCCTCGGTGCGATGTCCTCCCAGGTTGGTCTCGTCCCTGCCTCCACTTCCCTCAAGAGTGGCCCCAAGTCTGCGTCCGCCAGCTGCTCCCTCCTCAGGCCTGCGCTATCCCAGCCATCCGCAGGCACTACCGTGACTACTCGGACTGCTGCGGCAGCTCCTCCTCCTCCACTCTTGTGCACTGGCCGCACTCTTCTGGACGGGGTGTTGGGGACATGGCGTCAGCGTTACCGTGGCTCTTCCCTCTACGATGTCCCGAGGTGAAGTCGCACTCCTGCAGCCTCTGGACCCAACCTGCTGTCTGTTCTAATGGTCGCGCCGTCACCATCACCTCGCTCCTCGCGGGGACAACCACGTCTTCGTTCAAGACGACCCTGCAGATTCCAAGGCGCTCTTCGGGTTGACAGAGTATAACCTCTTCTCCGTTGAGCCGCAGGACCTTCCTGCCGACGTCGACCATCGCCTCGTGGCTCCTGAGGGCATCCAGTCCCAGAATCCCCTCCTCAGCCACCTTCGCGACGAACACCCAAAGACGTACAGCACTCCACCCCAAGGTCAGCTCCAGCAGGGCCTCCTTCTCCACAGGCAAGGTGTCACCCGATGCCGTGACAAGCTCGTATGTTCGGCTCGGCTTCCTCGTCGGCAAACCCTTCGCCACGTCAGGTCTGATGATGGTCACGGCTGTCCTAGTGTCCACCAGCACGCGGCATGGCTTCCCTCTCACCCAACCGTCCGCGATGAGGCCTTCATCGATACGCGGGCTGACGGTGCGCAGTGTCACTCGAGGGGATGGTGGCAATGACGCCGACGTGCCCCTCTCCACGCCGGGCCTTACTTGTCCTTCCAGCTGCTCTTCCTGGTTTGGGCAGTCTCTCTGCAGGTGTCCGGGCTGTCCACACCCCCAACACAGGCCACTAGGTGTTCGCCGGCGTCCCTCGGCTGGTCTTCTGTCTCCGGTGTAGCGAACACTCCTCGTCCTCGAGGTCGGGATAGATGTTACCTTGGTCGCCTCCATCCTTAATGCCGCTGTCAGCACCTCGTACATGGTTTTATAATCGCCGAGCATTAGGCGCTGACGAATCTCCGTGTCCCGTACCCCGTCGACAAAGTTGTAGGCGGCATCCCGGGATACGAACTCCAGTGGCAGGTCAACCAAGGCCTTGCTAGCCAGCTGCTCAATCGCTATGGCGAACTCCTGCAGTGTCTCCCCCGGCTGCTGTAACCTTGCCTTTAGCTGGCTGCGGTATGCTGCGGCTAAGCGGTGGTTCCCGAAGCGATTCTCCAGGGCCTCCCAAATGTCCTTGGGCGCCGCCGTTGTATGCACCGCGTTTAGGACTTCCGCGGCCCGTACCTGGGGGCTGGCTATTAACTGTGTGGCCTCCTCCGGTGACCATCTGTTGTGCTTGGCCACTGTGTCGAACTGGCTGCCGAAGACCTCGAATGTTGACGCGCCGTCATATTTCGGAGGTCTGACGCGCGCCGATGTTGTGTCGCGTCCCGGTTAGTCGGCCTTCAAATCCTTCAACCTCCTGCCGACGACGTCGTCCACCATGGCGTTCAGGGACTTGACGCTGCTGTCGGCCTTCCCTTCCAGGTCGTTAACGCGGCTCGCCAGATCCTTGACGCGCTCGTCCACTTGGCCCATCCGCTTGCCCAGCTCCGTCACGTCATCCCTCACGCCGGCCAACTGTTCTTCAAATTTGGCGGCGAGAGCCTCGTTTGCCACCTTCATTTCCGTGGCCAGACTGTCGTTCGCTGCCCTCATTTCTGTGGTCAATTCGGCCTTTATTTCTTCCATCTTCTCGGTGGTGCTGTCGTTGGCCGTCTTCATTTGTTTCAACTCGGCGGTGATGTTGTCGTTGGTCGTCTTCATTTGTTTCAACTCGGCGGTGAGGTTGTTGTTTGCCGCTTCTGTTTTTGTTGTTAACTCGTTCATTTTCACGTCCATTTTCTCGGTGATGTTGTCGTTTGCCGTCCTTATTTCCGATGTCAGTTCAGCCTTTATTTCCATCATCTTCTCCAAAATCTTTTCCAATGCCGCGTCCATCGTTGTAATGTTCCGTGAAGTTGTCGTCTCGCTTCCTGACACCAGTGTGAATTTGTGGGTTCGTTAAATGAAAAGTCCAATTTCACCACTCAAAAATGTTCTTTATTTCCACCGACTTACAGTTAAACTCTTGCCAATTACACAGAATTACGTAATGCACACAATTACGATTCACCAGCTCGTCCGTTACAATTTCACTTGCACTCGTAATTACGTACAATCATCCGATGCACTCACACAGTCTTCTAGTCGTACACTAGCACTGCATTCTTTCGCCAAGAACTCTGACTCACTCCTCTTGCCCAACGTGTTGCTTATATAGGGTCAGCTTGGAAGGTTCTAGATTAGATGAAATATCCCGTAAGTTCGAGAACCTAGGAGAAGGGTAAAGAGACGGCTCAGGGGCCCGCAATCCCTCTCCTAACCATCCCTTCGGTTAGTGACAGGAGACAAATGAGTGGGTGTTGCGTGACCTCCGGTCCCTTCTCAGCTGTTGTTGTGCTTCCCGATAATTGGGTGACAGTATTGACTATGTACCGCCATGTTTTAAAGGTTTTGAAATTATGGTATAATTTCAAAGCTGAAGGTTTCTATTTTTTTATGACATTGGAAACGGAAATCGAATTTTTGACGCTGCTCGACCTCCCAGTGCCCTTAAAAAAGAAAGTACGTTATAACGTTTCAGCCATCGTTATTATGGGAAGTATTCCTTTGATCTATTTGATACTTTTGTAACAAAATTGCTGATATTTCATCCACATATTAACTTGTGCACGGCTGTTAGTTCTCTAAAACCGTATAACATAATATCAAAGTGTGTCAATTTAAAGTATTAAGTGAGGTTCACTGATTCCTATCTCTATATCGGCTATTAATGCAGGTGAGCCAGAAAATGATACGCTGATATCCAGGAAAATAAATATCGTAAACTACCCAATTTCATCAGAATGTTGGGGAGTCACTCTATTTCCTACGCATGATGCGTAGAAATGCCTTTCCTTAAATGACCTCGTAGTGAACAAGTTGCAACAACGCGAAAGAAAGCTATATATTACCATCTTTATGTGTTGCAATGCTTACTGACCTCTGCACATCTTCCTTATTTCTATTTGATTTTAAAATTGGTAACGACAAGGTGAAACGCACAATAAATAAAGACAAAGTGCTATATAAATCTTGCAGTTCTTTGTTTCTTTTATAACCTTCAAATGGCTCTCAGTAAAGTGAGCTTATTCTCTGCAATGTGGAAAGTTCTACAGTCAGTTCGTAAATTGAAATATTCCTCAAAAAACTGTTTTGATATTCCCAAATGGATAATACTTCATTATTAGGGATTACTTAGGGCATGTATCCATGTTCTGTGTGATCGTTACTGAGGACAAAAATAATTATTTATGAAATAATGCTGAAAAGCGAGTTTTTGTCCTGCGAGCAGATTTAACTGCTTTGAACACACTCTATATTACTTATATAAAAAGTATAGATTATCAATTAAGTTCCTTTCTGCCTATTTCATATTGTATGACTCACGTTTGAGTCATGCAAAGCAAGAACATCCGCCATGGTTTTTGTTAGGCGAACTCGGCGAAGACATGCTTTCAGCTTTTTGAGAGTTCCGAAGTATTGGACAGAATTTATTGGCATCCCTGCTCCAAAAAATCAA
Organism: Mantis religiosa; assembly: GCA_030765055.1. Classification (NCBI taxonomy): domain Eukaryota; kingdom Metazoa; phylum Arthropoda; class Insecta; order Mantodea; family Mantidae; genus Mantis; species Mantis religiosa. Next base: position 100,740,254 of record CM060954.1, on the reverse strand, counting down.
TCATAAGCACACCCTCTGCATCCCAAAATACTGTCGCCATAAATTTTCCTGCGGACCGCTGAGTTTTGAATTTTTTTTTTCCTTCGGTGACGTTGTGTGATGCCATTCCATTGAATGCCTCTTCGATTCAGGTTCAAAAAAATAAACCCACGTTTCGTCTCCAGTAACAATGTTTTCCAGAAACTCCTCTCTCTCCAAATTGAAGCGCTTCAAGTGTTCGTAGGCTATTGTTTTCCTTGTTTCTTTGTTTTGGGTGGTTAATGTTTTTGGTACCCAACGTGAAGAAAATTTTAAGTCACCCAGTTGTTGAATAATCGTCATCACGTCGCCTTTACTGAGTTAGGTAATGTGACAAAATTCACCTGTTGTTACCCGGTGATCACCGCGAATGATATCATCGACTCGCTGAATGTTGCATGGAGTCACTGCAGTCACCGGCCTGCCACTTCGCTTTTCATCTGCCAATAGTGTTTGCCCTTCAGCTTCATTACAGCGACGAACCCATCGTCCAACAGTGCTGACATCCCCCGTTGCATCAGCATACACATTTTTTAGCCTTTCGTGAATGCGAATTGGCGTTTCACCTTCCGCAGTCAAAAACTCAATCACAGAACGCTGTCTAATACAAATGTCGATGTCAGCCATTTTGCAAGAGGATGCAGTGCTGCCCCCTGTTGACTTAGGAAGTTACTACTGCAGGGGATTGGAGAACAAGGTTTGAGGAATTGCGCCAAATTCAAAGTTTTCAGATAACTTACTTATTTAAGGGAAAAAAATCGGAGGCATTACTTTTTGACCCACCCTCGTACTTGTGACCAAAACTACAAGAAATTGAATAAATACCAAACTTGGCATTTAATGTCAATATTTTCCAAGAATACGACATGAAGATTTATATCTCCAAACTGAAAATAACATTTTATGCAAAAATATTTTCTTTGTTATATATTTTGTTACAAAATGCCCAACGAGCTACATCTTTAGGACATATTGTGACGAGCTAACCATGGATGTTAAAGGATAAGGAACACATGGGGGCGGGGGAGGAATTGCTAAATTGGTAGGAAATGCATGCTTTGTGAGAGGTTGGGGTTTTCTATCTGGTTACATTTCTACAAAAGTTATGGGTGACACTAATTAGCACTACAATTCACTTAATAAGAACATATACTAAACTAATTAATTACAACGATACGGTCCTTCGGACCATTTGCCTTAACACAGCCAGGGCATCACGCCCTACCAGGTCAAAGACCTGCATACTGAGAGGAAGACAGTCACACTTTAAACTTGCTCATCCCAGAGGGTGGAGGAGTGGGGGAGTGACGTCACATACCACTGAAGTCACATGAACTATGACTTGTATTAATTAAAACAGTCACTTGTGACAATATGCTTGAGAAATAAAATTACGGAGTTAACCTTTGACATCCAAATATTTATAAACAAATTTGAAAGTTTTATTGCGGTTAAAAACCACCACACACAAATATTATACCTCATTAATAAACTCCGTGAGTATCAACTCCTTTTTACATAAGCCATTTACAATAATTTCCATTGGTTTGAACTTTCAAATACTCTTCGTAACAGTTAAGTCAATATTAGCTTTTCTCTTTGATTCTTTTCTTTTCCTTTGTGTCCATGCAAACAGTAGTATCTTGATGCTAGCAAATAATTCTTTTATCATTTTTAAAGGGTTTACTGTCGTTTCAAACTCTCGTATATCTCTGGAACAAACATCTAATACAACCATTTATCTCCATAATGTGAATTATATATAGGTGCTCTCATAAATAATGTCGATTGTTTGATTTTGGTGTTATGGAAAATTTATTGGGTTTCTTCGGTTTGGCAATGCTATTTAGAGGATGCCATGACTAGTGCTGCGTACACTGCGAGCATGTATTAGTCTTCTGGTGTTGGTAAACAATCACAAAGTTTGAACTTAGAGTCCTAAAATATTCCTGGATACAAGATTATAAAGTCGCTGCCGCAGCTCGAAGAGTATGTGAAGTGGAAGGAGGAAGTGTCGTTAGTGAGCGTGTGGCACAACGATTCAACAATAGAGACGAAAACACTAAAGATTTACCACGTTCTGGAAGACCTAAACTATGGAATATTGAGGAGGCACGACATTTTGCGAGAAAATCCGCAAAAATGTATCTGTAGGCTTACAGAAGAACGTGATGTAGAAAAAGATACCATACATCACCACATTAGGATACTTGGAAAATCATACAGAAGCTGTGGATCTGTACCTCATGAACTGACACCTCAACAGGCTGAACATAGAGTGGATATCTGTCGTCAGCTCATCCCTAATCCCATAGATGGTAGATTTGTCAAGAGAATTAGCACTTGTGATGAAAAATGGGCATCTTACCAAAACCCTGATGCCCCGAAACAGTGACTTAATCCCCGCCAACCTGGAAAAGTCATCGTTAAAAGAAATCAGTTCGGTCCCAAAGTAATGTTGTGTGTCTGGTAGAATTTTGAAGATTTAATTCACTGGGAATTTGTGATTGATGCGGATCTTTGTTCTCAACAACTGGAACGAGATCATGACATTTTGAGACAGAGATATCCAGCATTAATTAAACGAAATATACAGTGGGATCCATATAAAACTGAAACATTTCAATATGCCTTAACTTTTGAACCAATAGTACGACACACGTGCAACTTTGGGAGACTAAAATACACAATTGGGAGATTACATTACACTATTTAAATTTCAGAGAAAATATTGGAAGTGTCCTCCACCAGCATCCATACATGTTTGCACTCGTCCCACCACATTCTCTGCAGTTTTAGGGATATTATATCGAATTGAGAGAAGGTTATTTCCAGCAAGTTGGAGCAACGAGCCATACATTTAATGACACAATGGAACTTGTAACCAGTTTCTTTGATAATCGAATAATCTCAAAAGTTCTGTGCCTCCTACCCAGATCCCCTCACCTAACCTCGCCGGAGTTTTTCTTGTGGGGGTATAAAAAAGTAGAGTGTACAAGAATAGTCCACGGAAACTGATGTTCTCAATCCATTCGAATCGAAATAAGTAACATTGGTGACGATACTCTCCTAAAGCTTCAGAGAATATGGTAAGACGAGTGCAAAAATGTATAGATGCTGGTAGAGGACACTTCCAACATTTTCTCTGAGGTGTAAATAGTGTAATGTAATCTCCGAATTGTGTATTATATTCTCCCAAAGTTGCACGTGTGTCCTATTATTAGTTAAAAAGTTAAGGCCTATTGATGTTGTTCAGGTTTATATGAATCACACTATAGTTCTACTGCAACACCCCATACTGCACGATCATGGAAAAAATTCAGGAATTATCAAATCCAGCATACAGCCATCATATTGTCATCTTTTTCGAACCATGGTCCATTTTCTACCTGGAAAAATTTTGACAACTTTGAAACAGTGCAAGAGGGTGTCACCAAATTATTCGTCAGAGATAATAAACTTCGGTGTACGATGGCTTAGTACCATAGAATCTAATAGCCTGTGCTCTGACAATTAGTTAATATCTTGTCGGAACAAACAATTGTTTTTCTTAAAAAGTGACATTAATTATGGGACAATATCTATACTTTTAACGATCGTTTGCTTATTTTTTATTTATTGTTTTTTTAAAATGTATTTAATACTTTTTATTAAATACTATATATTTAAAAATGTATATAAAATGGCTACATCTTTAAGTTTCTACAAATGGTCTTGTAGACCTGTTAATTATGAATTTTACACAATTTTCTATAACTTATAAACGATATCATCAACACAATAACCTAGATTTCACTAACGTAATTTAGCTAATTTTTAGGGCACTGTTTTCCTGATACCAGTTGTGTTTGAGGTGACAGCTCGAACTTCGGATAACGCTTAAATTTCTCTAAAAACAGCTTCGAACATGAAAGCCGCACACGCCTGTTGCCCAATATCAACAAATGATAACTTTTTCAGCTTCAACTCTCATGTGAACTACGAACTATCGTTACTGTCGATACACGCACATTGTTTGTTACAGCTTTGTTACTTTTTGTTGTTGTAATTTACGTCCTCCAACGTTAAGTCATATAGGACGATGAATGGAGCGGGTGAAATGATGCTTAAATGAGCCTAGGATCCATAGAGCTTATAGTTACCCGACATTCGTCTTTCAGGATAAGGGAAAACCCCGGATAAACCTTATCCAGGTAACTCACCTGACCGAGATTTCAACTCGGGACCTCTTGAACGTGAGGCAGGCACGCTACCATCAACGCTACCGAGGCGGGTGCTTTGTTACTCCACGCACATTTGTTCGACGATTAGCAAGTACCATGTTGTGGACTTATTCAGTGACTTGCTCGGTGATAACTTATGCTGGATCACACCAGAAATTGATACTTAACCAATATTTGAAGAAATATTTGTCGTCATATAGGGCGAAATACATTGCATAAGCATGCAATTTCGCTTTTACCTCCGGGCAAGCTTTCCCACCCAAAAGCGAATCACTAAATGCACTTTTTCCGTTTTAGTAAGACACTGAGCGACTAATTGAAATATATGCTAAATTCAAACTAACCTATGTATCAGTACAAAACAAATGAGAGCAACTTTTCTGGTAACACCATCTCTTACGAAACACTGGTAGTTATTGAACCGCCAAGGATGCAATGTTTCCTTAGAATGTCTGATAATTGCTGTAACAGAAGAAAACATTAGAATGAATTGAAATGAAATAAAATCAAGCAATGCATGCACAGATTATTTATCATGAGAACATGTTTATCGGCGACTGGCAGAAAACGAAGGCCATAGAGCAATAAATTACTCTTCCATTATAATCACAATAATTTGAATTTACCACGTAAAAGCTTCGTGACAAAAAGTAAACCAGTTTACACTGGGAAAACCTACTTACTAACAAACAAAAAACACGCTACCCGAAAAACAACATTGAATAATCACAGACTTAAGATGGAATATGAGTTTTTGTATGTCTCTGGGCTAGTTAGCAAGCACATACTAGAAATTTCTCTGCCAGGCACGCCCTCTGCATGTAACAGCCACTTTTTCAGATGAGCGCACGTGTTGTTTTTGTTTTATCCATAGTGGATATTAGTGTTACTCATGAAAAAGTTTTAATCGAATTTAGGCAGTTTTTCGCCATGCATGTCTTATTTACAGAAAACCAATAGAAATCTTGAATCTACTCATCAGAACTAGCAGATAACTATATAGACAAATTTACACGAAATCAGTAATACCTACATATCTAAATAGCATTTAAATCGATTACTTTGTTGTGAAAATCTAAAATGATGATGACCACAAAACGCATCATTGTCTCGATCTATGTACGAGGTGCATATAACACCTACTTTTTCAGTACTGGGACCAGATAGCAACTTCTAGCTTTTTTTTTTAAGTACATGTGGAATCTTTGTGAATGTGTGACAGAGATGGTAGCACTGTACAGTGCTGCCATCTTTGTCACGCATTTACAAAGAGACCACGTGTATTTTATTTTTAAAAAAGCAGACGTTCCTATCTGGTCCCAACCCTAAAAAAATTATTAAGTGTTATAATTTTATACGCACCTCTTATATATGCTTCATTACCAGTGCAAGAGAATGCCACTGAATTACACGTGTAGAAAAATTTTACATTGCAGTCACATGTCTTTCACTATTCTCTATGATTTATTAGTGCATATACAACCAGTTTTACTAAAGTTTATTTTTCCAACTGCTTCTTTGAGCTAAGTCTTTGCAGAAATATTTTACATACATTGCACATTTCGTTAGAGTTAACAAGGAAATTGCGATAGTCAGTTGTCTAAGAATTCTACGCTATATGCTGGTCTTTAAGTGCATACTGTTTCCATCCATTCAGGAAAAACAACTGTATATCTAAATGGCTCAACAGAATTACAAATATTGAAGAAATCGAGCCTTCAGAATACATATAATAGATTTGCCTTTTGGCACTAAAAAGTTATTTGGAATCAGTTGTATATTTTAAAGTTTAATTTTAGGTGAAGGATTGTCCTGGATAATTTTAAGCATTTAATTGAGAACTAAGCTTTTATTTACCAGATAGCATTTGTAATTTGTTCAAGATTATACAAAAATTCTTCATAATGAAGAGAATTTAAGCTTTATCTTTCCAGAAAACTTAAGATATAAATCAAACGCAAAGGCCGATCCTGTACAGATAATCAAATAATTGAACAGCAAAGAGAAAAGAATTTGGAAACACATATCGCATTCATTGACCTGTAGAAGGCTTTTGTTAGAATAAATAGATCAAAACTGTGACAAATATTAGAAGGTAAGGGTTACCCACCATATATCATTAATGCAATAAAAGATGTATACACAAATACAACTCTAAGAATTGATACTGGGGATAGGTTAACAGAGCAATTTTCTACCAATGCTGGACTAAGACAAGGGTGAAGCTTATCACCTGCTCTTTTTAGTATATATATGGGCGATATTATAAATGAATGGAAGATTTTAGTAGACCCAAGAATCAAAATAAAAGAAAATATTTATATTAATACCCTGCTGTTTGCGGATGACCAAATATTGATTCATCGGAATGAAAATCAACTGCAAAAATCAATGTATATTCTAAATAAAATAATACAAAAGTATAATTTTAAAATATCAGAAGAAAAAAATTATGGCTTTTAAAGGAATTTATAATGTAAGATTGTTTTAGGAAATAGGAGTTTAGAACAAATATCGAGTTTTAAATATTTAGGATGTAACATAAGTTTTAGAGACAATGCTGATATAGAAGAAAAAGTAAACAAATTCCGAGCAATATGTGGGACAATTCAAAGAACTTTTAAAACAGAGTGAGAAAGGAAACTAAAATGAAAATGTATAAGGTAATGGCTATTCCAACTTTACTATATGGAAGCGAAACCTGGGTGCCAACACAAACGGATTTAAATAAAATACAGACTGCAGAAATGAAATTTTTAAGAAGTGTAAAATTTTGTACAATATTGGACAAAATAAGAAATGAGGATATTAGAAAGGAATTAGAAATCGAACCAATCCATGACAAAATATCGTAATGAAGGCAACAATGGCATGAGCATATATTAAGAATGGAGGATGGAAGATATTCAAATGCAGTGCTAAACTATACTCCAAAGGGAAGAAGAGACAGAGGACGACCCAGGAAACGCTGGAGAGATCTATGAAGCCGGAACGGGCGATATGAAGACCATGGAGTGAAGAAGAAGAAGAAAAAGAAGATGTTCACAAATACAGACATGGACCTTTTTCTTTTAGATCTAGGGGATCGCTAAACATATTTACGCCGAAATTGAGTTTTTTGGTGGAATACAATACCTCCGAAAATATGCCATTAATATAGTGCGGATAATTTGCCACGGTAGCTCAACTAGTAGAGCAACATCAGGGAAAAGTGAAATTAGTTCTTCAAATCCCATCTATCACATAGAATTTTTCAGTTTAACTTAATTTCGAATTTTAGTCTAGACACGGTTGTACTGAAGAAGAATTAATTACTTTCTTACTTGTGTTGTTTAAAATGAAATCACGATTGCATTAGTTATCAGATCATAACATGCATACCAAATTGGGGCATGTATAATCATGACTCATTAGAACAGTCCAGAAACAGCCAGTGCCAGCATGCTGGCGACGACCTTCGGAGTGGCAATATCAACCTGTAAAGGTAATGGAAGGTTACCCTATTAATCGTTGTTCGTCAGTCTATCTTACCACAAATAAATATCTGAAATAATAACACCATCAGTGAAATCTTTTGATGAAAATTAATTTGCTTTTTAATTTTTTAGCTGTCCGTATCAAAAGAAAGTGTATATACAAATTGTAGTTTAAATCATGTAAATAAAATCAAAATCTAAGAAAAATCTTGGCAAAATATACACCATACGGGTATTAGGTATATAATGCAGATATTTATGTTGGTAATTTAGAAATAAGTGATGAATACTACATCAGTATCTACTTCATTTACAGACTTATAATTTTAGTTGGCTATTGTCGTTTATTTTTTATAAGAGCGCGGGGTAAGTTGTTGTGAGGGGGCAGGAGAGCGAGCTTTCTGAAAGACTAATGATCCCACACCATTTGGACAGAAGATTAGATATTGAAGGTGTAAACGCTAGGAAGCAAAGCGAATGATAAGCGTTGTCTATTTTGTAGTGCAGTTACGACCGTACAGCAAACATCAGGTTGCAAATTATGTAATACATTTGTCAGAAAATTGTTACACAAAAAGAAGTATAATGTACAAATACATGAAATTGCTGACCCAAGATTTACTCGCTGACTCAGGTCCCCCAGCCATAAGCCTTTTGTTTTCCTAAGCAGCTTGGTGTCACTTCTTCTTGAACTTGGCTTATTTTACCCTAATCCACTTTTCTCTTAACCTATAATGGAATTGTTATATATATTTTTTTCTTTTCATCCGTCCCCTTTAACATGCGTAACGCCACAACCTCTTTACTCACACTGTCCCTTTTTCTTAACCCATATTGTTCTCCTGCAATTTGTTAACTCCTTACATTCTAACAGGTAAAGTCTAGTCAACGCGTGTGCAGTTCGGACTCAAAGGAACCTGACCCTCCTGCCGACTAATGACTGTCATAAATCTATTTCCACACTTCATAAATGGATCTCTGTCGTTGAGAACCAACCCTGATTTTCTTGAAATGACAGTCGTATGTTTACTCCACGTGGAGTCTCAATTGCTAAAGTTCCACCTTCCAGTTGATCTGTTTCATTACGTGCAGAAATTCGTTGTGTGTCACAATCTGGAGACTGTGGGAGGGAAATGCAGTGATAAATGCAAATGAAATATTAGATAACTTTCAGTCAAATGAAAATAATCAAAATGATGACAATAGTGTGAATAAATTGGAAAGTGTTGCTGGGCCGAGTTATGTTACTGGAAAAGCCTAAAAAGCAAAGTTATAACGGGAACTTTTTGTAAGCAAATTCAGGTGCGTGTTTTGAACACATATAAATATGTGCTGACAAATAATGTTGGTAAGGGGTCGTGCACTGAACCTGATAAATTCTGGGTATTCACAGAAATACAGTAAGAAATATTTTGACGAAAGGAATACCAAATACGCTGATCAAGTGTGAAAACAAAAGTCAACGCTTCACTAAAGTAGGTAATTTCACATGCGATTTAATTCGCTGAGAAATTGATAGATTCCATGCAAAAGGGAGAGTGCCCACCTTAGACGAATTGGTTGCACATTTGCAAGAAATTTGTGATTTTCTTTATGGACACTGCACTTTGCGCGGTCTCCTAAAGGAGCTGGACTTCAAGTACTGCACTCTGAATAAGATAAGGGTTATTATGGAATCCAGTACATTGTAGCTTGGCGATATATATATATATATATATATATATATATATATATATATATATATATATATATATATATATTTGTCAAAACTAAGGAAGTTTCGCAGTAATGGACATAAGATACTTTATTTAGAAGAAGCCCCGTACGATACCCATGACGTATCGAGAAAGGTGGCAACCTTGCAGAATGGTCTGGGAGAAGGAAGGCCGGTGTTGTAAAACGATTATAAGGGTTCGTCAAAGGAGTCGGCCAACGTGCACACTAGTTAACTAAACAGTCTTTAATGATCAGTGCTCTCTTCATCTCCACAAAATTCACACATTCCTACCTCATTACTTCTCAACCCCTTTAGGTGTATTATTCCTACTCTCATCCATGCTATGCCTTCTCTTCAAGTATTGCCACATTGATCTACATATTTCCCCTACCCCGTTCCCATATCTCCTGTCTGTCTATGTCTTGTACCCTGGTTTTCACTTCCTTCCAGAAACCACTATGATTTGACTCCTCTGCTCTCCATAAATCTTCGATACCATTCTTTCCAATTCCGACCACTAACTATTTGTGTTAATGCTTTTCTATTGCTTCACGCACAGATTCAATAATACCCATTTCTGCCCTTTCAAAGGTTACTAAGGTACCAGTATTGAAATTGTCTGCACCTATACTTTAACATCCTGCATATGATATAGAAACATGAATTGCATTTTATATAGGATAGCATTAATCTATAGTATTTTCATTTTCGCTAGTCCACTCAAGTTCAGTTGTTCCCTTACAACCGTAATCCCGCTTCTTGCAGTGAATCAATGGTCAGGGAGGGATAACGCAACCTCAGGTGGAGAAACTGTAGAAAGAGATGGGAGTGAACATAACTAGACTGGCCAGAGTGATACCAAATGATTTCATGCAGTGCCCTAAAGCACAGTGTCTATGATGTGATACACCTACACTATTGCAATATGACTACTGCAGGTCTAAATGCTTGCTACCAGTTTCCCACCATCTGAAAATTCCAAAACTAGATGGACAATAAAATGTGTGCTGTCAGGATTGGGATAACAAAATCAGAACACAATAGACACTTATTTGAACATCACAGCTTATCATAAATCTCATACAGATGCATATATCTATAAACAATTGTTGGAAGAAATAGCTAATATTTACCCTAACCATACACACTGTCACCCAATTATCGGAAGGCACAACCAACTGGCAGCTGGGTGGGGAACGAGAAGCATTTAGCCCACGCCTACCCATATGTCTGTGCAATATCGTGATATTGCTGCATCACTGAGGGGATGGTTAGAAAAGTATCACGAGCCACTGTACCGTCTCTTTCCCCTCCCCCTGACGTCTGGAACAATCGCGGTGATTGTTCCTAGCCGCGAAGCTTCGAGATGCAGCGATCTGCCTAGATAAGCGACGCATTGGACGACTCAGGAGTTCTTAGTCGGATCGAGAGTGAGATTTGTACTGCAAGGCGCTGAGTAGCGAGTGTGGATTGTAATTGTGAGAGTTACGTAATTATCAGTGTTACACAATTGTGAGTGTTACATAATTGTCTGTGGTACGCGATTTTTGAGTGTACTAACTGTGATTCGTTGGAAATAAAGAACTATTTGTATTTCTGCAACTTGGACTTTTAATTCTAGGAATCCACAAAGTCACAATACATCTGCACTTATGGTTCCAAAACGGATAACGACAGTGGATGCGCTGTAATTACCCCGGATAGGAAGCTTCAGTTGAAATTTCCTATTCGTTATTCCATATTGTCCTGCAGATTTTCTGTACTTAAGAAAACTTTGATATACATAATCCTATCTAGTGAGAGTAGATTTCTTATAATTTCTGATTCATTAGGTTCTCTACAGTCTCAGAGACCGATCAACTGACCTTCAACTACTTCAAGATATCTACAGTCTTCATTTCATTGCTGTAAATAAAAAGAAAATTGTTACTTTCATGTGGGTCCCTTCACACTGCGGCGTTAAGGGAAATGATGAAGCGGACAAAGCTGCTAAAGAAGCAAGTCAACTAACAGACTTAGATGAGCAACAAACAGTACCTTATCAGGATATTACAAAAATCTTCTCCAGAGTAGTAAATACAAAATGGAAACAGATCTGGAGTCAATCGCCTCCAGAAAAGTTACACATGGTAAGGAAAGGGGACACTAGCTCTTCCCCTGTCTACTTTCTTAGCAGGAAGAAGCAGGTGATTATCTTACGTCTTCGCATTGGTCATACAATGTTAAGCCACTCATACCTCCTTAGCAAAGGCCAGCCTCCGCAATGTGAAGTCTGCAACACCCGCCTCACAGTAAACCATCTCCTCACAGAATGCAAGGAATACGCATAACGACAACTTCATCACTTCATTGGAGGCTTATCTACCATTCTGAACACGCCATCCAACTTCAAACACGCACTACTATTCCACAAAAGTACAAACTTGTATACGAAAATCTAATCCTAAGGACACCTTTTTAGAATATACATAAGTATATTGATTGTCTAAATATTACTGTTCTGATTGTTACTCAGAACTTTATCCTTATGATTTATAGGCATTGAATACCTTTGTCATATTGATTTGTTATTTATTGTTTTCATGTTTTTGTTTAAATAGTTGTAACCAATTTATTGTATACACTGTATTATACAAAATAGTCGCGATATGACCTAGTTGTTAAAGCGACTCTTAGTAAGTAAATTAAAAAGATAGACATCTCTTTCTGATACACCATTTATCTAGATATTGACACTATTCAAATGTCTATTGCTTCAAACCACATTTATATGAGGCGACCTTTTAATCATTACATACTAATACAGTACTGTTCAGTAACCCTTTCAGTTAGGCTTTTCAGCTTTGTCCGACAAAACAGAACCTTGAAACCATACGCAAGTATCGGTTGATGTCCAGGGCATTGCTAAACCCTCTTGGCCAGGGTGCTTCGTTGGAATGGTCTTCTGAAATAAAGTCACATCACACAGAAATGTCAAACAGTGATGAGGCATGCAGAACAACCTCACATCACCGAGATTTCGTAAAAATCCAAGTTTATTCTAGACTACACAGGTCGCGAATATCGTCCTCGAAATATCTACCTTGATTTTGGAGGTGCTTTTCCTCTCTGGCTCAATATCAATTTCAACGTCATGTATCACTCAAAAATATATCGTGATACTTCTGCATCACCTGTTTTCTTTCTCATTTGTTTCCATCTTCTAGCATTTCGTTGAGTCAGAAAACACTCCCTTTTGTCAGAATTTTATCCACAATAACCTCACTGCAGGTTTTATTTGGTTTGAGAAAATGCAAACTTGAGTGTGATTTAGTAATTAGCTACTTCACGATTAAAAGAAGGTATGTAAAGATTAGAGGCTGTAAATACAACACCATATTAATAAACTTACTAAATTAATTAATCAAACTGCTCGTGTATATTGTTTCTGATTATGGTGTTTGATGTCATGCTATTTTGATGAAAGCAACTTGCAGTATCCATCGGAAAACAAATGATGAACGGACCAAATTAAGAGATGATAGAAACGTGATATAAACTGAAAAATGCTTGAAAGATGATAAAATATGGTATTAGGAGCCATAATTACTAGAAACACGAGGTTCGTGGGTCATATTAGTGAAAAATGGAATGACATAGTACTTTGTTATTTATTTAGCAGCCAACATGTACTGTACATACCTTGTTTGTTTTCGTTTGTAAGATACATTTATTATTTTTCTAACCGTATATCAATTTCTTATTTCACTTTCAAAGTTGTTAATATAATCTTTCTAAGGTGAGATATTTAAGTAACTTGATCGTTGCCTAGTCCTACATCCTGCAATCATTCTTTCGAATTTCATAGGATTTAAGATGTGTAAAAAGGTCATATATTTTCCTGTAATCCAAAGAATTCTCTAATGTCTTTAATTTCATTTTCCCATGAAAGTGCAATTACTTTTTCCTTGAACTGTTTCGATATTCAAGATATATTCTGGCTCGCTTTTTCTCATTAGCAAAATGTACTAAGACACCTTCTAGTGAAATTTCGTCTTTTCCTATGCTTCTATTAGCATAATTTACCTCAAAATCCTCATCAAATTTCGTTCCATTCCTTTAACACTTCACATTACAGCTCTTACATAAAATATTGTTGTACTTGTGAATATTATTAGTGGCCATGCCGTGGCTGAGTGGTTAGACCGTTTAGCTCTCACCCAGGCAGCACGGATTCGATTCCAGGCGACCGCAAAGTGGGATTTGCTGTGGACAACATGACGCTAGGGTGGTTTCCTCTGGGTCCTCCGGCTTCCCCCAGCATCATTTTACCAATTACTCCATCATTTATTCATTCCAGGCGTTGGACCGACCCCCCAAAACCTGATCTCATCTATCAGGTCAATATATTTCGGCTCCCTCGCTCTGAAGGAACCCAAGCGACTCCTGACACCAGCATTGGCGAGGAAGGGAGGCATAAAAATATTATTTGGTTAGATTTTAAATACATTCGAGTTTTCCTTGTAACAGCCATAGAAGAAGTATTTTATTTGACCAATAATTATTCCTAGGCACAACTCTCTTCTTGGGGTAACTGGTATTACGTCGCTTCCTTCACCTAGATGAGCCGTTTTCACAGTTAGGAGTTCCATGGATGAGTTTCTCTTAGCAGACTTGCCAGGTACTCCCTTGAGGTCTAAAGGTATTGGAGTGCATGTTGGCAGACGATGCCTTCTTCTAATAACAATCCTCATCCTTTCGTACTCTCTTAGAGGCCAAATATACTGTGTGGCAGTGACTACGGCCCAAGGTTATTGGGAGCTCGACACCATGAATTTGGAGAAATAACCAGAGATAAGTAGACGCAAGAGAACTCTCACCCAGAAGCAAAATTGACAAAAAAGAAAGAACGTTGTGGAAGTTTACCTTCCGTCCATCTCCAGATGGTTGTCAGGAAAGGTCTATTGGAACTTTTAGCAGCTACATAAGCCACCGTACTCGTAGGGAGTGAAGTGCTTCATTTGGGACAGCGGACGCTGTTCTCTGAGCAAGTTTGTGACAACTGCTGTGAATTACAGTCGCGAAGTAAGTGAAATGAGAGAAGTTTGAACCAGTTCACATTTGTGAAGTGGCAGTGTGAAGTAGCTGAAATGATATTGAAAATCGGAGTTAGATAAGGCTATTAAGTGATAGTGAGAATTTAGTGAGGTGGCAGTTGAAAACTAGCCTGCCAGAGAAGTGGAGGACATAAGACTTGTTAAACATGCTGTATTTTGTTTAAGGTGCATCAACGCTTCTTCTTTTGTTACAAAAATAATAAATGAAAAAATAAAAAGAGAAAAAATGCTTTTCGTTTACATCCTCTTTTATTTTTTATTTTTTCCCTTTCCTGTGTGGCATTTACATATCCATTTTTAAATTGCTTGTTTTTCCCTCAAAACCGGATTCTGCAGGCCTCTCACTTCACGTGGGTTCTTTCTTTAGCAAGGTCGCCTAGTATATCGAACAGAGAGAATACGCAAAACAAGAAAAATAATACCAAAGTTGAGATAGGCATGTTTGAATACTCCATTCCCCATTGCATAATCTGCAATGGCAATTCACTCCGGACATTTTTTGTTTCGTTATTTCTATATGACGCGAGGAAACGAGTCGTCCAGTTACTTGCAGCAGGTAACATTGTCTGGGGTTGTGTATGATTTCAATAAATGCTTTCTGGGTGCACCTTCTTTTTTGTCACTAGGCAACAACGGAATAAAGTGAAAGGACTAAAGTTTGGGTACAGCAAACTATTCAAGATTTTTAGTTAATTTATTATTGATTCCTCCAACGTTTATTCATATCGGACGATGAAGGAAATGGGTGAGATGATGCTCCAATGAGCCTGGGGTTCATAGAGATTAAGCGTTACCAGACATTCGTCTTTCAGGATAAGGGAAAAACCCTGAAAGAAAGCTTATCTAGATAACGCACCCTGACCGATATTTGAACTCGGGGCCCCTTGAACGTGAGGCAGACACACTACCATTTATGCTTCAAAAGTGGGCCTGTTCCAGGTGATTGAGAACATGTGATATGAAGGAAAAGATATAATATGTTGAATTTGCATGACTCTCTACGTTTTCTTAAGGTAAACATTCATGATGCACTCACACATCACCATGTGAATATAATAATAATAATAATAATAATAATAATAATAATAATAATAATAATAATAATAATAATAATAATAATAATAATAATAATAATAATAATAATAATAATAATAATAATAATAATAATAATAATAATAATAATAATAATAATAATAATAATAATAATAATAATAATAATAATAATAATAATAATAATAATAATAATAATAATAATAATAATAATAATAATAATAATAATAATAATAATAATAATAATAATAATAATAACAATAATAATAATAATAACAATAACAATAATAATAACAATAATAATAACAATAACAATAACAATAACAATAGCAATAACAATAACAATAACAATAACAATAACAATAATAATAATAATAATAATAATAATAATAATAATAATAATAATAATAATAATAATAATAATAATAATAATAATAATAATAATAATAATAATAATAATAATAATAATAATAATAATAATGATAATAATAATAATGATAATAATAATAATGATAATAATAATAATGATAATAATAATAATGATAATAATAATGATAATAATAATGATAATAATAATAATGATAATAATAATAATGATAATAATAATAATGATAATAATAATGATGATAATAATAATGATGATAATAATAATGATGATAATAATAATGATGATAATAATAATGATAATAATAATAATGATAATAATAATAATGATAATAATAATAATAATAATAATAATAATAATAATAATAATAATAATAATAATAATAATAATAATAATAATAATAATAATAATAATAATAATAATAATAATAATAATAATAATAATAATAATAATAATAATAATAATAATAATAATAATAATAATAATAATAATAATAATAATAATAATAATAATAATAATAATAATAATAATAATAATAATAATAATAATAATTAATAATAATAATAATAATAATAATAATAATAATAATAATAATAATAATAATAATAATAATAATAATAATAATAATAATAATAATAATAATAATAATAATAATAATAATAATAATAATAATAATAATAATAATAATAATAATAATAATAATAATAATAATAATAATAATAATAATAATAATAATAATAATAATAATAATAATAATAATAATAATAATAATAATAATAATAATAATAATAATAATAAATTATTATTGCTATAAGATCAAAACTATATTTCAATAGACCTTAATCAACACATGAAATGAAGCTAGATCTACATGTCACTAAAACGTTAACAAAATTGAAATTGAATTAAAATTTCAAGTTCACATTAGTCTAAATAAAAAAGTGAGAAGTGCTTAACGGAATAAAACGGTTTCAATAAGAACCAATTATGCAATTTAATTTTGAAAGTGTTTCAGAGTAGTTCTGGGAAGGCAGGAAGTTGTTCCTTATAAATAATCTTCAAAATTTTCTTGTATTGAACATTTATCAGTATATACGCTGTAGCACAGTGGTGTTAGAAAACAGCAGATGGATATTCAATTTTCGTCAGCTGTTTAAAAATTGGGTGAGTCTAACATCCTTGTACATCTGTAGTTTATAGTTTATTCAAAAACACTATTCCTACATTATATGCATTTACTGCACACCACACATCAATTTTCGCATCATGCAAGGGGACCTCGTGCATAAAATTGTAGTTTTCTTTGCTCTAATATGTTTAGTGACGAAGTATAACTACTAAATGGAACGAAGGTTTGTCAGAGAACATTAAGCGTGGGTCATTTAATTCATCATTAACATTCCATAAACTAAAATTACAAAAATGTACTATGCAAAGAAAATTAATATAAGGCGAGTTTTAAATTTCAATCACTGCTTGTTCTAGTATTGTATAAATAATATCTACTTTATCTCCAATAGTGAAAGGGATTGTTATTATTGGAAGCTCTGGTTCAATTGGTGTAATTTCAAACGTATATGTGTAACTTATGTATTTCCCGGGCTTTTTGAAAAACATATCACGATTTTCATCGAAACTTTAAATAAATGTTTCCGTTATATTACATTTAAGTAGCCTGATTTATTTTAATCTCAATTAATTTTCTAGATTTTTACAGTTCTGTGTATCATATTAGCTATCTACCTATTCGCTTCCTGATAATCAGAAGTTTCAAGGGGCTTTGCCTTGGTTTTTCTCTAAGATTTTCTCGGGTATCACCTCGTATATAATTTTCAATTTTTTCTATTTCTTCTACATAATGCATTTTGCTCTCATTTTAAATATCACACCCTTCTGCAGAAAAGGATATCACATAGAAAGAAAGCGCACTCTCATATTTTTCCCTCCCTTCCAGTTCTATCTCTTGTTATTTATTCTGACGTTGCTACCCTCAATGAATAGTACCACAAGAGTTTCCTTCTTTGCGTCTAATACAAATATATTATCAAAACTGATAATGGCATTTCATTTGATATGAATAATTACACTCCAGTTATAGCAACTTTTTCTAATTTTGGTTCTACAATAAACAACATTTCATTAGCAATTCCAGTCAGATCTACGTCAATTGAAATTTCACCCTTTCCTTCCTTTTGCCAGTTGTTAATGAGTTATTTCCTCTACGCTTTCGCGCCTGAAGTGATTATATCTTTCCGACGTACACAACTAAGGCTTAACTCAGTTATTATTACGGAAATAATTCAATTTTGGAAATTAGCAATCACCAACCCTTTCTAGCCAAATATTGTGAATAAAAAATTATCAGCGAATTAATCTGTTGTTATCCATCTTACTATATCTCACGCTAGTTTAATCCTGCTGTAAACAACAAGGTGGAGATAATTCAACTCGCCACGTGTTAGACGCTACAAGGACGCACATAAGTTTGGCAACACTAGCAGTATATATTGCAGCGCTAACTTCTAGACAATAAATAGAGTTGGGTTAGACATTAACTTATTAAATCTATGAGTTTGTTCATTTCTGAAAAAAATAATCATGAACTTTACTGCGTATAACACATTTCGTAAAATCGTCGTATTTCTCCACGCGCTGTTTCCCGGTGTTGTTAGAGTTCCGGATGCTTGATGTTCCATTCTAACACTATATACATTTCTTGCAGAAACATCAAGAAGATCAAAATAAAAAATAAAATAAAATATATAATAGCCCAGTTTCTGGAATCTATACCAGGCCTTATTATGAAAATTAATTTTTAACTTTATTAACTTCTAAATCAGATTTCACAAAACAATTAACAAATTTTCTACCTTAACGAACTAACTAAACCTACAATTACTGGATTCCAGTAACCTTACAAATATATTCATCTAAACGATCTAAAACAGTCTTTTTCTCTACTTTACTTATACTTCAACAATATAAATCAAATCTACATTTCTACTACTACTTTAATTCTTATAACAAGCTGCGAAAGACTGTTTCCTACAGTTTTAACATTTTCTCTTCTGCAACTGGTATCCAAAGCTTCCTCCTACTGGTATCCATCTTCTAAAGGGACTGGCATAATCAGTTGCATCTGTCCGCTCTGATACTCTCCATATATATCTTCTCTCTCCTGGTGTTCTCTTTTTGTCTATTGTTTTTCTGTCTTTCTGTCTTCTTTCTGATGTCCATAATTGGTGTCTTCTATTTATCGGTTGTGCGTCTTAAATCAGGTCTTCAAGTCTGGTAATCTGTATCTTCAGTTTCTCTTGGTCCTATTTCCCTCCGACGATCTCTTAAGTTATATTCTTTTCTCATAGATTGAACTGTTCTTACATTTCTTTCTTAAAATATTTGGTCGCGGGTCAATATTCCTCCAACGCCTTAACGGATATTATCTGAGACATATTTTCTAAATGTACATAATCTTCTGCATATCTTAAGATGTTCCATAAACATTTTCCTTCTAGTTTCCTTCGACCGTCTTCTACTAGTTCACAATATTTATTCCACTCAGAAATAACACGTTCAAGCGAATCTAAACAGTTACATTGCTCACATAAATCTGAGTTCTTCTTACCTATTCTTTTTAAATATACAATATATGGGCCATGTCCTGTAACAAAGTGAAAAACTCCTTTTCTTGGTTTTATATGTTCCAACTTTAGCCTCTCTTTAATGTCCGGAAATAAATCATGTACTCTTCTTCCTACATGTGCATTATCCCATTCTTCTTGCCATTCTTGTAATAAATAATTTTTCACTTCTTTCTTAGTATTGCATCCTTTCCCCATCATTTTAAAAAACATTCTCATATTCTTCCTTCTTTAGCCAATAAGTTGCACCCCTTAATCTAATGATATAGTCAATAGGCCAAATCCCCAAATTCCCAAGGAGATCACCAGTTTCTTTCTCAATGTTTTTACGTGGGTGGGTCAAAAAGTAATGCCTCCTATTTTATTTCTCTTTTAATTGCCAAGAAAATTGAATCCAATTTACATCGCTTGAAAACTACATTGACGATTAATTTGCCACTATTTAATATAATCTCCGTCCTTTTCCACAGTTTTGGTCCACCTTTTAA
This sequence comes from Mantis religiosa, assembly GCA_030765055.1. Lineage (NCBI taxonomy): Eukaryota > Metazoa > Arthropoda > Insecta > Mantodea > Mantidae > Mantis > Mantis religiosa. The sequence continues at coordinate 100,720,160 of CM060954.1, read as the reverse complement.
CTAGGACATGTATTCCAGTGTGGTAAAACACACGGTCCTGCTTCCTAGGCCATTGACGTACGGACGTTTTCACAGCCCCCTCATCTTCAAAATGAATCCCACGATGAGGGGATGATCCCCACGATCCTAGCCAGATGTTTACAGGAGGATTAAACTAGATTGAGATAGATTATACATTCATGGATACCTTGAGAGAGACTTCATAGCTCTTCCGAGGTAGCAGAACAGCACAGAACGAGCCAGAAGACCTGAGAACTTAACCGACCAGATAAAATAGAACTTTGCTTAAAAAAGGTGGCCCATTGCGGGGGCAAGCTTGGGTTTCTAAAATGGCGCTCCATCCTGGGACGCTATCTTGCTTCAGTGTACTCTTTGATTACGGTAAGGGAGAAATTGTTTTGTGATTGACAAAAGCTCCTGTCGAGCATCTGCTCGATGGCTTGTAATCTACATAACTAATCATCCCTACCTGGACTGACTCAGAGAAGTGTGTACTAATTACAAATATTAACTTTTCGTTTACTTCAGTAATGCGTTTTCTACAATAATGCTATTATACTCCGTTTCCTGTGTCGCTTAACTTCTGTTCCAGGCTGCTGAAAAAAGGAAAATTCTTTTAGTATCCACAACCACAATGCAAATGTGAAAATGTTGTTTTCCAACTTTGCTGCAAGACGAAACCCAACTCTTGGCCGGAAGCTAGTACTTTGTGGCCGTGCTGTTTATACAGAAGAGCCGCAACATAAAGCGAAACAGAGCGAGGGAGTGAGCGAGAGATGGAAATCAGCACTACAAAGTACAGTCCGGGGCTGAAGGACCGTTGAGAAGATAAGCTTTGCTGCTCTTCTCCTTCGGAATTGTAATATTCCCTTTCCTAGTGCTTACACTTAAAAAAAAAAAAAAAAAAAAAAAAAAACTATTAGCATCACATTAGTACAAGTTTAAAAGTTAAGTGAAAATGACACTTTTTAATTCTTGGAGATGTTATAGTTGCGGTAGACGGCTTCGTTTGCAATACTAATACAAACCATATCAAGCAACAGCATGATTGTTGATCGCTATTTATTTCAAAATTTTGACTGGCATATTTTTATATCAGGAAGCGCTCATTGTTGATAGCTGCATTCTCATTTATCGGCGACATTTTATAGATTTAGAAGCATGATACATATCTAAGTCTTCCACAAACAGAGCAGTAAAAGAGAAATTTTCTCGTATGCTTCTCTTCTTCTTAAAGTATCGGGGTGATTGATATATTTGTACGTATACTTAATGAAAAAGTAAAATATACACATAAATATGCACTAACTCGTTAAATATGCATTTATATGCACAATAAACTCCTTACAATGTGGAATACATTATTATTTACATGCATATGCTTAACTATTAAGAAATACATCTTACATGGCATGTCATGCCATGTGGTGCTGGCTGGCTGTATATAGCCAGAAGGTTTTTGCTGCGTACCCACCCGTTAAGGGTTTTACCGCAGGTAAGTTATATTTCGTGATATTGTAGGGTGAAATGTGGGTTTTTAGAATGGTGTTTTTTATGAGGTTACAAGATGTACCTGGGGATTGAAGGACAGGATGAAACACCTTGCACCCTGGTGTTTTTATTTGTTTTTACTTTGGGGAATAATTTTCATGCCAAGCAGCTTGGAAGGATACATCTTACAAATATGTAAAAAAAGCGAGTTCTTGTTACGTAGCCTAGGTTAAGAGAAATGATATAATGAGAAACGTGTGAAAATTAAAGCTATGTCACTACTTTTGGCTATCAGTGCATTACTAGATAAACATAATTTTATGTAACGTAAACTAAACAAGTATGCTTTCTTGTAAACCTCTGGAGTGATGGTATCTTAAATCTAAATAATTTATTTTAATGTCATATATGAACAAATTAGTAAATTTTCAGAACGGGTCTCGATGAGCTCTTTGGTATAATTTGAAATAGACTTTTAGTGAAACTGTCTTCCTTTCTACCCACAAGATGTGGTCACCCAATCAATACTATTACTATCACCTGTTATTATTAATAAGTACATAAACATTTGTTATAAATTATTTGACGCTTGTTAGACTTGCAAAAACTCGAGAACGGCTGAAACGATTTGTCTAATTTTGGTTTCGAAGTATTCGTATAACCTCAAGAAAAAGTTTGAAAGCAAAACAAACAAGAAGTGATAATGGACCGTGTTATTAACTAAATATAAAATGGCCGTATTCATAGTCTCAATTGGTCCAGACCAACTTGCTACTTCCGGTGGACTAACGGTGGACCATCGATTTTCTTATTCATAAACCGGGATTAGCGATAGTCAGGGGACCAAACACATTGTTCCGGCTCAAATTTTGGTCCGCCTCCGAGGGGTAGATTGAAGGTGGACTATCTTTGCAACATGGATGGCAATGAAGTGATGAATGTAGCAGTGTTGCGTAGAATTCGTGAAATAAAACAATAAAAAAAACGTGTCTACCAAGAATAGAAATTATTGCAAAGTACGACGACCTAAACTTCAAAAGTATATACAGGTTTAGTAAAGCGAACGGCAGAAAGCTGATAGAAATGATTCGTCCTAACCTGTACCTGAGTATATCAATTGACACTCAAATCCTAACAGCACTTCGGTATTATGTATGTAAGAGGAGGATATCAATACAACACTGCTGACCTGCATCAGTAAGCCTCATTTTCAGCAAAATCGCTATAAGTTTCCCTCCATGCCTCCTCCTTTCTCATATTTGTGTTCGTCAACATGGATTTATTTTATATAATGTTCATTATTTTTTGGACTAGAGAAAACACTGGTCTTCCTCTGACCAATTCATACCACACTTCTTCATATTATCCATATTCACAGCACATCAAACTTTGTTACCGAACCTCAAACAGCAGCAGCAACTGTAGGATTGATGAAGAAACAGCTGTGAAACTACCACAGAGATTTATAAACTTGTAGGTACACTGTGGTTTGTTTAGCCTCTGTGGGACTGGTGCATGCGCAGAAGAACCTTTATACGTCGTGCTGGTCCACGGCTTTACTTAGTTCGAGGCTTTTTATCGTCTAGGAATGCCAAAAAGTTAGACAGCCTTTGGTCCGGACCAAGTTATTCGGAAGATAGTCTAGACCAAAGTGATAACTATGAATATGACCCTAAAGTTTTAAGGAGCACATACACCGTCTTTTATTTTCGACAAACAAAAGCATTACGAAATAGATATTCATCTCCTTGCCAAAGTCGTCAAAGATATTTCACTCTCCATATTTTATTAAATAACGTTTATAGTTTGTTATCAGGACACAGGATTTGCCTTATTTTGGTTTTGAAGTGTTTGTGTAACTCCAAGGAAGTTTAAAGGTGAGAAAAACCAACCTGAAGGGATAATAGATCGGGTTATTAACTAAACATAGAAATACACATGCAAACTTTTAAGGAATACGTACACTTTTTTTTTTATTTTCGACAAACAAAAGCATTACAAAGTAGAAAGGTATTTCACTACTTGCCAGCCTTTCAAACATATGTCACTTGTCCCCGAGATAAAGTCGCCATTGACACCATCGACATTACCAACGGATTTCGGACTCGAAAAAGGGGCTTATTTAGCGTGTTTTTGGTTGATTGAACAAGCAATATTGGCGGCAAAAGGCACAGATGTAGATGACTTTAAATTTTATTTTTTCCGCGGGAGTTGTTCGTACAACGTAGTAAACTATTTTACAGAATTTTTAAATACATTGGAATTGCCTGAACTCCCACCCCATAATTTAAAATTAAAAGTAGGATCAGTTGTGATCTCACTACGTAACATTAACCTACCACGACTCTGCAGCGAAACGAGACTGTGAAAAAGCTAATGAATAACGTCATTGAGGCAACAGCTATGAAAGGAAAGTACAAAGGAGAGGGTATCTTGATTCCAACGAATATTCCAATGATTCCAAAGAAGTTACCTTCTTATTTTAAGCGTTCACAATTTTCTGTGCGTTTGGCCTTTGCGATGACCATAAATAAATCGCATGGGCAATCGTTGGAAGTTTGCGGAATCAACTAGGATTTTCCGTGTATTTCCCATGGACTAATTATACGTCGTGTGTTCGCGTGTTCAAAAACCGTCATTTTTATATATATTTACGTACCACAAAATAGACCAAAAATATTGTTTATTAGAAAGCTTTAAATTGATTAACTTAATTGTAACTGTGCTGTATATAAACTTCAACCCCAATTGCAGAATAAATAGCTAACCGGAATTTGTTTTATTTATATAGATAAGTTCAGGTAACTTTTATATACGGTGCGAAGTTCACCGGGTTAGCTAGTCTCTAATAGAAGTATGGCGAGTATAAACTATATGCTTTGTCTTTCCCAGAATAATGGAAGCTTTATCCAGCCGGTTCAGATTAAGATGTGCAAACATTTAAAAGGATAAAAAATATTACACGACCCTGCCAGGATTCGAACCTGGAATCTTCTGATCCGTAGTCAGACGCGTTATCCGTTGCGCCACAGGGCCACGAGTAACTAGACTCCCTCAGACTAATAAGGCCCTGCCCAAAGGTCACAAATGAGTTCATACTCGTTTGACCATACATGAATGCTTGTAGGAACTTCAAAAACGGCATTTTTATATCTCCTGCCCCACACTGCATTACAAGAAACCACTAGGTATTTATTAATCCAAAGGAAGGTTGATTAAAATAGTATTATAGTACACATGTTACATTTTTCAGAACAAAGCTGTATCCTGAATTATCTTCAGGAATTCAATGAAACATCCAGTAACGTTTCAAGTAATGTAATAGATTGATTCGATAATGCCTTGTTCAAATGTGGTTGTATACGTTGCTTCCTTCAACATTAAGAAAATTACAAAACGAGAAAGAAAAAACAAAGGCACAAGAAAAGAAAGAAAAAACAAAGGTACAAAAAAAGAAAGAAAAAATCAACATCCGAAGTGTTAAATTCACGCGACCTTTTATCAATACATTCTTCTGCAAGTCTTTCATACAAAATCTAATTTTAATCGAGACATATTTTAAATTCGAATGTATACGTTTGTTTTACAATGCAGGAAGTAAAGTAACAGTTACATCTTTAAAGACAGAAATTTTATATTGTTTATGACTTCGCGATCAGGAGGGGGGGGGGGACATAAGACTTACTTTTGAGAAAAGTATAAGTATCTGAAAATACAAAGCAATAATGAGGAATGTTTCGAATATAATTAACTCCATAAAATATTTCCTCATGAAGTCGTCTTTAAATGAGGTCTATTTATTTCTAAAAGCTTTGTCTATCTCTTAAGATTTACAAATTACAGAAAATTCATTGTGAAAAAAAATTGTTTACAGTCAATTCAGAATATTCATTTAATTTGGCACGAAAGTATCTTAAATATATTATGATATTTTAATATAAGCCATTTTCAGAAAATAAAAATGTACGACCATTTTCTATGCAAGGGATAGTTTGGAATGGGATAAGTTTCTTGAAAACCTTCTTCTTTGGAAGATGACACACACACACACACACACACACACACACACACACACACACACACACACACACACACACACACACACACACACACACACACACACACACACACACGAACTTTCTCAAAATGCTTTTCATTTATTCGGGGAGTTTCGAAAGATGCATTTTTTTTGTAAAATATCGATACCTATTATGGGAGAAACTACATAATAAGTCAATAACATATTAAACCGGTATAAACAGCAAGTAAGTCAATGTATATTCGAATAAATGCAAGATTATGTTATCTAAAACAAGAAAATATGGTGACCTAACAGTTGCAAATGATTTTTTTCCTACAACAACAGAAAAATATAGTTGTATTACATTCAAAAGTGATATTTATTAGCTAATGACAAGTGAAGAAATCAATTTTGAAGTTATAAGGAGCAGTTATCGATGCACCAGGTTAAAACTGTGTGTATTGCAATTACTGTAAGCATCTTCGCATTAAAGCAAAAAAAAAAAAAAAAAAAAAAAAAAAAAAAAAAAAAAAAAAAAGGAACAATGCAATCAAAGTACCTAAATTAGACCGTTAGTGGAAAATGTGAACACCTAAAAGCCTTGGAACACTTCTACTCAGACACTGTAAAATACTTTTTATATTAAAATCTTCACAGGATATCAATAAGCCTCCATCTTGTTACCACTGACATTCGCTTATGAAACTGTCAACCAAAACTGTACAAGTTTAATCCACGAAATCTGATTGTTTCAATCCTATTAATATACTTTTAACCTAACCTCAGGTCTAAAATTTAACTAAGAATTCAGCCTAAACTTGAAAACCACAGGACTCTGTAGTTTGGCTGCCTGTATTCGCTCAGATTTTGGCAGCTATTCACTTCTGACGTCTTTCAACAATAGAAGCATGAAGTTTTTCTACTGGCGAAAACAGAAACTAAACAAAAGGGCTGGATAAGGAAGTTTATCGTAAAAAATTGTAGACCATGATCTTGCTCAGTTGGTTGATAGAATTCTGTACTGTTTGGAAATGAAGTCGAGTTAGGTTTTCATTAATGAGTTCTTTTTAACGGCTGTAGTCCTCAGCATATAAAGGTTGCTTAGTTCTGTTCAGGTGCCTCTTCATCAGTAAAGACCGGAGAGATGTGCGCTTGCATGCAATACAAATTATCTGGATACAGAGTATGAACGACGTCAGGTGTACAGCACGGCCATCAAATGTGCATACGTCGAAAACAAAGTAACGTAGTTCTCTGCGAAAGTTAGGCATTGCCTTTAATGTGTATGCACATGCAAGGTCAAGTCGTAGTATAGCGCGACTGTCTTGTTTCCTCTCGCTGTGAGGCTATACCTACCTGCAGTTATTTACATTTGCTACAGTGCACTTGCAGTATCCTACGGAAAAACGCACACGCCTCGGACCTTTATTTATCAGGCTTGAGGTTCTTTTTCTACATGGCAAAGCCTGTAAGAAATGTGTAACAACGGAGCTGTTTACGTGAACCTATCACACATACACGGCGAGTCAGTTGCTCTCAGTTGCTGCAGCATGGCCCGTTGAAGATAACCACGACGGTGGTTGAAAAACATGTTCCGGAGGAAAAATTTGAACATCTAAAGTCTGAGTACTCTTATACAAATTAAAGCATGCCGGCTGCTCGTAATTAATATAATAGTGATTTGTATTTGCGTATAATAATAATTAATTGGCGTACACATCTTCCAAGTGCAATGTTTATGTTTCGTCACTTACTGTATGCCAGGTTACTAATATTTCTGTGAACAGGATAACGAGTGTACGTGCCGTGGATCTATGAAATGGGAACATTAATTTCCCAAACTAAAGAAGCCATTCTAAGGATTTTTCGTCCAAAACTGCGACCTTATTAACAAGAGGCTCATGACTATGGAGGGTGCCATGCAATTTTCTTGAGTTTGTTCATAAATTATATTTACTTGTTCCAGCATTCTAAGCTATTATGTGGTGGAAAGTCATTAGTTTTTCTTTTTTCTCGTGCAATGATTGACTAAAAAATCTATGTACATATTTAGGACGAAATCGGTCCTGACCAGTGTATTCCCTAGTCAAACTTCTTAAGACCCAATTTTGAAGTTCCTTTCAAGACTGAAGACTATGCCTTATGCAAACACATCCTCTGCTTTTAGAAAATATTATATAACCTCTCCAACCTAAATTGAGCTACCATAAAGAGATACAGGTATTACCTTTTCTCATTCGAATCAAATATTCCGATATGCCTTAAAAGCGGTGGTTTTCTGGAAATCTTCAGTTAAATTAATAAATTTCAGTTAGCAGGAAACAAGAATGAACCTACGTAGATATCACTACTCAACATGAAATTTACCTCCACGGAGATCATACATGGTTTTAGTCCATTTTCGAATGTAGACTCTGTAAATGATATGCAGGTATTTACAAAACGTAAACTTGAAAACATGCTGTACAATTTAACCACAGGCTTCAAACGATCCTGACATTCAACCAGAACATGATGCAAGTGAAAGACATTTTGTAGAGCAAGTAGAACTAGAATGATTTGGCAAGCGACTTAAATTTGTCAAAAGAAGAATCTAAACTTCTAATTTCCAGTCAGTAACAATGGAAATTACCTGCACCTGGTACAAAAATTACAGTTTCAAAAAGACGCCAGAAATTTGGAAAATACTTTTCAATGAAGGAGATTATATGTTTCTGTGTAGACATCTGTGCTTGAATGAGGATATCAGGAATTAAGCATAATCCAGACGACTGGCGATTGTTTATGGACAAGCGATTGTCAAAAAAGTTCAGCTTAAAGGCTGTGTTACTTCATAGTGGTGAGGAACTTCCATCTGTTCCAATTTTCCATTCCTAAGGTCTTAAACAAAATTTACAAAAGTATAGCCAAGATTGTATGTACGAGGGGGGACCCGAAAGAATCCGGACTCCGAGGGTGCTGCCACACGTAGACGTAGTGCAAGGTTCTCACGCTAGATGGTGTTAGTTGAGACCTTCATGAAACAGCTGTGCAGACAGCGTCAGTGTAGAGTTGCACGTGCAAGTGTGGTATTGTGTTTCTCTGACTGTTGGCGGGTTACCTCTGCGAAGTCGTTATGGCAACTTTAAAACAACAAAGAGTGTGTGTGAAATTTTGTTTCCTGCTTAAAGAAACTTAACGGAGACACACCAAATGCTTCAAGAAGATTTCCAGGAGGACGTTATGAGCCGCACACAGATTTTCGAGTGGTTTGAGCTCTTTAAACGTGGTGAGATGTGTATTGAAGACCAAGCTCGTTCTGGACGCCCTTCAACATCGCGAAATGAAGAGAATATTGAAAAGGTCCGCGAAAAGATCAACGAGGATCGTCGCCAAACGATCGACCAAATTTCAGCAGCGACAGGAATCAGTTGGAGCTCGTGCCAGCGGATTTTGAGGGAGAATTTGCACATGAGACGTGTTGCTGCTAAATTTGTTCCGCACCTTCTCACACAGGAGCAAAAAACCATCCGCATGAATGTGTGTCAGGACTTGAATACAGAGATTGCATGGATCCAAACTTCTTGAACAAAGTCATTACAGGGGATAAGAGTTAGTGTTACGGGTATGAACAAGAAACCAAGCAAGCGTCAAGCCAGTGGGGGACTTCCAACTCTCCCAGACCAAAAACAGCAAGGCAAGTGAGATCAAATTTGGAGACGATGATCATTCTCTTTTTTTATGTTCGTGGAATTGTGCATCGGGAATTTGCACCCCCTGGCCAGACTATTAACCAGCACTTTTACTTGGATGTTTTAAGGCGTCTGCGAGAGGATGTGAGGGGGAAACGTCCGGAACTTTGGCGATCAGGTGACTGGCTTCTGCATCAACGACAACGCTCCAGCACACACGGCCTTACGAGTGACCCACTATTTGGCATCTCAGAGGTGGTCTGTCGTTCCCCACGCTCCGTATTCGCCGGACCTAGCCCGTGCGACGTTTACCTATTTCCACGAATGAAAAAACCGCTAAAAGGGGAGCGTTATGACGATGTGGAGGCGGTAAAAACAGCTTCGCAAAGGGCACTGGACAGTATCAAACTTGAAGAGTTCCAAACATGCTTCCAACAGTGGGAAAAAAAGACTTGACAAGTGCATCGCATGTAATGGGGCGTATTTTGAAGGTGACTGAAACAATTTTGTAAATAGGTTCATCAATAAAGTTTTTATGACAACAATCCGGATTCTTTTGGGTTCCCCACCCCCTCGTATTGTGACTGTATGGGTTACTTAGATTCGGAAATCTGTTTTGCAGAAATTTAGAACAACATTTGCTGCAGTAGAAATGACGTGAAATTGACAATCAGCTGTCTTCGAGGCTGACTCTGTGTTTAGCTGCAAAAAAACAAATGAAATAAACCACTGCGGTACACTTCAATCGTCAACTGTCGCAATAACCAACAAACAACTGCAGCTCCTAACACCTTGCGGGTGATTATACCTACCAAGCCATTGTTTCGAAATAGCCGCAGACCTTTCGAGAACTTTAGCGGTAGCAAAACTGGCCAGAACGTTCTGGAGCCTCTCTCTGTCTTTTTATCTCCTGTCAAGCGCCCGGCTCCGGCCTGTGCTTGCAGCACAACAATTCCACACGGTGACAGTATTTTAAAATACGAGTTTTATTGTTGGAAAATAGGTGGTGACCTTAAAATAATTGATTTGCTGCTTGGATTACAAGGGGACTTACAAAATATTTTTGTGGGGCAGCGTGTTACGGAAAAACATTGTGTGGTGTAATAGTGGCACAAGCGGCACTCCCAGGGGAGATAAATGTAAAACAAATACCATTGGTTCAGCCTGATAAGATTCTTCTCTTTCCCTTACATATAAAAATTGGGCTGATGAATTTTGTTAAGGCACTCAACAAGGTCGGTAGTGGATTTGCATTATTTCAAGGCAAGTTTCAACAGTAAAATTACGCAAAATTGAACCTCAAATCCTAGAACTCGTGAGGACATAATGTAAAAAAAACAAAAAAAGAGCATCACCAGAGTTTGAACTTGCAGCTTAGCAATAATTTACAGGTGTTGTGCGTGGCTTTCTTGGAAACACAAAGAAAACAAACTATAAGCATTTGTTCTCAAGTTTGTTGAAATACTACAAGGACATGGGTTGTTGACATCTTTGGAAATTAATTTCCTCCATTCCCATTTAGAATATTTTCCGGAACATCTGGGTGATGTTAGTGTCGAAAAAGGGGAACGGTTTCATCAGGGCATTTATGTGTTGGAGAAGGTCGTAAGGACCCAGATATAATGCGGTTTATTATTGTTGGTTTCTTGCGAAAGCAGACGGTAGTACAAGAGCCAATCACAGGCTATCAAGCTCTTTTGAGGACAGTTACAAGTATGTGCCATAGATATACAGTCCAAATATTATTGCAAGCATGTAAAACAACGTTCCGAATTATTCCTGATTCACAATGATGTATAATACATTACCATAATATTTATCACAATATCTGAAACATCGTAGGTGAGAACCTAAATGACTTCATTTCCTTTCAACCTGACGTGCTAGGAGAGTTCTTTGGCAATTTTCAAAATCCGCACATCTTTTTCCTTTAGAATCACGTACTTCTATAAATGAAATATGAATAGAGGGTTATCTTTGGGTAGTATAATGGGATTGGTATACTAGGTTATTGGGCAGATCACACCGTTCCAACCGCAACTATATTCCATGTTGGTTAGTATTGATGTGTAAGAAAATTAGGAAAAATAGCCATTGGTGTCAACGGTCCCGCCTCTTAGTTTTCATGACTTTAGAACAAATGTTGAGAAGAAGAACGTATTATGTCCATTCAAGATATCATGAAGAATTTGTTATTCAAGGACATTACTTCAAAGCGTTTTTATAAAACACGTTTATTGGGAGGCCGTCAACAGCTATCGAAATAACTATGAGAGCCCTGTTCGTAATGAATACGCCCAAATACGGATCGGAAAATTCCAGGTAGACTTTCTTTATTTTTACATTTAGTTACATTTTGCTTACAAAATTAGACGCTATTAACATTAATGCAGATAGGCGCTTTAGCAGGCCAGCCACAGAGCCAGGTCAGGTGGCGCAATGGATAACGCGTTTGACTACGGCTAAGAAGATTTCAGTTTCGAATACTCGTAGGGTCGAGTTATTTTTGTACTTACAGAATTACTCGATGTTAAGATTCATGGTATTAATCCTGCAGCTGGGACAATGGATAACGCGTCTGTCTACGGATCAGAAGATTCCAGGTTCGAATCCTGGCAGGGTCGAGATATTTTTGTACTTACAGAATTACTCGGTGTTAACGTTCATGGTATTAACCCTACAGCTAGAACGTAAAGCTGTCGGGCGCTGTGGCGCAATGGATAACGCGTCTGACTATGGATCAGAAGATTCCAGGTTCGAATCCTGGCAGGGTCAAGTTATTTTTGTACTTATAGAATTACTCGGTGTTAAGATTCATGGTATTAATCCTACAGCTAGAACATAAAGCCGTCGGGCCCTGTGGCACAATGGATAACGCGTCTGACTACGGATCAGAAGATTCCAGGTTCGAATCCTGGCAGAGTCAAGTTATTTTTGTACTTATAGAATTACTCGGTGTTAAGATTCATGGTATTAATCCTACAGCTAGAACATAAAGCCGTCGGGCCCTGTGGCGCAATGGATAACGCGTCTGACTACGGATCAGAAGATTCCAGGTTCGAATCCTGGCAGAGTCAAGTTGTTTTTGTACTTATAGAATTACTCGGTGTTAAGATTCATGGTATTAATCCTACAGCTAGAACATAAAGCCGTCGGGCCCTGTGGCGCATTGGATAACGCGTCTGACTACGGATTAGAAGATTCCAGGTTCGAATCTTGGCAGGGTCAAGTTATTTTTGTACTTATAGAATTACTCGGTGTTAAGATTCATGGTATTAATCCTACAGCTAGAACATAAAGCCGTCGGGCCCTGTGGCGCAATGGAAAACGCGTCTAACTACGGATCAGAAGATTCCAGGTCCGAATCCTGGCAGGGTCGAGTTATTTTCGTACTTACAGAATTACTCGGTGTTAACATTTATGGTATTAATCCTACAGCTGGGGGTGGGTCAAACAGCTGGGCCCAGTGGCGCAATGGATAACGCGTCTGACCACCGATCAGAAGATTCCAGGTTCGAACCCTGGCAGGGTCGAGTTATTTTTGTACCTACAGAATTACTCGGTGTTAGCATTCATTATATTTGCCCTGCAGTTGGGTGGTTGAACTGTCGGGCCCAGTGCATGGTCTTTGTGTTGAACAGCATATCCGTTTGGACTATTTGATGAACCGAGGCGGATTTAAGCTTGCAAAGATGGCGAGGATCAAAATATTCCTCACAAGTTTACCGTTGGTGGACACTTGAGATATGAATCACAATTGTGGCTTTCTCTCCAATAGCATAAGTTCCAGCTCTGGCTTCCAGTCCATCTATATTATTTTGTCTACAACAGTTAAATATTACAATTATACATTTTGGCGATGACACCTCCGAGCTAGTACAAAGCAAGTAGAACTTGGAGAGGTTAGGGTTAGAGGTAAAGCAAAGATTTTGCCAGAGGCAACTGCGCAAGATATCGGTACTACTCGGATAAAGTAGGGTTGTCTCGCTTTCGATTGAGAGCCACATGGTTTAGCTCTCACCAATGTTGATTTTAAACGCGGCATGATGGCTGTATTTTACGTCATTTGAAACTTCAAACATCAAACCGTAAAACGTGCCACTAAACAATAGACCCGCCCAGTACAAGGTGTTCGCAACGATATGCATACCTAGAGATCTGAGGCCCTTATTAGTGATAATGATGCCAAAAACACACATTGATGTTGGCAGTTCCGTCGCGAAAATTCAAGTATCACTGAATTAGAATTTATTTTCTCAGAGATGGCTAATGAATGAATGTATAGTGTTTAACGCCCACTTTTACTACATGCGACACCGCAGGCGGTGACACTGGTGATACATGAGATGAAGATGGAGCACAGGTGGAATGAGATGGCGGGGGAAACCGGAGGTCCCGGAGAAAACCCGCCCCAGCACCGGTTGTCCACCACTAATCTCACTTTGTGGTCGCCTGGGATCGAACTTGGGCCGCCTTGGTGAGAGCCAAGCGGTCTAATCACTGAGCCACGGCGCGTCCTGAGATGACTAATGATTTATATTAAGATGCCTTATATTAAGCATATCTGTATGACAAACATAATTTATTTTGTTGTTGTTGGGAATAGCTTGTAAAATGATTTTTAATCTAAATGGCTTTTGTTGAATTGTGGTTTGAATTTACAATTCTTGTAGGTTTTGCAATTCGTAAACACTTTTTCGCTTTCTTGTAGTCCTGCGAGGGGATAGAATTTGAAAATCATTATTTAGTGATCTAAGTTTTAAAGTCTGACTTCGCTTTAGCTCACTTAATGTTTCTTGTAGCTACAGAAATGCACTAATAAGTAACGGCAATTTATCTCTATTAAAAAGAAGTAGACGAAGAAATAGATTTTGTAAGACTAGTTTGTAGAAGAGGGAGACGGAATTCTATGAATCCAGAACATCAGAGGTGTAAAGGTTACTTGTACTGGTTTAGAGAAAATGACACCAAAGAAAATACCTTGAGGATTGTGTCCAAGGTGAAAGAGAATTAGAAGACTAAAAAAATTTACAAGATTTTTCGAACAAAGGAACAGTTTTTTTTCCGAGAAACTTTTTCTTAAGTACAATTGTAACAATAATATTACAGTCTCAATTTCCAAATTTTTCAGATATCAGTCATCCTTTTATGAGAATCCCGAAGTTTATAAAAGTAGATTGCGATATTTGAAAGAAGGATGCAAAGTCTATGAAGGACAACAGCTATGGTTACTTTCTAAGGCTGTGACCAACAAGCCGGGACGAAAATATGCTTAAGTTATGTAATGTGCAGTATTATTTCATTTGTGGTTATTTCTAATTGCATCAAGACTAATAATAATATTAAGAAATCTCTTAAAATGGGCGAAGAAATTAGTCTTTTTTCAAGAATTTATTTTGTAAGATCTGTACAGGTAAGAGCAGGGCAGAACACTCAAGCTAAACCCAAGCTAAGGTCGAAAACATGATGGTACGCTACAGTAATCAAACTGTATTTGTGTTCTAACACAAAAAAATAATGGTGATGTTATTCTCATCAATACAGTTGCCCTCCTTTTTTCTTTCCTTTTTTTTTTTTTTTTTTTTTTTTTTTTTTTGGTAATTTACGTCCTCCAACGATAAGTCATATCGGACGATGAATGGAATGGATGAAATGATGCTCAAATGAGTCCGGGTTCCCTCACCCTGACCGAGATTCGAACTCGGGACCTCTTGAACCTGACATGCTACCACCACGCTACCAAGGCTGGCAGTCCCTCCTGATCCTCACGCCGCTCCAAGTGAATTTTACACAGTTGGAGCCAGTGCTGCAGATAAGTTTATGCCATGCTGTTCAATAGTTCCATTGCTTTCACTGCTCCCATGGACTCAAACGCGGTTCCCTATGAGTGCGGACTTAAATTTAGATAAGAGAAAAATATACCATAATCCTAGGTTCGGGGAACATGGTGGATACTCCATCATTGGAATGCTGCTTTTCGCCAAATAGCTCAGCATTTGGGTCTAAAGCATTGTCCTGATGGTGGGAATCTTCCCCAAATATGGCCTCCTTTCTTCCTTCACCGAGATCTTTAAACTATTTTCGTATTAAACTTGATTGACTGATCAAGTCATGGCTTCAATGCATATACTCTCCCAGAGAGCGGAAAAAAAATTTACAGCCAACACAATTGCGTTAGATTTTGATTGCTTATACACGTGTTCTTCTGGGGATTAAGGGCTCTTCATATGCATGGATTGTTGCTAATTCTATGGATTATCTTGAAAAATCAAATTTTTTAAAATATAATTTTAGCTCGCAACTTTTTCATGCCTAGATCATTCTACAACATCTAATCCCTTCCTTATATTGGAAGCTCAACAGGGTCTAAAGCGTTCAAAAGAAGTGCATGAGATAGAATTGATCACCATAAACTTCGATCAAAGCTGTTAATTTCTGTGACAGATTCAGATTTTTATGAGGAATTTCTCACGTTATTTTACTTTAGTACTCAGTATTGTTCAGAGAGAACAAGATGCATGATCCGCATCTCACGCTGGTCACGACTGGGCTAACCGCTGTACTGAAACTTTGTTTAGTATTAGAAAGGACTACAAAGGCCAATGCCTCACCCTCCTCTTCGTTCTGGAAGTAGCGGAAAGTGGGTAAAAAAATTGACCCAGTTTCTTTATTGCCATACCTCGTGTTATTGACGGTTTTTCTTCCAGAGAGTTTTAGTGTATCTTAAACTTCGGCACTTCTTGTGTCGGCGATGTTCCCAAAGCAGAAAGTCTTTGAACAGTTTCTTTGTATAGTATTTCCTACCTAAGACTGTCCACAGATTAAGTTGGCTTCGGTACTTATGGCAGTACTCTATATATCGAACACTATCGCTAGAAACTCCAATGTCTGTGGACTCTGATAAAATATGTAAAAAATAGAAAATAAGTGATAATTTTCTAAAGCTAATAAAATTGCTAAAAATGTCCCGTGAGAAAACAAGTTAGCAAAGAGACCAATAAAAGTTAAATGTTTGTGTTGGCCGAAACAATTTTTTTTTGACATATCAGTTGTTACATGTACTTGCGTGAAGCGAGAAACCACACGAAGAGGAAGAATCTTATAAACTTTATGTTGCACCATGCTCGCGAACAAACTACAATATTCAAATTCGTTTCGTCATTATTCTGCTGTTATCATGGTAAAATAGGGATTTAAATTCAGTAATTTTGGGGAGAGGTGTGCAGACGAGAAGCATCTCACGAGTTTCAACAATCAAACCATATTTTATTTGTGCGAATGTGACAAGGAGCATTTACTCAAACTGAAGCAGCTAGCCCCAGATGCGAGTGAAATGTGTAGTATTTAACGCCCGCTTTTACTACATACGGCACCGCAGGCGGTGACACTGATGATGCATGAGATGAAGATGGAGCACCGGTGGAATGAGATGGCGGGGGAAACCGGAGGTCCCGGAGAAAACCCGCCCCAACGTCGTGTTGTCCACAACAAATTTCACTTTGCGGTCGCATGGGATCGAACCCGGGCCGCCTTGGTGAGAGCCAAGCGGTCTAACCACTGAGCCACGGCGTGGCCCCCAGATGCGAGAAGTACCCATATCCTTAAATAGTAATGAAGATATCTCAGGCAAGATGCGAGTGAAACATATACATGACAACAAAATATATAAGTAAAGAACTATGCATATACTTTCATTCTATTTACTTTGTTACAAAAAATCTGGAAGTGCTATATTTCATTAAAAAAACTCCATACCGCGATTTTACATTAAATAGTTGGCTTCATGGAATCTAAGACACTTGCCCTCCGTGACAGTTGCCTCCGGTACAATTTGGTGACACTTGGCATCAGGATACAAGTTCTGAGAAACCATTATTGTTTGAAAGTGCAATTAAGACGGGGTAAATCATCCCGTTTTAGCCAGAATTTGACCTTGTTGGTTAATTTTATTTCCTCAGTCGTGATAGATTAAAGCTCATTTTTGAGCTAGTGTTTTCTTTGTAGACACACACACACACACACACACACACACACACACACACACACACACACACACACACACACACACACAAACACACATACACACACAGCAGGCTGGCAAGCTGTTTGGAACAGCCCGAAGGGTGGTCAAATCGTGTACCTGCTCTGGAAAGAGCTTAACCACGTAGTGACGGGCTGTGGATGTTGCAGGATAACGGGTGTAAATTAAGTGGGTGTTGAGAAGGGAGGTAGCTTGTTGCTCCTCGAAGAATGATGAACCGGGTGCTACAGTCAGCGTGCATCGCTGGTGAATAAGTTAATGAACTTGGAAGAAGATATGTAGAATTGTGAATTATCCAGACTAATATTGGGTGGCTGTAATTTAGTTTCAGGCAGGAAAAGGGTTTCATATGGTTACCGCTAATGACCGCAAGACATGCGGGTTAACCGGTGTCGCTTTATGTGACGCTCACGAGGTACATAGTCCCCAAGGATCTGACTAGGGCGCTCTGATGATGAGGCAAATTCTCGAAAAATTTGGTAGCCCGGCGCCTAATTTCATCCTCTACATAGCGGAGGGATGAAGCCTCGTGAAGTAATCTCACGGGGAACCTTGTGCATACAGAATAAATAATCCGAAGTCTGTAGATGTCATGGAGTTCACAGAAATTTCAAGGGTAATCCAGTAGTTATCTATAACAGGTATAATATATAGACAATCATAAAAGTAAGGAAAACGTAGCTATTTGAACTGCAAGAAGAAAAACTACAAAGGCCGTGCTTCTTCAAAAACCAACGCTATTTTGGGAGATCAGTTGCATTTATGTAGTGTTCCGGATTTTTACAGCAAATGAAGTTCGGAAACAAATGACTATCAGCTGAAAGCACATGTGTTTCAAAAATATGTATAGCATAATATGGCGAAGTATTAAATTGTGGTTAAGATTTTGCGACTGCTGTACCATTGCAAATAAGGAGTAAGCAGGCGCTGCATTGCATTTGGAGAAAATACTTTGGTGTAGACTCCAGTTCTCAACAGCTATTAACAATGAACGACAGAGAAAAATTCCTTTTATACGATGATAATCACGGACCTCAAGGTAGGATACCAGGTTTGCCAGTGGAAAAGGAAGGGACATTTTAGAAATTGCCTCCTCATTTTAATTGATCGAATACTCTAGAGCAGGAGTGCTCAGCTGTGCAGCACACGCTTCTTTCCCCTACACAGGTTGTTTTCCCCACACCAGTGACTAAGGCAACGAGAGACAGAGGTATAGTGACCGCGTTTAAAGCATCCCCAACCGGCTCTCTTTGTAGGGAAAAACTGTTCTTCCCCCTAACCACAATGTCATAAACATCTTAGGAAACACCAACCGGGGTCAGAGGTGAAGAATGTTAGGCACGTGTTTACAGCTGAGAATACCCATGGTTGCCGTTGTTTAAAATAACGTTTAGAGGCAAAATATAAATAAATAAAGCAGAATTCACTGTAGGAAATCGTCGTTGATCTTTTCAAATAAATTTTAAGGATTAATGTTTCCTATAATAATGCATAATGTTACAACTCTTTATAACATAACTGAAAAGAGATGTTACCTATGCTGATATGCTATTAGTACTTCTATTACGTACAAGAACTAAATGCGTGTTATTAACATATCTAAGGAAAGTTTAGTAAATTTCCTTTATTCTATGGCAGCTACAGGTGGTGAATTTCTGTTAATTTAACAAAGCAATAAATACTTCAAAAGTAAAAAAAAAAAAAAAAAAAAAAAAAAAAAAAAAAAAAAAAAAAAAAAAGCGAACCAAGGAATTCAAGAAAAACTAGTAAGGAAACTCTATTACTGTCTGCTATCTGCTACTGTCTCTATTGTCTGCTAATTTCACAAGTTTGAATAACGTTAAGCAGTATATTTTTCGTTTGGGGGGGGGTCTTCTGCTAAACACACTTTAAATAAATAATCATAAATAATCACGTACATTCCACATAATAATTAAATATGTCATAAATGCTTTAGAACTCGAGGAAGTTTAGAAATACTTTTAGATATATATTACAAGTATGAATGGAAATCCATGTTAGCATATCCATGTTAGGTTCGACACCCACGGTCTCCACATCTTAATTAAATTACGCAAGTGCTAAACACCAATAACTATTAAACACTAATAAATTTATAAAACTATACTAAGTAAAACACTATGTAACTTCTATAAATATAAGCTTAATTAACACATATAAGAAGCACGTTTGCACAGTCTAAGCTAATTTGTGAGGACACAAGAATAATATTGCAACAGCGCTCTAACTTGGTGAACGTATTGAGGACCACCCATATGTTTAAGGGTGGAAAACCCTTATAATTGCTTACATGTGAGGAGGCGTGGTCAGAAGGGAAAGCTTTTGACGTCGCCTGGGATGCGATGGACAAGGCTACTATAGCAGTCAGCGGCCTTGCTACTAACGTTTAGTGTATCTTTGTTCTAGGTGAAGTCATATCACAAAAACTAGCGTAAATGAAAGCATCTAAGGACATTTTGATTAACAGTAATAATGATTATTCCTCATTACTCTATGGAAAGCCTATTTCTTTACTTTGCAATGGAAAACTGCAGAGTTCAACTGTCTTTACGCGGGTGGCAACGTAACTAGTGAGAAACCAAATACTCAAGTATAAGGAGGATTGAGTGAAGGTGTCACTGAGGGCAAATGTGCCACCTCTACTTCCTGGATGGAAAAAAGAAGAAAACAAGCAATTTTAACAATTACCCTAATGTTGAAAATGCGGTACAACTTTCTTATAAACTGGCGGAACTTATTGGAAAAAATATGAAGGCGAATTTATGAAGCAAAGCTTGCTAGTTACTGCGAAGGAATTTTGTCCCGATTTAGTCGATTTATGTGCATCTGTCAGTCTCTCTCGATGTACAGTAACGAGACGCATAGAATAATTGTGATTTGTAAAGTCAATGGACAAAATAAGGTCATTAACATACTTTTCTCTAGTCCTGCACGAATTGGTTGACAGATCTGACAAGGCGCGGTTAATTGTATTTCTGAGGCGAGTTGATAATGAATTAAATATGTTATTTATGGCACTATTGCGACTGTGGGAAGGACAACTGGTAGTTTCAGAATTATATCATTTCTCTTGCTTGCGTTCCGTGTTCACAATAAACGTCATACTTCTGGAAAAGTATGCAGAACTTCTAAAGCAATTACATGACACACACCCTTCGCAATTTGAAGATATAAAAATTGAGACAAATATCCAATTATTTTGCACTCCTTTGCAGTTTACATGTTGTGAGGCCCCACACGAGCTACAAATGGAATTACTTTTACTGCAAAATTTCACGACAGTAAAATGTTCTGAGAAGCAAGGATGGGAATTATTTAAATCTTTGCCCTGTAGTGATTATCAGAGATTAAGTTTGTTTGCATCTACTTTAATGGCTCTACATATATCTGCGAACAAACCTTTTCAAAGATGAACTATATTAAAAGTCAGTATCGCGGCAAATCAGAGACGTCCATCTTGCTTTTCTTATGAGACTATGCACTTCGTCTTTTGCATCACATATTGCACACCTTGTAAAACATAGCTTGTGCCACAGAAGTCATCCTAGGAAACATTAGTTAGTTGGCAAAGAGTAAACTATGAGCACAAACGCTTATGATTTCCTATACGTCAAAATGATAGCGATGTTCCACCACTGGAACTCGGTAACTACAGGTAAACGCGCGATTCTATCGCAGCGGGTGGAAGGAGGTGGTTTCAATCTCTCCTTTCCTGCTTTCATTGAGTACCCCAACTCTACAGTTCTAGTAAGAAAGTTAAACAGGTATTCATGATCCATGCAGCTCTGGGAAGTTCTTTGGATGAATCCGACGTCATACATTGCTGTAGACATTTCTGGCAAACAAGCGAGAAACAAATGACAGATTGGTCAGTGTTGTGCTGAATTGCTTGTCGTTGTGGGATATAGCAACTTTGAGATGGCTTTCAGTGAGCTAATAAGTAATTTATTCCCACCAGTGAAGATATGCGGCTGCGGCTATAATGTCAAAGAATGCTGGCGGAGGTAAGTGAAGGAACTCGGGCTAGTTACAGAATACCACACAAAAAGAAGAGGTGGAGGAAAAAGAACAAATTTGTCTTTCTATTGATATGTTACCTGTATTAGAAGATGCAGCTTTTAACATAATCAATGATGCTTGGTTATGATCCAGGAAAACACACTTGAAAATGAAAGGTTACGAAGTTTCTATAATGACTTTGTCGAGCATTGTTTGGAACATGACAAACTCTCGAGTTGTATGCAACTACTCAGGAAATTACCATAGTACTAATAACGTCTCTGAATGGCATAATCGAAGGCTAAGCAATCTAGTTTATAAAGCACATTCAAATCTATAAACATTGCTGGATGAAACTTATACAGATGCAATAGGAATGATCTCTAGCTTTAGGGCAAGAGACGGAGAAAATCAACAATAAACTTGATCAAATCTTTAATGAATCATAGATAAAGGTCAATAAAGATATAAATCTTATACATTTCCTTTAATTATTTAGTTCTGTTCAAAAAATGCAGTAACATCTCTCCCCTCTCGAAGAAGGAAGCACCTCGGGCTGTAAATATTTTACATAAAGACTGCGGTTGTTCTGGAACATAACCAAACAAAAAATCCAAAACATCCACAGACATGATTGTTTTGTAACACATTTATGGGAAAAAATGGACAACCGCAAAGCAACTGCGAAGTTTTCTGGTAACATTTTATTGGCAAGGACATTTTGATTAATAATAACAATAATAATGATTATTGCTCATTACTCTATGGAAAGCTTATTTCTTTACTTTGCAACGGAAAACTGCAGAGTTCAACTGTTTACGCAGATGGCAACGTAACTAGTGAGAATCCAAGTACTCAAGTATAAGGATGATTGAGTGAAAGTGTCACTGAGGGCAAATGTGCCACCTTCCTAGATGGAAAAAGGAATACAAGCAATTTTAAGAAAAAGTTTAGGTGTAAGAGTGTCTGTCTCAGAACAACGCAATTAAAAAATTGGATTTAATTTGAACGCTTTTGAAGAAATTGAAAATTGTCAAAATTTGCTCCCCTATAAAACTAGCTTTTACATTAAAAAAAAAAAAACATTTATTATTTTTTTTCTTAAAATTGCAGTAGCGATTTCGACTAAACCAGCACATGTTTAAGATACTCTATTACAGCATATGTAAATTTAATCCCTGCGAATAGCCAGTGAAATATTCTGCATTCTAAATGACTTCTTTTTCCATAAAATATAAACGTCACATGAGTTATAATATATAACTATAGCATATAAAAGGGCTTAGGTACTACATAAAAATGTAGATCTCTTTAAAGCACAGAATATATGTAAAATGAACACTTTTTGGCATTAATGACAAGGGAAGTATTACTGTTACAGCTACGCACCTGAAAATTTGATGGTATAATGCCTGTTGGATATAAACTATTTACACAAAAAATATACTGTGGAGTAGAACCGCAACGCCTAAAACTGAGGCCTGAAAAGTACCTCATGCGATCACTTGCCAGTAGCTGCTGGAGATCGCTTGTCAGCTTTGTGCCGAATGCTGGCTACAGCGCTCCTTACGTAGTATAGGCCGCTGCCTACTAGGGATAAACAATTCCTCTCGTACAATGGTGTGTTATGCCCTGTGGTTATGCCTATATGTTGCTACATATTCTAGACTCACTTTCGGGTATTTCGAGCTGTATTCCGCACCCGAATTTGAATTTTCTGCACAGATTTTTCAATTTTTCGCGAAGGAATAGCGAACTGTATGTGTGTTGTAACCAGATGTTTCCCATTCCGAGGATATAATTGCACTGTTAGGATAATATTGAAAATGTTTTACATATTTTTGTATTTGTGCAATATTGTGCTGTTACTGCAAGGATATTCTGACAAGCTGCTTTGTCTTTGTCAAATGCTTTGTAAAACTGTTAAGTCACTTCTTTCTGTAAATAAGCTCTAAGTTTCTATGAGAAAAATATTTACAGTCTGATATTATGTGACCGAACACATTGCCACAAGTCGGGATTTGTCGCGCCAAAAATGAGCAGCACACATACATAAGTGATTTTTATCGGAGCGTATTGTGTTGAAGCATGTAACTGGCGTAAAGTTCAGAAGTTACAACCCAATGTAACTGCAATAATTGTGGTGTCGTGTGGAAATTTTCCGGTACGAATGAATAAGCCCCGCGCAGATAAATTTTGTTGAAAAATATTCCTAGAGAGGAGCATCAAAATATTCGCGTCACCACGTTTTTGAAGGAATAACTTACACCTCAGCGCAAATTAAAGCAGACGCGGACACTTTCCGCATCGCCAGTTCCCAAGAATAGTTTATATGTCTATGAGTGAACAGTGAGACCAATAAATACATCCACACATTTATTTTTCGGAGCATTGCTTAAACGAAAAACCTATTCTTAAAACCTGTACACCCGACATCACCGATCGCTTGGCATAAAACAATTATCCTAATCCAGGATGAAAGGGTGAAATAAAGGATCAAGGTCGCAGGAAGGTAGAAGTCCTCCTCAATAAGTGTTAAGAGTGCTTTATCCTGTCACTATAACCTACTGTACAACCACCGACACATCTTGCCGTACATTAGTTCAATATAGCTTTGTGTTTGTCATCATTAGCAGCGTCAGCGTGGATTAGTTCAATGTGTATTGCGATTTATATCTAAATCAAGAGTTCTAATTGAGAAGTATATATGCAGATTACAAAACGGGGGGGGGGGGGAGAATACTGGAGCTACATATATCTATTGTGGTTACTACCTACAAGGAAGAATGGATGAAGTGAAGGAAACCTAATGAGGCTACAGACTACAGATAGGCAGGTCAGAGACGCTGGAAGTTCCTAACAGTTTCATACTCGAAGACCCATGTTTTGTTATGGCAGCCTGTAGAGGACAATGAACGCTGGTCAATCAAGCCCTGCAGTGTCCACAAAGGGTACTCTTTCCTTTTAGCAAGAATTCACGCCATCTTGTGGCACCACCATACACCATGAAACCTAAAAGCACTCCTAAAGATGATGAATGGAATGAAAAGGAATACTGTAAAGGAAATCGTGGTAGATCTGAAATCATTCCAGCATTTGCCTGGGCCAGAGGGGGAAAAAGAGAAGAAAAGTAAAAGGAGAGAAAGAAAGAAAGAAAGAAAGAAAGAAAGAAAGAAAGAAAGAAAGAAATGAAACACAAAAATTCCATGGTTAAAGTGGAAGGTTGGTGGGAACTTTCCTGTAAGGCAAGATATCCCCCCCCTCTCTCTCTCTCTCCGTGGCTCAGTGGTTAGACCGCTTGGCTCTAATCAAGGCGGCCCGGGTTCGATCCCAGGTGACCGCAAAGCGAGATTTGTGGTGGACAACACGGCGCTGGGGCGGGTTTTCTCCGGGATCTCCGGTTTCCCCCACCATCTCATTCCACCGGTGCTCCATCTTCATCTCATGTATCATCAGTGACATCGCCTGCGGTGCCGTATGTATTAAAAGCGGGCGTTAAACACTACTACACCTCTCTCTCTCTCTCTCTCTCTCTCTCTCTCTCTCTCTCTCTCTCTCTCTCTCTCTCATTTTTATCTTTGAGTGCGATTTGGCATATCTTCACTGAAAGTGTGCAATATGAAGCTGATATACAGTTTACTCTTGAAATACTACTTCAAACCAGAATTCTGACTGCAGAAGGTATCATGATGATATGAACCGGTGTATTGTTGATTTTCTTCCCAAATATACGGAATTCCAAGAGACACCTCTAATATTCTGTTAATTTACGTAATTAATTATGGCATGGCGTACCTAAAACGTATACCAGGTGGCCCATCCGCCCCGTTTTTCACGTAAACAGATATCCCTTCCTGCATTAAAACAGTTGAGAAAGAGTAAGTAGGGAAACTATTGCATTAGATGAAAAAGTTCGACTCCAAGGTTTCAGTGGAAACATAAGTTTTGAATTCTCCTGAATCCAAAAGAGCATCTTTAGAAAAAGTTCTGTGAGTGTACATATCCATGTGTCTGTAAACGGATTAATGAAAAA
Source organism: Mantis religiosa (assembly GCA_030765055.1). NCBI lineage: Eukaryota > Metazoa > Arthropoda > Insecta > Mantodea > Mantidae > Mantis > Mantis religiosa. Next base: position 100,694,883 of record CM060954.1, on the reverse strand, counting down.
TAGAAATTGTTTTAAATATCAAACTTTGTATTTCAGTTCATCTATCATCGACATCACAGTTCATCGCATCTATCAAGGATGCGACAAAAGATTCTCAAGGAAACATCCCCACCTGGACTCAGCACTCATAGAAAACTTTTCTAAAAGTGGTGCTGACGATTTTATGTAAAATATCCCATGTTTAATATATCTTCTTGACAAATGGAAGGTGTATCTTGAATCTGCTGGGAATATTCTCAGAAATCTACCATGTTGTAGGTGACCTTTGCATAATTCGGAAACAGTAAGAGATGGATAAAATCTTACTCTACAAAAAATGGAGATTTGGTTAAAACACGCAATTTATGCCTGACACATTTTTAGCGGAACGAAAAGTTGCGAAGATATTCCTTGTTATATATCTGAACTGTCCAATACTTATAGTTTTACTTAATTGAGCTGTAAGTAATTTTTTAATTCTTGTCCATGCAAAGACAACAGAATTTTAAAGACATCACATAGCGACCAGCTATTTAAGAGCTGACATTCTTTAAAGCTTGCTACACTGCAACATGAGGATATGAAGTATAGAGGACATGAAGTGCGTACAGTAATAAGCACTTGCAAAAGCAGGCTATATACGAGTACAAAAAGTACTGTGAATGCAGAAAATATTTTTTTTTTTTCATTCTGTTTACCATAGAATTATTTTATATTACGAACTACACGCATTGAAAAGCGTCGGAAGAAAACCATGCAAATACGAGGCCACATTGTATTTCAGTGGTTTTTCGCATTTTATTGTTACTGTTGAATTATTAATCATATTTTGTTATTTTGTTCACCATTGTTATAATTATAGCTATTCTTATTATTACTGCTCACTATACGGCAGTTTTTAAAGTTAATTTAAAGATTAAGGCAACAAAACTGCACCGTAAGCTGAAGATAAACAGAATATAAAACAATATGCTGCGGAAGTAGTTCGTAGTTTTGGTCTTTTGTATGCAGACATCATTATTGTCGCGATCCCGATCGCGATAACGCGGCTTGCGCACACATAGGAACTGATAGGCGGACAATGTAGAAATAAAGAGCCTGAAAAAGCAGATAAACATAGCGCGAGATAAAGGACTTGCCGGACCAGATTAAGTTACGCTTCTGGAAGGTCCGGATTTCGTCATTCGATGTTTATTTCAGAAACATCTAGTGATTGTACAGAACAGTCTGGAATTATGAATGAGATATTTAAGGAGTGAGTCGCGAGAGGTGACTAGAAAACAGCTGAGAGTGTTGTAAACTGAACGCTGTTTGTTATGGTCATCGACCTTGGAAGATTGTGTGGTATATGTGATGTAATGCTGTTACGTGCGAATTGAAAAGTGTAATACTACGGAAATAAATAACATTTAGAATTTCGGCAAATTGGACTCATAATTCTACGAAACCACAAAGTCACATTATTGAAACTATGGTTATACCTACTCTTTTGTTTCACTCAATGTTATTTCAAGGTTCTTATTAGATTCAGCGAATGTACCTGCGTTTAGTTCATAACTAGTGAGCTATGGTTGTGTAACTTTCCTTGGATCTCTTAAAGAGGTATTTGACACTATGCAAGGAAAGTGCAGAGAGGAATACACTTAGTACACGGCCTGATGAGCACAATGGCTCTCTCACGCCTCAACCAAGACGTCGTTTAAGGTTTGAATTCAAGCGAAGCAAAGGATCGGTCATTCATTGCTTTCCGAATTCGAGATCAGATGGTTGGTGTTGCTGGCTTATTCACACAAGACGAGGACACGAAAATATTTCTGTTGCATTTCCACTTAAGTCTCAGAATCGAAGTTTTGTGGGAATGTAGTAGTTTTCCCACTGACTTTTAGTATGTGGTGAAGAATGTAACAGCAGCTGTCGGTGGATGCAGACAAGTCAAATAAAAAATTCTCTGTCAGTTGTCAATCTTAACCCTCGGGTAGTCGCGTGGGCTACATATGTAGCCCAGCCATTTTGATTTTGCAAGTGCGCATCTCCTTCTGCTTTTATGGGGATTTGGTAGCTTCTTGACGCAATTTGTTCTAAGCGGCTAGTTGGCTATAATACATTTTAGCGAGACAGTATCTTTGTTATTTGCGATTAAACTCAGTTGCCCACAGCTGGACTACATATGTAGCCCGCACGACTACTAATGTAACAGTTTTTGAAATGGCTACTAAGAGATAGGTCACATCAGTGCGATCAATGCCATGTGTATTTTTTCTGCGAATCAAAGCTATAAGAAAATCAAACGCGCTTGTCTCTTGAGACATTATCCTGGGAGCTCATAAAACCTCAAATAGCAAGAAGAACAGAGCTGAACACTATATCAATCTCACTAAGAAAGCTTGCTAAGATTCTTCTCGGAATTGAAGACAGTCGCAGAACATAAGTCATACAGCTTCACATAAAGGTAGGTAGGTGCTACTTATGTGTACAAATCAAGGATAAATCTACCAGGAAGTGTTGCAGCATGTGTCAAAGAAAGATTTGCAATAACCATTCCACGGCGTTGTGTAAAGAATATCTACAAGTAGAATTATAAACCAAATAGTAATTTTGTTCTTGTGTCATTTTGAGACTATTACTACACATTCATAAGGTGATTGTTGAATAACGTAAACATTTAATACATTCTGTATCAGATATTGTTATTTTCAGTACTAACGTGTATTTTACACGACACATAGTATACTTTAATTTAATATCAAATTATCTTGAAACAGTTCATAAAACTCAATTTGAATATAAGTAAACACACTAAAGAAATAAAGGAATACACAAGAAGGTTATTAAAACAATAATAAACAATGCATAAATTAAATTTTATACGGGCTACATGTGTAGCCCACGCCACCCCTCACGTCACAAATCATCACGCGACTACTCGAGGGTTAAAACTGAATTTATTCCCTCGAAAATATAGACTGTAGCTTAGATATATGAAAACTATTACAAAACTTTTTTCTGTTGTTTATGTTGTTCTTGTCTATTATCACTGAGTGCGAATGCTAGTTCAAGCTTGTGAACTGTCTCTCATCGCTTGGAGCAGAACAAAGTTCGCTCACGTCACTGCCGTCTGTTTAACTACGAGGACTGTTCAATAAAAAATGATCACAATTTTTTTTTGAGAACATACCTTTACTCATCCTATAATTTTGATGGTCGTTCTCAAAATAGTCTCCCCTGAATACGATGCACTTCTCCTAGCGTTTCTGCCAGTCTTCAAAGACATGCTGGAAACCATTTTTTGAGAGATCCTTCAAAATTGCCTCCGCAGCCTTCGCTACTGCTTTCTGATGATGGATAATGCCTCCCACGAAGGCGTTTCTTCTAGTTAGGGAGTAGAAAAAGCCACATGGGGCTAAATCCGGACTATAGTGAGGGTGAGGGATGCACTTCACGTTGATTTTTGCAAGATATTCAGCAACAACATTGGCAATATGCAGCCGCGCATTATCGTCATCCTGCTTCATGGAAATGTGGTCTTTTGCGCCTGATATAAACTTGCAATGTTTTCAGGATATCCCTGTAGTATTGTCCAGTTACTGATGTGTGTGCAGGTACAACATGCTGATAAACCATTCCATGAATATCAAAGAATGAGATGACCATAACTTTCCCAGCAGAAGCAACCACTTTTGCTTTTTGGGAGGTTGGCGATGAAGGACATCTCTACACTGAGCTTTGCTGTTTGCTCTCATGATCAATATGATGTAGCCAAGTTTCATCAGCAGTGAATACGTTTGAAAGAAACTCCGGATCTTCCTCCAACATCAACTTTAACTGCGCGCTACCTTCATTTAAGCGGTAGGCAATACTGAACCTAATGGTTCTTACAGGCGGGAACCAGGAGTACCAACAATGAAACTACTACGGCGTGTTTGTTTCACATTAAGCTAACAGAATATAATAAGATTGAATTTTAGTGCGAAAACTTATGATGTAAAAATATTATGATTATTCTTTATTGAACAGCCCTCGTAGATTTTCTCCGTTTCGTTCTGCTATTATTTTTGGTGTGTAATTTACGTCCTCCAACGTTAAGTCATTTCGGACGGAGAATGAATTGGGTGAAATGATGCTCAAATGAGTCCAGGGTCCATGGAGCTTAGAGTTACCCGACATTAGTCTTGAAGGATAAGGGAAAGCCCCGGGAAAACCTTATCCAGGTAACTCACCCCGACCGAGATTCGAACTCGGGACCTCTTGAACGAGAGGCAGACATGCTACCATCTACGCTACCGAGGCGGGTTCTGCAGCTGTTTTAACCCACGAAGGAATATCCGCTTACTCAAAAGACGGGGCAGTGAAAATGTTCAGTATTACTAGGCGTTTTACGTGCGTGATTCAGATAGCAATTTTTGCCTCCTAATTGATATCTACTATGTTTTTAAAACTTTAAGGATGATTAAATAACTGCTAATATAGGCACATTTTCAGTCTCAGTTTCACTATTGAAATGTCACTTTCTGAATAATCTATTGCGCGATCTGCAAGAAACTTCGTGAAGGCAAAGCACAGGCCTGGAGAGCCGAATTATACAACATGCAACCTAGGCTTTCTCTATGTAGTTATCAACTTGTGGAAACTAAAGGCTCGCCGGATAGCGGTGACATCATGCTCGACCATCGAAGGGACAGTTAAAAATGTACACTCAGTATGCATATTCGTTGCTGTAATGTGGGTACATTCTTTTATAATTACCTAATAATGTAACCGTTACCATATTAAAGGCACATGTTAGTCCTTGAAGTCAAAAGATAAGACAAACGACGGAAAGATATGCAAGTGCAACAAAAAGTGGTATGTACTCAATTCTAGGCGGAACCTGAAGTATAAGTAGGCAATTGCTATCTTCTCAAGTACATAGGATATTTTCTAAGAACAAATCTATTCCTTATTTATTTAAAAATGAATTAAGGTTGCTACAAGTTATTCCACAAATGTATCATTGGGAGCTACTGGCGAAGTTCCAAGTAACTTTCCGCTCACTGTGGGACCTATATTATTGGATATGTGGTTCAGATCATTCAATGCCTGGAGGCGTGTGGTGTAAACTCTGTGTTTAAGTAATCCTTGTAATGCTTAGACTTAAGCGATAGAGGGTAACGACAATTTACCTCTACATTGTTCGAGGATCTGTGATGTATTCATGTATTCATGAGTCACAAACCTCTAATGTTTGGTTACTTTGGAACATGCCTTTGCGAATTAGCGCGTGAAGCACAATTGCTTCATATACTGCCATGGATAGCAAACACAGAACGGAGGAGGTTGGAAAACCGACAATATGACGTCATTAGTTCATAAAACAAGATATCGGGTTTCACTGAGCAAGAAGTCTGGAGTTGTCAAATCAGGCGATTTCAGTGGTCACACGTTCTCGGAGATTTTCGGCGTCAGAGACTTTCAGTTACGGCCATGGATTATCTTGATGTTGCGTCATATTTTTAAAAATATGCCTGATCCACCTCTACATCTAGCTGCTAAATAAACTCCATTAGGAGTGCCATTAGTCTGGTCAAGAAATTAAAATATGTTTTTGTTGTAATTTAAGTCCTCCAAAGTTAAGTCATACCAGACGATGAATGGAATGGATGAAATGATGCTCAAATGAGCCCAGAATCCAAGGAGCTTAGAGTTACCCGACATTCGTCTTGTAGGATAAGGGAAAACCCCCGGAAAATACCTTTTCCAGGTAACTCACCCTGACCGAGATTCGAACTCGGTACCTCTTGAATGTGAGGCAGACATGCTACCACCACGCTACCGAGGCGGGCAATAAAAGATGTTAAATAATATCTGTGCAATATTGCCAACTAAACACCAAAGCTCTGTTTTAATTGGATTAATTGCTGTTTCATGAATATTGGTTTTACACCCAAAAGAGGTACTTCAACTGTATAAATCTAATAAAAGTGAAAATGGTAGTAAACCCTTTGTAACACGTAACGATTTTACCTAACAATTGAGGATCAATCTTACAGAACGACATATTATTACGAGGGCTGTTCAATAAATAATGATCATAATTTTTACGGTCATAATTTTTCGGACTAAAATTCAATCTTATTATATTCTGTTAGCTTAATATGAAACAAACACACCGTAGTAGTTTCATTGTTGGTACTCCTGGTTCCCACCTGAGGGAACCAGACAAGTTCAGACATCTTCAGTATTGCCTACCGCTGTAATGGCGGTAACATGCAGTTAAAGTTGATGTTAGAGGAAGATCCGGAATTTCTTTCAAACGTAATCATAACTGATGAAACTTGGATATATCATTTTGGTCCTGAGAGCAAATAGCAAACCTCAGTGTGGATATCTCCTTCATCACCAACTCCCCAAAAAAGCAAAAGTGGTTGCTTCTGATAGGAAAGGTATGGCCATCTCATTCTTTGATATTCATGGAATGGTTTATTAGCATGTTGTACCTGCACACACATCAATAACTGGACAATACTACAGGGATGTCCTAAAAATATTGCAAGTTTATATCAGGCGCAAAAGATCACATTTCTGTGAAGCAGGCTGGATGCTGCACCATGAAAATGCGCGGCCACATATTGCCAATGTTGTTGCTGAATATCTTGCAAAAATCAACGAAAAATTCATCCCTCACCCTCCTTATAGTCCGGATTTGGTCTCTTGTGACATTTTTTGTATTCCCTAACTTGAAGAAACGCCGTCGTGGGAGGCATTATCCATCATCAGAAGCGGTGGTGAAGGCTGCGGAGGTGATTTTGAAGGATCTCTCAAAAAAGTGTTTCCAACATGTCTTTGAAGACTGGCAGAAACGCTGGAACAAGTGTATCGCATTCAGGGGAGACTATTTTAAGAAGAACCGTCAAAATTGTGAGGACGACTAAAGGTACGTTGTTAAAAACAATTGTGATCATTTTTTACTGAACAGCCCTCCTAAATTATAATAGTATTCTAATATTGTTATTAATATTCATTTAAAACGATTGATTCTGTACATGAGATACTTTAATTTGTCTACTTCGAATGCAGTACACTGTACAGTAAACTAATACCGCTGTTACAACTAACCTAAATTTCTATTTTTTTAAATAAATGTATTAGTTTACACTTCAGGTATACAACATGTTTTACATTACTAGAAATTTGAAAACTTACTAGAAACAAAGTGAAATAACATATATAATCTAGAGTTAGAATAGCTCTTTATTTAGTTCCATTCTTCATTTCATTTCTTTGTCACATTTCAGTTCTGGCAGAGTGTAGTAGCTCAGGCTTATGCGGGTAATTGGTGTGGCTACTTGCGTTGTGTGAATCTTCTTCCGAAGCCTCACTTATGTTGCACCAGTGGAACTGTTAGAGAACTCTGCACATCTCTGTAGCTTGCTCGGTCCCCGTCGTCTGCCGGCCTGTTGCTTCCTTTCACTTCATCGCAGATCTGCGTTAGGTCGCAGTGTAACGAGCTGTCCCTCTCCTAAATCAATACAGGATACATTAGCTTTTTGACAACTATCACATAATACGATCCAAAATCTCAAGTGATATGATGTATTGGATTAGATAATTAATGTGGCTGATTGTTATATTCATTCTATTAGGAGTCGAAATACGTCGTTGCCATGTTTCCCCCTCACTAAGAACAATGACACGTAGCGCTATTATGTGTTTCAAATGGGAAGGTGTTTGTCCTTGAGCGCTACTAGTGAGCAACCAATCGGAGTCCTGCGGTGTTGTTGTGTTGCATTCCCGCTAAGTGGTGTGTGACGAGCGGCAAACTACTCAATCTCTAATAAATACTATTCGCGCTAAGACAAAAATTCAGATTTTGCCGAAACTGATACCTACATGTGGAAGGTAGGGAGTAATGTATCTAACATAACCATGAAATACCTATATTTTTTAGCTCAAATAGTTTTTCTAATACAAATAAATAAAGCACTATTACCTGTATTATAACAATAAATCGCGACGTAAGCACTGTATGAATATCATTATTGGTTGACATGTATGCGTGTACGTATATTTATAATTACTCAGAACTGAGGTTTGACATGAGGTGATAAAAGAATTGCTTTGAATAATCCAATTCGAGCGAGAGGAAACAATAAATTTCCTGCCGCCCTGCCAGAACGTGTCTGGTCACATTATATCTTTGTTTATGAGTGGTTCGTAATCTCTATTTACTCTAAAATGTTCAAAGTGGTTGGTGTGTATGTATGTACATATACTTTTCATTACTCAGAACTGAAATTCAAACTACTGTCATGACGTGATAAAAGAATTACTGTGAGTAAGTCAAGGTGTTAAATTTGAGAAAGAGCAAACACTTCGTTTCCTGTTAGCCTGTGAAATGCTGTATGTTTTTGTTTGCGAATGAATGCTGGATAAAAAGTGTTTATTTACTCTGGAGAGTTCAGATCAATATCATTCAGTTGTTCTTTAAACAACAGTAGTGTAAGAGTTAAATAGTGCAATGGCTTCTTGCGGTGAATTTAGTGGCGAGTCAAAAGGCAGGTATTGCGAACTATTATTTTTAAGGTGTACATGTTCTTCAAAAATTTTCGGAATCAGAAACTAAAAATGATTTATTTTAAAGAGTACTTCAGTTTAAAAACACGGACTTAGTGTATCAGCTGGATCAACTTGTAATTGAAACAGGACACGAGGTAATACCTCTCCACCTTACCTACCACTGCCAATATAGTTCAATTGAGTTGGTGTGGGCTCAAATAAAAAGGGGGATTGCAAACAGAAAAAATACTTTTAAACTGACGGGCGTTGAACTTGTTCACGAAGAAATTGACAAGGAAACATAACAGGACTGAGAAAACTGCGTGAGGCATGCAAAAAACCTTAAAGAAGACTATTTTAAGAAAGAAATAGCACGTGATGGGATTTTAGAACCTATAATCATAAATTTGCAAGTCTCAGACGATGAAGAGAGTGACAATAACGAACTGTCTCTTCTCGGAAGTGACACTGACAGCGATATGGATGAGCAACTGGCAGTTCCATTGGAATAGAAAAAACAGGTAACTCATAAACTATAATTATAGTATTTTAAAATATACATAATTTGCGAAAATGCTTTTTCCAATTTTAATTTTGGCAACTGCATCATTATAAAAGTTTGTAAAATATAATTTGCTTACCCTTACGTCTGCGCCAAGCAGACCTGCATGTTGTATGACTGTGCGAGAGAGAGGGAAATATAAAAGGAGTGGGATAACAAGCTGGCAACGCTGAGTGTGATACGGCATCTGATTAGCTGGACTCCAGAACTCTTCCCATTTGAAAGGCATAATAGGCACTGTCTGTCTCACGATATGCAGTTTAGGCATAAACAGCCAGTTGTGTTTGAAGTATAGCAATACATATACATATTAGGAAAGCAATTATAAAAAGCTCTCCCACAGCCTATTCACAAACGACAGATGTCCTGCCCTTGTACCACTTTTTGTCATAAAAATATCAATAATGGTTTCCGATGCTCTGATGGATTCAGGTAAAGTCTACGGTAACGTGACGCAAAAGCAAGAAAACCAGTTTAAACACAAAATGATTATCTCGTTCTGCTTCAAGAGGTTATTGACACGAGTCCTTGTAAGGATGAAAGTTTATGGAAGGAAATTCAAGAAAGTCCAGTGTCAACAGTTTTTGTTACAATGGTAGATATGCGCAAGCTCCAGAAATATCTGGCCTAAAACCCTTTTTTGTTAAAAAAAAGAAAAACAGAAACTAAGGGTTGGTTGCCTATATTATTAAATGGCATATAAGCTCACCAAGTTTGATTCCTTAATTACCTCATTAATTAATATTAGTTATCTTTATAAGAATTACTTGAACTGAAAGTTTGAAATCGCAAGGGACACAAGACACATTCGGCACAATTATTTTAAAGAAACTTAAACAATCTGTCCGAAAAACATTCATGTGCTGGTAACCAAAAGTGGGAAACTGAATACAGAACACATGCAACGTTCTCTAACTTAAGTCCTTGGCCAACATACAAGTTAAAAGAGAGCTATCCCCGTAGCTCAGTTGAACACCTCCTTGCCGTGTAAGGGGTCCCGGTTTGATTCCCGGCTGGGGTGGGGATTTTTCTCCAACTAAGATGATTTCCCTTCCTCCCCAGAATACGGAAGTATGAATGAGAATGCGAATATGTGCGTGATCTAATGAAAGTACCAGCAACCCAACGTCTCCGAGTTAACACCTTGAAGCAGTTATTTTAGATATTTAATGTTGTTTGAGAGGAATAGTTGGAGGAATTGTAATGTTTAATGAAATGGATAAAATGTAAGGTAGGTTAAGTGTAACCCTGACAACCTCAAATGAGAGGAAGTTGTTAAAAGTTTTAAAGATCTCTTTTTGACTTAAGAACGTCGTAGGAGAAAGACGTACATTTGTGTCTGTACAAATAGCGTGTGTGTAAGAAAGAAATAGTTTTGGCTTCAATCTTTGTCAGATCATTGAAGTGTAAAGATGTGTTATCAATAGTGCCGATCTGCAAGTTCGCAGAATCTTAATCAGCAAGGATTCAGGATTGAGTATTTTATAAAATGATATAAGCTACAGATCTGAACATTGTGATATGATATAATAATGGTTTTAGTAGAATAAATTCCAATATTTTGAAGAACAGAAAACTTGTTATTGTTTACTACAAATTATTCTCGCTCTGATACAACGGCCAGAGTGAGAGAGAAGACTCACTGCTTCAGAGCGCCGAGGCATACTTCCTTAAGATCGACACGGAAGGTGAGAATGATTACCCATCTTCCATCCTTAGCGCCTCTTGCGTCAACCTTCCCAATAGGCGATATGTTCCAAACGAGAACGACCGCCGTTTTGATCATTGTTATAAATGACAACAAAAGTGAAAAGAACCTATTGCTTTGTGATTCCTGATCAGGTTAAACAGATGCAGGTTATCCAAAGAAAGACATTATGCTGAGGATATTGGCATCGAAAATAAATATTGCCAACCCCTTCATGTTTATTTCTTTCGGAACATAAGCTCTATATAAAAATGACTGCTGATTTTGTCAGACTACAATGTGTCAAACCACAAGTGAACATACCAATTTTAAGTCATATTTCATTGGGGTTTTCAGGCCTACAAGACCGGCAGAAACTTTACTTCAAATGGACGCCAGCCGTGAAAGCCTAAGCACATACTTGACATGCATATGTCATTATTTAAAAATATAATTAATGTGGTTTTCGATATTGGACGTCACGAATGGAAAGTGGTTTAAAATGTGATAATATGACCTTTGCGAGGCATGCACATTGTTCTCTTCCATTTTATTTTAACCACGTCATCGAAATCCTCTATCTGCATTTTCAAGATTAATATAAACACTAATTTTTAGGCGGCATTATATGTGTGTTTGACGTTAATATAAGACTTTAAGTTAAGTGTTTTTGGCACCTTTGATTGAAAATTTAACGACGTGCCTAAGCTTTTTTTTGTTGTAATTTTACGTCCTCCAACGTTAAGTAATATCGGACGATGAATGGAATGGGTGGAATGATGCTCAAATGAGCCCAGGGTTCATAGAGCTTAGAGTTACCCAACATTCGTCTTTAAGGATAAGGGAAAACCCCGGAAAAAACTTATCCAGGTAACTCACCCTGACCGAGATTCGAACTCGGGACCTCTTGAACGTGAGGCAGACACTCTACCACCACGCTACCGAGGCGGGCATGTGCCCACGTCTTTGAATTACGTATAACTTACTTCCTACGTTAATATATCTTTTTTTATCCATTAAAATGTTATTTGAGGTCTTATGCACCGTTTTGAATGGATATGACCCTGACACTGTTTTTTTTATAATCGATTGTCATTCTAAACATGTTCTTCGTGCGGTTCCGAGCGTTCGAGGCCAAGGGTGTCCCTTGTAAGTCCCCCAGATAACTTTTTCATATCATATCATCAACGTCACCGTATGTTTGATTGTCTGCTAAGAAGAGGCATTAAATAAATTAAAACACACAAAGCTTGCTGTCTTGTGGTTATTTTCCATGTATTATCTCTATGAATTTGGCTTTAGAATGCATTAAATTGGTATCAATTAGCTCTGTTTTTCGTGCCATGACTAATTTATATTTTTCATTCGTACCCTCTCTTTAAAAGTAATGGTTATACCTGTATGCTTGTATCGTTGTAACACCAAAATGGTCAGTAATGGTATTAACTTGTACACTTTAAGTTGTTGTACAATAGATCACAAACAAATCCACTTTCCCTCAGCATATTTTAGGCTCTGGGGAAGATCGGGAATAATCTTACTTTGAGACAAATTACTAAGATCGAACTTAGGATTCTTCACACAGGAGTTACACAGACTGAGCCATAGGTCAGAATAAAGCTAATGCGTGCTTTTTAAACACTTTATTTAATTATTTTAGTCTCAAAGCACCCATTACTGCAATACTTCCTTTCTGAAACGTTTCCAATGAGTAATGTATCATGATTCACTGTAGGTATATGGATACGTTGTGGAATACGAGTAAAATGTGACGCGAAGGTAATGTGATTGTTATAAGCCTACCGTGTTTTGTTCCTTTCCTGAGTAACAAACAAGAAGAAGATAACCTTGTTGTTTTTTCTCATAGTGAAACTTAATATTAAAGCAGAGGTATAATTTGGCATCACTGAAGGTTTTTCCATTACGTGATGTTGGATTAGTTACTCGTGTGTAATACATACAAGCGATCCTCCAGTGAATCAACCTTCGTAAACGAGTGCTATGCATTGTATGTACAGTATGCTTCTGTGACAACCTGCCCGCTTGTCTACTGTTTTCTGATTTACGTGAACTCCGCATAGCTCCTCCCATTGTGCCCCTGATGGTTTACTTGAAGGTCGCGCCTAATTATGTTATAAATAAGGTTGCGTATCCATTCGCTCAACACCCCAGTATCACAGTGGCTTCTGTCGAATTCTTCACTCTCTGGGATTAGCATCTTCGTGCGCATTGGTGAGTACCATGGTTCGGATTTCATTTCAGTAGTAAGATGATCTATTTACTTCCTCTCTTGCATACTTAAGAGTAATTGTGGGAATATTGTATTCCATCAAAAGCTTCGATACCTGGATTTCACCAAAAGCATGTTTCGAAATTCCTAGACCGAACAAACAGAATTTTCAGTGCGTATTTGTAAGTGCAACTTTGAGCACCGTAATTTAAAAAGGTGAGACACGAGGATTTTACAGAAAGTTAAGAAATATTCGCATTAGATTGCACTTTATGTGGAATATTTGCCATTTTTTTTAAGTGGCTCTGATTTTTTCATCAATATCTTTTGTTTTAGAAATTCTTATGTTGAATTTTCTGGAAGTAGATACTGAGGCCATCTTCATTCGGAATGCATTCTGTATTTTGTGTAATCGACATAAAAATAATCTAGATTTCGTTAAAGTGTGCAAATTCATGTCAAATGTATTCTTTGTGAAATTCAAAATTTTCCTACTTCCAATGTATTCTTTGTTATTGGTTTCGATTTTATAATACTTATACATTACTGCAGTGGAGAGTCATTAATTATTCTCTACTTTTTTACCTTCTTTATAACGTGTATAGTAGACAGAGAAGTATTGCATTCCACCAAAAGTCAGAGAAAACATTCGCAGGAAATATACGTTTTGAAATGCATAAATCCGAACAAAAATTTTGTAGAAAAGAATATGTGGGTTTGTGAATTGCATAACTCGTAATTGAAAAGTCATTTCAATTTGGTGCAAAATTCAGCTCTTCCAAAGATGTGACACGAAGATTTTCAAGAAGATCGTTCATCCCGAATTAGGCTTTATAAGACACAATGTTTCAAAATTTTGATTTTCTGAAAAGCAGCTAACGATTTTGACTGGATTACAAGATATTTTCATCAGATATCTATAATCACTCTTGTACATATATATATATGTGTGTGTGTGTGCAAGTGCCCTTTGCTTAACTGGTAAATCGTAAAAGATAACGTCCTGCTGAACAAAACATGTATATCTTGTTAAAGTACACACATTAAGTCAAATAATTTTATTTTGCGAAGTCTACAGTTTTCTATATATCCCTTTTTATCGATTTCCATTTTTAAATATTTATAACTTTTTCAAATGGGAAGTCATTATCCATTTCTCTCTCTTGTTCGCACTGAAAGAATATAATTTCATAGTCATTGCATGCCAAACTTCTCTTAAAATATATGAGTATCGATTAAGAACACTCTATTTTGCTACTCTCATTGTACCTAAAACGAAATATATAATAAAATAATTATGGGAATTGACATGAAGTAGATAGTTGATAAGATATCGTAAGCAGAGTTTATTCAATGGGTAGAGAAAAGCGTGTGAGTACAACACATATGACTTTTTCCTGGCGTAAACCCCAAATAGTGAATAGCATTTAAAAGATTTTAATATCGCTTAAGACCACTGAACGTGTCCTATTTCCATTGTACCTGCAAGGAAATATGTGACAGAACATTTTCTACAAAGTGTTTATCTCGATTAACGTGAAGTAGGTGAAAGATTAAACGTTTGTGAGAAAGGTTTGTTAAATTGAATAGAGGAAAACGTATATGTAATACACTCATAGTTTTTACGTTTTCAGTACGTAGTTATGTCAGGTAGAAGAAATACTGTATTCAGCCCAAAGAAGATCCATGAATATTTGAGTGCATGTGTCATGTGTACATTTATTAACAAAATAATTAAGAAATCAAATGGCCTTTAAGTGCAAAACTTATTTAAAGGACGTCACACAAAGTTTTTGAAAAAAAGCAAACTAACCTTTACGTGGGGAAGGTTTCGTTACTTTTATATGTTCTTATAAATCGCTCTAATAATTTTGCTGTAAATGTCATATAAATAAACTATTTTCATGAAAAATGAATTGTCATTCTTTAGTCTTACTACATGAAAAATAGAAATCTCAATAAAAACAGAACTTATACGTGAAATAACATTCTTTGTAGAGTTTTTCGAGGTATTGCTGGTTATTTTTTGAATATTAAAACACTTTAAACTTTTCTAAACTAAAATATTTAGTTTTTGTTCTCATTCCTTTTTGTTCTTGTTCATTAAAAGAGAACAGAATTCTGAAGGAGTACCACAGACCCATCACTTTAAGCTCAGTGGTACATGTGTTATGGAACATAGAATATAAAACCTATACGGTGTAGAGAGTATATATAGAACATTACTAGTCATCACAATAAATAAGCAGGTACCGACAATCTAGCATGATGCTCTTAGGAGTTGCTACCCTATTAAGCTCACAGTAGCAACTCCCTTCACTAGCAGGAGGCTTTTGCCCTTTAGGGATGGATTGGCTATTTATTTACTATTTATATAGAATAAAAGGCTTTTATAAACGTAATTTGTGCAAAATGTTGTAGGGAACGCCAAGTGAATGCAACGACAATTCCTTAAATTTGCTTTTATTACTCCAGTTTGCTATATTACGTCATTTAGGACTAGGTTAATCGTACAAAATGCTTTATTTGATGGGTTATTTATGTATTTATTTACTAATGGAATCAACAGCTAAGCCTAAAACATTTTCTTTGTTAACAACGCAATCAGCTACCAGGATTCTATCGCTGTCACTGGTGTGCCGGAATTTCGTCTCGCAGGAGTGTTTTTATATATGTTATAATGACATGTGGCCGTTACATTAAAACATACGTAAAAACCATCGACGAGTTAGAAACCGGGACCTTGTGATCAGTAGGCCAACGCCTAGGCAACTGACATGTTTCACTTCCAGGTGCATACATTTCAATAATAGATATTTAAAATTTTTATTGTGAGTAACACAGATATTACGTCATTTAATTAGTATATGAGCATGTAACTAAAAGTAAAACATAGAAGAAACATATAGAACACAATGTTTCATTCGTAATATTAATAATTTATGCAATATTAAACTTTCCACACTGATTGCACAAAGCCAGTAAATCAGTAGCAAAAGCCGAAATATGCTTCATTTAAATAAAACATTTGCGTTGTACTTTTCAAGTTAAATGTAAATAATTTGTTTTAAGTCATATAGCAAAAAAGACACCACAGGGTAACTTCATTATCTCAGTACCTTTCCTAATATTAAGAGTAAATTCATAATCACTCAATTCTTGTTTTTACATAAGAAACGTTATTCTTAATGTACTGTTTTTGACTTTTTGTTTTTTATTTGTATTTACACACACGCTTGGACCTATTTTAAAACTATTTTAATTTATTTTTCGTTAAATCGGTACTCGTCAAAACATTTATTTCCGGTGAAATAAGTGGCTATTTTTGGTTGGAATACAATACCTCCTCAACCAACTATGTACGTGATTTCAAAGTTCATTAGCTCGTTTGTTCATAGACTGTAATATTAACAAACTCCAGTTTACAGTAAATGTATAAATTCTAAGTGATTATGTTATAACAATGTTGAGGTTGCTTGTTCTGATTCGATTAGGAATGAACGGTTGCATATTTTGAGATATATATTTTATAATATATTTAAATTTTACTTGATTGTAATTGATATTTTACTACCGCATTCATAACACTCAAATATATCTGGTAGATATGTATTACATGCAATGTCCACAAAATATATAAAAATGTAAACTAACGTAATAAATATCTACTGCAAAATTAGTTCTGCTGGCTTGGTAACATTTGTAAAAAGGTTACACATTTGAGAAAACTACGTAAAAACAAGCTTTCCGTACGCTGCAGTAAATCACTTGAAGCAATTATGGTGCCATAAACAAGTTTTTATAGCAGTTATAGTTGTACATAATTGACTGTTCAAGGCACTCGAAGTAAACAAGTTATCTAGGAAGAATTACGTAATAAATATTACAAATACCCGCATCCTTCTAATTCCATTTGCAAAATTTTATAACAGCACACTTTGTTTCTTCAGTTTTGTTAAGTTCATGTAAGGTAACCAGATATGAACTTCTTCTTCTTGTTATTATTACACATGTTCGATGTTTCGAAACGACATCGGACGAATATATAGAAGTAGTTGGTAAGCCTCTATGTGACACCTATAGATACTTTTACTGCCAATATAGCCGCATAAAAACGCTCCAGAATGACTGTGGAATAGGCAGTTACAGGAACAGCTCCGCGTGCCTCACTATCGAACTTCGCAGGTAGGTGACACCGTGTCGCCTGCTGTAACTGTTTGTAAACATACCGACATACTCCTGGTAGCTTGCCACTATTAAGGATTTCTTTGACTAATGAAAACGCAATAATAAGCTATTTTTTAATTATTTGTTTGTGGGTATTTAAGTGTTCCAACATTCCGTTATAACATTAGGTGATGACAAATAAGCTGGTGGACATATGCAACGTAAACCTTTTAGAGGGAAGTTAATGTTAGTGAGATTGAGGACGGAAGCATTAGTAAATGATAAAAAGAAATGAGAACAGTGTCAGAGAATTGTATATAAATTAATCAAAACTAAATGAGACAAGGTTTCATCCTGTTTAATAATACTAAATAAAGTATTTGTAACTGAAAAGGAAGATGTCGATTTTACCGTAACTGGTTGAAAGCACTGTTCAATCTTGGTACTGTCCGAGTCAGTCGACTTTTTCACAAGTAACTGTCCTTTGCCCCATCACCTAAAAGCGAGGCTAGGGTCACTGACAACAAACAAGGAGCAATGCTTTTGTTTTAGTGGCTGGTGTGTCCCAATAACAAATTTTCTGTTTCACATACCAGTGGTTCCTACGCTGCCTAATTACAAAATAATGTAATAATTAATGCTGCATAAAATTTTACCTAAGAGAATTTCGAAGCTCTTAATTTCGACTAAATAAGTTATAAACTACGAAACGGCTATAATCGTTCAGTGACGTTTCGAAACGACCTGTGTAAGGAATGCTACCTCTCACAAAACATACTAAACAAATAATTAATAGAACAATAAACATATAGTAACATAGAAAAATAGGACTGGAATACAATACAATACTTTATTCGTCACATTACACTTTGTAATTTGTAATTTATTTCTCATCTTTCCTTTTACAACATTAAATGGAAATACAAAATCAAGATTACAATTATAAAATCCATACTGAAAAATGTCATATATTCCTAAATCCTGGAAATCCTATCACGTTGCCCACCATTGACTAATGATTCGGTCCCCATAAACCTAACCCTAGGTTTTTGTGTATTGGAGGCCCTCTACTCCTTTTTACAGATTTTGCCATTTCACCTATCCCACTCTATATTTTTCTCTTAATTGTTCTTAGCCATCTCTCTTTAACTTTCCCTAAATAATTCTCCATATTTCTCCTGTTCTTTTCCTCATTTACTGACAAAATTTTTCTAATTACTACTTCACCCCCCCTCCCCAAAATTGTCCCATTTACGTAGCCAAGCCTGCTCTCTCCATATCTTTGTTTGACTACAATATAATATACAATGGAAATCTGCATTCTCTTCTCCACACAATGGACATTTATCTAGCTCCCTCTCTTGACCTATACCTTTCAAGTTTCTCACTCCTGTTCTCGCCCAAGCAAAACCTTCTCGCACTAACTTACTACATATATCACATTACACTTAAGTAGTTGAGCAGGCGCTCGTAAATTGGTGACTCGTCAACATTTTAAGCCTAAACTATAATATCAGAAATAAGTCTACGATATTTTCAATACAAATGTTAGAAAGTATAATAAAGTAAGAGAATATTAATTATTACAATATCTAGATAATATAGTTTTCCTAAAGTTGAACAGACACTAAGATAAAATTGAGATCACAGTGCATCATCCATGTATTCCTGAATTGAATGTTTTGTTGGTGAATAAACTTTTGACTGTTTTATTAAAAATATTTTGGTTTTGGATTTCCCTAACTGTTTGTGGCAATTTATCATATAAATAAAATAGCAATACTGTTAATTGATAATTACATTTTTTGTGTGATGCCATCACTGTAATTCTGAGTAAACAGGTAAGGTTAAAATGTTTTCAAAATAATATTTGTAGATTATTTTCGCTCTCTGTGGAATTTTTGAGAACCAGTAAGCCAACTAGAGGTGTCATACTGAATTAAGATTTATTTTAAAGTTTCTGTTTTGCTTTTGGTACTGATGGTTACCCTTAAATAACTGCGCTGGAAATATACATCAGATGACTGACCACATCTATCTCGTTGGACTAATATTTAATTGTTCTCACAGATGGCGAAAGGTCTCCATAAACAGCATGAAATTTCACTTTAATCCCCTGTAAAAATTTTTCATACGAAATTAAAACGATAATCACTGAACGATACCTCACATTTTATATCTTAGTGATAAAACATTGAACAGCTAACCGAAATACCTGCCAAATGTAAGCTAACCTATGAATCAGTACCATATGTGTTTTGGGTCGTGCAAAAAATGATGGTGCAAAATGATAATACCAGCTTGCCCTAGCAACTACGTCATTTCGAAACATGGGAATTTTTTATCCGCCCTCGTACTAATTTAAGTATGGTTGTAAAGGTAGTCATTAACTTAAAAGTAACCGGATAGATACGTCAGCATTACGTAATTGTTGATTATGGGCAAAAGTTATTCCAAGAAACGCTGCTAATGTAGAAGAATACTTTAATAATATGATTTTGAGAGGAAGAATATGTTTAAATACACATGAATGTAAGTACAGGGTGTCCAGAAATGAGCTGGGTTCATTAACGATAAAGTGACTTGTATTTAAACTTAGCGAAAGTTACGTATGATAATTTCGAAACGATTTCACATGCCTAGGTATGTAAATATCACAATCTCCAGTCACGAAGAGACTTGTTTTGCGCTCAATAAAAATCTGATGTAAATACTCACAAACCTCCCTCTACTCATTACTGCATAAAATATTTTTAAAGACATTGATTCTCATAACTACTTTAAATGTTTCTAGGAATGCTTTTATTACATACTGCTTTCCTAACAGATACAATGGGAATATGAGAATATAGAAGGCTTAAGGTATAGTCAAACCCTCTAAGAGATATTCTCTATGTTTGACATTCCATTCTCATGGCATGGCCAAAATATTAAAGAAAACTAATAAAGAAAACTAATAAAGAAAATATAGGTATTACAAAATGTAAATTAATAATTAAGATTATCTACAACAAATTTTATTTGACATAAATTGTGTGCATTTAGGAGATCTAGCATAGTAAGATATGTTTTTTCTGTTTCTTAGTTTCGTTATTATTTTTCTTTCTATGTTCATTTTGGTTGTTAATAACGCTGCCAATCTCTAGTATCACATCAACGCTGCCGATGTACCGGAATTTTCTACTCAGGTGGTCGTTTAAGTGTCAGTAAATCTACTGACATGGGGCTGTTTCTTTTCAGCACACTTGAAATCCATCAACCTGGACTGTTTTTGAACTTGTTACCTTGGATCAGAAGGATCTTTACCTTTTTTGTACCCATCTGTGGTGACAAGAAGAATGTCTTTGTCTCCTCACAAGGTACAGCATTCCAAGGCAGTGATTTCGATTTCGTCATCAAACTACTTTTTTGCACGTGCGAATAAATATATACAAATATGTTGCTTAGTGTGATGTCTTACATAAATCATTAGTCTCTTAAGTCAATTTCTGTCACATTGCTGAAGACTCTATAAGTAAAATCAGGTACATAATAGTGCGAAAAATAAAACCAGGAGTTCTACAATTAGAAAATACGTGCTTGCGCTTACTAATGTGTCATTTGCAACTGCTTTTCAATACAGTGTATGAAAGTTTACAGACTCCTAGGTGTTTTATAACATTCTTCATATTCAGTGAATGCTTCCTCCATTATGTACCCAATAAGAATTCCAACGAAAAATTCGATAATCATGTATGAGTGTAAATACATGTTTTGAAGCCCACTAATTAAAGAGGAGCACTTTTTAGAAAACTCTCTCTCTCTCTCTCTCTCTCTCTCTCTCTCTCTCTCTCTCTCTCTCTCTCTCTGTGTGTGTGTGTTTTGTGTATGTGTGTGTGTATATATATACAACATAACTCAGAGACGAATTTTTGGATAAATTACTAGAGATAGCTCCCCCGATACTCACGTTACTTGCATGGCATCAAAATTGAAGGATACTTCAGAAAATTTGTTTGACTGTGTTTTGATACTTCGGTGTTGATTCTGCGATTTTTATTTTATTTCAAAATAAAAACAAATATTTTTCCTGCAAGTAGAACATTGCAAAGTCCATGAAATTGCCAAGAATGTGTCTTCACAATAACATTGAGCAAGAAAGTAATCGTGTGATCAAATTCAGTGCCAGTTACCAGTTCCCGAGAAGAAATCAGTGATTACGCCCTGTTTCTAGTGCATTGAATTACTGGAAAACAAATTAAAAATTTCCAGAAGTAAAAAGAAAGACAACAGCTTTTTTCTGAAAGATCATAACACAACAGGACTCATATAACAGAAAAAGAAATAATAGATTTGACCCCGAAGATGAACATTCTATTATTTTTGAACAAAAACTTATAAAAGTGGACCGTTTTGCTTTTAAATTTCTAATTTAGAGTTTAAAAATAAGAACACTGTGCACCTATTTAACGCTATTCGCATTACACAATTCTCCCAACATTATATTTTGTATAGAAACTGGAAGCAGAAATGACATTATCGAGAATCGAACATCGACCCTCCCTAAAAATAACCAAACTGGTATTTAAATGAAATGAAATGTGTAGTGTTTAACGCCCGCTTTTACTACATACGGCACCGCAGGCGATGACACTGATGATATATGAGATGAAGATGGAGCACCGATGGAATGAGATGGCGGGGGAAACCGGAGATCCCGGAGAAAACCCGCCCCAGCGCCGTGTTGTCCATCACAAATCTCACTTTGCGGTCGCCTGGGTTCGAACCCGGGCCGCCTTGGTGAGAGCCAAGCGGTCTAACCACTGAGCCACGGCGTGGCCATTGGTATTTAAGTTCAGCGTCAACTAAGAATACGACTCGGAGATTTTCAAGAAACCATCTCCCCCTAAACTACCCTTTTTATTAAACATTTTTCAAATGTTTTATTTCCTCAAAGATGGCGAGAAGTATTTGGATTGAATACCATATTTTTACAATAAATAAAAGTATGTCTTCAATTTTCTGGGATTAGCCTTACGTTCTTTTCTTCTGTAAGACATTTTGTGTAATGTTTTATAACATTAAATGTTTTCTAACATTATAACGCGGGTTAAACTAGAATGGGCTGTTAAAAATATAGTTATTTTTAAAACACAAAATTTGTTTCCAAGAACTTCTTTTGAGGCCATCACCCATTTTCGAGATACCGGTTGTCAATGGTTTGAAGTTTTCAATACTCTCATTATTTTAAAATGCTCTCGCTCTTCAGTTGTTTCTCACGATTTTATGGAAAGAGTACGGAATTTCATGGTCAACATACAGCGACTCCTGAACCTAAAACAATTAATCTGTAGTGAAATTTATCTGCAATTAACGAGAAGCACATAGAAAAATAAACTGTACAAGGAATAGTTTGTACATAGAGTCAGCTATAGCTATAGAATAATGGGCGGAGAAAATAATGTGAAATCATGTATTTCAAACTGATCTTTTTGTATTATTTCCAAGTTTGTATTAGATACAGATGGGTGAAATTATTGGTACGTATAACAAAACAACGTGGAAGCATTATGATATTCCACATGGCATATACGTAATACTTATAGAATCCAACTTCGTTTGTTTTGGCACCAAATGTTTTCATAACAGCATGCTCTCCCTTTCTACGTATACTACACCGAGCTGCCAAGTTGTTGCTGAAACAAGTTCTATTTAACATACGTTGTGGAACCTGTGTCAATGTCAAGTTCAAGTGGTTGCTCTTAATAATGAAACGAGGGTGGTTTTCCTTGGAATTGTTTTTTATTTGTTTCTCGGTTATTTAGTGTAAATTACGTATATTTTGTAGTATTTTGGTCCATCTCCCTCGTGGTTTGCAACGTTCCTTTTACGTCTCTCCTTATAGGTGTAGAAACAAGCGAAACAACTCTGTGGGTATGGTGAGGCCCATATTTAGGAGATCTTGGGTTTGATTCCACTCGATCACCATTTTAACCTTGAATTTTTCATAGTTTCTCTGATCGTTAGACTGCGACGGTTTCTCATCTATCATGTTCTGCTTTACAATATTTTCCTTTCATCCTTATGCTCATCTTTTATAAGGTATAATTCTAGATGACATTTGCTTGCTTAAAGGAAAGAGAACTCCCATGGACATTAAGGCCTAATAGGTCAACGTCTCATTCATTCAACTCTCTAGACAACTCCAGTAGTAAGAATGTCTCCGAGCTTGGGATTGAAGGGAACTCAGCGTTTATCTGTGGCCTGTCTATAGTAAAGTCTGTCTAGTGAACGGAAGTGCAGTTTGCCGCTCAAAGGAAACTACTCCCCCGCCCACTAATGACCGTCATAAATCTATCTCCACACTTCAGAAATGGAACACTGTCGTTGAGGACCAATAGCAACCCTGATTTTCTCGAAGTGACAGTCGTATGCTACTCCACGTGGAATCTCAGTTGCCTAAGTTCAAACTTCCAGTTCATTTGTTTCATTACGTGCAGAAATTCGTTGTGTGTCAAGATGTGGAGACCGTGGGAGGGAAATGCAGTGATAAATGCAAATGAAGTAGTAGATAACTTTCAGTCAAATGAAAATAATCAGTGATGACAATAGTGTGAATAACTGGGCCGAGTTATATTACTGGAAAAGCCTCAAAAAACAAAGTTATAACGGGAACTGTTTCCAAGCAAATTCAAGCGCTTGTTCTGAACACATAGATATGTGCTGACAAATAATCTTGGTAAGGGGTCGTGCAATGAACCTGATAAATTCTGGATATTCACAGAAATACAGTTAGAAATATTGTGACGAAAGGAATACCAAAGACGCCGATCAAGTGCGAAAACAAAAGGAAACGTTTCTCTAAAGTAGATAATTTCACATGCGTTTTAATTCGTCGAGAAATTTATAGATTCTATGCAAAAGGAAGAGTGCCCACCTTAGGCGAATTGGTTGCATATTTGCAAGAAATTTGTGATTTTTCTTATCGGCACTGCACTTTGCGCGGTCTCCTAAAGGAGCTGGGTTTCAAATACTGCACTTTGAATAAGTTAAGGGTTATTATGGAATCCAGTAGCATTGTAGCTTGGCGATATATATATATATATATATATATATATATATATATATATATGTGTGTGTGTGTGTGTGTGTGTGTGTGTGTGTGTGTGTGTGTGTGTGTGTGTGTGTGTGTGTGTGAAAACTAAGGACGTTTTGCAGTAATAGACATAAGGTAATTTATATAGACGAAACCTCGTACGATACCCATGGCGTATCGAGAAAGGTGGCAACCTTGCAGAAAGGTCTGGGAGAAGGAGGGTCGGTGTTGTAAAACGATTATAAGGGTTCGTCAAAGGCAGCGGCCGACGTGCACACCAGTTAACTAAACAGACTTTACCTGCACCCTACTACGATTCCCTCACTTCATCCCCTCTTCGAAGGTATTAATTGCAATAGATTTGCGTGGAGATACAGTATGCAAATTGTCTTCTCCTGTTGTATACCCTTTATCCTTTTACATTTACTACAGCCAAGCAGTAGAATTAGAATCTGTCTCAAATATGAGTGATCCTGCTGTAAATATATTGTGTGGAAAAATGAGAAATAGAGGCTATTATAAACCGAAGGGTCTTAGACCACTGATTGATGTAAGAATTTAATGGGTGTTTATTTTATTTTTAATCACATTTCTCTAAGGAGCACAGCTCAATAAATAGTTTTGTGATCACAGTTCAGTGCCGTTCAGGTACAAAATCTGTACAATATTTCGATCTATTTCTCATATCCTGCACATATACCACAGATGTATATTTTCAGGCTCGTGAGCTCTAAAAAGAATATTTACCTTAGGGATATGCAGTTAAACATAAGGCAGGCTCATTTATAGACAATATATTCATTTTTGCCAAATAATATGCAGCATAACTTTGTATTACTAATGAAAGATTTGTGTAATAAGTTGTATTGCTACACGACTCTCTTAGAACATGTAATGGTGATTCAGATTCTACTGTTCACCACGCAGATTTGTCCCTGATGTTTGAAACTGCCGTTTCCGGCACTTTACCAGTCATAGTTTAGGTGGTAAAGTGTCTGATAACGTTTGAGAATCCCAAGTTTGAATATCGGTCAGGGTGAGTAATATGGATAAGTTGCTTTTCTTCTCCCAGATTTTTCCTTATCCACAATGATGAATGCCATGTAACTCTAAGCACTAAGGACTCCGGGATCATTTGAGGATCATTTTACCCATTTCATTCAAAATTTGATGTGACTTACGTTGGAAGATGTTATTTTTAAAAAAAATCAAAAGCCCAGAACACATTTACGTAGCTTGAAAATAGCTTTTTATCATGAATTGGGTCCATATTTTTGATGAAATTAAACACAACTGAGGGTAACGTTAATAAATGGTAGGAGGCAATTAATTGCAATGTGTCCTTAAACATAACTATTCTGCTATTTCATAATAATAGACGATAATATTTATTCTGTACATGTATACCTAAGCAATGTACAGGGCGTATCAAAACTCGGCAAACCTTCTTGAACAGATTTCTCACAGAAAGAAAGGTACACTTTTTTCCTCATCTGTCCCGCTTATAAATGACTCAGCCACTCCATTTAGAAATCATTGCTTTATTTATCTATTTATTTGTTTAACCAAAATATTTTACAGTCTGTATCACCGAGAGATATTTAAGGATATATACACTCCTGGAAATTGAAATAGGAACACCGTGAATTCATTGTCCCAGGAAGGGGAAACCTTATTGACACATTCCTGGGGTCAGATACATCACATGATCACACTGACAGAACCATAGTCACATAGACACAGGCAACAGAGCATGCACAATGTCGCCACTAGTACCGTGTATATCTACCTTTCACAGCAATGCAGGCTGCTATTCTCCCATGGAGACGATCGTAGAGATGCTGGATGTAGTCCTGTGGAACGGCTTGCCATGCCATTTCCAGCTGGCGCCTCAGTTGGACCAGCGTTCGTGCTGGACGTGCAGACCGCGTGAGACGACGTTTCATCCAGTCCCAAACATGCTCAATGGGGGACAGATCCGGAGACCTTGCTGGCCAAGGTAGTTGACTTACACGTTCTAGAGCACGTTGGGTGGCACGGGATACATGCGGACGTGCATTGTCCTGTTGGAACAGCAAGTTCCCTTGCCGGTCTAGGAATGCTAGAAAGATGGGTTCGATGACGGTTTGGGTGTACCGTGCACTATTCAGTGTCCCCTCGACGATCACCCGAGGTGTACGGCCAGTGTAGGAGATCGCTCCCAACACCATGATGTCGGGTGTTGGCCCTGTGTGCCTCGGTCGTATGCAGTTCTGAATGTGGCGCTCACCTGCATGGCGCCAAACACGCATACGACCATCTTTGGCACCAAGGCAGAAGCGACTCTCATCGCTGAAGACGACACGTCTCCATTCGTCCCTCCATTCACGTCTGTCGCGACACCTATGGAGGCGGGCTGCACGGTGTTGGGGCGTGAGCGGAAGACGGCCTAACGGTGCGCGGGACCGTAGCCCAGCTTCATGGAGACGGTTGCGAATGGTCCTCGCCGATACCCCAGGAGCAACAGTGTCCTTAATTTGCTGGGAATTGGCGGTGCGGTCCCCTACGGCACTGTGTAGGATCCGACGGTCTTGACGTGCATCCGTGCGTCGCTGCGGTCCGGTCCCAGGTCGACGGGCAAGTGCACCTTCCGCCGACCACTAGCGACAACATCGATGTACTGTGGAGGCCTCACGCCCCACGAGTTGAGCAATTCGGCGGTACGTCGACCCTGCCTCCCGCATGCTCACTATACGCCCTCACGCAAAGTCCGTCAGCTGCACATACGGTTCACGTCCACGCTGTCGCGGTATGCTACCAGTGTTAAAGACTGCGATGGAGCTCCGTATGCTACGGCAAACTGGCTGACACTGACGGCGGCGGTGCCCAAACGCTGAGCAGCCAGCACTATTCGATGGCCAACACCGCGATCCCTGGTGTGTCCGCTGTGCCGTGCGTGTGACCATTGCTTGTACAGCCCTCTTGCAGTGTCCGGAGCAAGTATGGTGGGTCTGATACACCGGCGTCAATGTGTTCTTAGGAGTGTATATATATACATTTATAATTTAATACTAAATCCAATGTACAAATTATTTACATGTTACAAATGCATAAATATAATTTACATTGCATCATTATTGCAATGTGTGAAATATTTTTCAGGTATCTTTGACGACCCTTATTGAAGTGTAATTTCAAAATACCTGACAGAGGATCGTAGGATTTCTGGTCAATTTTAAATATATATTAATATGGCTAGTTGTTTGTCATAACGAACTTTCCTGAATTATCCGCTTGCTTCTATACCGTACCGATAGTTGAGGTTGACTATAAGTGTTAAAGGCAAAGGCTTACAGTTTCAGTTCCCACTGCATGTATTTGTCATTGATCTCGCATCCCAGGACGAGCCAGAGGCAGTAGTATCTTATTATGGCAGTTCGATACACAACAATTATAACACAATGTAGTTAGACCCGAAGGCCAAAGCAGTAATGGAATATCAATGACCTCTTTTTAGTAGTTACATTTCAGTCTATTAAATGACAATCGGATATCGGAAGAACAAACAGATGTTAATCTTGACTTCCTAAACTACAACGAGGATGTTATAGTAAGAGATTACCGCATTTAGTCAAGGTGAACCTGTATATTAGGGTTAGCCATACAAGTAGCTCCATACATAATGTGAAATCTGAAATGTTATACAGTAGAACGAGGATATTATTTGTACACAAGTAGTGTTAGT
Organism: Mantis religiosa; assembly: GCA_030765055.1. Taxonomy (NCBI): domain Eukaryota; kingdom Metazoa; phylum Arthropoda; class Insecta; order Mantodea; family Mantidae; genus Mantis; species Mantis religiosa. The sequence continues at coordinate 100,666,927 of CM060954.1, read as the reverse complement.
ATTAGCATCTTCTGCAGTGAGGTTGGTAATTTTGTTGTTCTCTCTTCTTTAATGGGTAATGTTCATTAACGTTATTTATAATGCATGATAGTTCAGATTTAACGAAAGTATATCACGTAATTTAGCTTGCAAGAAAATTTGATAACTGTTTATGAAGTTCTGTTATTGAGAGGCTCTATCGTCTAGAAATATCTGACTGGCTTTTTCATATGTTGTTGTAATTTACTTCCTTCAACGTTAAGTCATATCGGACAATTAGTGGAAGGGATCAAATGATGCTCAAATGACCACAGGGTCCATAGAGCTTATAATTACCCGACATTCGTCTTTCAGAATAAGGGAAAACCCCGAAAAAACCTTATCCAGGTAACTCACCCTGACCGAGACACGAACTCGGGACCTCTTCAGCTTGAGGCAGACACGCTACCATCTACGCTACCAAGGCAGGCATAGTAACCAAATAAACACACATGAGCCCGCCTCGGTAGCGTAGATGGTAGCGTGTCTGCCTCACGTTCAAGAGGTCCCGAGTTCGAATCTCGGTCAGGGTGAGTTACCTGGATAAGGTTTTTTCGGGGTTTTCCCTTATCCTCCAAGACGAATGTCTGGTAACTGTAAGCTCCATGGATCCTGGACTCATTTGAGCATCATTTCACCCAATTCATTCACCGTCTGATATGACTTAACGTTGGAGGACGTAAATTACAAAAAAAAAAAAAAAAAAAAAAAAAAAAAAAAGTTACTATAACAAAGAACATAAAAGGTATTTTTATTTTAAAATAAACCTAACCTAAGTAATTTTATCTCTGTCCCCTTCTTCAGGTGCTTGTTTCGTCACAATTTAGCATTTTGTTTGGCATATATCGGAATTTATGTCAAGCTTAAGCTATTTGCAATTGCCAATTATTTCAGTTTAAAGTATTTTCATTAAATATTAAGGGTTTCGTGAAGAATATACAAAGAACTGTCTTAGGAATTAAAGTTGATATTGTTCCCATCATGCAGTGTCCAATTCGTAGTAACTTCGCAGAGAGATTGCGCATTCTACTCTGTCTCGATCCTGTTGTGAGTTAATTGTAAGTTAGTTTTTATTCATCCTTTTGATCATATTACATGATATAGGACACGTCAAGTACTTATAACTAAAAATTATACAATATGCATATATACAACACAAGTTTGGAATGAAAATTCAACTGTATGTACAGTATAATAATAATACTAATACTAATAATAATAATAATAATAATAATAATAATAATAATAATAATAATAATAATAATAATAATAATAATAATAATAATAATAATAATAATAATAATAATAATAATAATAATAATAATAATAATAATAATAATAATAATAATAATAATAATAATAATAATAATAATAATAATAATAATAATAATAATAATAATAATAATAATAATAATAATAATAATAATAATAATAATAATAATAATAATAATAATAATAATAATAATAATAATAATAATAATAATAATAATAATAATAATAATAATAATAATAATAATAATAATAATAATAATAATAATAATAATAATAATAATAATAATAATAATAATAATAATAATAATAATAATAATAATAATAATAATAATAATAATAATAATAATAATAATAATAATAATAATAATAATAATAATAATAATAATAATAGTAGTTCACTTGTAGTTAACATATTCAAACAATTCACCTATACTATAAAACATTAACATCATTAACATTAACAAAATTAACTGTCAAAGTAATCATAATATTCTTTTATGCTATAAAAACAATGGAGTGCAGGTATTTGCTTCAGATAATTGGGTGATTTTTTATGCATTGATAAATCTATGAAAGATGGAAAACTATGTCCATTATCATCTCAGTTAACTCATTGAAATATCTATATTTGATTTAAGGGATCATATTTATAACATTTTCATCCATATGTAAACTAGAAGAGTATGTTGAGTATGGCCAATTGTTTAGCTATTAAAATTAGTGTATGTTAATTTTCCAGTACTTTTCGGTGATTCAAAAGAATGAAGCCATATTAGGAGAGAGAACTTTAAATAGCCTATGCACATAGTTGAAATAAAAATTAAGCCTATTGAAATATCCAATAAAATGAACAAGATGAATGAAAATTTCGAATACCATTTGAACATGGTTTCATTCTCAATGCCAACCCAAATAAAGAGCAGCAAAGGACTCTAGAACTCTTCTCCTCAACAGGATATTACAATTAAATCAAGAATTGTATACCTTCAATTGTAGTAATTGCGTCATCATTTTTAGACAGTGGTTTTGGAATTCATACTATAAAGAATCAATCTTCTGATTTCATAATATAACATTTCCTATTGCACCTAAATACATGGAACCGAATACATATTTGTAATGGTTTGTTCTTTTGTCTTCCTGGGATGTGCACTTCGTTTTATAGCTGAAAAAGTCGTTTTAATTGATAATGCAGTAAGTGAAACATTGTCAACCATGATAGTTCAACAGTACACACATTGCTCTTTCCATCTCTTATCTACCCTACATCGACATTAGAACTGTAAATATTGGTATAAAACTTTAGACAACTAAGAATATGGCTGCATGTCTATCTAGATTTTTCAGTAATTAAATTAAACAGCAATCTAACTAAACGTTTTGATTTAGAGAGAATGGAAATTCGAATGGGATTTAGTATCCTGTCTCATGATTATAGGAGGTATACAAAGTTTGAAATAAATACTTACTGTAAGCTCTGATAAAAAAATGTCGTTGGGATGTTCTGTTTCTCTGGAGGGCTAAAGATCGAGATATCACAGGAGAATTCACAGTAATTTAAGAAATATATCAGCACCTAAATTTATTGCATCGCGCAACGTTAGTATCCCAGCATTGGTAGCACAAGGGTACAGCTTTTATGAGGTCTAAGTATTATTGGTACATAGTGTCGCCAGGCATTGTTGAGCCGCAGCCGGCGCGTTCGAAAGAGACAGATAGTGCCATAGCTGGTGCGTAGGCGAGTGTTTGATGCTTGCCGAAAGAGAGTAAGAGACAGATAGAAGTCTGGAAGTTTCTTCTTTTCTAATACCGTCTTGATTGTTACAGAGTGTCCCACTAATTTATAGAACAACGAGTGGAGGTATAAAAGTGCCACGGCGAGTCGAGAAAGAAGAATCTGTGAAGTGATTTGAAAGTCAATTCTTTCGTGAACGTGTGGCAGACCACCTTGAAGATTGAGTTTGTGTATGTTACATCATCCTGCTGCTGCAAAGGGTTGTACAAGACGTCTTTTTACTTGAAATAAAAAGCATTTTGAATTTCCGCAAACTAGACTTTAATTCTACGAACCCACAAAGTCACAAAAGAAAGTTTAGTCGTAATCTTTGTCAGTAAAGACCAGAACTGTTGACGTGAACATATTTCTTTCAGAAATATTTTCGCGAGAGAAAGTTTTAATTCATTAAATTAATTGAATGAAGTGCTTTTGAATTCTGTTTTTCTTTCTCTTTGGTGCTATGCTATTTTGTTGAAGCAAACTTACAATGTGCAAGCGAAAAACAAATTCTGATTACAAAAAAATTAGCAGATGTTATTGTGGTAATACAAACAATTAATGCTACAGAGGTGATAAAACAACAACTGCTAGGAATGTGATTTTTTAATTTTTTAATTAACGTCCTCTGATATAAGTCACATCGCACGTTGAAGAAATTGATGAAATGATACTCAAATCAACCCAGAGTTCATAGGACTTGGAGTTACCCGAGATCCATCTTTGAGGATAATGAAAAAACTCATCCTGTCCGATATTCTAACTTGGAACCTCTTTAACATGAGACAGATGAGACATGAGACGCTTGCACCACGCTCGAAGGTGGGCTAGGAAGGCAATATAATTGTGGGATGAGCATATTATGATTGGTTGAAGCGCTCCTTTTGTAGCATTTTATTGATCAAAAGTAGATGAAGCAGTAAGAGCAGGATAGTCCGCATAAAACTGCATAGCCTATAAGTACGCTTTGGCATTTCTAGAACTTTGAAGTTTATCGGGGAGAGGTTAAGGTAATCAGATATACTGCCAACCTTTGTATGAATAACAGGGACATTTTATGTATTAATAGAGAATCCAGGGATGTATACATTTATAGTTATAAGGGTTAAAGGATGCATTGATAATAAAATTCTATAGATTTTCGCACAACAATTTAATAAAGAACGGGGCAAGCAAAATGAAATGAAGTAATTCGTATTCCAGGTTAAATAGCTAACCATAAGGGTGAATAATCTGGTAAGCCAGCTACCGTACTTATAATTAGCTGGAAAATAATGAGTAAAAAGACAGTAGATATTAAAATGCAAAAGCAGAAACTTCAAGTTTAATGACCTTGTGAGTCTAAGGTTAAGAAACATTAATGCTAATTGTCTATGACAGAAGCTTACATTATCGCTCATTTGTTACGGACGTGAAGAATGCAGAGTAAATGCATAATTCAAGCACTAACTTCAAAGAAACGGTATCATCAATTTGCACGCAAAAGGTGCAATCCCATAACACTATATCGTTGGTTTAGTGAGCATTACACACTTCGTGCAAAGACAATTTAATGTGTCATGTAATGCAGGTGGAGAGGTGAAGGAACTGGGCTCCCGGAGTATTGTATCGCAGCCGTGGCAAAAATGACTTTTTTTGAAGTCCTAAGAATAAGTAAACACGTGACAGCACCTAGCAGTGTTCAGAACACTGGTTATATTTTATCGAAGGTTTTTGAGGTACAAACGTTGGCATTTTTCTACCACCATGCTATATACATCACTATTATGTGTTTCAAATGGGAAGGTGTTTGTCCTTGAGCGCTAGGTAAGCAACCAATTGGAGTCCTGCGGTGTTGTCGTATTGCATTCCCGCTAAGTGGTGTGTGAGGAGCGCCAACATAATAAATCTGTATGAAATACTATTCGCGCTAAACAAAAATTCAGATTTTGCCGAAACTGATCCACGTAGAACGTAGATAGTAATGTATCTAACATTACCATGGAAACCCCATATTTTTAGCTGAAATAGTTTTTCTAATAGAAATAAATAAACTACTATTACCTGTATTATAACAATAAATCGCGACGTAAGCACTGTATGAATATCATTATTGGTTGTCATATATGCGTGTACGCATATATGTCATTATTCAGAACTGAAACGTAAATGGCTGACATGACGTGATAAAAGAATTACTTTGAATAAGCCAATTCGAGGGAGAGGAAACAATAAATTTCCTGCTGCGCTGGCAGAATGTGTCTGGTTACATTATATCTTTGTTTATGAATGGTTCGTGATCTCTATTTACTCTAGAGAGTTCAAAGTGGTTGGTGTGTATGTATGTACATATACTTTTAATTACTCAGAACTGAAACTTAAACTACTGACATGACGAGATAAAAGAATTGCTGTAAGTCAAGGTGTTAAATTTGAGAAAGAGCAAACACATTTCCTGTTAGCCTGTGGAATGCTGTATGCTTATTTTTATGAATGAATGTTGGATAAGAAGTGTTTATTTAATCTGCAGAGTTCAGATCAATATCATTCAGTTGTTCTTTACACAACAGTAGAGTAAGAGTTAAATAGTGCAATGGCTTCTTGCGGTGAATTTAGGCAGGCTCGAAGTATTATTTTTAAGGTGTACTCGTTCTTCAAATATTTTTCGGAAACAGAAACTAAAAATGAATTATTGCAAAGAGTACTTCCGTTTAAAAACACGGAAAAAAGTGTATCAGCTGGATCAACTTGCAATTGAAAAAGGACACGAGGTAATATCCCTCCACCTTACCTACCACTGCCAATATAATCCAATTGAGTTGGTGTGGGCTCAAATAAAAAGGGGGATTGCAAACAGAAATACTACTTTTAGTTGAATGACTTGTTCACGAAGAAATTGACAAGATAACACAACAGGACTGCAAAATTTGCGTGAGGCATGCAGAAAACCTTCAAGAAGACGATTTTAAGAAATAAATAGCACATGACGAGATTTTGGAACCTATAATCATAAATTTGCAAGACTCGGACGTTGAAGACAGTGACAATGACGAATTTCTTAACGGAAGTGACATTGACAGCGATATGGATGAGCCACTGTAAGTTCCATTGGATTAGAAAAACAGGTAGTTGATAAACTATAATTATAGTTATAGTATTTAAAATATACATAATTTGCGAAAATGCTTTTTCCAATTTTGATTTTGGCAACTATATCATTGTAAAAGTTTATAAAGTATAATTTGCTTACCCTTACGTCTGCGCCAAGGAGACCTGCATGTTGTATGAGTGTGCGAGAGAGATGGAAGTATAAAAGGAGTGGGGTAACAAGCTGGCAACGCTGAGCGTGATACGGCATCTGATTAGTTATACTCCAGAACCCTTCCCATTTGAAACACGTAATAGAATCTGGTAGTGCATGAGTTGTTAGGTTCTTTTTCATACGAAATGCCATATATTGATTAATAACCAAAGCATGGGAATATTATCTTTTTCATATTAATCATCAGAATGTATATGTTCAGTGAGCGTGCAGTACATGTCCAATAAGTCCACCTTGTTAACGTACCGCCTCTTCGAGATGAACTGTGACGTATCCGACCACTCTACCACACTGTCTTCTGTTATTCCCTGGAAAAATGTTGTGTAATCGCTCGCAGTTGCATTAGAATGCGTGATTTGTTTCGGTAGACTGTCTCCTTCAAATATTCTATAAGAAATAATCACAGGGATTAATATCCGGGCTGTGTGGCGGCCATATTGAACCGTCCTGAAAACGTTATATGGATGGGACATTACACGGAGCCCGAAATGTTGGTGCAGGAGATCCAGAATAACGTTTGCTATATGTGGACGAGCTTCATCTTGCATAAACCATTAAGGTTCCATTGGTAAGCCTGTTGCATAAAGTTGTGGAAGAAAACTGTTCTGCAACATGTCCAAGTAGCGAGCACTGTTAACCGTGCCGTTGAAAAAGATTGGCCCAATGATTCCGTGGCTGGATATGGCACCCCATACACTAACTTTTTCTCCTTAATTTTTAATCTCGTGTACAACATCAGGAGGTTCTCTTGCCCAAAATCTGATATTGTGCCTATTGACACTACCGTTCAAATGAACGTAAACGTTATCAGAATACCATGTATTACGAATCACGGCATCAACATCTGCAAGAGCCAAAGTCGCAAACTGTAATCGCCGTACCTAGTCATGTTCTGTCAGTTTGTGCAACACTGTCATTTTTGTATGGGGATAATTTCACGTCAGCATGAAGTATTCTTTGAAGCAAACGACGCGAGATCCCCATTTCGGCTAAAGCTCGTCTTGTGGATTTCCTGGGACTTCGTGTCAAAGCTTCGATATTCTCTGGAGTACGGATTGTGTTAACACGAGGTCGCTTTTGCTCTAAAATATAGCCATCAGCTTCAAATTGTGTGGTTAGTCTATACACTGTCTGTCTGCAGGGGACCCACCTCATACGAAAATGAACACGAAAACGTCGTTGCGTCTCTGCTACGCTCTTCGTTTCCGCGTAAAACAACACAGTTTTCACTTCCTGTTCTAGCATCAACTGGCCTTTGTCCGCCATTTTACTAAATCGAAGCGGTGGAATCACGCATGCGCGATAGTGACAATCTCTTGAACCATGCACGAACCACGGCTAATTGTCACTTCATTCCAGCGTTGCTTACCCGCAATTAACATATTTATTATACAATTTCAAAGTATAACATTTCTTGCGCTACCCTGCAGTTACAATAAGTCTCAAATATGCACGTACCTGTGACATGCATTGTGAATTCTATATTGTGCTGTTATTTTGGGGCCATTTTCATAGAGATCAAACCTTGCACTTTGACCGCGTGCTATAATCACTGAACTTTAGCTCTTCTGTATCTTAACGTGCCAAAGAGAATTTATCCTATAAATCATCCGCTTTTAGTGTTTATATTTTTATTAAAATCACACTTGTGCAAATGTTATCAGGAGTGTCAATATATATCATGGAGTTTTGGCTGATGGCTGATACTTCGATACCTACAACAGGGGTGCTCAAATCTGCAGCATGAGCTCGTTTTCCCTAAACTTTTTTTCCATCCCCTCTCCCAACCAGAGACCAAGACAACGAGAGACAGCTCTAGTACTCAGAGGCAGATAAATGTATGCAACTTCATTTCCTGCATGTAGGAATGACACCGCAGTGCTGTCACTGCAACTCAGTACCTACAGTAAATGGGTTATTCTATCGCAGGAACTGAAGGAGATGATTTCAGCTTCCAGTTTCTTACTTGCAGCTGAGTATCGCTGAGATACACTGTTAATATAATTTCGTTTTATGGAAGCAAGATGTTCCTGGTTTATTATTTCCCTGTGGGCAATCCAGCTTAAGTTTTGGAGGTTAAGAAATAAAATCTGTTTATCAATTTATATTTTATTTATAAATAATAATAGAAGTTTAATATTAGGGGTGGTGCAGAGGTTTCTATATGAAATGTTTGCAGAGTTCCATTACTAAATACAGAATTGTAGTGTTTTGGTACTTGGGATTAGCACTTACTGGAACCAATTTAGAAACTATAAATAATTGTGCTTTATGGCGACTGCATGAATGCCATATCGAGTAGTGAAACATGTATGAGGGATGTGTGTGAAAGCTTGAACTGAGATTGCTCTGCGTTTTGCTATATAATACTTTGCCTGTTGGTAAACATGCAGAATGTATTGTTATCGTGTCTGAGAATGCGATAAGAAAATAGTTGTTGTGTATGATTTCATTAATCTGATTGGTTGACTTTAACATGGTCAATATAGGATGCCGTCATATAGGGGAAATAGTCGTCAAAATATTCTAAGAGCACAGTTTTACTATAATAATTAGTATGTACTACATTTCTTACGTTTCACTGTTGAAGAAACCAGTTATATAATATTTTGTAGTGTTTCCTTCACTGTTGGCAGCATTTTTAGCGTCGCCTTGTCCACTGTTTGTAAAAGTTGGCTCTTAATTTATATCACCTAGTTTAAAAGTGTTTCTTCCACTTGCGACTGCCTAAAAATGGCATTTTTTGGCTATCTTCGTTTTTAATCTTCCCTTAAGTGTAAGACAAAATTTTTGGCAAGGTTTTAAGTTAATTATACCAAGATGACGGAGGTGCAAATGTGATGGAAAGAGGAACACGTCCTGCGGTCTACAAGGTCAAAACGAGGATGCAGGTTCATGTTAGCGGAAAAGCTACTTGCTTGATGGATAGAGTCAACATGAAAAATTCAATGCCATGGCCGGGATTTGAACCACGGATCTACTGGTTTCCGTCCAGTCGCTCTTAACCTTTGAGCTACCATGGCCAACGTGCCTTCCTGACATTAAATTCTCCAGTTGACTCGTATATTTCCCCGGTAGACCACTAGGGGCTCTCGCATCCGAGATACACCGTTTGTGGCGACTTACTATTGTAAGTACTTAAGTCCCAGGCTTCATCATTTAACTCTTAATATTTTAGTTAATTGATGGAAATTAATCATTTCTCCACACTAGCCGTATGTAGGCTAAGATATTTGATGGATAGAGTCAACATGAAAAATTCAATGCCATGGCCGGGATTTGAACCACGGATCTACTGGTTTCCGTCCAGTCGCTCTTAACCTTTGAGCTACCATGGCCAACGTGCCTTCCTGACATTAAATTCTCCAGTTGACTCGTATATTTCCCCGGTAGACCACTAGGGGCTCTCGCATCCGAGATACACCGTTTGTGGCGACTTACTATTGTAAGTACTTAAGTCCCAGGCTTCATCATTTAACTCTTAATATTTTAGTTAATTGATGGAAATTAATCATTTCTCCACACTAGCCGTATGTAGGCTAAGATATTTGATGGATAGAGTCAACATGAAAAATTCAATGCCATGGCCGGGATTTGAACCACGGATCTACTGGTTTCCGTCAAATATCTTAGCCTACATACGGCTAGTGTGGAGAAATGATTAATTTCCATCAATTAGCTACTTGCTTGTTTTACGTCACGCAGTTCATTTAAGTGTGAAGGGCTTTGACTTTTAACTGCTCCTTTATTATTTCCCAGCGGTATTCCCCGCATGTGGTGGAAATTCCCAACAGATCTTGACCAAGTTTATTGCAGGTAACTTTAGAAAGCAGAGGAACGACTATGGCCACAAAAAAGTCTAAACTTGGATTTTACCAAGCAACATAGCAAGATGGCATGGCATGGCAGTAGCGCTTATAACAAGTATTTGGGGGATCATGGGTTTGATCTTCCTGACTCCAGGAGTTTTTCCGCAGATACTAGGCGAATGCAAAGTAAGGTTAATTAAATCCTCCGAATTTCTCGTCCTTCCATTTAATCTCACGCCCACCTCGGTAGTGTAGATGATAGCGTATCTGTCTCACGTTCAAGAGGACCCGAGATGGAATCTTGGTCATGGTGAGTTACCTGGATAAGGTTTTTCCGGGATTTTCCCTTATCCTAGAAGAGAATGTCCGGTAATTCTTAGCTCTATAGACCCTGAGATCATTTGAACATCTTTTCACTGATTTCATTGATCGATGTGTCAACTTTGGAGGACAACTAAAACAAAGAATTAATCTCACTTTACTCTTTATTCTCGTTCCGGCAGGAAATCTGCTCTTTGTAAAACCTCGTCCATCCTGTCCTAGAACATCCCAGAGTCCTTCTTCTGTAGAACACACATTTTGATTGACAGAAACCAAAGAAAGCTATTATAACGTAAAAGTTAATACTATTTAATTTTATATGTGCCTTCCAAAATAGGAAGTCACGGCTTATGCTGTAATTTTAATGTCAAGTGAAAACTGCCACGAAGGCTACATAGTCACTAGAAATTAGTAGACCCTTCCATCACGAGCCAGCTTTCAACTTCACTAGAGTAAGAACTTGGCTAAGCGCAACTGTGTAATTGTACAGCCTTATAACAGAATCACTCTTTGCTTCATATTGTAAATGCAATTTGTACCCTTTGAAGCTTAACAATTTTCACATTTTCACTAAATATAATAGAACAGGTTGTGTACATCATGAAAATAAGTCGACGAGATCTAGCAGACAAGTGCCTCTGTTTTCCGTTGCAAGAAAAGAATGTAGCAAGGTTTCAATCCCAGGAGCCGTTTATGTTTAAGAAAATGCATTCAGCCACAAGTATCTTGTTACCGAAATTAAGGGATGCAATGAATAAAGAATCGTAATGGATTTAAAAGGAACATAATATATTTGTCAAAACGCGTGCAGGTGCAGCTGGGATGAATAGTAACAAAGTGACTGGAGAAAACGGATTCTTAGCAGGGATTCTAAGTGGATAACACTTGACTCCGTTTGATAAGGCATTGTTCGGACCCTTAATAATGGCAATAATCACAATGAACAAAATAGTCACAAAAGGAATTTTGGTGTGAATAAAAACAGGCTTTGAGAGTTGAGAGTTGTAGTGCCCCAGTGAGGAGGACCCCACAACTGGGCTGGCGGTACATTAAGAAAGACACAACTGTTTTTTTAAACGTTTTTTTTTGGACGGGAATTGGGTGTGGAGTGAGCGGTGGTTAAAGGGAGAAGTTCGGAGAGTTTTTGGGATTCCGCTGGGCACTCCCGTGAGTACGTTATTGGACTTTACTCCAGAGTCATCGACTGGTAGGAAAGCTTACGGGGTACTATTCGGCCTGCTGCCATGACCAAGGCCCTGACAGCAGCCCGGGCACTTTTTTTTTTATTTTTTTTTTATTTTTTTTTATTTTTTTTTGGAGGCGGCCCCACACCCGCCGCCCCCGGTGATGATCGTCTCTGCCTTGAAGAGGTTACATCGTCTCCCCATGCACATGCTGTTAAGGCTAAACATGCAGAAACAGGCAGGGCAAAGGGGGGTGCTTGTTAGTGAAGTGCATGCGTTGTTAGTCGGGTTCCGCTGAGCACCCCGGTTAGTGACGTACATTTCTAGCCTGTTCGCAGATTGCGAGCAGGCATGGGCGGGATAGTTGGCTTCTACTCATACCGGAGTCTGAGTAGAACCCAGTTAGTGCGTTATTAGTTACCTGTGGCAGGGTAGTTAGTAGAGGAGTTAGTTTGTATAACTTACAGACTGACTGAGACGGATGATAATTTAGCATGTGATCTCTGTAGAAAAAAGGGGGGACGGACTGACTGACTTGACTGCATGCGGTGTGTATGGTAGTGTCATGGTGGGGGAGGGAGTTCTTGCCGGTAATGCGGCTGTAGATTATCGTTGTGGTTACCTTATGTTGCAAGATGCTACCTGAATTAGTGGTTAGGGGTTGCAGTGGATCGTGAGTGGCTATTGCTTCCGTAGTGGTTGTTATAAGACTGGCATTCATTAGTGGAGTTCTGAATTAGTGGTCATGAATTGCAGTGTGTCGTGGGTGGCTATTGCTTCCGTAGTGGCGGTTATAAGCCTGGCATTCTTCAATGGAGTTCTGAAACAAGAATCAAGCGTTTGGTTAGGGAGGTTTGAACGTGTGGAACAAGTGTACGGCTACATCAATGGCTTGGAATGGGTTGGTAAGTGATCTGTCAAAAATGTGTAGTGGTCGTCTGTGTTTAAGGTGTGCTGTGTCGTAGTTTCCTAGTCGTTGTACAATTAAATTGGTGTGCTTTGGAAGTTTGTCGTACAGGTCGGAGGCAAGCTTCTTAATGAATTCTTCGATGGTATGCGTGCGGAGCTCTTGGTGTAGCTGATCAGCAGGGGCAAACGGTGGTACTTTGGCAATAATGCGGAGTATTCTGTTCAGGAAGGTCTGGAGGGACTTGATGTGTGTTGGAGCAGCGTAACCCCATACCGGGGAGGCATAAGTGATGATAGGGCGAATGAGTGTTTTGTAAAGGGTGAGTCCGAGAGTTGGGCTTAACGAGTTGTGTACGTTAATGAGGGGGTATAGTTGCCTGAGTTGGCCCTGGGCTTTCTTTTTGACAGCTGTTATGTGCTGCTTCCAGGTAAGGCCTTGGTCCATGTGGACGCCAAGGTAGGTGACCTTGGTTGGCCAGGGTATGTTCTCATTGAACAGTTTGAGGGGTGGAAGGGCATTGGCTTGGTATCTGTGAGTCCGGCGCTTTGTGAAGATGATGGCTTGTGTCTTTTGACTGTTTACGTTCATCCGCCAGTTGCGGAGCCAAGGTTGGAGGTTAGTAAGTGCATTCTGTAGTCTGGTGCGGACTGTCTTTATTCCGCGAGCCTGTGCTACGTAGCAGGTGTCGTCGGCGTAGAGGAATAAGTGTGTGTTGGGTGCCTTGGGAATGTTGTTGATGTAGATGTTGAAGAGGGTCGGGCCTAGAAGGCTTCCCTGTGGGACTCCAGCGCGGACTATGTGGGGTGTTGATAGGGAGTTGTTGGCGATTGAGGAGAACGTGCGATTTTGCAGGTAGTTGGCGATTAGTTTGGTCATCGTGTCGGGTGTGTGTAGGTCTTGTAGTTTGCGGAGGAGTCCATTGTGCCAAACACGGTCAAAGGCACTCTGAAAGTCTAGAAGCACGGAGCCAGTTGAGTGTTTGGTGTTGAAACCGTTAGTGATTAGTTCAGTTTTGCGTAAAAGTTGTAGGGTTGTGGAGTGTTGTGTGCGAAAGCCAAATTGCTCTGGTATGAGAACATTGTGTCTGTGGAGGAAGGCATTCAGCCTTTTGAGTATTACTTTTTCAAAGACCTTGCTAAGTGTGTTGAGGAGGCTTATGGGGCGATAATTATGTGGATCAGTGTGGTTTTTATTCTTCTTAAGGAAGTGGAGGACTTTAGCGTGTTTCCAGGTATCGGGGAAATGTCCGCGATCAAGGGAGAAGTTGTAGATCTGTGTGATCCGGTCGAAGGCCTTAGTGGATAGGTTCTTTAGGACAATGTTCGGGATGTCATCAGGTCCTGAGGCCTTGTGGTTGGGCAGGTGCCGGATGATCCACATGACTTCCGAGGAACAGGTTTTGCGGATTTTGCAACTGGTTGGGTCTTCGGCGAAGGCAGACGAGAACCGAGGAGAAAATGTATCACGTCTACGAGTGGCAGCACCCTCGGAGTCCGGTTTCTTTTGGGTCCCCCCTCATACATATTTCCCTTCAGACACAATGGTAGTAAAGCGATACAGTAATAAAAGTAAGGTAAAGTAAGGTAAAGTAAGGTAAAAGTGAGATATTTAAAGAGCTGGACCTAATGTGATGCATTTGAAATTCGTTCTCATTTTATGAAGAGTAGAATATTTGAGCCACTTTCGTTTGAGCTTTGAAGCGCTGGAAAATGTTTACATTAGAGTACAAAAATGACCATAGGAGATTTAAATTGTACTTCACTTTTAGTTTTTTACCAAAAATTAAATTTAAATTAAACAAATGAGTGAAATACACAGCAACGGCACAGCGTTATAATCAACATTACGACCACGTAATTCACTCATTGTAGAACTTTATGTATGTTACGCAAATACAAAGCGGAAATGGAGAGCAGCCTAATTTTTCAGGGTATAAGCTTATTACTCCAATTGAATGAACATCACAGTTCATATAACAAAAACAAGATGCAGCAACTGTAACTGAAGCCAAGAGGATAACGCGGGTAATGAATACAAGCAATGATTGACTATTGTTTATGTGGCGCCGGTAATCTCGCAACAAGTTACCATGGTAACAACTTGCAGCGCCCACTTGCTTTTCCCAATACATCAGACTCCAGACTCCACTATAGTGTAGTTAACTATGCATTTGTACCTTTAGTTTTTATGTGCATTCGATTTAACTGCAGAATTGCATGAAACTCAATGTTCACCTCTTATTTTATTTATTGATTTAGCTAACTTATAAACTGATGGTTCTCCCAGTCGGTCTAAAACCATTTTGTCCAAACATACATTCAGAATAAAATAAAAAGTAAACTACTAACACTAGTCAAAAAATTATTATTTGAAACAATTCCAGTTCCAAGTCGACACCACAACTTCAATTAGATTTAATCATTAACTAAAATGAGCCATTGTTTATTTGAATATTTTACTGACAGCTTTTATTTCATATTTGCTCTGAATTCTCATACATTTCTTGTTTTATTAATACGATTCCTTAAGTTCCTTTTGACTACTCCAGCAATTCTCTCTGATACAGAAATTATGGGCCTATTGAATGAATTAGAATTTATAATAGGCAATGTTAAATAGGAATATTTTGTGAACTTGTGTTAGATGTTAATGGGTTGTATGCAGGTTTGACAATAGACTATGAAAGCATTTGGCTAGGGGTAAGATGCCATTAAGTACGATAGTTAGATACGGCTGGTTTTCAGGCAAATTCATAGAATTAATTCGGAAGCTTACGTGAGAAGTAGTATCCAAGGTTATCAGATTAGTTATGACAGGCTGCCTTGGAATTCTTGGAATATGAGATAGGATTTCTTATAAATTTACATACAGATTTTAGGTTGTAAAGCAGAAATTTCAGAGAAGCGGAAATGAGGTGGCAACGTTGGAATGGAAGCTAGTAGTCGGTCTTAGTCATTAGCAGGGCTAGGAAGTTCGTACCGCTCGCCGTTCCCTATGCAGATTGCGACCGACCTTCTCCAGGCATCCAAACAAGTCATAGATAAGAAACGCACAGCCGAGAGGCATTGAAACCGGTTGCCCGGAGGGGAAAATTGACATGAGACATTTGTAAATGCACAACTATTTGGGTAATTATGTACAACATACAAATTATTATATAGTACATATAGGTTTGTCTCCGGCTGATATCATTATTTAAATAGGCACATTGTGGCAACACCCAAGCAATTATAACGCAGATTGTAACATTTCCCGATGGAATTTAAAATAATATTCAAATAATAACATTAATTTCTTAAATATCTGAAGACTCTTACTAGAAAAAATGCCAAAGCAGAAATTTTACAACATATTTACCCATCTGCGGCCGTATTACTAAAAGCAATAATGCACCTCTGAAGCCTTTCAAATGAAAAACTCATTCTGTGTCCCTAAAACAAGATTTAATTGATTGATAATCTGTCGCAAATTCGTTAATGATTTCAGGTAATTTAGTTTCTCGATCTTGCTTATCTTTTTTCCATGTTTGCTGAACTATCCCACTGAAATGTAAATGTAAATAATGAAGTAAATAAGGACGTGAATAAGTACACTTCTATAAAACATACAATGGTTGTACAGCAAATTTAGTTGCTCATCTTTGAAGCACAACAAAAATGTTATTCGAATGTCTTCCTTACTGCCAACGTGCTCTGTCATGCAGTTACACGTGTTTTGCAGCAATGAGTTGCATTCTACGACGAATCTTGCCCTCACTCGTAGCATTGCGTTGTATAGCCATGCCTGGCCGCTCTTACATTGCTCAAAGAAATCGGTACGAACTTCCTAGGTGTGGTCATTACCAAAGGAAGTTATTAGGAGAATTTTGAAGCTCAATAGTTCATTTGGTGTAATCTTGGATACCTTTGGCTTGTTCGCTGGTAGGACAAGACGTAGCTGGATTAGGCGTCATTCTTCCTTCATTGGCAGAACCGCGTTGTGTCTGCTGGTAGATGAATCAAATACTTTAACAACTTCTCCGCTGAAGTGAGCACTGTACATGAAAGGTTTCGAAGTCACAACCACTGTCGTCTTATCTTTGAATCTAAGTAGTTCTTTTATATCAAATCTCATTGGAAGTTATTAAAATTGTAGTAGAAAGGGAACAGGATTAAAAATAACAATTGAAGGTAAAATGATCGAAGAGGTGGAAGCAAAGGAAAATGCAAGTTATTAATGTGTTTAATAATTTCAATGTAACTGTAAATTTTTGATGTAACAACAGATTATGATGGTTACGAAATATGGTCATGAAAATTGTGTAATTAAAGTTTAATGTGAACCAATGACAAATTAATGAATTGCCATAGCAACGGCAAATTCAATAACTTCAGACTAGTAAGAGTAAGCGTCATCCTGCGCATAGACGTCGTCGAGTAAAGACGCAAAATTATGATTCTATATCAAGGATGCCCCGGGTGGAGTTGCTGCTCCCATCGGGCACCTACCCAGGTGGCGGATGGGGGAAAGCTCGTCAGATATGACGGGTACCGGGGAAATGAAATACCCGGGGCGGACC
Organism: Mantis religiosa; assembly: GCA_030765055.1. Classification (NCBI taxonomy): domain Eukaryota; kingdom Metazoa; phylum Arthropoda; class Insecta; order Mantodea; family Mantidae; genus Mantis; species Mantis religiosa. The sequence continues at coordinate 100,649,780 of CM060954.1, read as the reverse complement.
AAAGGCGAAGACCATAACGGCAGTTCTCGGCGGAAGAGATAGAAGGAGTCTAAACAACGAGAATGGCGGAAGTGGTAACCTGTCTCTCAAGTGGTAATAGAGAGAGAATCTGCTGGCTTGTAGATTTTATGACGTGGGAACGTCAAGGGCTAGGAGATGTTCACACTCCGAACTCAAAGTGTAGGGAGTAGGAGGAACTCCATAGCTGGGTAAAGGCAATCCACCTAAGAGAAGGAATACCCAAGACAAACCTACTATGCAATGGGCTGGTAACCCTTTCATAGGACACTTAAATTACTCAGATTCTTCACAGTAAAGGGAAATTACAAGTAGAAGCTATCACCTCAAGAATGGATAGGTACAGAAGAAGATGGTTTGAACATGTTGGAAGAATGGATGATACAAGACTGCCAAAAGTAGTTTTCCAATATAGTCCTAAAGGAAAGAGGGACGCAGGGGGGCCGAGGAAAATATGGAAGGAGACACTGTGAAGACGGTACAACAAGGACGCTATAGAGAGTGGAAACAATAATCTGTGTAAAATCGTCGAAGAAAAATATTGTAATTGTAAAAGAGAATAGTGATGCTTCTGAAACCACATATTAATTTAGTAGTACAACGTATTTATGTTCACATCGGAAAGAAATAAAATTTGAATATTTGAAAGGAGGTTAAACAATTCTTAAAGGTATTTAGCAAATTACTTTCATCACTTCCCATCCAATACTACGCCCGAGGTAAAAAGTATTCAGGCAAGGACTGTAACAGCTGAGGTTACAGTCCAGCTCCAAGGACTGTGGCATCCAATCCCTGAGATCCTATAGCAACAGAACGCGGGCATCATCTTTAGTTCCGGTAGCAAATGTCTTCCCATACCGGGGCTTCAACATGTATGCACACATTAGATATATGACAGGAAAAGCGAAGAAGGTAGCTGCGGCTCTTGGACGACTTATGCCGAACATCGGCGGACCAAAACCAACTCTATAATTTTATACTGTGTGGCGTTTTGGCACACCTGGTTGGAGAAACCAGCATGAAGAAGAACTGTAGAAAGAGCACAACGAAGGATTATGATAAGGATAGCCAGCGATTATAGAATGGTTTCAAGTAGAACACTCCAGGTAATAGTGGGTGCTATACCTATCCACTTAGTTGCCAGTGAGCGTATACATCAGAAGGGAAATGCTTATATGACTGAAAAGAAACGTATTAGTGAAAGCGCCCTAGTTAATGTCAGAGGTTCTACTCCCATTAGTCCTGGACCCGTAGGACCAAGGACCCGGGCCTCCTTCGACCAGGGCGTCTGTCCCAAAAGGGCGCCCGGCGCCTCCGTGGGGCTTTCCATAGGACAAGACCTAGAGAATAACAAGCCCCCCTCCCATCTGGTCCTGTGGACTCAAGACGGGATGGAAGTGGATACGCCACTTACGCGCGCCAACTCCAAAATGGGAAGGCTACCGATATGACCACGGTGGGGCCGCCTGGTGATCTAGCACACCATCTACTAGCTATGCGGGAATATTAATGACTTCCCTCAAACCCGTCCGGAGACGTAATCGATCTCCCACGGGTATCGGGAACCACTGCCCCCTCGAGTCCAACCCAATCCGAACAACTCCCTATCAGGGAGGGGCTCGGCTGTTCGGCCCGAGGTTCCTCTAGTAACGTCAGAGGTACCACTAGTGCTAGGGGTCCGCAGCGCCAGCATCACGGCGGCTGAAGGGGACGGATCCCCTCAGAAAATGGCAAAATGTATGGGAGACAGAACTAGCGGTTACTCAATAGACTAAAAAAAGCTCATCCCAAAAATTAAACCATGGATTAATAGGAAACATGGTGAAGCTGATTTTTAATTGACCCAATTTCTGTCAGGGCATGGAAATTTTAAAGTATATTTGTTTAAAATATAATTAGCAACAAACGAAAACTTCTGGTACTGTGGGGAAAGAGATACTCCGGAACACACAATTTTAAAATGCTGTAAATGGAGGGAAATTAGACAAAAAAGCATTGAAAAGCTGAACCAAGCGTTACACACTAGAAATATAATCCCAGTAATGTCGGACAATATACAAAATTGGACTACAATACAAGACATGATAGTCAATATTTGCCCGCCTCGGAAGCGTGGTGGTAGAGTGTGTGCCTCACGTTCAAGAGGTCCCGAGTTCGAATCTCAGTCAGTGTGAGTTTCCTGGGTAGGGCTTTTTCCAGGGTTTTCCCTTACCCTGAAAGACGAATGTCGGGTACCTCTATGCTCTATGAACCCTGGGCTCATTGAGCATCATTTCGCCCATTCCATTCATCGTCCGATGTGACCTAACGTGGGATAACGTAAAATTACAGCAACAAAAAAAGTCAATATTTAAAATCTAAAAAAACGGGATGAAGCATAGTAACAAATATAGGTAGCAGCAGTATGAAGTAATACCGAGAGGTCTCTCCATAGTGTTGTGAGGTATATTGGTTAGGTTTTAGTGGAGGGCCCACGCTTACCAGTGAGACTGGTGTGCTCAGACATCCCCCCCACCAAGTACAGAAAAAAAATCAATCCCTGGGGTGGAGATCATCGCATCTCCATCCTATTTGCGATAATGTCGCAGAATTCACACCAACGCATACCTTGAGATAGGTTTCTCTGCTAAAGTGGGAAGGAAATGTTATAGCTTCAAGTTCTCGCAAAAGAAAATAACCGCTTCAACTTCCAGCAGCATCATGCAGCACAAATTTTCCATATTCATTCAGTTCTGTACATACGGACACACTGTTTCCTCAGGTTGCAATGCAAAATATTTAGCATTATTCCTTTTGGTCGAAACCAAGGCGTTCCTTCTCTCCTACTTTTAGTACTTCTTAGTATAGGTGATACAGGTATAAGCGGAGCTCATACCAAAAGGGACTGTGATCTATATAGTTCTATTGTAGTAACAAGCTCGGGAAGAAGTAATTAAGGAATGAGCTACAGGAGGCTAGAGGTCGCAAGTGTACAGCCACAGAGACGAGCTGAAATCCTAAACAGTTCCAGGCATGAAACTCCAACTCACACTTGGAGCTGCCTAGAGAGATCGAAGTAAAACCCTTCGATAAAACTATTGGGATTGAGGGTAGGATTTCATTACGGACGGGATTCGGTACGTAGGCCACCATGCTTGGCTCATTATTCCTATGCCACCAATTGGGGCACCCCCGAGAGGAAGGATGAGGCGAAAGAGACAGAGGGCGGCCGACCCAAGGAGCCACGACAGTACAGAGGGCAGGGTCCCTACAGTTTACTTGGATAGAGACTTCCCCCGAGAGGCCAGGACAACGGACACACTCCCCTACTGCGGGGCGGCAACGAGCCCAGCAGTCGAGCCCTAAAGATCCCTGGCTGGCGGTCCCGAAATTGTCCCAGCAGAGGAGCGGAGACCGGCAACCGACCTACCGGCGGAGGAAGTAGGTTTCTTCAGAGCATATCATCCTGTTATGCACCGCCCAGACTCCCGCTGACCCTTCTAGCCTCAAAGAGACCACCAGATGAGAGATGATGTGAAATGACAATGGAAATGAAATGGAGGGACAAGAAATCCGGGGAATGTATATAACCTACCCATCATTCATCTAGCGACCCGGGAAAAACCCTGAAAAATCCATGGGTCAGGTAGGTCGGCCACGGGAATCGAACCAAGGCCTCCCGAATGCGGGCCACAGACGAAACCGCCTGAGCCATCCCGCTCTATAAACAGTGATTAACTTCCTTTTGAAGCAGCTAATTGAAATGTTTTTAAGATTTTAAGAAGTTTTTTAGTTTTAATATGCCATTAAATAGCTGTAATGATATATTATCAAAGCTGCTTTGTGACTTGGTGAACTTACATCTCTATAGTATAAACTATTAGACCTTGTAGGATAGCTGTGAATAACATTGCGATAGGTAAATTCATGCAACTTTTCCTTTACATAAAGAATACAGTTCGAAACATAAATACAAGGACATATAAGTATCCCCAGTTCAATAAATAGTGGTTTACAGAGAGCATATAATCCTCACAGCCCTCTGTTGTAAAATGAGTAGCCCTTTTGCGTTGGTATGGTTACCTCACTAATATTATAGGTATGTGTATGTATATAACATAACTAAAATCGAAAATTCGATTAAACATTATACTTAGCATTGCTCAGTGCATATCCCACAAGAGTGGAGTACAATGATTTTCAAGAGAATGCCCTCACCTATGATTCCTGTACAAGAAGAAAATCCGTTACTTTAATTTTCTAAAGAAAACAAATCTGTGATTATTTTGGTTCAATTACCATATGTATAAGGTACTTTATTACATATAAATGTAAACCATGAATTTTCTGGGAATAGTCTCTGAAGTCCTCTTCATGCATAATGACTTAATACACCCAAAGAGACATGAGTTAAAATCTTAGTGCAGAAAAATGCACAATTCTTTAAAGCATACAGTTTATGTCAAATAAGTTTATTATAGCGTTAAATGTTTCCAAGCTTATCTTTGTAACTGCTTTAAATTATCAAATTCTTATACTTTATTCAAGTCGTAAATTGATATTCGTTTTTTTTCTCCTGGCCATGCAAGGTATACGAAATTTTCAAGCCATTAGTTAGCAGTCCACTGCGAGTATCAATTTAGTTTACTGTATCTTATAGAAGTGAGCGGAGAAAGTCTGAAAATGCAACACAAAAGATTTTATAGGTAGATTTTTAAGAGGTCAGCATAAATAATTAAAGTTTTAATTATCATTTTTATACATATATTTTGAAATGAACACATCTGGTTATAAGGAACTGTTCTTGCTGTTTTCGTTAATGACCTAATTCGCTGCACCTTTACTAGGTGCATATTGAAGAGATGTCGCCACATGAGGGTAACCTTCATTGTATCAGAAACACACAGGTGCCTCTGACAATGCCCTTGGTAGGGCCTCGTCAGAGTAATTTAGAAGCTGAAAGTGAGAGACCAGCTCCACAGTCGTCTGATGGCCAAATAAATGATCACTCCGGGCAACTATACTTCCTTGTAGCAACTGGTTTTGGAGAAAGTTCCATCACTTTCACTTTAGAGCGAAACGAGTTTGAAGGTAGATTATATTCTTTCCCCACGAAGCAGAAATATACGTATCTGTCATTACAGATATGCCGTTTCAGGAGGCCTAAGCGCAGGCATTTGTTTACAATTACGACGGTATGATTGCATGTGAACGCTTTTCAGCTAATGTACGATCTCTTGATATTTTATTCGTTAATCAGAATACATTTTTAAAACCGCTCAAAATAATAATAAAATATCTGTTATTATTTTCCCCTACATTCACGATTACTTTCTCTACTGTTTGTTCCCCTCAAACATTTTACACTAATGTTTCAGCGGAAATCACGTCTTGTGGTTCCATTCCGGAGGACGGTGGAACGTGCGTACTTATTTTTGTGTGTGTATATATGTGTAAAAAATACCAAACTTGATGATAACATTCAGAATCCTTCAGGTACTTTTTCACTCCAAATCATCCTTTAATGGAGATGCTTTATGTTTAATTTAAATTACATATATTTAACATATATGAATAAAATGTGTGTTTGGGAAAATCCTGTAAAGTCAACCTGATTCTGAACTACCTTTGTATAATTGGTATAATGTAAAAGATAAACGATATTCTAGTAAACAAATTAAACCTCTTTGAATCATTCAATTTATATCAAATAATAGTTTGTGTCATTAACTTTCGAGATTTTTTCTCATAGTTTCAACCTTCAAATACCTAATTATTTTCAAATGTCAAACTGCTTTTTCTGGGAGTCATATAAAAGGAAAGGAATTCTGAAGCCTTGAAATAGTGAGATTTTACTACCGTTAAACCCTGTATATTCCAAGGGCAGCTACAATTTATTGCACAGAATGCATATAGACGGCCATGTTGTAACAACAGAAAACAGAGTTTAAAAAATAGTGTGACTTTGTGGGTTCGTGAAATGAAAAGTCCAATTACACCACTCAACAATGTTCTTTATTTCCACCGACTTACAGTTTAACACTTGCCAATTACACAGTATTACGTGCTGCACACAATTACAATTGACCAGTTCGTCCGTTACAACTTCACTTGTACTCGCGATTACATAAACTCCGTTACACATACACAGTTCGTACAGTCTTCCGTTGCACAATCCTTTCGTTCATTAACACGCCACTGACTAACTCTTACACCAAGAACTGCGACTGTCTCCTCACTCACTGACAAAACCAACTCACTGACTGACTAAACCAAAACCAACTAAAACTTCGTCTGTCTGTAACCTTCTTTATATAGGAATATCGCCGGTTTCTAGTGACCAGGAGAATGTTCCAGATTACGTAATTTCTGGAACCAGGTGGACAGAAACAGACGGCACACTGATGTTTTTCCTCCCAACCACTGCCTGTCACCACTACAAGACAAACGAGGGGGAGGTGTGGCTAACGCGGTCCTCCCCCTGCCTTCCGTTCCCAGCTGGTTCACAGGGTGTTCCAGCGCTCCCGTTACAATAGCAATCGATACTGTTATAATTATTTGTTTTTTTTAATTCCCTTTAGTAAATACCTCAGATGTGTATATAATGAAACTCCTTAATAACCTTTATTTTCATGCTATAGATGTATGCATTGAAACTTCTAGATGTCTAAACCGGATAATAACCTCTCGCAAAAGGGTTTTCTTTATTTCATTTCTATTTATGTTTGATTGATTGATTTGTATATAAGGGCGCTCAACTGCATGGTCATCAGCGCCTTTCAAAGAACTAATTCTTGGCAATAGCCAGATATAAATTATTCAAAATTTAAAAAACAGATCAAAACAAAATGACAGTAAAATAAATGGTTAAAAATAATAATAAAAAGTTATAATTACCAATAAAATACCAAAGGGCATAAAAATTACTACTTTCAATATCAACTTGCCATGACAAAAGCTACCTGCCCAGAGGTGGTCGAACCAATCTGTTCCTTTTCTTTGGGGCTGGGCTAGCACTTTCAGCAGGTTTTTCCTGCCTTTTCCTTACTGTCGTTTGGGCAGTGAGGACAGGATCTACCAGCTCCATATCCTCAATGGAGGAGGATGGCTTCCGCACTGGTAACTTCGAATCTAGTCTCTCGACAGGATCGGAAACTGCGACCGGCGAAGATGGAAGTCGCCGGTCGGCGTCCTCTCCAGATGATTCCTCAGACGTTGACGGAGATGTTTGCGGACTTTTGTGCTGGCTAGCTTTCCTTTCACTGGTCTTACTATTTTTCTTGAGGAAGTCAGTTTTGGCATACGAGGTCTTAAATTTCCTTGGCGATACCTTATATATTACCGGTTCACATGTTCTTGAAGTAGATGCTTTCGGCGGAGACTTGATTGAATCCTTCTTAGGACTGGACTTGGTCGGCGCGCTCACTGTTGTTCGTGCTGGTGTTTGTTGCTTTGGCTGTGATCTTGGGGTAATTGATCTTTCGGTATTACTTTCCCGTTTATTTCGCAGGTTTCTGTTGCGATTTCACGTCTAGGTATCGGCTTAGCTGCAACTAGGTACAGAAGGTTGACGAATACGCAAGAGTTTCCGGGCTTCCACGAAGGGTACCCTCTCTCTTACCCGGATCTCTTGGATCGCCTTCTCCTCCATAAAACGGGGACATTCTCTGAATAATTCCCCACTGCAGTTAACACACGTTGCGGGTGAAGTGCATGCATTGTCATGTTTGACTTCCCCGCAGTCAACGCGAGTAGCAACTCCATTACATGAATCACTCGTGTGGCCAAAGCATTTGGCTGGCATTTATAACACCTCAATGGATTGGGTATATACTGCCTCGCCTCAATAGCTTCATACCCTGCCTTAATCCTTTGCGGGAGATCTACCCGATCAAAGGTAAGAAACAGGGTGTGATTGGGCACTAATTCACCTCGTTCTTTGCGGTGAACTCGATATACACTATTCACACCTTGTTCCGCCAAGTTTTCCTGAATCTCCTCATTGGACATATCGTCCAATGCGCTGGTATTTACAACACCACACGAGGAGTTCAGGGTCCTATGCAATTCAACGCGCACGGGATATCTCGCAAGCATATTGGCTTTCAAGATTTCTACAACCTGCGTCGGAGAAACTGCTTCGTCCAGGAGCGTGCCATTGCGAGATCGAGTACATGACTTTACAGGGCGGCAATATTATCTAAACCCTTCTGAATAATGAACGGGTTCACGGTAGTAAACTTTCGACCTTCCTCAGTTCTACAAATAACTAAATAGCGAGGACCACAAAACTCATCTTTTTCCTTTTCTATGTTTAATTTTAGGATTTGCTATAAGAAATTGTATGTGTTTCATCCCCCAGTGCTCCCCACCCACCACGGTGCCCAACAAGGTGTCATCCCACTGGGATATAGCGGGCTCGCCGTCCCACTCACCCTGGAGTTCGGTACAGTACCTAGTCCTGGCCGATTGATTAGGGGTGGGTTAGTCCCTAACCTTCCATTTAGGCGAAGCAGAAAACAAAGTAGTGTATTGGAAATGCGCACCCTCCCCGAATTCAGAAGAACACTGGAACGAGCTCAGATGCGCATCCCTCAACCACCAGGGCAAACCTTTCCACCGACACGGGTCTCCACGCACGGCCTACACGTGGGTGGGTTGTCTGACCCCTCACCACGAAGAGGAACCCACATCGAGGGTGTCAGGGTGGTTTGGGACCCCGGGATCACCAATTCCCTTACCTACTGCAGTAGGCCCCTGGAGGGTTCTATTTATGTTATAAATTATAATCAAGCTAGTTAGCAGGCCTCACCAAACAATTATATAAAGAGAAAGAAATGTTAACATTCGAGATCACTAATTAGATAATTTATATTAACCAGAAAATTATTTTTTATTGATTGTGAAGACTGTGTGTCTTAAGATAAACTTGATGGTTTTCAAGTGCAGAATCGTATTTCATTTTAGTTTGTCAAGAGTTTCTGCATTATGTGAACATTATGTTAAGACTTTCGGAGAAGATAGACGTTTCACGACATTTTATATCATTTTCGTTATTTGGAATGTTGGGGCTTGTACAAAATTACAATTATAAACTGGATACCTCTTTGACGTGGGGTCCTCCACACCTTAAGCAACGGAAATTCCGATTACAAAAGATGCTGGAGTGATTGAACCACAGCGATGACATTGGGGTGGGGAGGGGCAGTGCTCCTGACGGCTTCGAACTTCAGGTAGGATAGGATAGGATTCACTATAAAACACTATTGATTATTGTACAATAATTTCATAAAGAATGGAGAGGTAAATAAAATTATTAATTTCTGGAGTTCAAAAAGCTAACCGTGCAGCGTCAGATAAGCCAAGATTACTTAGGAAAAATTATATGAATGTATTACATCACAAATGCTTCCTTTAAATTTATGGTTTGATTCGATTAGGGATCTAGGAACCCCACTTGCCCAATATTAACATTGGTAAAGCTAAAGATGGCCAGACATTGTAATGTGTAAATCAAAAATACAAAATTAGTACAAGATGTAAAACCGATTAATTTGAGATGAAACAGGAAAGCCACTTCAAAGTACAAAAAACTTGTGATTACTTTACAGAATTCCCTTTCTGGTTATAATGTTTTAGATCACTTAACTGAACTTCCAAATCATGCTTTTTGTCTGCTCGACCTTCGTTCTCGAAAACATTCACCAACTTTCATTAAATGATTAGTTATCTAAAAACGTTAGCACTTGTGGCATTACCCGCCTCGGTAGAGTGGTGGTAGCGTGTATACCTCACATTCAAGAGGACCCGAGTTCAAATCTCGGCCAGGGTGAGTTACCTGGATAAGGTTTTCTCCGGGTTTCCCTTTATCCTGGAAGACGATTGTCGGGTAACTCTAAAGTCTATGGACTCTACGCTCATTTGAGCATTTTCACCCATTCCATTCATCATAAGATATGACAACGTTGGAGGACGTAAATGAGGAAAAAAAAAAAACAACTTCTGGTATTATAAAAAGTAGAAGGATAAAATTGTATTCATATATATCAGATGCATGTATCAATAAGATCTAGCAGTAGGTATATATTTCTTGATCAATTAAAACAATTGCAGGCTTGTGGTTAATGTACCAGTTGTTTTAGAGAGTCAGCAAAAGCTTTGTGTTGTTTTTCAGTGTTTCTTTTTCTCTTGTTGCACATATAACTTCTTATTGTGTCGTTAAGAATTACATGAGCATTTCTGCAAAGTTAAGCATGTATTATAGGTGGACTATTGTTAGAAGTTAGTGGAAAATACGAAATGGTGAGTACACCAAGAATGGAGAAGCCCGTGGTGTGTGACATTATTGGAATGACCTCACTAGAGAAGTTAATTCCTTGCTTCACGGATATAACTGTGATATTTAAATGTAAACCCAAACTATTATTATGTACTTCAAATGGGAAGAGTTCTGGAGTCCAGCTAATCAGATGCCGTATCACACTCAGCGTTGCCAGCTTGTTACCCCACTCCTTTTATATTTTCCTCTCTCTCGCACACTTATACAACATGCAGGTCTGCTTGGCGCTAGATGTAACGGTAAGCGAATTATATTTTACAAACTTTTACAATGATGCAGTTGCCAAAATCAAAATTGGAAAAAGCATTTTCGCAAATTATGTATATTTTTAAATACTATAACTACAATTATAGTTTATGAATTACCTGATTTTCTAATCGAAATGTGGGACACGCTTGTTTTACCTACACCACACGCTTCAGCAGTAAGCCGTTGAGCATTTTTTAAATCGAGCTGATTTCTATATTCCTCATTGCCCAATTTTTGAAGAGCGTGTACACCTTAAAAACAATACTTAGAGCCTGACTTTGCAATAATTACCTTTTGACAGGCCACTAAATTCACCGCTAGAAGCCATTGCACTATTTAACTCTTACTCTACTGTTGTGTAAAGAACAACTGAATGATATTGATCTGAACTCTCCAGAGTAAATAAACACTTCTTATTCAGCATTCATTCATAAACAGAAGCATACAGCATTCCACAGGCTAACAGGAAATGAAGTGTTTGCTCTTTCTCGAATTTAACACCTTGACTTATTCACAGTAATTCTTTTACCACGTCATGCAGTAGTTCAAATTTCAGTTCTGAGTAATGAAAAGTATAAGTACATACATACACACCAACCACTTTGAACTCTCTAGAGTAAATAGAGATTACGAACGATTCATAAACAAAGCTATAATGTGACCAGACACGTTCTGCCAGGGCAGCAGGTAATTTATTGTTTCCCCTCGCTCGAATCGGCTTATTCAAAGTAATTCTTTTGTCACGTCATGTCAAACATTTACGTTTCAGTTCTGAGTAATTACAAATATACGTACACGCATACATGCCAAATTCATACAGTGCTTACGTCGCGATTTATTGTTATAATACAGGTAATAGTGTTTTATTTATTTGTATTAGAAAAACTATTTGAGCTAAAAATATGGGGTTTTCATGGTTATGTTTGATACATTACTCTCTACCTTCAACATGGATCAGTTTTGGGGAAATCTGAATAGTATTTCATACAGATTGATTAGGTTGGCGCTCCTCACACACCACTTAGCGGGAATGCAATACGACACCGCAGGACTCCGATTGGTTGCTTACCTAGCGCTCAAGGACAAACACCTTCCCATTTGAAACAAATAATAGACGATTACAGTAAGTAATTACAGATATACCTTAGATTCTAAAAGCATCTTGAAAATATTATGTTTGTCTTGTATAAAACTGAGCCGTAAGATAGCAAAATATTTTAGCCTGAGTGTTTTCTACTACTTTCCCTATGTTTGGCTCTTTGTGTATTTCCTAATCTCTGAAAAGCTTGCTAGCTGTTCCTGCTGCATTTCTAAGGCATATGTAAGTGCATATATAGGTGTGTATTATGGCATTTGTAAGTGTACAGTTCGATAAAGTGATCTTATACAACACAGAAGTATTGTTATTATGTGTTTTAAATGGGATGATGTTTGTCCTTGAGCGCTGCTAGGTGAGCAACCAATAGGGAGTCCTGCGATGTTGTCGTATTGCATTCACCCTAAGTGGTGTGTGACGAGCGCCAAACTCCCTAATAAATACTATTCGCGCTAAGACAATTCAGATTTTGCAAAAACTGATCCATGAGGAAGGAGAGAGTATGTATTTAACATAACCGTGAAAACACCATATTTTTAGCTCAAATAGCTTTCCTAATAAACTTGATACCATTATATTATAACAATCCATTGCGACGTAAACACTGTAATGAACATCATTATTGGTTGGCATGTATGCGTGATCGTATATTTGAAATTACTCAGAACTGAAACGTAAACATTTGACATGACGTGATAAAAGAAATATGTACTTTGAATAAACCAAGGTGTTTGTTAAATTCGATGAGAGGAAACGATGCATTGCTTGCTAGTCTGTCAGAACGTGTCTGGTCACATTATATCTTTGTTTATGAATGGTTCGTAATCTCTATTTACTCTAGAGTTCAAAGCAGCATTATTCAGTTACTCTTCCATGAAAAAGTGTATCAGCTGGATCAATGAGATTCGATCCACCTCCCTGCCCCCCTTTACTACTGTTAGAACAATCCATCGAGTTAATGTGGGCTCAAATTATATTGCAAGCAAAAACAATATTTTTAAACTGACTGACGTTGAACGACTTATTCACGAAGAAATTGGCAAGGAACACAAGAATGGGAAAACTGCGTGAGACATCAGATAAACTACAAGAAGACGACTTTTGGAAAGAAATAGCACGTAACGAGATTTTGGTACCTATCATAAATTTGAAGTATTCAGACGTTGAAGACAATGACGATGACAAATTATCTCTTTACGTAACATTCACAGCTATACGGATGCACCGCTGCTGTTTCCATTGCATTAGAAAGATAGGTAATTCATAAAATATAATTAACTTTAAACTAAATATTTAAAATATTTGCGTAATATACGAATATTCATGTTATAAAACATTGGAAAATTCAGTTTGCGTTCCCTTACGTCTAGCTCCACGAATACTCACAAGTGTGCGAGAGAGAGATATATAAAAGGAGTGGAGATAAAGAGGTGGTAACGGTGAAGGCTCTAACGCATTTGATTCGCCACAGGCCAGAACTCTTCCCATTAGAGACACATAATAGAAATCTAACCATGGTTCGCTTCGCCAGTAGAAACCGTTAGCTGTACCTTCCCCGATTTTAACAGAGTGACAGAAATTATTAGCGTTCGTAATCATTTCCAGTTATTCATCTGTTTTTCTCTCTTTACTTTTTGATATGTCTGTAATCGCAAATACCAAAAGCTAAAAAATGGGATACTTGAAAGATAGGCTTTGTTTTTCTTTTGCTCCCGTTTTTAAGAGGATTTTATAATAGAAAAATGGAGTATATGTAAATGTGTAACACCTACTGGTTTTGTAACTCATCACGTTTCAAAAAGTACAAAAAGAGCTAAAAGAATGGTTGTTGGTGGTTCTTGAGCAGAATATAAAGTACTGTGCACCTACTTAACAATCCAAATCGATTGAAACTGGAGGCAGTCAGTCTTTCAAAATGGAGAAATAATAAAGTCTCAAAGCTTATCCATTCCTATGATCAGAACTAACCACGATATACATATATACAAACACGACAACAAATTAACATAGCTGCTTAAAAAATATAACCTTTACAAATTTCTCAAGTAACTCCTTTTTTCACATGAATTATGTACATAAAGTTTCAAATAGCTTAATAATAAAGGAGGTGTTTCGGGTTTTTCACTTCACTCCATTGTGAAACCTGATTCACAATAATCCGAAAACGCAAACCAGACCGGAAGTGCCAACCGGAAGCCAATAGCATGTAACATTTTAGTTCACAATAACCCGGTAACGAGAAAGAGAATGCATACTGATGACCACTTTGATAGCAAAGCGGAAAGTCGATTTTGCGTATTGGGATGTAATTTGCAACTGATCAATGATGCTTTTCCACCTGTTCCCGATTCAGGCAAAAATACAGGTTGTCCAATCTGAATTCCATAAAGTACACATTTTTTCAATACTGTTTGCGATTCATTTAGCCGTATCTAGCTTCATGCATTTATTAACAACATGAATTAAGGTAATTTATGGTTGGTTCTTTGTTAATTTTTATCAGATTTTGCTATTCGCTGTAACTTATGATGAAATAGCAATTTTTGAGTTGCATACAATCGCACCAAAGATGATGATTTCGTTACAACCAACGCTCAATGGATCCATGTGGAATACATAATTTTCATAATTTTTTCCAGATTCATTTTTCAAGCTTACGACTGGACAGAGCTCTAGTCACTGTTTCATCTCTCGGTTACCTTAAATAATTTTACAGTAGTGAGAGTTTAATACCCAAAAGAGAGATTTGATACGCTATGCCCGGGAACAGAAAAAAGTTGTTCAGAAAAAAAAAAACACAAAGGTTTTCTTGTCATTCTTCAGATTTTAATGAACTTCCCTTTAATTGTGAACACCGACAGAATATATAATTTTAGGTTTATCTTCCTGTACTGGTTATCATTCTCTGTTATTATGAACTGTCTTAACTACATCCTTGGGAAGAGTGCTTAGAAAACTGCATATTCTGTTCACTAGAGCGGCACTTTATGTATATGACATGACCTTTCATGCTTGAGCAGAAAGATGACTTATAGGCACTTCAAAAACCATTTATAAAATGGTATTTTTTATTATATAATAGCAAAAATACACGTCAAACATAATCGTTTATTCAAAGTTGAAAACCAGAATACAGAAGGTAAGAAAATTGTAACACAATGAGGTAGGATTAGGATTACTATGGAGGGGATTCAGCACAGAAACCTGTGGTTTATTGTACTTAAGTGCCCCCGGGAGGAGGGAGGTGGTAAAAGGAGATAGAGGGCGGCCGATACAAGGAGCAACGACAGTACAGAGGGCAAGATCTCCGCTATTTACCAGTTGGAAACTCTCTCGGCAGGCGAGCATAACCAGCAACCCATCCGCCGTGAACCGCAAACGGCCCATCAGGTTGGTCCTGAGACCGAAAATCGTCCTACCGAAGGAGAAGGTGTTTACTTGGAGCATATCATCCTGCCATACACCGCCGAGTCACTTGCCGACACTTCTAACCTGACCAAGTGATATTACGTGAAATGATACTGGAGATGAAATGGAGGGACAGGAAATTCGGGGAAGGTATTTACCCTACACAGCATTCCCTGGCGACCCGGGAAAAGCCCAGAGAAACCATGAGTTAGGTAGGTCGGCCACGGAAATTGAAGCCGGACCTTTCGAATACGTACCACCTGAGCCAGCGGAAGACTGCTTCGAGAGTTGTGACGTATTTCAGCCGGGAGTGAGGCCTGCAGTGCATGTGACGTTAGGCAAGAGCCGTGCAGCAACAAGTTGCCTATATAAATGGCGTTGTGAGTACAGAATCTGTGGGTTCAGTCAAGTTTAGCGCACTCGATGACAACAATGTAGCTGCCATGTACCTAATGAAACTGTTAAATTTACAGTGTGAGAATTTATTGAAAGAAAAATATACACACAAGAAAGAACTTGGCTGATTTTTATAAGAATGTCCCCCAAACCAGATTTCTGAGGTTGTATTCACTTGCCGCACGGACATTGTGTATGGTTGGCACACATGTGTGTGAACAATTTTTTTCTGTTATGAAATTAGCTAAGTCAAAACCCCGAAGTATCTTGTCGGATCACAATCTAACATGCAGTCTTCCATTACATATTTCCCAGACATTACGTCTTGACATAGATAAACTAGTTAAAAAAAGGAATGGGTTTCCTCTAATTTGTAGAGAAAATTACTTGATACTTTATTTTATTTCCTTTGTAATATGCCTGTCCTTCAGATAAACTCAAGTTTCAATTTTTATATATTTGCTCATAGTACACAGCCAAAATGTAATTGTTTATAAACTATGACCAATTGTGTAATTAAAGCAGTCAGCATTAATATCACAACACCCAAGACGAGCTGTGCATATTATTAACACTCCTGTATTTTTCTACCCGCACACATCAAACTATTCCTTCCCCTTCGACAGCAATAATCAGCGGTGACGTCACTCGCTAACCTGCCTTTCGTTCGGGAACATATTTTCCGGTGAGAACTGTCGGAGGTGACGTCAAATATGATTTCCCCTGGCCTGAGTTATCCCGCTCGGTACAATGAGGTTAATTGAATACTGGTTCGTCCACTCTTTAGAACCAATTGTAGTAAAACCATACGTAAATTCAAACACAAGGTTAGGAATATTCGATTAATTCAGTAGTACCTGAAGTTGCTTGGTGATACTTACGTCATTGCTTGTTTTGGAAATAAAGAACACAACACATTTCCAGTTCACGGCGAAGACTAATGCGTTCATACAGTCACTTTGCCAAGTAGACCGAAAACTTGTTGATTATGTAACCGAGGGCATGAATAATTCCTACAGGCTCTCAAACCATGTTGAATTTTTAATCTTCATTCCTTCATTTTGTCATTTCTTTCACTTCATAGATGAGGATTATGAATATTCCTACTTTACAGTAATTTCATCATATCTGGTTCCATCTTGTCTATCCATTCATAACAGAGTTCTAAGAAGTCTATAAATCAGTATGCACTACTTTTAGGTTATTCTATAGTTCGGCCGCTCTATCTCCGGCTCTGACATTTCTCGTGAGGGGAAAGCAGGCTGTTGCCAGTTCTTTTGCGGGAATTTTAAGCAGCGGAACAATGCGTATTTTAAATATTTCATGTATTTGCGTGTTTTCACGAACCAGTAGCCATATTATTAAACTAGCGATAATATAACTTACGAATACTAAAAATCGGAATTCACGCACGCAAAATAGACCAAAGAAAGTTCACATGCGCAAGCAGTTAAAACCACGTGGCTCAAACAAATTTAGCTTGGCAACAAGGTGTTGGGTTCGGTAGCCACGCATAGCAGCGATAATGCTGATTGGCACTAGCAGACAGTTTTAACTTCTTGACCACAACAACGGATGTAGAGACTCCCAGTACTACCAACAGATGCAGTTAGTGTGTCTGAAAGGTGGAGTTGTAATGTATATATTGCATGATAAAGACATTGTAAGTTGTATTTCAATGTTTTAAAGCTAATACAGTCCTATATTTTCATTCTAAAGATAATTTTGAGGATATGTTTTCAATTGCTCATTACTGTATGTTGGTACTATTTGCTTTCCCCCTCCACCTCTTGCAATCGCAAAACGTCAGAGCCGGAGATACAACAGCCGGACTGTATTTTATGTGATTTTGCAATTTTCATTCCTCTACCAGGTATCTATAGCACACAAGAAAAAGTTTTGTATCACATCTAAAATTTCTATGTTGAAATTTCACTGAAAGTGCGTATTTTTTGTCTCCTTGAACCCAAAAAAGGAGAAATTTTAGAAAAAGATCAGTAGGCCGGCAAGTTGTCAGTGCAAGTGCGTACGCCTTTTGGGGGGGGGGGTAGACTCTGGAAGAGTCCACGTCGTTTCCACGGCCGGTTTACAATGGTGTCACGGAACATGTCTCTTTAACTTCGTCCAACTGAATCCTCTCACGCTCGCCTCAGTAGCGTAGATGATAGTGTGTCTGTCTCACGTTCAAGGGGCCCCGAGTTCGAATCTCGGTCAGGGTGAGTTACCTGGATAAGGTTTTTCCGGGGTTTTCCCTCATCCTTAAAAACGAATGTCGGGTAGCTCTAAGCTCCATGGACTCCGGACTCATTTCAGCATCGTTTCACACATTTCATTCGTCGTCCGATATGACTTTACGTTGGAGGACGTAAAAAGAGTGTCCTCTAATAAGAATAAGAATGAGAATGTTCACACATTTTGTATTGTTTCATGTATTTCGTGCATATTCACATTGGGAATCCATCCTTTTCTCGCACACTGTAATGTGTGGGAAAAATTGAGTCTCCTAATTGACTCATAATTAAGTCTCAGTTACTAAACGTGTACAGATATAGATAGGTATGTGGGAGCTAGAATCCCAGACATCATTTTGACTTTCTTTTATTGTAGAATTAAATGTGTTACGTACATTGTAATATAAATTACAATTGGAAAGATTTACTTTCGTTTACTCTGTAAACTAACCTAAGTAAATGTTTATTCCTATACGTAAGATCAAATAAAAATAGAAATTAACTTAGTATCTGATGTGTAAACCCTCAGTTTCTATTACTCTCATCATTCTGCGGGGAATGGATGAGACCCAATTCCTTGTGAAATTTTCACGAGAGGATACTTTGCATTATATGCCAGCTTCATTCATAACAGTTGAATGAGCCTGTGTTTTTACACAACCAATATTAAGACAACTTTCTAATAACATTGCATTTATTTAGAAAACGACAAAAATGTGTTATTTTCGTTTTTATAAATGAATGTGTTTAAAATAATACGAGAGCTGTTCAATAAAGAATAGCCACAATTGCTTTTTGACAACGTACCTTTACTCATCCTCATAATTTTGATGGTCCTTCTCAAAATAGTCTCCCGTGAATGCGACGCACTTGTCTCAGCGATTCTGCCAGTCTTCAAAGACATGCTGGAAACTATTTTTCAGAGATCCTTCAAAATCACCTCCACAGCCTTCACCACTGCTTCTGATGATGGATAGTTCCTCCCACGAAGGCTTTTCTTCAAGTTAGGAAATAGAAAAAAGTCACATGGGGCTAAATCCGGACTATAGGGAGGGTGAGGGAGGCACTTCATGTTCATGCGGCCGCGCATTATCGTCGTGCAGCATCCAGCCTGCTTCACGAAAATGTGGTCTTTTGCGCCTGATATGGACTTGCAATGTTTTCAGACATCCCTGTAGTATTTTCCAGTTACTGACGTGTGTGCAGGTACAATATGCTGATAAACCGTTCCATGAATTTCAAAGAATGAGATGACCATAACTTTCCCAGCAGAAGCAACCACTTCTGCTTTTTGGGGGGTTTGGTGAGGAAGGAGATTTCCACACTGAGCTTTTCTGTTTGCTCTCAGGATCAAAATGATGTAGCGAAGTTTCATCAGCAGTGATTACGTTAACTGCATACAGACCTGCATGCGAATGTCCTTTTGTTCGGGAATCAACAGTCTTGGAACCCATCGCGCACAAACACGTCTCATGTGTAATATTTCTGTCACCAACGTGTGGGTGGCAACCAATGAAATGTTCAGTATTTCAGAAAGTGATCTTAAGGTAATTCGTCGATCCTCTTTCGCAATGGCAGCAGCAGTGTTGATGTTTTCTTCCGTAAGAGCAGTAACTGGAGCACCGGGTCCACCTTCCTTTGAAATTGATTGTCTCCCCTCTTTAAACATTTTAAACCATCTTAGAGCTGTGCTGTAGGGAAGAATAGACTCTCCATAGGCCTCCTGTAACATTGTATAGGCCTCAACTGAAGATTTTTTTGAGACGAAAGCAGAATTTTAAAGCCGCATATTGTTCCTCGCGTATTATCTCCATTGCAGCAGTAGGCGATACTGAACATGTCCGAACTTGCCTGTTTCTCACAGGCGGGAACCACGAGTACCAACAAGGAAACTACTGCGGCGTGTTTGTTTCACATTAAGATAACAGAATATAATAAGACTGAATTTTAGTGCGATAAATTATGACCGTAAAAAATTATGATCATTATTTATTGAACAACCCTCGTATTATTTATCTTTTGAAAGAAAAATATAAGACATTGCTATTAAAGTAACAATAAGAAAATGAAACATGCACATCAAGGATTCTAACTCATGTTTGTCCACTTAGAGACACATGCGTTATATTGGAAAAGTTGTTCTTTCACGGACAAAAGCCACGCCATGCTTTTTACACAGCGCTACACTCCCGCAGACTACCCCAACTTCAGCTTCCGAGGCCGAAGGATAGAGTGGACTGACTGTCCAGTACCTAGCAGTCAAATTGGTCAGAGGTCTAACTTTTAGCCAGCACATCAGGGCCTATCGGCGAAGGTGCAGGGAACAATTGCTTCCCTGTGTCCAATGCTGGGGTCGGCCTCGCTCGCTCGTGCTGGCTGGCTGTATACAGCCAGAAGGTTTTTGCTGCGTGCCCACCCCTTAGGGTTTTACCGCAGGTAGAATTAGAATTGAGTTTGTCGGATGAAGGTGATGTAGGTTTTTGATGGGGAGTAAATTTAAAGGTTACCGAAGTACCTTCGGGTAGATGGGGAGGATGCAGTACTAGCAACGATTTTAGTTTTTTGTTTAATTTTAGTTTTAATTTTTGTTGGGGAGAAATTTAGATGCCAAATAGCTTGGAAGAATTATGAGGAGCTCAGCTTTAGCTGCTGATAGGGTTAGCTCCTGGGTTATCTAGGGTGCCCGCATGCCATACGGGGGACCCGATGCAGTCTAGATCGGCGTCTAGTGGGGGTCGGCCTCGATACCGGTTGGCCTGAAGTTATACCTCTTCCGAGCGCTGGTAATTCCGGTGTTGCCATATGACTTTGAGATCTGGGGCATGGCCGCAGATAGCTGGTTGGCATGGCTTCAACGTGCACAGAATAGAGGACTATGGTCTATACATTCTGTGGGTCGTTATTTTCTTACCAGGTTGTTATACGAGGTCTCAGGTTTTCCATACTTGGAGGATGAAATTAGGTGTCGGGCATCAAAATTCTACGCTACTTTACCCAGACATAGAAACGCCCTTATTAGATCGCTGGGAGATTGTGACCCCACTAGACGCCGTTCCAGGCTGTTCCGGGTACCCCGCATGGCTTGTGGGCACCCGAGATAACCCAGGAGCTAATCCTAACAGCATAGCTGAGCTGAGCTCCACATAATTCTTCCAAGCTTATTGGCATCAAAATTTCAACTTAAACAGAAATAAAAAAATAGTACACCAGGGTGCAAGGTATTGCATCCATTCCCACAACCTGAAGGTACATAAAAATTGTAACCTAAAAAACAATTTTACCTCAAAACTCACAACACATCCTACAAAATCCGTAGTGTAAAACCTTACCTGCGGGTAAAACCCTTAACGGGTGGGCACGCAACCTTCTGGCTTTATACAGCCAGCACCTCGGTCGGTCGGTTGGTTGTTCTTTCTCGCTGGCCGTGTGTAGGCCTAAGCATGGAAGGGTAGAGTCAGACTGAAAACTTCAATGCCCTATATGGGATTCAAATTCAAATGTTATATCGAATAAAAGCGGATACCTCGAAGTGGTAACTTGAGTTTTGGAAATAGAAAGAAGTCAGCCGTAGCCAGATCAGGTGAATAGCCTGGTTGTTCGATGAGATTTGTTGAGCTTTTGGCCAGAAATTCCTTCACAGTGATAGCCTTTGAACTTTTCAGACTGATTCTACCTTCCCAATGCGTATATTGAGAACCCTCATTTTTTTCTAAGGCTGTTTTGTGTATACAGCATACATCTAAGGTAAAAAGTGGATAAATACCAACAGGTGGTAAATCAAAATAAAAAAGTGTGAGACCAAATGAGCTTCTAATAGACAAAGTAAGTCAGGAAAGAGGTATAATTTATAAAGGTCAAAAATGATTGGGGCTATTAATAAAGCTACATTAAACAATTATTTTTCACTTAGACGTCAACAATTACTTATATGGCAGAATAATTTATCGTCATATAAACTTGAACATGCATTTATTTAATGTTACCTTTTTCGATAACAATGGAGCATTCCTTTTTTTTCGATCACTAAAGAATTCTTTTAATGATGCAATAAAATAATCAAGACGTCTCTTTATTAACCTGTGTTTCCTTTCGAGATCATCTTGTTTGTTAATGACAATATCTACAAACTGACAGGCAGCGGTAAGGAGTTCTGGAGTGGGTAGCATAAGCTGATTGTGAAATGTCGCTTTTTTTTTAATTTATTGTTCCTACGTTCCTTAGTGTTAATCTTGAGCCTGTCAAAACTTGATATATGTTTTGAAAAAGAGCAAGCCAAGTACGGAGCTATCTAGACACAGTGATGTCTGATTTGTGATACGAATATTTTCGACAGAAGCTGATATGTGACAAATCTTTTATCATCATAAACTGCAAAATGGTTTTTGCTTCTTTGTTGTTCACACTTATCATAGAATTTCCTTTCTATCAATATATATAGACGTGATTCTAATCAAAAATATAAAATATGTAGCCTTTGGTGTGTTTGGTTTGCCTTGAGCTAAGGTAATTGCGTACTTGAAATTTATAAAAATAAAATCACAATCCAAGGTTAATATAAAATTACTGAAAGGTTTATAAAAACATCTGTGCAGTGTAATGGTGTTAAGGCAGACTGCCAAGTTTAAATAATTTTACTTGCTTAATTGCGTTAATTATAGAATAATTTAAATGCATGTTACCTATTTCTGTTCCTGTTTCTCAGATTTTCTAAAAACAACCTGGTAAACTACCGTTATCATAGCCAATACGTCACATTTTTTACTGTACGTAATAT
The DNA here is from genome assembly GCA_030765055.1 of Mantis religiosa. Taxonomy (NCBI): domain Eukaryota; kingdom Metazoa; phylum Arthropoda; class Insecta; order Mantodea; family Mantidae; genus Mantis; species Mantis religiosa. The sequence goes on along the minus strand of CM060954.1, from coordinate 100,627,290 downwards.
GCCACTTAGAATTGTAAAGTACATGCCTGCTCTTTATAAAAAGTAACATAAAAACTTAATATTATAACTTTCTAACTGTTAATGTCCAGCAAATAAATTGAATATTGTATTCTAATAACAATTTGGATAAGCATATTGGTGCTGTATAATATTCCTGCTGTCGATAGTTGAAAATGTACAAAAAGAGAATTTGATTATAAGACAGTGTCACTACTTCAGTTACATTTAGATCTCTGTGGTTATCCCGTTGAATGGATCAGGGGATGAAAAGGGAATGTCGTTAAAAATAAATTTGACCAAGATGTTCTAAGTTTGACTATTCGAAATATTCGTTTATTGCAAGTACATATATGTACAATTCTTACACAATAATAAATAATTGTTTTGTATCAAGGAGGTATGTGTGACAACAAATATTAAGCGGAGAGATTATATTAAAGTTGCAAAGTACCTTTTTAAAATAGATACTATATGAGACGTTAATTACGAGGGCTGTTCAATAAAGAAAGTGCACAATTTTTTTAGACAACGTACCTTTACTCATCCTCATAATTTTGATGTTCCTTCTCAAAATAGTCTCCCCTCAATGCAATGCACTTGTCCTAGCGTTTCTGCCAGTCTTCAAAGACATGCTGGAAACAATTTTTTGAGAGCTCCTTCAAAATCGGATCCTCAGCCTTCACCACTGCTTCTGATGATGGATAATGCCTCCCACGAAGGCGTTTCTTCAAGTTAGGGAATAGAAAAACGTCACATGGGGCTAAATCCGGACTACAGAAGGGTGAGGGATGCACTTCACGTTGATTTTTGCAAGATATTCAGCAACAACATTGGCAACATGCGGCCGCGCATTATTGTGGTGCAGCTTTCAGCATGCTTCACGGAAATATGGTCTTCTGCGCCTGATATGGACTTGCAATGTTTTCAGGACATCCCTGTAGTATTGTCCAGTTACTGATGTGTGTGTGCAGGTACAACATGCTGATAAACCATTCCATGAATATCAAAGAATGAGATGACCATAACTTTCCCAAAAGAAGCAACCACTTTTGCTATATTTTGGGGGTTGGTGATGAAGGAGATTTCCACACTGAGCTTTGCTGTTTGCTCTCAGGATCAAAATGATGTAGCCAAGTTTCATCAGCAGTGATTACGTTTGATAGAAACTCCGGATCTTCCTCTAACATCAACTTTAACTGAATGTTACCTCCATTGCAGCGGTAGGCGATGCTGAACATGTCTGAACTTTCCTGGTTCTCACAGGCGGGAACCAGGAGTACCAACAATGAAACTACTACAGCAAGTTTGTTTCACATTAAGCTAACAGAATATAATAAGACTGAATTATAGTGCGAAAAATTATGACCATAAAAATTATGATCATTCTTTATTGAACGGCATTCGTAATAAGCATATTAACACGTAAAGAATGTAAAACGCAGCGTCTTTATGCTCCCCCCTTCTAGGACACATATGAATGCGCCTTTTCACCTAACCTTTATCCAGGTGGTTCACATCACCTTTTCCTTTGAAACAGGAAGATACCAGTCTTCTAGGAAAGGAAATATATACTTTTATCACTTATGATTCTTTTGTTCTGTGAATGTCATTTTTCCCTCGCCTTCGCATTCTTAATATAAATAAAGAATGTGAAAAAAAATTATTGTTACTCCCTGTGCGGCAGAGATAAGTATAATTACGTCTGTCAAGACAAAATTTCTTCAGCTGATTTTTTTGTGATTTACAACCTCCAACGTTAAGTCATATCGCACGATGAATGAAATGGGTGAAGTGATGCTCAAATGAGTCCGGGGTCCATGGAGTTTAGAGTAATCCGACATTCATCTATCAGGATAAGGGAGAATTCCGGAAAAAAACCTTATCCATGTAACTCACCCTAACCGAGATTCGAACTCGGGACCTCTTGAATGTAAGGCAGACACGCTACCATCTACGCTACCGAGGCGGGCTGATTTATATCAATATAACTTTCTTTGAAACAGCAAAACAAATCTAGAATGGAAAGAATATACGAGGTATGCCCAGAAAGTAAGTTCTGTTTGGTAATAAAATTAAATTTTGTATAGACGCAGTACAATTATTTATTGCACAAAATTCTACAACTCTTAAACTACTTTTCCACATAACTGCCGAAATATTGCAAGCATTTGTCATAGTGAGGCACAAGTTTGTGTATACCTTCTTCATAGAAGTTTGCCGCCTGTGTCTTCAACCAATTGGAAGCATTTTCTTTCAGCTCTTCGTCATTGTTGAAGTGTTGACCGCCAAGGAAAGATTTCAGATGCAAAAATAGATGAAAGTCACTAGGAGCGAAGTCAGAATTGTACGGGGGTTGGTCAAACACGTCCCAGCCAAATCCCTGTAGGATGTTTTTCGTCGCATTTGCAGTGTGTGGTCGTGCGTTGTCATGAAGAAACAAAACAACTTTTGACATCGCAAATTTGCCGTAAAATTTCGATTGGTTTCACTTTCCTAGCATTCAGAAAACGAATCACAGATCTGATTTCACAAGCGGCGGGATTTTCAATCAACACCGACATTGTAAACAAACACAAAAAAATCGTACGTGGCTGACAGCGATCTCACAATGGCGCACGTTTCTTCGACGTGATACAGATCGTCTACCGCACATGTGCGGAACTGCGATCGCAGCGCTGCAGCGGAGATAAATTGAAACAGAACTTGTCCTCTGGACGCCCCTTATAATTTAATATGTTACCTTTTCCTTGCTTTAAATAATTTTCTAACCTTATTATTTCTCACCTTTATATAAATGGTGAAGTAGCTGTAATTAATTTCCATGTTGCTTAAGGGGCGAGAACTTATGATTATTCAGGATATACATGAAGTGTTATAAAAGAACGAGATTTTTTTTTAATTTCAAGAGCTTTTTTTATCTTATTGGTACCCTTGTTTCTGATGTATGTTTTCGTTTTCAGCTTTTTTCAATATTTAGTTTATTATTGACAATACAAAAGCTAATACCGTTTTCGAGAGCCCGTTAAATTTTTATTTTCTTTTTATTAAATTTTGCTTGAATAGGTAATAAAATGCGACACCGAATTTGAAATGTAAAATTTGGTTTTTGGTGAACTTACCATGAGTAAGACAGGAGTTTACGAGTGGTATAAACGTTTCAAAAGGTCTCTAGAAGACGTTCAAGATAGCGACTGCTCTGTACGTTCTTGCATATCATTTTCTTACAAATGTGAAGGAAGTTAAGAAAATGGTTCTGGAAAATCGTCGAATCACCATAAGAGAGGTTTACTAAAATTATGGCAAACCATTTGTGAAAATTGCATCACGATAATGCTCCCGGAATGTTTGTTCGTGATAGCTTTTTTGGCAAAAAACAAAACCGTTATGTTACCTCAGTCACTGTAATCGCCGATAGTGGCTCCCTGAGATCTTTTTTCTGTTTCCAAGGCTGATGAGAACCACGAAAGGACGTCGTGTTTGCTACCATTGATGAAATAAAAACAGAATCGCTGAAGGAGTTGAACGCCACAACGAAAAGCGAGTTCCAAAAGTGCTTCGAAAATTGGAGGAACGTTGACACAAGTGTCCTAAAGGAGACAATGTTGATGAATAAATAAAGATTACTTAAGAAAAACAAAATTCCCATTATTTTTCACCACACCTCGTATAACGAATAGAATGCAGAAGGATGTCTCATTAATCTTTTTTATTTTTCCTTTAATTTTACGTCCTCCAACGTTAAGTCATATCGGACGATGAATGGAATGGGTGAAATGATGCTCAAATGAGCCCAGGGTCTGTAGAGCTTAGAGTTACACGACATTTGTCTTTCAGGATAAGGGAAAACCCCGGAAAAACCTTATCCAGGTAACTCAACCTGACCGAGATTCGAACTCGGGACCTCTTGAACGTGAGGCAGACTCGCTACCACCACGCTACCGAGGCGGGCTCTAATTAGTCTTAAATTTCCTTTTCAGAACTTAAATTCTCTGATTGTTCGAGATTTGAAATAACAGTTTTTGTCATCTTAATATCAAGTATGTCGCACAAGATCGGAAAAGACCTTGGTGCTCCTCTATTACAAGTGGGGCAGTACTTTAGGACGCATGAGTGCCCTCAGCAGTAACGTATTATTTTACTATTACATTTATATTAAAAACTTGAGTTCTTTACGCCCCTTTCTACCTTAGTCTATACTCAGTTATGTACGATCCATCCAACGCAAGAAATCAATGCAGTAACGTAATCACTTTTGCTGATTCCATGATGTTTATGCTCGCCTTCTGGATATGATAAGGATCCTAAGCTCATCTAAAGTACACATTATTGTCACATAACTCACCCATGCACAATAGTTATCATTGTGCAATCACTGCAGTTAGTGAATCGTGCATGGTGACTCATATACACTATCATACACTCGTTTCTTAGAAAACATATACACTACCAGAGCAGATGAACAGTGTAGGCCCCGCTCCCATTTCATGCCACGCTTGCCTTCTTGTGGTGGGTAGACACTAGATTCTTCTCCGCTCTCAAGGTGATGGGCACGAAACGAAAGTAGAAATGTATTTAGTAGATGATACATTACAGAAGCGTAACTGTATGTAACATTTGCTTGATGAACTTTAATGAGGTTTAAAACACAGATAAATATACAATTCACGAATATTTAATTTTTAAATACTCTTTACGTCACATTTCTTCCATTAAGCGCAGGTCTCAAACACCAATGTTAAATTCTACGGCAACATTAAGCTTATTACACACTGAAATTTACGTAAATTCTATTTCATCGCACAGTGTTAATGTTAACTGAAGCTGAACTCGATATTAGCTTAACTTTAGCCTACTGCTGTGTTAAGTGTTTTAATAAATGTTGGAAGTCGACAAATAGCTGAGTAGACCAAAAGTTTTCTGTATATGGCATTTAAGAATGCCATTTCTAATGGAAGAATGGACGAGCATCATAATAAAATTGAAAATCTGCAAAAGTAAGGCAATACAAATTTTCGAATGCGGTCATAATTGTACTGCAAATACTACTTTAGTTTAGAATATTTAATTTTCTGTTGCTGAAAATTTTCATTTAAGGGTATAGTTTGGTATTTTTTAAAGCTCTGCTTGTGTGTTTATTCGGAAGGTTTTTGGAACAATGTTTTCTTGGCAGCGTGCTTGATTCTTAATCGTTGATCTGTAACCATTTCTGCACACTTTGACTTCAATGTAGCATCCATTATTCAGGTTGAAATGGCTCTAAATTCTCTTTGCACCCGACTACTTCGGTACTGACTTTAATGTTGGCAAAAATTGCATTTAATTCTTATTAGAATTGATAGAACGTGAATTCCAATTAAATTACTCAACATCTCAGGCTGTAGAAGTGACATTCTAAAAACGAATTTTTAAGAATGTTAACAACCTTTTCAAGCTTTTCATCAAAATTTGCCTCAGAGGCCTTTACAAATATTCGACTCACATGAAGTGATACGGTTTCCTTACCTGTTGATTTGAAAACTTCTGCCCAGTGATCTCGTTTTCTGATCAGTGATTCCCGTGTTTTTATTTAGGTTTCATGTATGAATGGCGAAGTGACTTGAACATATAAAATTTGTTTTTAATGGAACAGGTTGTGGAGAAAGGAAAAGAGTGTAGGTTTTATTTCGTCGTCCACATGAGTCACAAGATACATGTAGTTACTTCACTACCATGTCCATAACAAACGTCATCATAACCCTTTTTGCAATTGTTTCTGGATACACATAGAATATACATTTGATTGTTGATAGCGTGTGGATATTGGAACTGAAAACAAATAATTGCTTTCTATAGTACTAATATTGGAAACATAAAGATTTTTCTGGAATTCCGTTACATATAAATGGCCTCCTTAGTTTCGTCTTTCGTGCTTAACAATCTTTTTGCCTCTTTAATTTTATACTTACACTTCTTGTGCTTTCATTTTGTGTATCTTATTTTTTCTACTAAGAATACGATTTAATTGCTTACCAAAATTGAGTACAAACAACAACGTGACAACTCAGTGTTTGCCAGACAAACTTCTCTGTAATGCAATAATGGGTAGACCACCGACATGAATTCCCTTGATGCACTTACTTACTTACTTACTTACCTTCGCCCTTGATGCACTTATACATGGACATTCCCCTTTCATAGCAGGTATGGTAAAACTTAAAACTAAAATGCGATTTTCATGTCAAAAAGAGCAATAGAAGGTGTGGTTATCTCAATTTGGATTTTTCTGACATTCCACCTTCATCCTTTGCATCTTCCTTTGTTGGAAGTCTATCTCTTGTACACTTATATTGTTTTTAATAAAAAGGGTGACGTGAATACGAATTACTAACCTGCTTAAGTGCTTTACGATGAGTGTAGTCCTAAAATTAAATAAACTGCACCAAATTTGTCTAGAATAGGCACAAAAAGTGTTCGTATAGCTCAGGTAGTGTTTGAGGAAATTAACTCAAAAGGCACAAGTAGCCATCATGCAGTTGTCTGCTTACCTATCAAATAGCAGTGATAGGAAACGGTAGGGGATTAGTCGCCAGCAAACGGCGAACAAACGCACCGGAAAGTCAAATGGTGAGCACGCTGGGAAGTCGCTAGGATGATAGAGAAGAAACAGGAAAACTAGTTATTAAACTGTATAATCAATGCAAATCGCTGCGAGAAATATGATAGACTCGCTTCACGGTGTAGACAATAATTGACAGGCTTTGTACTTTAAAAGTGGTGTAAAACAGACCAAGAACTCTATGATCAAAATTGTTGACAGAGCACGATCACATAATTATCATGCGGGAAGTAACAAACAATCAGAAAATTAGTGCTGAAAATTGGCTGCCGATATAAAAAGACGTGGTACTAATGTTTCTACCAGTCTGAGCACAATATTTATCGAGAAACTGGTATGATTGTCGAGTACTCCGTAAAAATTCTGGGTTGGTAATAGAAGTCAACTAAAGCGATTTAATTTCGCAAAAGAATACTGGAATAAAACACCAGGCTTCTGGAAAAGTTATTTACTCCTCTTAAACTAAGTGTAATTATTTGGCTTCGATGGAAAGTACATCATCTGCTACAAGAAACATATGGAAAGTGGTTATAGCAAAACACGCAGGTGGCACATTGCTGATCCGGGTGTGTGTGTGTCTGAGTTACAGGTGTGGATCGACTGCACTTTATCGATGGAACGATGGACTATAAAATGTATATGGACATTTTAAAGCTAAATTTCCATGCTGGTGCTGAGAAACTTGATCTTAAAAACAACTTTATTTTTCAGTAGGATAATAACACCAAACGTATGACTGGAAATGCTCGTGTCTGCTTTACAACTCAGCAGAGCAACCTATTGCACCTCTTCATCACGAGTTATCAACTCCATAGAGCTCCTGTGATCTGTTTTAGAGAAGAGCATCACAAAGCATACCTTTTCCAATAAACAATGCATAAAAGAGGTACTTCAAATAGAATGGGATTGAATTGAACCAAATACATCCATAGAGCAAGTGAAATGAGTGTCATGGAGATTGGAAGCAGTTACAAAAGCAAAAGGAAAGCCTACCAAACATTGAATTATGGCATGTTTTTAAAAAAATTGCTAAAATTTTAGGTGTGAGAAAGAATAACATTTGTTAATATTAAGGGGAGATTATTAATTAATATAAACAATTTGTGATATTTTAAAAGAACAAATACAACACAAATGCTTTACTGATCATTAGGGCTAGAAAGTTGAGGGCATATAAATTGTTTAAAAAGTACATTTAAAAATACGTAAAAATATTCCAAAAAGAATCTAAAGATTGTAAAAATAGACGGCAAGACGTTTTATTAGGCTTAGTTTTTGGCATGTTTGGGAGAGGATTTCTTTCACAAACTGCGAAACTACAGTGGAAAAAACCTACTAACTGTGGTAGAGGTAATCTTCGCAATGCTGGTAAGAAAAAAAGGATATTTAGAGAGAACTTACTGGGTTCTCTACTGGTGCTAATAACTTAAATACAATAGAAAGGTTTTCTCCCCTTTTACCTGCTGTAGCCAGTCTTAGAAATACATATTAGAAATTGGAATTTATGCTAGACTCTGTTGAACAGGAAAAAGATAGTCAAGAAAATTAAAGTAAAAGAAACATGCTAAAACAAGGATCTTTAATAATAATAGCTAAAAGCCAAAGAGCACAAAGAAGCACTTCTCCTCAATTTCCAAGTCCTACTGATCACGATAATTTAATGACATATTTGCTAACCTCCGGTTCCTTTTTCTGTCTATATTAATATGATTTCCTATGTGATGTGATTTCCTTTTTACACTAACTGTACTTTTTATTATGATTTTGCATATTCCTGGGAATCTCGGACTTTTGCCACACCTGCCCTACACCGAGACAAAAAGTGATGGATTTCATGAAGGTTAACTACTTTCGGTTGAGGACCAAAATACACTTTGAAAATTTTACCTTCGGACTTTCTTTATAATTTTATTTGACCTTCATTTAGTTCTTATTAACAACTACCCACGGGAATAATTTTATCAATTTTCCCGTTTTTAGAGGCAAAAAAGTTACAAAATGCATAATACGTATCTCTTGCTTAGGAACTTCGCTTTCTGTGCAAAACTTACTCTTTTGGTTTTTATATTTCTGATAACCAAGTGAGATGACGCCGCGGTAATGTTAACGACTCGTACCTGGGATGCCCCAGATTCAAGCTCCAGGGACCGATGAATTTGACCATAGTGTTTTTCGTAGCTTTCTTTGGCAGCCAGGCAATACCGTGTAGAATATTTTGATTCGCGAATTTTCTTAGCACCTTTCTCAACAGTACATTCCATGTTCCTCTTCTTACTCTCTACACCAAGCATTAGAGTGATCACTCATCCTATATATCAGGGGAAGACAGGTAGGGGCAGTGTGACGTCAGCTCCGTCAGTTCTAACTGCCAAATATGCCCCCGAACGAAGGGCAGGTTAGCGAGTGACGTCACCGCGCTGATTTCTGCGGCCCAGAGGAAGGAAAATAGTTTGATGTGTTGGGGATCCGACAGCGCAGGAAAGACAGAAAACGTATGGGGTATTAATAATATGTACATCTTACATCTTGGGTGTTGTAATATCAATGCTGACTGCTTTAATTACACAATTGGTCACAGTTTATAAAATATTACATTTTAGCACTGTGCTATGAGAAAATATATAAAACTATAACTCGTAGTTTATCTAAAGGCCAGGCATGTTTTAAAGTAAATAAAATAAAACATAAAAATAATTTTCTCTGCAAATTAGAGGAGATCCACTCAGAACAGAATTACGTGGACATTTTCCGACACTTTCTGTTTCGTGTTTCTTTAACTAATTTATCAATGTCATGACATAATGTCTGGGAAACTTTTAATCGAAGGCTGCATGTTAGATTGTGATACGACAAGCTATACGGGGTTTGGACTTAGCTAATTTCATAACAGAAAAAAAAATTGTTCGCACACATATGTCGAGCCAAACATACACAATGTCCGTGCGGCAAGTGAATACAACCTCGGAAATCTGGTTTGGGGGACATTTTTGTAAAAGTCAGTCAAGTCTTTCTTGTGTGTATATTAGTCCTTCAATAAATCGTCACATTGTAAGATTAACAGTTCCATTTGGTACGTGGCAGCTACATTGTTGTCATCGAGTGCGCTAGACCTGACTGAAACCTCAAATTCTATACTTACAGCGGCGTGGTACTGCACGGCTCCTAAAGTCTGTTTAGTTAACGCATGTGCAGTTTGGAGTCAAAGGAACGTGAGCCTCCCGCCCACTAATGACCGTCATAAATCTATCTCCACACTTCAGAAATGGAACACTGTCGTTGAGGACCAATAGCAACCCTGATTTTCTCGAAGTGACCGACGCATGTCTACTCCACGTGGAATCTCAGTTGCCAAAGTTCCAACTTCTAGTTGATCTGTTTCATTATGTGCAGAAATTCGTTGTGTGTCACAATGTGGAGACCGTAGGAGGGAAATGCAGTGGTAAATGCAAATGAAGTAGTAGATAACCTTCAGTCACGTGAAAATAATCAAAGTGAAGACAGTGTGAATAACTGGACCGAATTATATTACTGGAAAAGCATAAAAAAATAACAAAGTTATAACGGGAACTGTTTCTAAGCAAATTCAAGCGCTTGTTTTGAACACATATAAATATGTGCTGAAAAATAATCTTGGTAAGGGGTCGTGCAATGAACCTGATGATAAATTCAGGAAATTCACAGAAATACAGTGAGAAATATTGTGACGAAAGGAATACCAAAGACGCCGATCAAGTGTGAAAACAAAAGGAAACGTTTCTCTAAAGTAGATAATTTAACATGCGATTTAATTCGTCGAGAAATTTATAGATTCTATGCAAAAAGGAGAGCGCCCACCTTAGACGAATTGGTTGCACATTTGCAAGAAATTTGTGATTTTCCTTATGGGCGCTTCACTTTGCGTGGTCTCCTAAAGGAGCTGGGTTTCAAATACTGCACTTTGAATAAGATAAGGGTTATTATGGAATCCAGTAGACTTGTAGCTTGGCGGTATAAGTATGTCAAAACTAAGGAAGTTTTGCAGTAATGGACATAAGATAATTTATTTAGACGAAACCTCGTACGATACCCATAACGTATCGAGAAAGGTGGCAACCTTGCAGAACGGTCTGGGAGAAGGAGGTTCGGGGGTTATGAAACGATTATAAGGGTTCGTCAAAGGCAGAAGCCGACGTGCACATGAGTTAACTAAACAGACTTTACCTACATCATACGCACTGCAGGCCTCGCACCCGGCTGAAATACGTCACAACTCTTGAAGCTGTCTTCCTCTACTATATATGATTATCCAAAGTTAGCTTGCTCACGGACAAGCTACTGACTCAAAGCGTTTGGAATATAAGTACTCCAAAGGGAGGAGTAATCTGAAGAAGAAATATTTCTGTGGTGATATTTTGAAATACAGAAGTTCAAGCTTAAAGCTTAATATTTTCTCATTAAGCTAGCTTTAACTGTTCAATAAGTTTATAAGAGCATTCTTAAGACATTTCCCACATTTTTTGTTACACAATCTCACAAGGTAATCATTTTTTTTTCTTTCAGGTTGGTGTTAGTGAAAGGTAAATCCTGTGTTCATCTGTTGAAGTCAGATTTCCTAGCCAGCGTGTTATAGGAGTCAAAACTGAATCTAAAGGTATGTGTTTTTTAAACGATTCCTTATAAGTGCTTGATATAATATTACATTGTGATTAAGATATGAAACTTAAAGCGAGATTATATATCCTATCCTGCCCATGCTAAATATGTTAAATAAAACCCGTTATCTTAGAAATCATTTAACATATCAGACTGCAATCTGAGGTTACTGTTATGTTTTGGTACAAGAAGTTTGTTTATTAAGGAAGAAGGATTATTTTCATTATTATATCTAGCATCTTTCTATTAAAGTTCTAAGAGTACCACACACTTTTAGATGCATAAAAGTATTAAGAGGTTGATTTTATCCTCAAATTTCATTTGGCCTATCTTAAACAATTTCTTAGAAAACACGTCATTTTTACTAGAAAACGCTATGTTCAATGGAAAAAAGCTGGCATATATTAAAAACAAACTAGACAAAAAATTGGCTCGAGACCAAAGAGGTTGTCCTACTTGACAACAGTACCAACTTGTAGAACGAAACTTCTGTAAAATAGGTATGATCATTGTTGTTCCCACATGTATCACGGCCTCCACTCTTCCGATTCTCTTTGCTATTTACAACACAGAAGCAGCATTCTAACCCGGTGGTGGAACTAAATAACCAGTGACGTAACAGTCCTAGTGCACCAAGGCCTACCAACTCGACTGCCGACTTCACGCCCACATACGCAATGCAGAGTTGAGCGATCATCCAACCGATACGGGGAGGAGATGTGGTCAGCGTCTAAGCACCCCAGCTAGAAAGTTGGATTCCGCAACCAGCTATCGTAGCTCCTCACTTACCTCACGATGCTGAGTGGGCACCGGTCCCATACCTGGGACTTAAAATCCGCATCCCCCAGGGGTGGAATCGATCCCGCGCGCCTTCCGTGGCAGGGGACTAAAGCATGACGCCTTACCCCACTACGACACGGCACAGGACAGTGGTGGAGCACTGCTATAGGTAATTACGAACATTCTATATTAGTTGGTCGGATATTTAGGGAAGAACTGCTAAAACTGTCGTTTGTCTACGTTACTTTTGGACCAACACAGCCTGGCCTCTTAACATTATTGTAGCAACGTATACAAGATTCCAGGTATTTTCTGCGATAAATTAAGCTGATAGTCCCCATGTGATTCCACTCGATCAAAACTTGACACAATAATCACAGCTTTTCTGTATCCATACTAGACAGTAGGATATTTGTATGAGTCATATCTGACATTCACCGATCGCACCATTGAGAGTAAATCCAGCGTTGGAGAAGAGGTATATACATACAGAAGGTCCTCCAGAAACCTGAAGCAGAGCACCGTATATAGGCAAAAAAAAAAAAAAAAAAAAAAAAAAAAAAAAGAACATCCTTGTTTCTAACGTGACTCCTAAGAAGGATATGGGAGAGTCCTAAAGGGCGACCAGTGTGAACACAGATGTGCGCAAGGAGCCTCACCAGCGTTTGCCGATCAACCCAGGGAATTCCGGAGAACCCCATCGTCAGACTGGTCGGCCGGACGATTATCAAACCTGGGACTTCCCGAATGCAAGCTTTGTAACTTATCCTCGGCAGTAAAAATCGATCTCCATTTCACAACAGGTTATGCTAAGCACCTGTTTTTCTCATTGGCTTTTTTTCATTTTCGTCGACAATGTTTACCTGTGTTTCAGGAATGAGTGGTTTTAGTTGAAAATGCCATGTTAGAGCTCCCAATGAAGGATTTATTAGCATATTATCAAAGCATCATTTTGTCCTACCAAAAAACGTACATCTCTTCAAAACATGTAATTTAATTCAAACCACTTTTTTAGATAAGCCGTTTTTGGCATACCCGTATTTATTGAGTGGAATTTTCCAATAATTGAGCTATTTTAAAAACGCAGTTCCGTTGTTATGCAGTTTCAAGGCTAGCATATAACCGCCAGTCATTAAAAAAGTTAGCGTTTTTAACTAAAGTTACAGAAAGCCATGAGGAATTACATCAATTTTTTTAAAGTGGTAAATCGTTGTTTGTTTGTTCCCTGCGGTAATGAAAAGGACGTGGGATTTTAAGGTCAATACATGGTAATTGGGTTGGGTAAAGTGGTTTAGACACCCAGTAACCAAAATTGCAGTTTGGCTGTTGATTGGAGCTGGTATATTTTTCAGCTGGTTAAAGTAATTCAGTTCTAATTGATTGGTACGGTTGAAATGTTATTATTGTAAGTGTGTTTTGTCCATATTCTAAACATGTAATCTAAGGAAAATTTGTAGCAGCTGGCCTTTCTCAAGTACTGCATTCTAGTGATATTTCCGTGCTGGTAGTCATTCACTGTATCAACTGTGTTCCGTTTCTTTGATTTTCTCCTGTCGTTATTGCTTCGGAGCTTTATGTATGCGTCAGCTTGAGTTCCCTGCAATACCTACATGAAATGATATACGTGTAGGATGGGCAACGTGAAATTCCTGTTCGAATTTTGCATAAACGATTCGCAGCAGTTTGTATAAACCTGAAAAATTTAAATAGGCCAGAACACCCGTGCAACTTTGGGAGAGTATAATACACAATTGGGAGATTACATTACACAATTTACATCTCAGAAAAAAAATGTTGGAAGTGTCCTCCACCAGCATCTATACATGTTTGCACTCGTCTTACCATATTCTCTGAAGTTTTACGGAGAGTATCCTCGCCAATGTTACTTATTTCGATTCGAATGGATTCCTTGATAACATCAATTTACTGTGGCCTATTCTTGTACACTCTATTTTTAGATACACAAGAAAAAATCCGGTGAGGTTAGCTCAGGGGATCTGGGGGGGGGGGGGCATACACTTTTGAGACTATTTGATTATCAAAGAAACTGGTTACAAGTTCCATGGTGTCATTAGATGTATGGCACGTTGCTCCATCTTGCTGCAAATAACCTTCTCTCAATTCGATATCATCTCCATAAAACTTCAGAGAAAATGGTGAGACGAGCGCAAACATGTATAGATGCTTGTGGAGGGCACTTCTAACATTTTCTATGAGATGTAAATAGTGTAATATAATCCCCAATTGTGTAGATATTATATTCTCCCAAAGTTATGGTGAATTGAAATGATTCAGGTTTATAAGGATCGCACTATAGTTCGGCCTAGTATTACCAAAACAGGCCTGCATTTCATGAGGAAAGTCAGATTATTTTTAATGTAAATTTATATTGAGAAATTAATCCTTAAAGAATTAATCCTTTTAAATACATTACTCCCGTATATGGATGATTTTTAATTAATTAGAGCCAACTGAAAAATTCAATGCCATGGACGGGATTTGAACCACGGATCTCCTGGTTTCCGTCCAGTCGCTCTAACCCCTGGAGCTACTATGGCCAACGTACCTCCCTGTCATTAAATTCTCCAATTGACTCGTTATATTTTCCGGTAGACCACTTAGGGTTCTCATACTAATAGTAAGTCGTCACAAATGGTTATCTCAAATATGAGAACCCTAAGTGGTCTACCGGGAAATATATTGAGTCAATTGGAGAATTTAATGTCAGGAGGCACGTTGGCCATGGTAGCTCAAGGGGTTAGAGCGACTGGACGGAAACCAGGAGATCCGTGGTTCAAATCCCGTCCATGGCATTGAATTTTTCAGTTGGCTCTAATTAATTGGTAAGTCAGGTTCCTTCATGTAATTATCACATAACTATTTAAAAAATTTATCGAGCTTCTTGTGTATTGCTTTCATACTTATCAAGTCGTTAATGAAGCAATCTTATGTGAAAAGAAAGTTTATTCCAAACAACAAAAAGGAAAGTGTAAGTCAAGTTTTCATGATTAATTTGTATAAAGTAACTAGAGTACGCAACAATCCGGATATTTTTTATTTATTTAGGGCTCTTAGCACTAGTCTAAATTTATAGTGACGAATTTGAAGTAAGTATTTCGAAGCACGATGAGAAATTAATAGTTTTATTTTTGGCTGAGGTTTGGATACGTAGAACCATGCTGGTATGTTGGCCAATGCTTAAAAGCAGCCGGACGGAGGTTCAGAACCCTGCTATGGCAATGATTTTTTCATCTGACACTACCTATAGAAACCTACACATGGCTAGTGTGGGGAAACAATTAATTTCTACCATTAACATAATATTGTTTTAATTAACAATTTTGGGCCTTAAGTACTTACAGTATAATATGTCACCACAAATTGCGCGTATTTCATTGTAGATGAGAATTCCTAGAGGTTTACCGGGAAAATACGAGTCAGTTGGAGAATTTAATGTCATTTAATTTAATGTCAAGCTGGCATGTTAGCTCAATGGTTACGAACAACCGGACAGACCGAGATATCCGTGGCTCAAATTCCGGCCATGGCACTGAAATTTTCCATCTGAATCTACTTATGCACTCATGAAAAAGTTGGAACACGGCCACATGATGGCACCAATCTCTACAGCCTTGCTGTTGAAGTGTTTAGTAAATTTATTATAATAACTAATATACTTTGTCTTAAATAATGCCCTTAAATCTATTAACATATTTTTTTCCTTTTTTTTTCAGTTATATGAATCATACTTAATGTAATAAAATCGAATGCTTCATCTTTAACTTCTGTTAAAACTGTGACAATCGTGCAGATGATTGCAGCTTTGATCCTCGTATGGATGCTTCTATGTTCAGTGATATACCAAAAGTCTTGTATTTCACTTTTTAAGAAGAAGAATATTTATAAAAATTACTTTCATTCTCAGAGCAAAAATAGAATGCATATAATTATATTGTCGCGAACCCGATCGCGATAAGGCTGCTTGGAACACAAAGGAACTGATAGGTTTCACTTAGATAACGAGCTTGCATAAGTAGATAAACATAGCGCTTGAGATAAAAGACTTACCGTAACAAACAAACTGAGATAAATGGAAATTTCTGGTAATATCTTGATTATTCGGTTTCTTTATTCTTCTGGAAGAGTCTCGAATTACGAATTAGGTATTTAAGGACGTGACGGATCGCAAAGAGTTAGTTGTAAAGCAGAGTGAGTGGTGAAACAGTGTTGTGAAATGAGAGACAGCCAGCTGTGTTGTTGTAACGAGAGCTAAGGATGTAATCTGCTGTCACATCGACCTTGGTAGACTGATGGTGTACGTAACGTAATGCTGCTATAATCTATAAGAGTATTTCTAGGAAAATAAAGGAGATTTTTAATTTCTGCAACTCGGCCTTTTAATTCTACGAACCCACAAAGTCACAATATAAACATTCTATTCAACAATTATTATAATTTTAAAGACTCACCTGCATGAAACACAAACATCATCTATTTATATATTCTTAGCCGATAATTTTCAACATCACCATCACCAGTAGCCCTTTACATGGTAGTATCAATGACTCTTCGATTAGAGAATGCCCTTGCCATTGAGAAACAGGACATTCTTCTGTTCATTTCTCGATTTCATTCATCATCCGGTCTGACTGGTCGGGCTTAAGATTGTTAATCTCGCTGTATAGCAATATAATGAAAAGAAAAAGCTATAATTAACAGCACCTAGATTTTATATAATGTTCTATAAAGTATGCTTAAATGTTACATATCCCCCAGGCAATGATGTGGTCTGAATGAGTAGACATATTGTTTCGTATGGAACCTTAGCAATGACCTTTACGATTGATTTTGCAAGGAAGGAAGGAAGTACAAACTTGCTTATCTCGTATAAAAACAGAGCTATAAAGAATCGGTTACAACCATTGGAATGCTACAGTATTTATGCTGTTTATTGTAGAAATGGAGGTAGAATTAGTAAATCAGTTATCTAATTTTACGAAGTGGCTAAGCGAGTTTTATTAAACACAATTTTTCAAGGGAAAGGTCGAGGACTTGTTACTAAGCCCAGTGTATGGTCAAAAGGGAACTTACGAGTATTCGGTCAACGCTCTACAACATTCCAGCTGCCAATTTATTTATGCAAGAACGTGTTTTCTTGTAACATACAAATGTAAATGATAATGTAGATTACGTGTTCATTGAATTCTTATGATTCTGATATTTTTAACATTTATAACTATTCAATGTGTGATGCTTTAAAAATTAACTTCCAAGCAAGTATTGGAGCACGTCTTATTTCCGTGTGTAGTAGCAGCAGCAGCTGAATATGCCATGGAAATATTTAAAGAAAAGTTCGATAATATCAAAATATTTTCCTACAGGCTGCTTCACGAAGCCTCGGGACTTCCATATGTGGAGGATGAAGTTAGGCGCCGGGCATCAAAATTCTACGCAACTTTACCAACTCACAGAAGCGCCCTTGCTAGATCACTGGGAGATTATGACCCCACTAGACGCCGTTCTAGACAACATCGGGTCCCCCGCATGGCATGCGGACACCCAAGATAACCCAGGAGCTAATCCTAAAGACAGCTAAAGCTGAGCTCCACATAATCTCCTAAGTTGTTTGGCAACAAACTTCTCCCCAACCTAAACTAAATTAAAAACACCAGGGTGCTGAGTATTGCATCCAGTCCTTTCATCCCAAAGGTAACCTCACAAAATTCATAAACCTCCAAACCTACACCATATCCATCCTATAAAATCCCGTTTCGAATACCTTACCTGTGGTGAAACCCTTAACGGGTGGGCACGCAGCAAAAACCTTCTGGCTGTATACAGCCAGCCAGCACCACATGGCATGGCATCAGAATATCGACAAGTAAATTCAGCAAAATATGTAATTATTTATGATGTAACTTTTCCTCTGTCAGTACCCATATTTCATTATTTTCCATAGAGCATATTTTCAGAAATTTGTTTCTTAGTTGAGAAAATGCTAATATTTATTCCATTCCTTGCGTAAAATCATATATCTGAGCCTTAATTAGTAAGCGTAAAAACAGCTATGGAACGAAGCTTAATTTATACATAATAAAGTAATAACTTAAGCTTGTTCAAGAGAGATAAAGTAAGCCAGACCCGCCTCGGTAGCGTAGCTGGTAACATGTCTGTCTCACGTTCAAGAGATCCCGAGTTCAAATCTCGGTCATAGTGAGTTACCTGGATGAGGTTTTTTCCGGTTTTCCCCTTATCCTTTTTTATTCAATGATCGATCAGCAGTACACACTTTACAGATCCTTGTTAACTAATTGAATATTTATGAACTATATAATAACATGTAAGGAAAACCAAGTTGGCTCCTATTATCTACTTAAAACTGTGAAACAAGAGAGAGAAAACAAAACTGTTAATAAAAAAAGTAATCTAAGAGATAAGAACAACAGTCGTTGTGAAACAATATTCATAGTTATTTTTTCATTCAAAGTCACTAAGGAGGAGATCCTGTGGGAGTCGTCTCTTCAGGCGAGTGGGCTGGCGGGTTCGTACGCCGATATCGCTCCAGGAACATCTGGCAGATTTGAGAAGGAGCGATAGGCGATTTGACGTGTGTACTGGTGAAGAGAAAGGAGACCAAGTTCTTGTGCAGTTGTTGATTTCGTACGTACCAAGGGGCATCCGTGGCGATTTTGCATGACCTGTAGCCCACGGAGATGAGTGTTGCTAGCCGTACCCCACACGTCCCTTATCCTGAAAGACTAATGTCGGGAAACTCTTAAACTCAATAGACCCTGGGTCCATTTGAGCATCATTTCAACCATTCCATTTGTCGTCCAATATGACTTAAAAAGTTAAAAAAAATACTTGTTCAAAATCTCAAAATATTGTTGAGTTGAACGACCTTTTTGGGCGAAGAAATTAACTACCTGAGACAGTTAAGTGTGTAATAAGATTGTGTTTCTTCCGTCTAAGTGACAAAACTAGCTTCTTTTTCGGAAAGGAGATATGTAATTGCTCATTTCTGGCATTTTGTATTTTCTTTAAGCTCCTTTAAGTTAGATTTATAACGAATGTGTATTTAAGTTGCTCCAGAAACTTATACAGTGAGAAAATACAGACTTTCTTATATCCATACCCTCATTGTTGCTTCGATGGTTACTTAATCACTACTGTCAACGGGCAAAAATAAATATCGCTACAAAAAAGTAAGGCGAGGGACTCGATTTTGATTTTACTTACATCCTCTTTCAGTCATATAGGACGATGAATGGAATGGACGAATGATGGTCAGATAAGCCCAGGAAGTATGGTGCCACGAAATCTGTGTGAGCGCTGTGGGAGAGAAGTAATCGATATGTGGAAGATGTATGTGAGATGCATAACGATATGAGTATACAAGTGTACAAATGTGTTATTTTGTTCTCATGATTACATTATGTACTCAAATTGAATGTTCCACCGTTTTTCTTTCCATTCAGATTTGTCCGTTATGCCAATTCTATTCATTCTCCAATTGCGGGCGATTAGGGTTAGTTTCCACTGGCAACAAAAATGACAAGGGAAGTAAACATAATCTAGAATGTCGCTGTTTTAGTACAAGGTGAAATCTTTCATATATACGTGGCAAATAGGGCTTTTATTAAGTCAAATAAATGGATTATTGACGTTAAACGCTTTCTTTTTATTGTTTGCGAAAGAGTCCATGTGGGGCTAAGGAAAGTAATTACAGACGTTTCTTAGCTCTTCTCTCTCTCTCTCTCTCTCTCTCTCTCTCTCTCTCTCTCTCTCTCTCTCTCTCTCTCTCTCATTCTTTGGCTGTGAACGTTTTTTCTCTCGGCTGTCCACGCTGTTCCAGTCTTTTCCTTCGGTTTGCCCTTTTGGTGAACTTGCCACTTATGCACCTCATTCTCAAGGCATCCCTGTCTAAGATAGATTAGATTAGATTGGATTGATTTGCGTTCAGTAGGTTCACTTGTAGCCAGAAAAGGCTGTGAACATTGAACATGTCCAGAGGTATAAAGTTTAATAGCATATATATGTACAAAAGTTAACATAAGACACATATTATAGTATACAGGCAATATGAACAACATATGGAAAACAAAGCAGTGACAATTATATATGATACAAAATCAAAAACTTTTTAATTCAGCTTTCACTTGGCTTATGCCAGTACGTCTCAACTTTTTTGCAATGGATACAATTCTTGTTATTTCTTAAATACATATACATTAAAAATAAACTTTCAACATGCATCAAAGTTTTATTGGTAATGATTTGTCGTTGGAACAGTTAGATACTACTTACAGAGCTACTCAGGATAATTTGTCATTCAGATAATATTGTACAGAATAAAAAGATTTTGAGCAAAGGTACTCTCTAACAGCACTTTTAAAAGCACCGAAATTATCATTTTTTTTTTTCTTTAAGAACATTAGGAAGTGCACCAAATGTTTTGATAGTTTCATAATACACACCTTTCTGGAAGCAAGAAAGTTTAGCACTGGGATAATGGATATTAAACTTTTGTCTAGTGTTTATTCTGTGAATTGCATTATTTGTTGCAAATAAGGCACGATTGCATACAAAGAATTTTAGGATCGAGAATATATACATGCAAGGAAGCGTTAATATCTTCAATCTTCTAAAAAGATCTGTACAAGAGCATCCGTTGTGGGTGTTAGTAATGATTCTTATAACCTTCTTTTGCATAAGAAATATTTTTTTTTACTTTCTACTGAGTTGCCCCAAAATAATATTCCGTATTCCATAATAGAGTTAAAGTATGCATAATATACTAATTTAAGTGTGTCAATAGAACTCACATTAACCAGCTCTCGGATAGCATAACAGGCAGAGCTGAGTTTAGGTAAGATATAATTTATGTGAGCTTTCCTATCTAAACATCT
Organism: Mantis religiosa; assembly: GCA_030765055.1. Taxonomy (NCBI): domain Eukaryota; kingdom Metazoa; phylum Arthropoda; class Insecta; order Mantodea; family Mantidae; genus Mantis; species Mantis religiosa. The sequence continues at coordinate 100,606,374 of CM060954.1, read as the reverse complement.
GTCCACTTGAAGAACCAGAAATTTTATTTTGTCAACTTCTTCTAATAACATATCATTAATCCCGAATTCTATTTGAGTATGTGACGTACGATAGGTTATAAATTTGACCACTTTTGTTTTGTCTAGATTCACAGATAATTTGTTCGCTTTAAACCAGCATGACATACATAATATCGTCTTGAGTGATTCCTGCCAATTTTAAATAACTTTTTACTTCAATCCATTTCATAACCTCTACTTGTACTTTCTTCTATTTTCGTAACATTCTATAATTTCTTTTATGAGCCTGTTTGAAGTTAATGGTTTAATATATACATAAAATTTTAACCTTCGTTTCCTTATACAACTGTATATATAATTTTTAACTCTGAAGCATGTGTTCTTCACCAGCAACTTGTGGATATAAATTTTTTTCCAATGACTTTACGTTCTTCTTTTTATATATTTCCGATACTTGCTTTTCTGTTCAAATTTAATGTTTCTGCTCCATAGAGGCACTCTGGTTTAATTACAGTTTTATAGTGTCTTAATTTTGTACATTTAGACATGCATTTTTGTTAAATATGCTTTGAATAAGTCGATATATGTTTTCCATTTTCTTTGGCACCTTCTTTTGTTTGCTTTAGTTTCGATTCAATTTTCCTGGATTATTCCCCAAAGATAACGTTTTCTTTCTTTATTATAAGTTTGAATTTTCAAGTAGAAGTTGCTCTTCATTTATTTTTACGTGCATAGAACATGAAATTGCAGAGTCACCCCATGGCGCTCCAAGTTTTAAAAATCTGACCGCAGCTTTTGGCCTACTCTTTTTCTAACATTCATAACGAAATGAAATTTGTAATAAGCGTTTGTCTCTATTAATAGGAAGCAGATGGAGGAATAAACTTCAATTAAGATAGCTTGTAAGAAAGAGAAAGAAAATGATAAAGGAATGCACACTCCTGAAACTTCTAATCGTCTTTTCACCTAGCTTGTTTCCCGAGAACAACTTGAGCGAATGCAACATGTTTTTTTCGTGTGTATTTTTCTAATTAAACAGCTTCTTGCGCCATAAAGTGACGTGTAATTGGTGCTGTGTTATTCCAACCCGAGGTTTGTTTAGTTAAAAAGTTTTGAAGTTTGTTTGATTAATTTGATTTATGACAGTAATTCTACTCTTGCTAGTCGTCCTCCGTTGAGTAGGGGTAACATGCTTGATGTTGTTTCTGGGGTCGCGTTCTCAAACCCAGCGGAGGGCAATGAATGTTTTATTTCCTGACTTCGGAAGGGGAGTAAAGGCGGTGGACCTGTGTTGTAGACCTGCATAAACGAACTTTAAACCTGATAACGAGACTCCTGAACAATATTAAGTGTTATTTGTCGCCCAAAATAGAATCACAGCACACTGCTCGTGTTGATTGTGAATTTGTAAAGAAATTTCTGATAATATTCAAAGCTAGTGACTTTTCTCTACCCTCTTTGGAGGTCAAACAGCATCTAGTTAGGACCAGGATGAACGTGGCCTTCAAGAAACAGGTCACTGACTCGAATGGTTCTCTGGAAACTTCCGCGCTTCTGGCACCATATAGAACAGTAGGCTTTTAGCTGTGGTAGACATGAGATTGGAAAAGAGGCGGATAGCTCCATACAGGTAAACATTTAAATGTTGCTTATCTCAGTGTAAAATAAAGAGTATAAACATCGTAAAGTCAATGCTTAGATCTTCATAGTTAAATACACGAAAATTTTATTTTGCTGAAATAAAAGCGAATTCCTTGTCTATACACATATTTCTGTTATTACATGTTATCATAATGCAAGAAAAAGCACACACACAAAATAATTTTAAGTATATACTATATCTTGTTTGGAAGAACATACATAAAGGAAAGAACTTGCATGGTGTTCTTCTAAGAGCTATTCTTATAAAGTCATATTATTTCACATATTTCTTGTTAGTTTGATTAAATTTTGAAACAAAATTCACGTTTAGATATATGGAGTAGGTAAACTGGTAGTAATTTCTTTAAAGTTATTTGATGGCTTTGTAATTGCATGATTATGAGACAAAAAGGAAAGAAAATAAACAAAATAAAAAATACTAACAGTGACTTTCAGTTGAAATTATACAAAGTATTTTGAATCCTCTCTCAGAAATAGTTAATACAAAAAATATTGTTGGACCTAAATTGAGTGTTTAAGGAGTTCTATTTTGTTTTCTTTCTTTGCGTAGAAGATTTTAACTTATGGTTTATAAGTTATACAAAATTCATTTAGAATGAGGACGACTTCAAAGGCTATTCCAAGAAAATTCAAGATATCATGATTTATTTTAGCATTCGCTTAGCTTAAAAGAACTCGTATTTCACAAAAATATTAGACCCATGTCTGACAAAGTAAATATTAATTAAATTTTACCAAATAATCGATTGCTTTGGTGTAGAAGTTTACTTGAAATTTTCGTGTTGCTTTCTTAGAAAAACACACACACATATACGCACACAGACACACACACACACACACACACACACACACACACACACACACACACACACACACACACACACATACTGGAACTCTTTCTAAAACTGAGTATTTGGATCCTCAAAACGTGTATTTCCTGTGAAATCTGGGCATCGAATATTAGGATATTTTTACTTACTATGCACCCAATCTTCTGGAAATTAGAAAAGTTACGCTCTGCTTTGATAACTTTTGGAAATCTTACAGGTGACGGCCATCATGCCTAAAACTAGAAGTTTTCTATCACATATTTGATTTGTTGAAGGTTCGTAGGACCATCTCTCCCCTCTGCTTCTCACTCCAAAACTCTTTTAAGAGTTTGACACTGTTCCGGACTTACTACAAACCGTCCTCCTGCAAGGAATACGTAGCTCGTAATTTTCATTCCTTTGTCGGCAATTATACACCGAGGATACCTGATTCTTTGCAGGTATGCTTCTAACCAGCTCTAGTGTCTGTGCTTTATAGAGGTGAGATAAACTCTTTCTATCCTTCCTATTGGATGAAAATATCTTCTAAGACATATCCGTTTCTCCAGTTTATATTTAATACTTTCTAAATACCAAATCCAATTACAGCCGTGTTCAACAAAACGTACCTCCAGGACTTACAGTGGCGGCTGTTGGGTAAAATTCCAGGAGAGGCATAAAACATATCCGAAAGTTCCAGCTAGTAGGTGCAGAATATGCTATCGTTTTGTCTGTAGAGAAATTGCTCAATATTGGCTTCTTTTTTATTTTAGCCTGTCCTGAAAGCTTAATTGCTTACCAACGTTTATTGTGGCTTCCAAAAGCACAAACAATATTCCGCGCAGCGCTCGTAATGCTTAATTAGCAGGCTGGTCAACATTTTTCTTCTTCAATTTTTTAGTTTCAATTAAACCATATATCCACATTACACCCTTCTGTTCCAACTCAGGATATTCTACTTTCTTTAAGTTTAACTTGAGATCACCTCCTTCATTACCATCAACCAACTTCTTTTTATCTTGTGCGATCACTGATTTCAGTTTCCATTACCAAATTTCAGCAGATTCCTTCAATTTCAACTTTGAAAACTTGATTTGTATCATAGCACATTCCAGAATTTCATATTTGCAAATAACTGTTTTCCCTAAAGAAAGATATAGGTACTTATTGAATTATTTAAGCCTGTCTTAATTTGAGGTTAATTACTTTCTGATTTCCATTGTTGATATTATTGGTTAGTATTCCGCAACACATTGGATTGCTCTTTCGTTTAGTGTACCATGATCTGAGAAGTCTTACATTTTATTCATTAGAGGTTATTAATTTTTACAGAAGAATTCTCGTTTCCTGTTGTGGAACTAGGGCTAGGGTAACATAACGGAGGGGAACATTTGCATAGATTTATGTAGATGCTGCAGACAGACAGATATCAGAGATGCATGGAAGTCTCGCTCGAAGACCCGTCCCCTGCTGCTCCATTCTAGAGAGAGAGCGATGAATGATCAATCCATCAAGCAGTCTTCTAGTGTTCACAGAAGTTCTCTTTTCTTGAAGGAAGCATCCCGCCATTCGCTCGGCACCACCATACACCACGAAACCTAGAAACACACCTAAATGAGAAGGAACTTGAATGTAAGCGAAGTGATTGAAAGCAAACTGTGGTAGATCAGGCTAGCGGAAGAGTACGCTGAAGGTGTGTACAGAGTACTCCTCCTTACTTGCAGTAGCTATTAGCACACATAATTATGCGTTAGATGGAACTGGTTTTCCCTGCCGGTTTCCGCTTTATTGGTTACGAAAGAAAGAGAAGTGAGAGAATTGCTTAACACTTTGGGAACACTGTTCCCCTGGCTTCTGATAAACGGAAACCATCCCAGCAAACGCCTGCCGACAAAAATTAAATAAAAACAAAAAATCCTAGATGTTTCGACTGGAATCAAACTCGAGGCCTCCAGAACGCAAGTGTCACAACCATTTCGTCTGGTCTCTTGTGGTTTTAAAGCAAAAGAAGGCACTAAGAAACTTTATGTTTGAGGTTGCTATGGGAAGAAAATTGCCTACTTCTTTTACATTTATGAAAAGTGTGGGCCGTTTTCTGGGCGGCATAACCTTGCAAGTTAGCGGTCGAAAGTTGTTTTACATCTGCCAGAGACCAGGATACCGCTTCCGACATAGAACCCAGATCTTGTTTTATTCAAGCCAGCTTTGTGAGAGAACACTCAGCTGCGTCTCTCTTCTATGTATTATTCATCTTTCCTAACAAGGACGGCTGCTACAATTGTGTCACATGGTTGTATTCTCTAAATATAAGCCCCTACTCCCTAACCAATACTACCTCTCTTGACTTGTTGGTACACCGTTATTAAGGGCAAAATAGGTGATTCATTTACCTCCCCTCGAACACAGGAAAGTTGTGGAAAGAACAGAACATGTGTTAGTACGTGAACTGTGGACTTAGTTGTCTTCTTAGGGTTTTCTTCTGATCGCTTCTTACATAAATACATTTAGTTTATACTCAGAGATTAGTTTGACATTATTATGTTTCTCAGACTGAAATGACCCTATTCTAAACACATAAGAAGCGAGAACCAGTTTGATAAATAATTTTTCTCCCAATTAGTAGTCTAAGAGCATTTGGTTAAAGAACTACTTACCTCCGTCTTTCTCATGTACTATATGTTTGCAGCAGATTCGTCCTAGTTTGAGACAAATTATTATATACACAACAGGGGTGGCCGGTGAGGCGGTGCCATAAATAAATAAATGAATAGATAATTAGATAAACAAACAAATAAATAATAAATAAATGAATAAATACATATAAATAAGGGTTGTTAAATATAAATATGTGTACCAATTTCGAACGATTTAAGTAATGATATCAATTATCCATCCCATTTTATAATATACTGTACCAAACAGAACGTACAGGGAAACGGCAACAGATATTTATTACATCCGTACTCTTGTTATGCACAGATGTAACGAGCACAGTAAAAGTTTGATAATAGAATTCATGGAGAATGTGATACGAAGCGCTCGTGTACGATTTGGCGACAGAGATACAGGTATCTTAAGTCCCGCGCTTTACTGCACTCTAGCGGATAAAGCGTAAGCTATGCGCCTGAGAAATCTCGGCACCACCTTCTCCCATAAGAAGCCGTGCATAAGTAGACATCCTAGTCCTTAACACAGGTGCTTATGAGCGTAGACGGTGCCGTTCTGGAATCGGCACCAAGCCACACAAAACAATCAGGACAGAGCGCTTGTGTTTAACGCGCCTATTCACACGAGGGAACAGACACTCAGAAACAATCTTTTTGCTCAATTCCTATACACTTCTCTTTCTTTTCTTTTCATACAGATAGTGCCATGGCACATTTGTACTACCTCAGAAGCCGCCCCTGATACACAAGCAACATACTGTCGTATAGGTGCTTTTACTAATAAACCATAATTGACATTAATTACTTTGAATTATTTGGTTCAAATAACCGATGGTCTTTTATCCTACATTATATTTTATTCCTTACGAAAAACCCATGAGGGAAGAAAAGGCAAGAAAATCACCAAAATCATTCCTAAGGATAACTAATAACACTGGGCAGCAATGAAAATGTTTCGGACTTAAAAATAGTGAATTTATATGTATTTCTATCTGATGAATTCAAAATTCACCATAAACATGGTAAATTAGCTCTTATTTTTAAGATAAAATGACATTTCATACTTTAGAGGGAAGATGTTAAATTTGGGGGAATTTTTTTGGGAGTTGGTACACCTGTCAAATAACAAAACACAATCAGATAGAAATTTTGGAAATTAAGTGATGCAAAAGTTAAGGAAGGCATTTTTGTCGGACCACAAATAAGAGAACTTGTAAAGGATCCTGCATTTGACCAAGTTTTGAAGAGGAAAGAAAAGGAAGCTTGGGAAGCCTTCAAGGGTGTTTGTTCATGGATTTTTAGGCAACAAAAGAGATGATAGCTACAAGCACTTGATGACAGTGCTCCTGCAAAAATACCGTAACCTCGGATGCAGCATGTCCCTTAAGATCCATTTTCTCCACTCCCACCTAGACTTTTCCCTCCTAGTTGTGGAGTTGTTAGTGATAAACATGGGGAGAGATTCCATCAACACATATCTGTTATGGAACAAAGATATCAGGACCGTTGGAATAAAGTAATGTTTGCGGATTACTATTGGTCTTTGTATAGAGATTCTGCTGAACTCCATCACAAGAGACAAGCTAAAAGACGACGAAGTCAATAGGCCACCACATGATTGTCTTCAGACACGACTATCTGCGAAGTATTTTTCCAGCAATTTAGAACTCTTAGCATGTAATTACCGTTAAAAAATCAAATGCACTTTCATTGTTGTTAGCATGTAGGTAATTAAAATGTATCCTTTTCTCTCAATCCGTTAATATGTAATACTTCCACCTTGTGTATATCATAGAAACTAGAGCTAATAAAATTATTTCATTGTCATATTTGTTTTTCTCAACCCAAAATTAGTAGGAACTGCCTCATGAAGTGCTCGAAACATTCAAAAAACTTTTGTTGTTGTTGCCCAGTGTAATTTATCCTATAGATGCTTGTAATAGACATCGTTGCTATGGATACACGACACAAGAAATTTTGGACTTCGAATCAAAGTGATAGTTATTAGGGCAAGGAGTGTGATACAGTAAACAAAATTCACTCGTTGCTCCGCTAACGGATGGGATAAAGTAAACAAATAAATATGGTAGGCTATGTATGAATGTGGAAATGAGTGTTCCTATTTGCAATTATATAAATACTGGTAGTGTTATTGCTTCTAATTCATTTGGAGGTATTAACTTCTATGGTAATGTGCAACAAGTTTACTTTCATATAGTTAAAGAATAAAAATGTTTGATGTTACTGTTAAAAGGTTATAGAAAATTTGTAGTTACCAACCATTTATTTGTTTACTTTATCCCATCCGTTGCTGTTATTCAGTAAATTATTTTTACAACAGGTAGCAATAAATTAAATAAGGAATAAGGAATCGAATTTTGAATTATATAATAACACATTCTCAAAGCGAATATACTCATAATATGTTTACGAAGTGAACAAAATATATGTTCATGTCAGTGGTTTGCTTAAGTAATCACAACTTCTAAGGTAATCAATCTTATTTTGTAGTAGACCTCGATAGTAGATAATATAATAGTTTATACGTAAGATATAAATGGAAAATACCATCCAGAAGAGGATTACCTTGTACTAGAAGGTCAGCTGTTTCCTTTAGTGTCCTGCAATGAGATTAATTTTGTTGGTGGAAATGCGCAATCACGCAGATGCCTTGTCATAAATCGCTCCAGCATGTCGTTTTCTTCCTGACATCTGTCGACTCTAGTTCACCAGTGCAAATACAAGGTAAATGTCAATAGTATGAAATAGCTCGCGAAGTTTCCGCGAGGTAAATACGAAAAATGTCATAGAGAAAGGTCAGGACTTCCCAGAATATCCTACATTATTGTCTGACATCCCAAGTTGCTCCTTATTGATCTCATGTGGAGAGAGTGCCTTCATGCTGTTGACCCAGGGTTTAGTGCTGCGACATTTTGGTGCTGGAGCTAGGGGATTCCTGCAAACTGGCCATTCAAACAGAGTGCACTTGGTAGTAATTAAGCAGTGACGGACTAGTGGCTTTCCCCCACTCGCATCCGGAAAATCTTAAAATAATCTTTTGTTAAACAGCCATCGCAGACATTCAAGAATTCATATTAAAAGTTTCTAACTAATTTTTCTTACATCGAGCGTGTGAGACACGCATTCAGGTGTACCAGGGTTCCAATCCCCGCGACCGAGCACCCTGACCACTGGGTTTTCGTGGATGTTTTGGTCAATAGGTGAGGCTGCCACGAATTCCGTTCCACAAGTTTCCCTTCACTCCATTTAGTTATTTTTAAGCTGCGCTTCTTAGCTCCATGTCATATGGCGCTCCCGGACAAATGAAGTTGATGCTTGCGCAAAGGAAAGAGTGTTACCGTAGATCCGTTATGGGCATTATGGGCGGTAGGTCCTTCTTCATCAATCTCTTCAGGCAGCTCCTATGATTCCTTCACTTCATCCCTTCCTCCTAGGGGATGGTAGTCACAATATATATATATATATATATATTCAGTGTACGAAGTGTTCCCCTGCATTGTGTAATTTGTATGGGTGGAAAAAATAAAATGTTAAATTGTTTAACACACGAAAATTCTAAGAAACAGCAAAGATATTAATGTATTTTTAAATTGGATAAGATTATTTTGATTTGCTTTCAGTACATTCATTTGTAGTCACAAAGGCCCGCTTTACACTGAACATAAGGTAGGTATACAATTTAATAGCATATATACCTGAAAATTGAACTTAAGATATATATTGTGTGTAATATGCAAAACAAGGCAGGAATAATTATATATTATGCAAATCAAAAACCTTTTTTTTTTGTTATTTTTATCAGTTTTCACTTGTCTCTTGCTAGTACGTTTCAACATTTTGCATTAGATTTGTAATGGATACTATTTAGTGTCACTTCTTCATTATACCGGGTGAGTAAAAAGTGTGGAACAGCGCCTGCAACCCCACCGTTGCAATTTTGTGAAGGGATATTTTTTAGAAAAGCTGTAAGATATCAACATGCCCTCACATTACTATGATTACAAATAAAGGGTGCGAGTTTTTTGTTTTTGTTTGTTAAAGGGCAACATTTCTTTTTTCTGTATTCCTCCAGTCCTTAAGTCTCAGAATATAAACAAATACCCTTACAAACCACAATTTTAATATATTTGAATCTTATTGCATACGTACTGGGCACAGGAAAACACATCATTATTTCAAATTAAGTAGGATTTGAATTAAACAATATAGTAGGCTACTTCAATAGCTGGCTTTGAACTGAACAAATATAGACAAAAGCTGAGCTAATAAGGACAACAATGCTTACTTCATTGCAAAATCTTCCTGAAAGTAATGTCATGACATAACTTACAGAAAGACAAAAAATTGAAATACTGATGATCGGATATGGTGATAGGAGGACCCAAGGAGAGGTTTGTGTCTTGTTTAATGAAATGCATACAGAACGAAGGATTACTCATTGTACAGCGACATTTTTAATAAACTTAAATGAAACTGGAAGTATTAAAAAATAAGACAAGTCTGGAAGGCCAAAACAAGTTACAAATGGTGATAAAACTCTTTATGTTTTATTATCAGTGAAAGAAAGCCCAAATTTATCTACTCAGCAGCACATTATGGAAGGAAGGTGGTGGATTGTCTAAATCATGAATTTTCAGGAAGATAGATTGGCAAAAGATGAAGAAATGAATGACCGCCAAGATCTCCTGACCTTAACCACATAGAGTTTTACTTGTGGGGATATTTGAAATGGAGGGTTTACAAGGACCGACCAAGAAATCTTGAAAATTTAAAGCGAAGAATTGGGCAAACATGCAGCTGACCAGGCGAACAGTGTTGCTGGAAACATTAATTACTTTCAAAGACAGACTTTGGCATTTTTTTATTTAATACCAGAGGCTCTACTTCCATTAGTCCTGGACCCGTAGAACCAAGGACCCGGGCCTCCTTCTACTTTGGAGCGATGGAAAACACCAGGGTTCTTTTCACGGGGCAATACCTTGAGTCTAAAAAGCCCCCCCCCCCCATCGACTACTACGTCAAGACGGGTGGAAGTGGATACGCCACTTACGCGTGTAACGCCGCAGGGAAGACTACCGAAAACCTCGGTGGGGCCGCCTGGTGATCTAGCACACCTTCTACTAGCTCTGCAGGCTAGTACCCGGGACTTATTAGGCAACCCTCTACCCCCTCTACCTCCGGGCGGCCGGAGGTACCCAATTCCCCGTGGGTGTCGGGAACACACTGCCCCCTCGAGTCCAACGCAATCCGAACTTCTCCCCGACGGGAGGGGCTCGGCAGTTCGGCCCGAGGTTCCTCTGGTAACGTCAGAGGTACCACGAGTGCTAAGGGTCTGAAGGGCCCGCACCTCGTCAGCTGAAGGGGACGGAACCCCTCCCCTACGGGAGACTTTGGCATTGTTTGCCAGTAAATGGAGGCCATTTTAAGCCTCTTTTGAAGTGAATAATTCATCTTGTGTTGTTACACAGCACCACTAATTTAGTTATGCATATGTTTTCCTGGTTTAAATTTCATGTACTGTAATACGTCCGGATAAATTTAAATAACAGTTTAAAAAAAAAAAGCATTTACATATACGTTCCGAGACCTGAAGCCAAAAAAAAAAAAAAAAAGAACGAAAGTTGCAATTAAAAAAGGTCACGCCCTATTTACAATAATAGTAATATGAAAATATGTTGATTTCCCACACCTTTTCTAAGAATATCACTTCATAAAACTATAACAAAGAAGTTAAAAGCATTGTTCCGTACTTTTAACTCCCCCTGTATCATAGATAAATTGGCAAATATTTATTATTGGAACACTTAGATTCTACTTATGGAGCTACTTAAGCATTATCAGGATAATTTGTCATTCAGATAAACTTGTGCCAGTAATTTTTCGGCCGAATTCCCAGCCTCTCAAAGGTAAAGTGAGCTCCGCCGTGGTACCAGCAAGACCGTAAATAAAGTGGTCACTGAGTTCTGGCTACGTAAGTAGAGTGAACTTGTGACTGACATCACTTCTCTGTCGAGGGACCAGTAACTTCAGGAAGACAAACTCTCAGGTCGAGCTCTCTGGCAGTTGCCCGACAAGAGCTTGAGTCAATCTCCCTCACTGTAAATGAAGGGATTGTGAAGACAAATTTAGAGGGGCTTCTGCTCTTCCTAATATTTACAATTGCGTAAAGCAAAGGGGAAGGAAAGTAATTCCGAATTTAAGCAAATAACTAAAATAAGATAACAAGGACACTACAGACTCACGTAACTTGTACTGTTTAATACTATTAATGGCCATATGTACTTCCGATTCATGGTGCACAGCATTAAAATATACATACACAGGCCAGTATTTAGGCCTTATGACGCCCTTAAGCGTCAAATCCTTAGAATCCCTGCCTAGACTTGAAATACGTATATTTAATAACGTTTCTTGACGTTTAATTTTCATGTTTTTTGTACAGCTCTGAGAAATTTTGCCGATCCTAAAACATGCCTCCCTGGGCAGTTACGACCTTGCCCACATGGATATTTCCTGTCAGTATTACCAAACGAAAATTCCGCACTGATTTTGTGGACACCATATATAATTTACACAAAATTCCCTGCAAGTGAAGAAGATTGTATACAGTCTATCCCCAGAAAATTAAAGATATACATTTTACCAGTTATACAAATAGTCGTACATATTTCTGCACTTTTTGTTGTCTAGTGAACCATAAACAACAGAGATTGTATTTATGTTTCATTTCGTTGCTAAGAAATTTGATCATTCAATACCTCTTAAGAGGTTTTAAAAAGCTTTCTTCTGAATGTAAAACGAATTTATATTACATAAGAGTTAGTGGGTGAGTGTCAAGCTGAGTGGCTGAGGATGAAGCAGATGTTTTGCTTTGAAACCGGTCCCAGGATTTAAATAAGATAAGTAAATAGTGAAGTTGTGTTACTAGTGTTGAGTTATTATTAATAACCTAGTTTACTTCACTGTAAGAAGCTTCAGTATTTTACATAATTATATTACATAATTTCAACTCTGCTAAAGAGCCTTTATCGTCCATAAATGCTTGATCTCTCAACTTCTTTTGAACAGTTGACAGTTTTTATTTTCCAATATTCACTCTCTCGAAAAAGTATGCAATACCATGAATAAATATAGCGATTCATCTCCTTTAAAATTTACATACAATTTACACAGTTCATTACTCTCCCTTGAAGTTGCCAATTTCCTTTTCATTTTCTTGTATATATCATGAGAAAATCTTGATCACTATTTCCTTTAGACCTCTGTGCTCTTTTTTGTATCTTCACCAGGGGCAGCTGCTCTTTAGCGAGCTCAAGAGCACATGAACCCTCAATATTTGTCTTGTAGAAACCTTTTTCCTCCTTTCATTCGTTATTTTATTTACCGCGCTCATTGCTTAATGCGCAGTAAGTAGACAGCGATAACATGTGTATGTGGCAACGTTGCAGGTAGCACACTTCTCTTGTGCTAGCATATCATGTAACGCTTAAAGCTCTGCGCATGCGTAAACGACAAATGCTACAGACAGGCATTAGTTGGGCACCCCAGATCTAGCGCAATTACGATGTGCACGTTAATTCACAATGGCAACGCCAGAGTCCTTGGTCATCCCTGGGAAGTGCTACTATCTATAGAGTTTAACTGCAACTATCTGGAAATACAAAGAATGTTTACAACTCCTAGCGCTATGAATCTTTGCTTTGTTGCTTTATGTTGCTTTGAATACGGTGTGCTTTTACAGTCCAGTTTCTAAACAGATGTTTTGTTTTAAACTCTGTGATAAACTTGGAATTTGTAGGCAATCAGCAGATGCGACAATTGTGAGTTTCTTAGTACATCAAGTACAAGTGCTTTGGCGTGAAACAATTACTCTTTGTGTGTGCAGCTACCGATCTAAGTTTTCGAATCTTTGGGACTGTTGAACTTCTCTCAAAAGGTAGCTACGACCTCGGCGGATTCCATTTTAAGAAATAAAATAGATAAAGTGACTTGCAAAGAAAAAATGTAATAAAGCGACTAGAACGTCCGCAGCGCAATTTGACAGTTGAGAGTGTTACAAAATTAAGAAGCGGGACTACAAGCGCAAATTTAACAATGTATACACAACCTGTAAATGGCTATGCTGTTGCAGTAAAGTGGTAGCAGTAGCGGATAGTGCTAGTGTGCATTTTAAGTGTAGGTCTTGTGAACACCCACATTTTTATTCCACGAGCCGCCACTGATCTTCACCCGTTTTCTTCACATTTCTTTTGCCGATTTTAAACTTATTTTTCTTAAATATCTGAACTTGAGTTACAATATTCCCAACATTTAGCTAATAGTATGCAATAATGCTCTGTTCTTTGCAGAAATTCATAAGTGAAAGTACTGACTTTGTTTCATATTTTCAAATTTCGTCGTGCTGCAAAGATGCATTTATCGCATTTGTACTGCAATACTCATTATTTCCATTAACAGTTCTCTTCCACTGGCCGTGTGTAGGTTAAGATAATAATAAGGAGCATGATTTAATTACCCTTTGTACATTGGTTTACACTGCATGAACCCACATGCGTGTTACAGCATTCGTTTTGCCTCTTCTTCAGAATAATAACAGCTTTATAAATGCTATAGAGGCTTTTGTTAGAATAATTTGAAGGACAATGAGTATAAAATCCTTGGAAACTTTTTCGGAGAAATTCATTTTCTGGTTGTTTGTAATTACTGTTTAAATATAACTGCTTGTCAAGCTGAAGGTGACGCCTCCCACTTGCTTCTTCTGGAATTGGTGATTGCATTTAAACAAGGCATTCGTGAGGAACATTTCTTTAAAGTGACGCCATGGCCAAAGGCAAAATCGAACGTTCTGGTATTTTCTTTGAGGTATAAGTGCTTACAGATTTCCTTTTCCCACAAAAGAATTACAGACCAAGAATATACATTATTAAACATAGCAAGTCACACGCAAGCAATCTTTAGTGTTATTAAAATATAATGTGTGCTTCTAAAGACATCTGAATGTCGAAGTGACCTAGAAAGAAAACGAGTATTAGGTAAGAAGTTCTAAATATAACTGTATGAGAAGTAAAAGAAATAACTTGCTGTAATAACCTCACTTTAATATTCCCATATCCATGTATTTTTTTACGTTACAGCGCATAGAAAAGAGGAAAAGCTTGCATAAATCTGTAACGTACAAATAATATATTACGATAAATCCTAATATTTGCTATACGAAATCTACTTATATTGTATAAAGATCATAAAGAAAAGTTGTATCGAAAGTATTCAGCAAATGTTATTAATAAGTTACAGAAAGAGATGAGTGATATCTAAGTTTAAAAACTAGGGATGTGTCCTCTTGCGATACCTCGATATTCTCGATACTTGCGAGGTATCGATATCGAACGATATTTAAGAAAATTCGCAACAGTACTTTTATGAGGTCCTGCGCCGTGGCGTAGCGAGCTAAGGCAGCATGCCTTCGTCCCTGGCCAAGGAAAGCGGCCCGGGTTCGATTGCACCCATGGGGTGCGATTTTAAGTCCCGGTGCCCACTCAGCATTGTGAGGAAATTGAGGAGCTTACACTAGGTAAGCGGCCCTGGTCAGAGAAACCAACGTTCCGGCTGAGGGATGCCGATATGCTGACCCGTATCGGTTGGATGAACGTCCACCTCTGCCGTGCGTAAGTGGGCGTGAGGCCGGCAGTCGGGTTGGTAGGCCTTGGCCCTCGTGGGGCTGTCGCGCCAGTGGTTAACTTTATTTTCTTTTTAACTGTTATGCTACTTTGGTGGTGATTCTGCAACTTTATTTTATTTTACAGTCACAGAACATTATTGTCGTAAGTAGAACATTGCGAAGACCGAGAAATTGTCAAAAAGATGGTACCTGTTTACTAACATCATGCAAGAAAATAATCATGTGTCAGATTCACTGTCAGTTACCAGTTCCAAGAATAAATCACTTCATATCTCAACGAAGATTTGTCACCTTCTCTTTCTACTGCACTGGATTACTGGGAAACAAATTAAAAATTTCCAAAACTAAAAAGTTAGCCCTAAATATTTGTGTATTCCATCTGCAACAGTTTTCTCTGAAAGACTGTTTAGCCCAGCGGGACTCATATAACAGAAATAGAAGTACTGTAGACTCATGACAAGAAGGTCAGCTAGAGGAATGTGTAGCGTAATCACTTTTGCTGTCCCAACGGTGTTTATGCTCGCCTTCCCAGTACCTATCGCTGCATTTACTGCAACAAACATTAGATCTGGCAGCATGGTTGATTCATATGCACTCTCATACACTCATTTCCTAGTAAACAGATCCGTTAACGGAACAGATAAACAGTTCCAGCTCCTCTGCCCTTCATTCCCCTCTAGTCTTCTTGCCGTGGGCATACAGTGGACTTGACCGTAAAAGAGTGAGAATGTTAGTACATTTACCGAGAAAATTTGGTTTCGACCCATCTCTATTAAAAACATAAGAGTATCGATTAGAAGTAAACACACCATCCTAAAGAAACAGAGTTTTATATGTAATGCATTTTAAACATTTTTGAGCTTATTTTTTCTGTATTACGAAGAGAAAACATTTGGCAACCGCGCGATGTAAATCTTGTAGGTGAGACAATTTGCGCTTAATGCGTAATCTGACTGCTGCACCTCAGAATGCCGGAGTTTTGAAGGACGGCCAGTTTATAAGTTACAGAATTGTGAGAATAGTTTTAAAACTAATTATATATAATTCTCTCTTCATTCGAGAGGGATTATAAGCAAGTTTATATAATTAGACAACCATAAGATAAGACATACTTCCGCAGAAAAAGGTGGACGTCTTTGAGAAACATAACATATTTTGAATAACTTCCTCAATGATATTAACTATTTCCGAGATGTCCGTTGTTATAGGTTTAAATTTGTCACTACTTTTAAATTATATAAAGCGTGATTAAAAATATTTTTCTTTCGAAGCGATGGAAACAGTATGGAAGGATATTTAATTAACCATTTTGCCTTCTGTATTCAGCTAAACGGCTTAAACCATAACGAAATCTGTAATGAGTCTATTCCTACAAATAGTTGTTTCGATTTAAAAGCGAAGTAGGTACAAAAGAAAAGTTCCATTGAATAGTTCATGAAAGTACATAAAAATAAACAAGAAAGTCATGTGAATGTAAACATTAAAGTTTTTAAAACTTAAGTTATTAGAATTAGTAGCGGAATGCAGATTTAATACAATCTGTGCGGAGCAATATATTGCTAACTGTTGGTAGACCGCTATTCCAAACAATGGTTATGCTCTCTTTTGTCATGTGGGAGACTGGAACTTCGATTCCACGCCGGATATTAAAACGTTAATGAACGCTATTAAGGCTTAAATGGTTTAAACGCAATTTTAGTTATCTGCAACTTGAATGTACAAAACAACCATTTTTATTTTAAAACTATTGCCACGAATGAAGACGTTTCGAAACTCCCCAAGCTCATCGCCTGCGCGATGAACAATATAAAATCTACCATTAAAAGTAAATAAAATGCTGAAGAATCTCAGATAGTTTTTGAAAAGACTGCTAAAATGACGTACGCATGTATATAAACTTCCAAAACTGCATGCTCATGCGAATAGTGAAAGAACATATCGGTTGTTGTTTTATTTAACCCTATAACGACCCTTGTTACACATGTGTGACAGTGGGGGTTTTCCTCTGTATTTCTACTCAGAATATGCTGTTCCTCTAACGCCTGCTGTGGCATATTTGTATCAAGCTTAGGAATGCACTCCGGTGAATTCTGCAGTAATTATTTGCCCCTGGTGGTGACTGTGTAAAGTTTAATTCAGCTATTATCATGGTGAGAAACAATGGCACACAAGGTGTCTAAATTATTATTGTTTTAAGGATTAAAACCACTTCTGTGTACTTAAATATGACAAAAATCTGCAGGAAAATGGTAGTAGAATGGTTTAAACCCCTTTATGTGATTTAAACTTGGCTAATCTGCTTTTGACAGCACTAATTTTTGATGAGTTACAAATGTGTAACATTGGGCATTTAAGTTTAGGTACAGTGATTCCACAAAACTCAAACGTAGATGTTAATCTGTGTTTTTTATCATTGTTTTATTTATCTGAAGACGAAATCTGTGACATGTTCTGTAGTTTAGACAGTCATTTGTCTGAATTCTCAAAATTAGAAGACGAAGAAGAGGATAACCTTAGTGTCAAAATCTTCATGGTGATTCTGCAGACCAAACTGGCTCTTCTGATCATGTGCCTGCAGATGTTGAATTAGATGAAACTTTAGGATCACCAGTTGATGTTTTACCACGCCTGGAGTGGAAGAAGGGTACATTTACTCCCAACATACAACCATTTATCGGAATTCCGAAGGAAACACCAACTCAGCTGTCTTCTCCTTTGCAGTACTTCAAAAGCTTGGTTACTAATGAAATGCTGGATATGCAAGCGGAAGAGAAAAAATTATATAGCACACAAAAGATTGAACATAATATAAATACCAATAGATTAGAAAAAGAGAAAGTTTCAGGCATGCATCTCAGAATGGGGCTTTGCCAAATGCCAAGTGTACGTTGCTACTGGGAATCAAGCATGCGACCTTGCAGCTGGGCTGATTCTTCCTGGACCTAGCAAATCTAAAAGAGGCCGACCAAGTGCCGATGACATGCCCAAACAGAAAACAGACCGGTAGAGTCTGTTTAGTTAACTCATGTGCAAGTCGGCCGCTGCCTTTGACGAACCCTTATTGTCGTTTTACAACCCCGGCCCTCCTTCTCCCAGTCTGCTCTGCAAGGTTGCCACCTTTCTCGATACGTCAATGGTATCGTACGAGATGTCGTCTAAATAATCTTATGTCCATTACTGCAAAGCTACAATTCTACTGGATTCCATAATAACCCTTATCTTATTCAAAGTGTGGCATTTGAATCCCAGCTCTTTTAGGAGACCGCGCAAAGTGCAGTGCATATAAGGAAAATCACATGTTTCTTGCAGATGTGCAACCAATTCGTCTAAGGTGGGCGCTCTCCCTTTTACATAGAATCTATAAATTTCTTGGCGAATTAAATCGCATGTAAAATTATCTACTTTAGAGAAACGTTACCTTTTGTTTTCATACTTGATCGGCGTCTTTGGTATTCCTTTCGTCACAACATTTCTTACTGTATTTCTGTGAATACCCAGAATTTATCATCAGGTTTATTACACGACCCCTTACCAAGATTATTTGTCAGCACATATTTATATGTGTTCAAAACAAGCGCTTGAATTTGCTTAGAAACAGTTCCCGTTATAACTTTACTTTTTGAGGTTTTTCCAGTAATATAACTCGGCCCAGTTATTCACACTATTGTCATCACTTTGATTATTTTCACTTGACTGAAAGTTATCTACTACTTGATTTGCATTTAACACTGCATTTCCCTCCCACAGTCTCCACATCGTGACACACGACGAATTTCTGCACGTAATGAAGCAGATCAACAGGAAGTTGGAACTGCGGCAACTGAGACTCCACGTGGAGTAGACATGCGACTGTCACTTCGAGAAAATCAGGGTTGCAATTGGTCCTCAACGACAGTGTTCCAATTCTGAAGTGTGGAGATAAGATTTATGACGGTCATTAGCGGGTGGGTAGTTTCCTTTGAGGGGCCAACTGCACTGGCGTTCACTAGACATACTCTAACTACCGTTGTTCCTATTGTGGAACAAAAATACAAAACAGCTCACTGGGTCATATCGAAGGAATCACGTAAGCGGTGCAAGATATGCAAAAATATAATTCAGTTGTGTGGTGTGAAAAATGTGAAGCGTATTTATTCTTGAACAAGGACAGAAATTGTTTTAGAAGATTCTACACATAAACTGTGTGGTTTTAAATATATTTTCTACCTTTTGTATGCCATTTTAAAAGTGTGCTTCGTGTAAAGATTTAGTTTTGCATCCACTAATGCCACTGTTACACATACGTAACATGTAAAAAGGGCCAAATGCGGAAACATATATTTATCATATGAAAGTTCATTTACTGTCAGTAAATAAGTCTGAAATGATTTGTAAATATTTTTTGCTAAGCCTGTTTTATGCTTGGGCATTAAGGGGTTAAATGATGACGTAACAGCAGGTTCAAAATGGTCCAATGACGGAATTCGAACATGATTTAGTGCAAATAAATTGCATAGTACCTACTCATCATCATGGATTCTGGGAGCCTGCCTCCGTAGCGTAGATGGTGGCGTGTCTGCCTCACGTTCAAGAGGTCCAGAGTTCGAATCTCGGTCAGGGTGAGTTAACTGGATAAGGTTTTTCCGAGGTTTTCCCTTATCCTTCAAGACGAATGTCGGATAACTCTAAGCTCCATGGACCTCAGATTCATTTGAGCATCATTTCACCCATTTCATTCATCGTCCGATATGACTTAACGTTTGAGGATGTATATTACAACAACAAAAAATGGATGCTGGACTATCAACTAATTGTTTATGATTTCAATGGCAAAGTGTTTATTTCCACTGTTTTCTAGCATCCTCTAACTTTAAGTCATATCGGACGATGAATGAAATGGTGAAATGATGCTCAAATGACCTCAGGATCCATAGAGCTTAGAGTTACCCAACATTATTCTTGAGGATAAGGAAAAACCTTGGAAGAACCTTATGCAGACAATTCACCCTGACCGAGATTCGAACTCAGGACTTCTTGAACTTTTACAATCAGGCTAACACCTACGTTACAGAGGTGGGCTTATTTCTACTGAGGCATCTTTAAAGCTTTATTTGCGCTTGCCACAGTTAATTACAGAAAATTATAGGTTAGGTTCAAGGTATGAACGGTTATTACGTCTAATGGTTTATTTGATGTTCAAGCTAGCAGGTGTACCGAGAAACAGGAAACTTTGGAATGTATGAGGTACGTAATTTGTTTTTACCGATTTCGTATATTACAATATTGCAAATCTTCTACATGGAAAAACACTCGCTGTCAGCGCAACCTGGCTGTGATAACATCTGAACAAAACCTGAAATAGAAATACTTGCCAACTGTGTCGTGGAAACGTCACACTTAAGTTTTACGTTTCAGGTTTTCCAATCTTCAGTGATGTCCAGATTAGCATATCTAATTCAGAAGAGAGTCTTATAACTTAACCTATTCATTGAAGTAACAAAAGAATATACAAAACATCCTAGAGAAAACAAAACAAAGGACACTCAATGGGAAATGATGTGCAACATTTAAAAACTTTTATAGAACAAAATATCGTGGCAGGTATTAGAATACAAATATTTGGGACCTTACTCATATATAAAAACACTAGAATATAAAACGGAGCCTTTAACTATTTTAATTGTACTGTTAGAAATGTGTTTGAAAAAAAAGGGTAAGAAAAGACACGAGCTTAACAATTTTGTAAAGTAATGTCATTGCCGATAATACTATCTGGGAGTGAAAGGTGGATCATGAGAAAGAAAAGCAAAAGGAGGTTGGAGGCTTGAAGTAAATAAAATGTCGTCTTTAAGAGCAATAGCAGAACATAACAGAACTGACCATTGCAAAAATGAATATATAAAATCGAAGTAAACATTTTATTTGTTATCGACAAGAAATATAGGAATATTAGCGTTGTTGATTTTCGGAATTTGTATCTAGAAGAGTTGTTTTACATGCCAAATGTGCTGCCATGCGGCTGTGTCTTTTAAGCACCCTTAAAAACCCTTGGTCTGAACTGGAACTGCCGTGGGATTGGTAGGCCGTCGCCTAATCAGTTTAGCCACCCAGAATATATATGGTAATTGAAAAACATAGGGAGTTTAATAAAGAAAGGCATATGGCGTTTGTTGACTTTGAAAAAGCCTTCGATAGGTTAAACCGATGCAAAATGTGGAAAATATTGGAAGAACGAGGATACCCACAACAATTAGTAAAAATGATACAATGCTTCTACTTCCAAACAAAAATGAATGTGAGGAACAATGGTAAAATTTCAAAAAAAATTCTTACTAATCAGGGTGTCAGACAAGGGTGTAATTTATCACCTACACTTTTTAGTATTTATATTGACGACCTAGTGTGCAAATGGAAGCAGCTAGTGAATGTAGGTTTTAAAATTTCAAATAAAAACTTTTTAAATATTTTATTGTTTGCTGATGACTTAGTTATTATACAAAATAGCGAGTCTGCCCTGCAAAAATCTATTTTTAAACTTAGTGAACTTTGTAAGCAATATAATATGAAAATTTCTTTTATAAAATCAAAGGTAATGGCATTCATAGGTAAAGAGCCAATTAGAACAAAAATAGTTATAAATAATTGTTGCGTTGAACAGGTAAGCCATTTTAACTACTTGGGAACTGATGTTAGTTATCACAAGGAATATGATGTCTACAGTAAAATATGCAAATTTCAAAGAGTGTGTGGAAACATAAATAGAACATTTAGAAACAAAATACGTAAAGAAACAAAATTAAAGTTCTACAAAATTATGGCTGTGCCTATACTGACATACGGAAGTAAGACTTGGACGTTAACTAAAAAGCAACAGAGTAAAATACAGGCTTCAGAAATGAAATTATTGAGAAGTGTGAAAGGATGCACGAAGAGGGACTTAATAAGAAATGAAAATATAAAAGAAGAGCTGGACATTTTTATTATGAATGATAGGTTAGAAGATCTCTAACAAAAATGGAAGGAACATGTTGAAAGAATGCCAGATAATAGACTTACAAAACAAATATTACAGTATCATCCTAAAGGTAGGGTATCGGTGGGCAGACCCAAAAAACGATGACTGGAGGACTTCCAAGGCGGAACAGGCACTTGATTGCCTATGCCATGAAGTGAAGAAGAAGAATATATATGGAGGATTTTTCGCATGCTCCATTCTTTTTAAGAATACTACATTCCGATGATGGATGATACGAAGGTGACAATGAAGCAATTGGCGGAATAATGGCGGGGAAAACCGGAGAACCCGGAGAAAACCCGCGCCTGCACCGTGTTGCGCACCAGAAATCCCACACGAGGTCGTCTGGGATCGAACTCAAGCCACCTTGGTGAGTCTAACCACTCGGACATGGTGCAGCCACATATATGGAGCTTCAAAACGTTTATTTCTGGTTGTCTTAATATCAAATTTTGGGTGGAATGCAGTGCCGCCTACTGTATCTGCTATGTCCTATGTAGAGGTACGTTTCTTTCTTTTCTTGGTAACATTTGTTTTAATATCTCTTCTTAAATTAGTCCTACAAAATCTCGTTTCTCTAAGTATCAACTGGTGATCCTAAAGATTCATCTAAATCGATGATGACATTACTTTCGTTTTCGCAACGGATATATTTAAATTATAAGCTTATATTATCTTATCCAGTTGAAAATTTGCTGCTTGTAACATAAATTTATTTTTGCCAGGATAACCTGATCATCACCAAAATAGAATATTAAATAAAGTAATAATAAGTTATTAATCTTTATAATTATTATAAAGATTCGCCGTACTCCTAAATTACTGGCTCATATTTATAACATAGAAATAGGTATTAAACGTTTGGATTGTACTCATGAACTGATCAATATGTCATATATATAAACACAACGAGATGCAGACATGACTAAGAAAAATACATTACAATAGTAAATTAAGCACTTTGTGATACAACTGCTGTGGCAAGTCCCCAGGGTTATTGGTAGGTCGGAGCCGCTAAGTGGAATAAAAATATTGGAAGCCTTAAGGTGAGATATCCAGAATTTTCCTGAAAGTTTCCCACTTCTCGAATGTTCTGGAACTTTCGCGGGCGCTTTCACGAGTTAATCAATCAGTGTTGAGGTAAGTGCGGTAGAGGATACGCTTCTAGGAGACCTCCAAGCTTTTTTGTGACGTACAGTGAGTTATATTACTGCAGAATATTGGAGACATGCTGTTTGAATCCTCAGTGAAGGAACGGTCTGTAATTAGAGGCAACGTTGTGCGTAGTTCATTAGCCGCTATGTCACGAGCAAAGAAAAGTGAGAAGAGAAACTGAGCCGGCCTCGGTAGCGTAGATAGTAACATGTCTGCCTCACGAGTTCGAATCTCGGCCAGGGTGAGATACCTGGATAAGGATTTTTCTGGGGTTTTCCTTTATCCTAAAAATAAATAATAAATATAAAAAATCCTGTTGGGTAACTCTATGCTCCATGGAACCTGGGCCCATTTGAGCATCATGTCACCCATTCCATTCATCATCCGATATGACTTAAAAGTTAAACGACGTAAATTTAAAAACAGAGAGAGAGAGAGAGAGAGAGAGAGAGAGAGAAACTGAGCTATGTAGTTTAAATTATTGAAGTGTTGGCTAACTGAAGCTCCTGTGAAAGCTAAACTGTATCAAAACCGTCACACTTATACTGAGTTAGAGTTAAAAGCTGCACAAAAGTCACAATATAATCTAAATATTTTCGTTGAGTACTAGCAAAAACAGAGGAGTGACATCCTGACAGTTGATGTTACTAAACAAGAGAAGCATTAACGCTCAAACACAATATTATCTAATGTCACATAATGTTCCCTCCAAATATTATATTAGATCGACAAAGGCAGCGATGATCTCATGTGGAAGAGAGTGATTGCTACCTAATGAGTTGAAGTAACTATTTTCCGATAAACGATACCAATGCACTCCAGTGAATGTCATCCACACCCGATAACTATCTCCGTTACTTTAGTAGAGTTAACTGGTCTACTAGTTATTGTCTTTATTGCCTTCATTACTTTGGTAGCCATTCTTGCGTAACTAGCTATTTTGTATTAATCACTTTTGTAAGCATTGATGGGTAACTAGGGGTATCATTGGGAAGGTAGAGTCAGATTGAAAAACTCAGTGCCATAACCTGGATTTGATCCGATCTGTCATGCTACTCTAACCACTGAACTACCATGGCAACGTGAGGGCATGACTTTAAATTCTCCAACGTCTGACTTTCCCTTTCCTTCTATAGTGGGGTATGGTGCTTGCTGTTAGGGGGAAAGAATTCACGTAGCAGATTGTAAAATACTATTAAGAAGTATGCAGAGGAAAGCTCTAATTAGACTAACAGGAGCATTTTCCACCACTCCTGCTGACGCCCTGCTTGTTATTTTAGGTGTTTTACCAATAGACCTAGAAATAAGAAAAATAGCTGCGCGTTACTGGCTACATAAAGGCAAAAATTTAAGAGCCTCTCAATTAACTGGGTTTAGGATCAAAGATGAACTAGAATTAAATGAAAAAATAATAGAAACCTGGCAGGATGAATGGGATACCAGTGAAAAAGGTAGGCGGACTTACTCGTTTTTACCTGATATAAAGGAAAGATTATTAATGAGATATTTACAGCCAACACATGGTCTACTCCATTATTTCTCAGGCCATGGTCCGTACCCCGAGTACTTACATCGGTTCGGTCAGAGACAGTAATTTATGTGCATGTGGACAAGTATGTACCCCTGAACATATGGGAATGCGAAAAGACTTTATTATTAAGAGTTGAATATGGCAAATACATCCAGAACAAAATGATAAATGAAATAATTAGAAAAAAGTAATTACATTATTATTTAAACAAAATAACAACATAGGCTATAACTGGGCAACAATTTATTGCGATTTTTATTCCCTCATGTTTTAACTAATATATTACATTATGATTCCCTCACAGTTCTTTTAAACTTTTACTTATTTTATTAACTAAGAAACTGTTATACCTATCTCTGCATGGGCTTGTAAATTTATTGTAAAACTTGCATGTAATTTATATATAAAATATATAAAACTGTAGCTATTTACTCTGCATGCAAGTTATAATTAATAAATACTCCTAAATTGTTATTAGTATTAAATGTTAATTATTGTAGATTATTAATATATTTAAATAATTATTGGCAATGGGACTCGGTCATATTTTATCAGATACCGAGTCAAAAGAGATAGGAGCCCTCTGGTCTGCGGTTGCGCAGGCTAGAGAGCTTATTCTTTCCCTTTCCAAACCTCGCCGTACACAATACCAATATGGAAGAACAGTTTATTTTCATTAGGCTTATGATTTTATTCTTATGCTTACTTCTATGTAATATATTGTCACCGATCGCATTGTTGTGTTGGAGCCACCGCAAAGCCAGAGTTGTGCCCGTGGGCAGGAAAGAAAGAGACAGTAGTGCGCAGAGCTGGATGCTTGCCGATAGAGCGAAAGAAACAGAGAGAAAGAGACAGAGAGAAGTCTGGAATTTTCCGCTTTTCTGATGCCATCGCGATTGTTATCGAATGTTGTACTGAATTCTAGGACAATGACTGGGAGGTATAAATAGCGGAAAGTGTGAGAAGCAGTCACGTTTCCAGGAACAGGCGTTTACGGCAGCAGTGTCTTTGGATGTCGAGAAGGCCTTCTCTACAACCTGGCACACCGGACTCCTTCACAAGCTTATTCAGCTGGGCCTACAAAACCAATTAATCAATATCTTACACAGCTTTCTAAAACATCGCACTTTTAAAGTTACAGTTGCGGGGCAAACATCTTCTCTCAGACCCGTGAGAGGCGGAGTCCCAGAAGGCTCTGTATTATCTCCCACACTATTCAGTGTATATATGGCAGACTTCCCAACCGAGCCGCGCGTCGAAATGGCACAATATGCTGACGACGTACTGCTGTTCTGCAAAGACAGACATATTCGTAGAGCCTTCAATCCAATTCAAAGACACCTCCGTCTCACCCAAGAGTGGTGCAGGCGTTGGCGGATGTCCATTAATCCAGACAAAAGCCACGCTATTCTATTCACCAAGCGCCACACCCCCGCAGACTGCCCAGATTTCCCTTTCAGAGGTCGAAGGATAGAATGGGTACCCTCTATTAAATACCTGGGAGTTGAGCTAGACAAGGGTCTGACTTTCCGTCGACACATCAGGGAACTCTCGGAGAGGGTTCAGGGAGCTTTTGCTTCCATGTATCCAATGCTGGGTTTTCGATCGATGCCAGTCAGCGTGAAGTTATATCTCTTTCGAGCACTCATAGTCCCGTTGATGCTATATGCCTGCGAGGTCTGGGGCATGGCCGCAGATTCCTGGCTGGCATATCTTCAACGCGCTGAGAATAGAGGACTTAGGCCCATCTATTCAGTAGGCCGAATCTTCCCAGTATGGTTCCTTCATGAAGCCTTGGGTCTTCCATACGTGGAGGAACACAGAAGTGCCCTGGTTAGGTCTCTTGGTGATTATGATCCAACCAGACATCGTCGCCGACTATTCCGGGTCCCCCGCATGGCTTGCGGGCATCCGAGGTAACCGCGGAGCAATTCCAGCAGCAGCAAAAGCTGAGCTCCCATAATCTACCAAGAGTTGTTGGCCTCAAAATTAACAAAAATCAATTCAAAATCAAAATAAATCCTTCAACGCCAGGGTGCCAAAGGAAAGCATTCTATCCTTATAGAGGAGTGCTAAGCTACCTCGAAATCAATCCACCATCCTCAAACAAAAACAACCATCATAAACCATCCCGGAAAGAAAATCCTATCTGCGGTTAAACCCTATCCTGGGTGGGCACACAGCAACAATCTTCGGGCTAACACAGCCTGCCAGTACCTGCGATGCGATGCTAAGCAGTCAGTGGTGCAGTTGTTGTGCAGTGGAGTTGAGTCGTGTGATGGTTATTGCGACAGTTGACATTTGAACTGTATCGCAGTGATTTCTTTCATTCGTTTACGTGCAGCGGAGCACCGAGTCTACCTTGAAGACTGCTGTTTGTCAATGTCACGTCTTTTTGCTGCTGCAAGGGTTGTACAAAATTACTGTTTTGCTGCATTAAAGAGTGTTTTAAATTTCTGCAAACAAGACTTTTGATTCTAGGAACCCGCGAAGTCACAGATATGGTTTAAATCTTGTCCTTCTGAAATAACTTCAGGTTCGCCTTCATTACTCTAACTTTACAGTAAGCAACCTTTAGGTTATTTTTTGAACATCTCTACATATAAACTTATAAACCTAAAGGGCGTATTAAAACAGGGAGTACGGATTGAACATGTGGCTCGAGTAGTTCATAAATTAAATATTTTTATGCGGGTGAAAAGTTTAAAGAACGGGGAAAAATGACAAGGTTAAGTGTTAATAAAAAGGAAGAATCTTGATTTTGTGAATGAAAAGGAAGCAACATATTTGAAAACGTTTTACCGGATTGACCTGACCCTGCACGATTTATAAATTCCCATTTGCCTTGTGTTACCTTAGCAATACATTAAGTTGAAAGACAAAGTTGTGGCATCTGAATAAATATGTGGAACCCGCACCTGTAACAATAACCATGTTGTTGACATCGGGTGTATAATTAGCAGTTATGGGTATAGATTGTTAATCCAGGTAAAACAAAAGTGGAGCAGTTAACCTTCAGTTTTACTCACTCTCTTCTCGGGCAGCTAGCCAGGTGAAAAGATGATTAGATATCATCGTTTCGGGAGTGTGCATCTCTCCCATCATCAGGATATTTATAAAATGTTATAACCAAAAATGAAATACTGGATATAACACAACTATGTCTTTGTTTATAGAGATAATGTTCAGATTAAGTTCACACTCGAACATTTATTTTTAAATTATCGACAAATAATGCGACGTTATCGTAGTATAGCTTGTTACGTCCTATTGTTAAACTGTCAAATCATTAAGCACGTAATAAACTATCTCACCGAGTAGGTAGCCATAATTATTGTGACATGGAAAGCTCTATTTCAAAGTGTGACAACATGAAAGTTGTCTTAGTACCTTCTCATAATAATCAAGAAGGCAGTGACCGTAACGTCACTGTTGTATGGATGACGACCTTCAACGTTAACATGAAAATGAATGACTATGAATAGTATTGCTTTCTCTACAAGGAAATGGAATGCAAATAAAATATATAGACATAGGTTGTGACGGTTGCAGTACATTTGCAACCGTTGAAGTTTCAAGGCCATACAAACGGGGCCAATAACTGTGAAATGGAAATAATGAAGCGCATTCTATGCTACTTCCAAGGAGCATGACTTTTTTTCCAATATCTTCCTTACTGTACGAGTTAATTGTTCAAGAAAAAGCCTGCAATCTCGAAATATATGGGTTTCTGAAGTGGAATGAACATTTTAATTGTGTATATTTATTACATATAGGAATACCATTTGGAAATTCAGTCTTATATGGGGCGTTCTAAAAATTCACTGTGTCGCTCATTCATATTATGAAGATGGTTAAAGTACCAGTTACTAAGTGTAATCTGGCCAATATAAAGTTCGTGCCGCGATGAGTGTATAAACAAAACAATGTTAATATTTTCTACAAGGTAAATGAAATTAGTTTTGTGGGTCTGTGGGTCGCGTGAGGTCTTCCAAAACTCCAGAGATTCTTTGTTTTATTCTCGGCTGGAGAATGGGGATTTTTCTATTGCTATGATTGTTCTGTTCACCCTACCTATCTATACATTCTGGAAGCACTTGTGTATGTGCGTGATTCAGTGTTTATAAAGAAATCCCAAGTATAAAGAGCTGGGCAATGAATTTACCACTAGGAGCATAATTGGCAATGAATAACTTATTTAAAGGCAATATCAATATCATATGAGATGTTAAAAGCGGCATATAAAAGGAGACGGACAAAATTGACATACAGACGTAATAAACTACTTTTTGAAAGGTTCAAGAATAGTAGTAGGAGTAGAGGGACACTTCGATCTGCATAGGTCTTACTATCTATGAGAAAGGAGATAGAGTCGGCTGGCCCTCTGCTGGCCCAACCAGGAGCCAACAGAGCAGAGGGCAAAGTCCGCACTAGTTCCAGATTGAGCTCTCCGACTAGCCTCCTACAGGAGGGAATATATACCAAGAGTCCGCCTCGTTTTGGGACTGCATTACTTCAAGCAGTTGTCGATACTTTGGAACTCTGAAAGAACCAAGTAGATGATGAGTTAATTGAAATGACGAATGAGGTGAAACAGAAAGAGAGGAAACTGGGGAATGAAGGGAAGATTTCTAGCATATGCCTACCACCCATGGAAATTCCTCCAAAAAAGCTCTCGGATCAGGTTGACCGGCTGCGGGGATATAACTCACACCTCCTGAACACACTTTACATTCAAGAGGTACCAGATTTGTTAAAAATGGATTAAAACAACGTTTGAGTGTATATTTTTCAAGAGTGTTTAGAGTAGTTTAAACATTATTTAGATGAGCTTCTCCAATCGTTTCATAATGATAGATGAATCATACCATAATCTTTACGTGCCAGGGGGCGCGCCATGGCTCAGTGGTTAGACCGCTTGGCTCTCACCAAGGCGGCCCGGGTTCGATCCCAGGCGACCGCAAAGTGAGATTTGTGGTGGACAACACGGCGCTGGGGCGGGTTTTCTCCGGGACCTCCGGTTTCCCCCGCCATCTCTCCGTAGGGGGAGGGATTCGTCCCTTTCAGCTGCCAAGGTGCGGGCGCTGCGGATCCGTAGCACTCGTGGTACCTCTGACGTTACTAGAGGAACCTCGGGCCGAACATGCCGAGCCCCTCCCGTAGGGGAGTTGTTCGGATTGGGTTGGACTCGAGGGGGCAGTGTGTTCCCGCCACCCATGGGAAATTGGGTATCTCCGGCCAGGCTTCGGCCGCCCGGAGGGGGTAGAGGGTTGCCTCATAAGTCCCGGGAGCTAGCCTGCAGAGCTAGTAGAAGGTGTGCTAGATCACCGGCGGCCCTACCAAGGTTTTTTGGTAGCTGGTTTATTAAGGACCGGCGCGTAAGTGGCGTATCCACTTCCGTCCCTTCTGCGGTGTGCAGCGGGGAGGGGCAGTTTATAAAATAGGCACTGTCCTACGGTAAATATACCCGAGAGGCCCGGGTTCTGCTCCCAAGGGTCCAGGACTAATGGGAGTAGATCCTCGTATTCATTCTCCCGCCATCTCATTCCACCGGGGCTCCATCTTCATCTCATATATCATCAGTGTCACCACCTGCGGTGCCGTATGTAGTAAAAGCGGGCGTTAAACACTACACACACACACACACACACACACACACACACACACACACACACACACACACACACACACACACACACACACACACACACATACGTGCCAGAGACGAAGGAGTAGTTGAAACAGTAGGTAAAGAGTACACAAAAAAGAAAGAGTGATTTATTCTGTAGAAAAAACAATGGCTATAGCGTTTTACGTTTCTCATAGTGGATACTATCAGTCGGCCTCCGAAAGATCAAAGTATTACGCTTCACTACCAGGGGAATTGAAGGATGCTATTCAGTAGATTGAACCTTCAGACTTTACAAAAATAGAAGAAAAACAAAAAAGAAAAGGTTTTCTTCACCAGAATAACGGGCCTGCTGTAAAATTCCATTTACTTCCAT
Source organism: Mantis religiosa (assembly GCA_030765055.1). NCBI lineage: Eukaryota > Metazoa > Arthropoda > Insecta > Mantodea > Mantidae > Mantis > Mantis religiosa. The sequence continues at coordinate 100,575,852 of CM060954.1, read as the reverse complement.
TCTAGAAGCTTCCATATTCGTCAGATTTGACTTCCAGCGAATTTGATTTATTTTGCTCAGTTGGAAATTTGTTTCAGGTATTATAAAGATAAAACTGAATAGTCTGTCCTTATTGCGATATTTTTCTCACATTTTTGAAGCAAAATTTCAATCCCCCACCCGTAAAGAATGGTCAGAAATATTATGTGTAAAATGGACTTAAAGAGCATCCATCTGTTCGTCGTTATGCTTAAATTTCTTTCCTTCTTGAGTTATTAAAAAAGGAAATAGTCGCTGAGAGCTAGATCTGGGCTGCAGGGTGGTTGGACAATCTCCTTAATGCCACATTTTCTCACAGCTTCCTTTGAAACAAAGGTGGTGCTCATGCGCGTTGTCATGAAAAAGGCGTACAGCTACCCAACATCCCTTGCGTTCTCTCTTTGACGAAAGCACATTTAACCACTGGCGCGAGAGCCCTCAGAGGGCCAAGGCCTACCAACTCGGCTGCCGGCCTCACGCCCACTTACGCACAGCAGAGGTGGATGGTCATCCAACCGATACCGGGAGATACGATCAGCATCTCGGCATCCCCCAGCCGGAGAGTTGGTTTCCGTGACCAGGGTCGCTTACCTAACGTAAGCTCCTCACTTTCCTCACAATGCTGAGTGGGCCCCGGTCCTATTCCCGGGACCGAAAATCTGCATCCCAAGGGTGGGATCGAACCCGGGCCGTTTTCCGTGTTCAGGGACAAGGGCATGCTGCTTTAGCCCGCTACGCCACGGCAACGAAAGCACTTAGCCTGTGCAATAGTCCAGCAGAGTACTCACCGGTTTTTGTGATGTTTTTCTCCATGAGATCAGTGAAAAGTATTTCTTCACACTCCCAAAATATGGTGGCCATAATCTTCTTTGTTAACTGGGCTTTTCAGGTGATATTTACGCCACTCCATTCAGTCTTTTTTGGAATAAGGGTTCATAGCTCACCTGTTAGTAGAACTTCATCTCGTTGCAATGGCAGAGCTCCAACGCTGATGTTAGACTAGGAAAAGACGTTTAAGTACTCATCTTGCACTAACCTTACTCATGTTTAAATGTTGATAAATAATTCGAAGGACTGTGTTTTTTTCGGCTAACCTTGTTATTATTTCTTTAACTTGTAACCTTTGGTCTTCCATAACTACTCCTGCTACAAGAACGATGTTTTCAGGAATGAGCACGTCCAAGGGCCGACTTGCACACTCTTCGTCTTAAACGTTCTCTCAACTCAAGTGAAAAAGCTTAGCCCATTCTTTTAAGGAAGAATGTAAAGAAGATGCTTATCCTTACATACCTACAATCGCTGTTTAATTTCATTTGGAGTAATACCTTTTGTACCGAAGTTAATAACCGCTCGATATTAATTTTTAATATACTACCGTATCAGAATCAATTATATTTGAACAAATAAAGAAAGTGGAATGGAAGTACAGCTGCAGTTATTTACTCATTGCATAAGATATGACACTAAACGAGCATTTTGTGCAGGCGACGCCGGAATTCAGTTAATGTATAATTTTTTCGAACTGATACTAAATGTATTTGCGTAGTCTTAAAACACACATCAAAAATACTAGTTGTTTTGCTTTACAACTGTTTCATCTTTTGCAGGACCGGATTTGCAGTCTGATGCACAATCTTCTCCTTGGGGAACCGCGATTATATCTGTCACGCGGTCTTCAGGAAATCTCTATTCTAGTTTAACTTATTAATTTTTTTTAATATCTTTTTTTCCACAGATATACGTTGATATGGATGCTCTTATTACTCCTCTTTCAAACAGGGATTTCCGGCAGATTTGTTCTTTTGTGGCTTTTTACACTACTCAGTTAAAAAAATGAGCATTCAATTTTATTGTATTGTCTATATCTCGTGAATGAACTAAACTAATACAATTGTTAGTCACATTTTTTTAAGTTTAAGGCGGATCACAGGAAACCAGCTCGGGCCATCATTTGTCAAACACTTTTCTATTTTATACAAAACTGTGTTGTAAAAACAATAATTTAAGTGGAAAAATAGAGTCAGACTGAAAAATTCAATGCCATAACTGGGATTTGAACCACAGATCTTCTAGTTTCCGTCCAGCCGCTCTAACCCTTGAGCTACAATGACCAATGTGCCGATATGGCATTAAATTCTACAACTGGCTCGTGAGAACTGCTAAGTGGTTTACAGGAAAAAAACACGAGTCAGTTGTAGACTTCATATCGGCACGTTGGTCATAGTAGCTCAAGGGTTAGAGCGGCTGGACGGAAACCAGAAGATCCGTGGTTCAAATCCCGGCTATGGCATTGAATTTTTCGGTCTGACTCTATCTTTCCATACTTTAGCCTACACACGGCCAGTGTTGCTTTTTTTTTTTTTTTTTTTTTTTTTTTTTTTTTTTTTTGTAATTTACATCCTCCAACGTTAAGTCATATCGGACGATGAATGGAATGGGTGAAATTATGCTGAAATGATCCCGGGGTCCATGGAGCTTAGAGTTGCCTGACATTCGTCTTTTAGGGTAAGGGAAAATCCCGGAAAAACCTTATCCAGGTAACCCACCCTGACCAAGATTCGAACTCGGGAGCTCTTGAACGTGAGGCAGACATGCTACCACCACGCTACTGAGGCGGGCACACGGCCAGTGTGAAAGAACAATTAATAATTTGAATGTTTTGAAAACTTATGTAAACGCTAATACAGTTCCAAATAAACACACACATGAAATGTAATGGCGTCTACACAACTGGATTCTTTGCTTTAAACTCAACAGTTCTTGAACCTGCAAGATGATGCCAACATTATAGCTGCAATTAACACAATCTACAGCCGCACTTTTATCAAGTGCATGTTTTACGAGCAGTTGCTAGTGTCACCAAAAATAAACAGAGAGCAATTAATTGGGGAAATATGTCAGACTTGACTTTTAGTGAATTCCAATTGCTTGCGTTTTCTATATTTACGCGAAGGGTGAAGCAAATACCGATTTGCGAAATAATTGAAGGTGCATTGTCCTGCTGACCTTGTTGTAACCCAGAAGTGACCTAGAGCAATTTCCCCGCGTGAGTTTCACCTCTTCCTTTTAGTTTAGAAATGCTTATTGTAACAGTAACCACGACCTACATAAGTTTTCCCTACTAAGCAGATATGCTGTCCTGCTGAATTCTCCAACGTCAATGGAAGGTTAAATGTGTCTGAGAATGTGTGTAGTGTCTGTCACAGCAGCGCCTAGAAAGTACATCCCTTCATATAAAGCGTAAGTAATTTGCTGTGTAAAATTAGGGTTGATTTCATTTAAAACAATCGTGATGTATATTCAACAGTTTTGGACTTATCTTTTGTAAGAACAAGTGTTTTATTTCACTCAAAACTTTAGTGTCACGAAAGTGCCTCTACTCAAATTATCTCTTACACGGAAAATCTTCCTATATTTTAAATTAGGAGAAGCTAATTTACTTAAAAGTTACATTCAAAGAAATATTTGCTATTATGGGGACAGGAAAATTTGGAAACAACCTCAGTCAGAAAAGTTGGCCGTGGTGGATTTTGAACCGTGGACCTCAGAATGCGAGCCTCACGTGTTGCTACTAGGCTATCTTGCTCATGTAAAATACATAGGAGAATAATGACGATTTACAAAAACCGAAGGTGGTTTGGTTGCTACATGACACTTAATAAAGAATGTTTTAAAAAAGAAAAATACGCTAGTTACATATTATTCCAAGGAATGTACATAGATTATCTATCTTAATTTAACTTATACAGTAAGCCTTTTAAACTTCAGAGAGAATTAATTAATTTCATGTACTTCCTCCCTAAAATATATTAGTATATAGATATATTATGTTTGACCACTGAGGAAAATAATTTTAGTTAATATAAAATATCGCTTCACTGATTTCTAATGCATATATAGTTTTTTCTCTTTATAGAAATTTAATATATCCTGCTGGTGAACATATAAATACGAATAAAATAAAATATAACTTTCTTATATGAGAATTATAATTATTGCGGTTTTGGAATCCGGAAATTTCAGTTATAGAAGTGAAATAATAGTTATTCAGAAGTTCATACACTTCTGCATTATCTGATAAAGTCCATTATAGGAATAATATGAGAAAATAAGTTCTTTCTAAAGCATATGCTCTTTTGTTTGTGTTACATTAGGGTTTTCTGTGTATTCCATGCAAAAAAATGTTACCGGCTTTAGTTTATATACTTTGCTGAGCGCAGCAAATTTATCTTAAGCTTTCAGATGACGTTGTTTCCGAAGACGTAATAGGATTTTCCATGTCTTTCACGCAGTCGTTGTTTAAACTATATCCTAAATGGCTGGCAGTTGTAGTTAACGGGATTATTTTTTCCGGGTAAGTCAATTGCTGAAGTGAAAGGTTATTGTGGGATTATGTTGATGTTTTTCTGTCTGCCTCAGCTGTTCTGTATTTAAAGTTGGTTATTGCTTGATAACGCAAGAGAGCACAAACAAAAGTTACGGGATACAGTAAAATTCATGTCTTATCATTGGAGTATGGGCAACGATGTTCAATTGTTACATTTGCAAAGCACAGCCTTCTCGATTCCGCCGTTCCACGGCTCAAATATAACGCGAGACTATTGTGTGTTTCAAATGGGAAGGTGTCCTGCGGTGTCATATTACATTCCCGATATTACATTCCAATTCGAGCGAGAGGAAACAATAAATTTCCTGCTTCCCTGGCAGAACGTGTCTGATTACATTATATCTTTGTTTATGAACGGTCCGTAATCTCTATTTACTCTAGAGAGTTCAAAGTGGTTGGTGTGTATGTATGTACATCTACTTCTAATTACTCAGAACTGAAATTTAAACTACTGCATGACGTGATCAAAGAATTACTGTGAATAAGTCAAGGTGTTAAATTTGAGAAAGAGCAAACACTTCATTTCCTGTTAGCCTGTGGAATGCTGTATGCTTATGTTTATGAATGAATGCTGGATAAGAAGTGTTTATTTACTGTGGAGAGTTCAGATCAATATCATTCAGTTGTTCTTTACACAACAGTAGAGTAAGAGTTAAATAGTGCAAATGGCTTCTTGCGGTGAATTTAGTGGCGATTCAAAAATACAATTATTGCAAAGTCAGGCTCGTAGTATTCTTTTTAAGGTGTACACGTTCTTCAAAAAATTGGGTAACGAGGAATATAGAAATCAGCTCGATTTTAAAAAATGCTCAACGGCTTACTGCTGAAGCGTGTGGTGTAGGTAAAACAAGTGTGTCTCGCATTTGGGTTAGAAAAGCAGGTAATTCATAAACTATAATTATAGTCATAGTATTTAAACATATACGTAGTTTGCGAAAATGCTTTTTCCAATTTTTATATTGGCAACTGCATCATTGTAAAAGTTTGTAACATATAATTTGCTTACCCTTACGTCTGCGCCAAGCAGACCTGCATGTTGTACGAGTGTGCGAGAGAGAGGGAAATATAAAAGGAGTGGAGTAACAAGCTGGCAACGCTGAGTGTGATATGGCATTTGATTAGCTGGATTCCAGAACTCTTCCCGTTTGAAACGCATAATAGTACAAATACTTTGTAAATACTCCTAGTTTTAATTAGAAGGTACTCCGTAGAGCCTTAGGTTTAAAGTGATGGTAACTGGTTTTCAAGATTACCTTACATTAACAAAGAAAATTTCTCTAGCCCTTCTTCGTGTTGTGGGATAGCGTGTCTTACTCTTTAAGAAGATTCTGAGTTATCATCTTGTCAATGCAAGTTACTCTGATAAGATTTTTCCGGGCTTTCTCCAAATCCTAGGGATGGAAATTACGCATAACTATGCTCTATGAACTCCGAGTTCATTTGAGCATTTCATTCGCTCTCTGACATGACCCCAGGTTAAAGAATGTTATCTATTTTTCTAAAAAAAAAAGAACTTTATTTGTAATAGTATTAGATCATATGACATGATTTAACTCATAAGAACAGAACGTAAAAAGTTATAGCAATCGATTCTGTTTAACAAGGTACGAAACGTATATTATATTTATTTCTTAATCGTCATTTATCAAACACTGCAGATGTATGGGTAATAAAGCAGTGTGACATTCTCTGATTAATAAAATTGGATAAACATTTATAGATATATAAATAGGAGTTAATCATGATTAAACGAAATAAATCCTAAATTTTGATTCAATTGTAAATTTCAGTTGGCTTCACACTTCTTTCAAATGTCATTTGGGACTGTTAAACTTTTGTACAAGACTACACCTGTGGTAGTAAGCAATGTTATTCTTCAGTTTTAAATACCAGCTTTACAAAACACTCACTTTTCCTTTGTAGTATATAGGCAGAAGATTTGCTGGTACTCCTGTATTCGGAGTACATATTTCTCCAAGGTTTTATTGACCTTACCATGTGTGCGTGTTTAATACATAGTTACCTGCAGAATGACCTTGTTAAATTCCAACAAATAAATGTCAGTTTTGCTAAACAAACAATTCCTCAGAATGTCATTCCTCCAGCCATCTTGGGAACGGATGCATGTAGAATAGTAATTCTAACTGAACACTGTTATTTTTCAGCAAATTATGGACCAAGGAAAAATAGCACAATGGTACCGTGGTCGCAGTATATTTGTGACTGGTGCTACTGGGTTCATGGGCAAAGTGTTGATAGAGAAACTACTTAGAAGCTGTCCAGACATTCAGACCATCTATGTCCTCATCAGGTCCAAGCATGACTCCAAGTCAAACTCAAGGTTTCGTGACTTCACTCGACACATGGTAAGTCGTATGCATCGAAGAGATGTTAAATCCAGGAATATATATACAGTGCGTTTCAAACGTGCCACACATTTACAGCTACAGCTAAATGGAAACTTTTCAAAAACATTCTCAGACACGTCAAACAGTGTACTTTAAAATAAACTTTTTTCTTTCTTCATAGAAACAAATACTTAATATCACTTGTTCAAATTCAATGTCATCAGAAATATTTTTAAGTGACTCTACTTTCTATACTAAGTAGATGAAGAAGTTATTGCACTCCAGCAAAATTTCAGTACCAATATTTCGCTGAATAACAAAGATTTGAAAGCTGTGTGCGTCTGTGTGTGTACCACGAACAGGATTACTCAAAAACAAAACGACGGCTAAATATGAAACTTCGTTTTTCAATTTAACATCTTATAATGATGGGATAATAAGATCTTCAACAAAAAACATCACTTCCAACTACGGTTTACATGCACAATTTTTAAAAAATTGCAGTTCCTATATCAAAATCACGTAAAATCAACAATTAGCTGGTAAAACTAGAGTTTATTCAGAAGTGACATTTTCTTTGTTCTCACACTTCCGGACACCTACGGTTTCACTGATAACATCTTACCAGGCTCCAAAACTGTGCAAGGAATACGAGGTGACGCTTCCTGCCTCTCTGTAGCTGCTATTTAAAAATGTTTTCGATGACTTCACAACTTATATAACAATGATATTAAAGATGGCCATTTATTTTTAAGGCATATCTTAAAATATTATAAAAATGTGGGTGTTATTTATTATATTGGGATTCCGAGCGGTTTTTTGATAATTTTCATTTAGGTATAGCACAAAGTATGCAGGCTTTTTGAAACGCACTACAATTGATTAATTGGAAAGGAACCTGACATGTTTGTTCACATGGATTTTCTTACGCATTACCGTTACTTGTATATCTTTTCTACAATTTGTCTATTTACTTGTTAATATATAAACATTAGCAAAAATGGAAATTAATTGTTCTTTCACACTGGCCGTGTGTAGGTATGGAAAGATAGAGTCAGACTGAAAAATTCAATTCCATAGCCGGGATTTGAACCACGGATCTTCAGTATGACTCTATCTTTCCATACTTTATCCTACACACGACCAGTGTGAAAGATCAATTAATTTCCATTCAATTACCTAATAGTAGTTAACTATAAAGCCCGCTCCTTAAAGTACTTACAGCATAGTAAGTCGCCATTAAGATAGTTGTCTCATGTGTTTATGAGAACTCCTGAGTGGTTTACCGGGAAAAACACGAGTCATTTAGAGAATTTAATGTCATGTCGGCACGTTTGGCCATAGTAGCTCAATGGTTAGAGCAGTTTGGAAACCAGAAGATCCATGGTTCAAATCCCGCCTATGGCATTGAATTTTTCAGTCTCACTCTATCTTTCCATTAGCAAAAATGCTTTCATATTACGTCTGGTTTTGAATACAAGAGTTTGTCATGAAGGTGAAATAATATGAAAAACAGAAAACATAAATTAGAAGTAATTTAAAAGAAATTGTGGATACAGAGAACTAAATTTGTTTGAAGTAATTACTTCTCTATCTCTTACGGTCTACCATTATAAACAGTTGAATTCACAGGATGAAGATGAATTTACAGGTTATGTTCAGAAGATTCACGACATACATTTTATTGGCCGTGTAAATGATTTAAAAAGAAACATAATGGAAACTTCTATATTCAAAGGATAGTTTTGTTCCTCGGTGGGATGGTGGTGGCGTGTCTGCCTCACGTTCAAGAGACCCCGAGTTCGAATCTCGGTCAGGGTGAGTTACCTGGATACAGCTTTTTACGGGGTTTTCCCTTATCCTGAAAGACGAATGTCGGGTAAAACTAAGCTCTATGGACCCTGGGCTCGTTTGAGCATTATTTTACCCATTCCATTCATGATTTAAGGAAGGAGGACGTAAATTACAACAATAAAAAAATTTTGTTTGTGGATATTTTCTGAAACATGTTCGGGTTGAATCTTATAAAGATGCTAAACTTTATCTGAAGTATGCTTCATGCTCAGAGAGACATATAGCAAACGATTTATTTCGTTACCAGAAAAACATTAAGATATGTGTTTCCAATAAAACTTCAGTATTGTTTTTTTTTAATCTATGTCCTCCAACATTAAGTCATATCGGACGATGAATGGAATGAATGAAATGATGCTCAAATTAGCCCAGGGTCTATGGAACTTAGTTATCCAACATTCGTCTTAGTACTTATTCTATCTACTATAAACTGCATTATAGGAAGTACAATACTTATGAGTGAAGATCATCATCCACGACTGGAATGAATACTGGTTAAAAATGATTCTGATGCTTTCATTAAGGATTTATTTTTCCCAATGTTTTCCGACAGATATAAACGTAAATTCGTTAATCCTAATTATGTTCTTGATCAATATTTAAATGTTTATGGAAAATTTTCAGCTTACTTTTTCGATTCAAAATCAAATCTCCTCTGATTGTATTTGTATTTCAAGATATCCCTCACATTTTATTTGACTGCTGTATTTTCTGTTTTGATAGATATGAACTTGAATTATTGCTTCAATCGTTAGTTTACACTTTTTAAAAATCACTTGCATATATTTTGATGAATCACAAAACTTATCAATATCCTTTAACAAAATATTTCTTAAGCTAAATGATTAATTTTGATTTTTGTTGTTTGTCATTTTTATGATATTACATTGTGTCTTGTAATTTAATTATATTCATTTTATAATTTATAAACTATATTCCTGATATACCTTTGGGTAAAATAGGAATCATTGAATTGGATAGTAAATAAACAATAATAAATATATTCAAATAACTTTCTCTATCCTTTATTATTTATTAGTGGATATACAAATTATTCTTACCAAAATTTATTTTTTCGACTTCATTTTAATCGAGATAAGGCTTTCAAGAAATAGAATCATGACACAATTTCGTTACGGGTCCAAAGGTAACAGTAATAATCTACGTTTAGGAATTGCACGCTGTATGATGACCTTGAAACCACACTGTTTCCATGCAATGGCGAGAAACAGATGAAAATCGACATCAGTCGAAAAAATGACAAGGTATTGAACAAATTGAACCATTATTATCGAATATTTCAGAAATGTTGGTGCCATACAAATGTATATCAAATAATTTTTTTAAATTACATTTTTGTATAGTAAATTAACTCCTTTGCACAGCATTTACCAGTTACACAAAATTATACAAAACTCCTTCGGAATAAAGAGTGACATACAGGTTATTGCTAGAAAATGTTGCTTTTTTATATCTAACAAATTCACAGTAGCATATTTAACATTAGTTAAGTGTTACCAATGTTAGCATTTCCTAACACAATCCATTTTTGTGCATGTGTTTATTGTAGAATAACAATTAATTAGAATCGTTTGTGTAACAGCTTAGAGTATTATTGCACGGAGGAAGTAGTGTTATTTATATTGTTTCATTTTTTCCCCTTATTTACTTTCAAGAGATTTCTAGTTGAGCTTCATTATATTCTAAGCTACACAGTAAAAACCGTAACAAAAACGTTTATTGTGCCATATTATGAAATAGCTTAGGCGAGTAATGACGAAACTGCAGATATTCTGAGTAATGAATATGATCTAAATGCAAGAAAATGCAAATGTTTTATTGCTTATTCTGCTAATTTCAAACCCACACAGTTGCTTGTTGCAGTAATATGATTTTTAGACATGACAGAGTTCCAGTTTTATTGCACAAAATTTCAAAGGGAAAGTATATTGTTACATAACGGTTTTTGGGGGGTTGATAGGAATTGCGAGAGGTGCAAAGGTACAGGGTTTGGAACCCGGTGCCGAGATCATATGCTTCATGACAAAACTATCAGGTGCTGAAGGGGTTTAAAAGGCAAGGTGATTTATCCTTTAACCGTATGTAACTGGGAGCGTAGCTATGGATAAGGTGGAGGAGAAAGAAACATCTACTCCAAAATGAACTGAGTAACTGTATTTCAGAGATGCCTAGCGTTTCTACAGGGCACTCCTTGGATCTGGATGATGGGGCGCTTTAGTAACACTTTAATACATAATAACATTATGCAACTATACCTTTAAAGATGCGTTGTTTGTATGGCTGAACCTTGTGCAACTGGCTAGAGATGTACGGTCTGGTACACTCTGTTAGCGATCTTACTCGTAGTAGCACTTTAAAATAAACTCCTGTTAATGTTTCTAGAGACCATCAGCGAGTCCCCTCTCAAATCTCTCTCCTACAAGTCCGCCCGGGTGCTAACTATACCAAGCTTAAATAGGGGTCCTACCCAAAAGCCAACTCAGCGATTCCCACGCTAACTGTTAATTTCCTCCCAACTAATGCACTATATTGTGCAATCATTGCTTACATCATTGAGAACATGTTTACACCTGTTACTTACCATCTAAGCATTATCTCCCTTGATCAGCAGGATGTGTTATTCATTGTTTACACCATGGAGAACATGTTGAGGCTTGTTACTGGCCACCTGTGCATTATCTCCCTTGATCAGCAGGATGTGTGATTCATTGTTTACACCATGAAGAACATGTTGAGACCTGTTACTGGCCACCTGTGCATTATCTCCCTTGATCAGCACGATGCGTGATTCATTGTTTACACCATGGAGAACATATTGAGGGCTGTTACTGGCCACCTGTGCTTTATTTCCCTTGATCAGCAGGTTGTGTGATTCATTGTTTACACCATGGAGAACATGTTGAGGCCTGTTACTGGCCACCTGTGCCTTATCTCCCTCGATCAGCAGGTTGTGTAATTCATTGTTTACACCATGGAGAACATATTGAGGCCTGTTACTGGCCACCTGTGCATTATCTCCCTTGATCAGCAGGATGTGTGATTCATTGTTTACTCCATGGAGAACATGTTGAGGCCTGTTACAGGCCACCTGTGCATTATTTCCCTTAATCAGCAGGATGTGTGATTCACCAGTCCAAAGTGCATGTTTTGTCAGTCAGCAGAATTTAAGCTTAATCATCAACCAACAGATTTGCCCAAACTCAAGGCACCGGAAATAAATGTTACATAATAATGATTATCGTAATTTCCAGATCTTGCTCAGCCTATACACGCAACAATATCTACATTTGATATCTGTTATTAACTGGAGAGCATACTACTAATAATGTTACTAATTTTGTTCTATAGTTTTGAAAGCGAACATTGGTTCAAATTATGAATTTATTTACCAACCACTATATTATTTAATTAAGAAGTACTCTAAAAATAAGTTGTGTTCTACAATTCGATGTAATTCAGTTGCCTTTGCCTCCGAAAAAATATTGAGGTACTTTAATTTTGCTCCTGCTTTAAGTATTTTAAAATAGCGACAGAATGTTCCCCAACGGAGTTCCACCATTTATGTGTTGTGACTTTGTGGGTTAGTAGAATTAAAAGTCCAAGTTGCAGAAATTCAAAATGTTCTTTATATCCGTAGAAATACACTTTGGTCAATCCTTACAGTAGCAGAATTACATAACACACAAATACAATCTTCCAAGGTCGTTGACCACAACAAAGAGTTCTCTTCCAAAAAACACACCAATTCCAATTACCGCTCTCTCATTACGACTATGTTTACAACTCTCTGTTTATGACTGTCCGTTGGCGGGTCGCGGCTTCCTTATATATACCACTACTCATATTACTAGACATTTCTGGAATACTCTGTAACAAACAATAAATCGAATGTTCTGTATGGCAATCAAGATGTCACTAGAATTTTTCTTTTTGTCTAGCTTTATCTGTTTTGGCATGTCTTTTATCTCCGCGCTATGTTTATCTGCTTAGGCAACCTCTTTATCTCCGCACGGCACTATCTGTGCTTTATCTCTCCGCGCCGAACCTTTTGTATGCGTCGCCGCAATCGCGACAGTATGATACGTGTTCCTTCTTTATATATGTGGTGTTGTCACCATATTTAGTGTTGCTGATGACTATATTTGAATGCAAAGTTTTAAAAATGTTTTAGTATTGTTTTAATGGAATTTATATAACTGGTGTCCCCCTGGTTTGAGGGGGACTTAGGTTGGTCTGTCTTGAGGAGAGATTACTGCAGGGGCAGTATCTTAAAAGTTACTTTCCAGCGGTGGCTTGTGCAACCGCCATCCTTCACTGCTGGAGGGAAATTCGGAGGATATCCTTTCCAGTATTCGCCTAAAAGTCCCTAAAAGCTCCATAAGACAGGAAAGTCGATCACGGGATTCGAATCCTGTGGACCATAGATGACTATTACTAATAGATAGTTTTATTCACCTTAGGAATATACAATATTCATGGCTTCGTCAAATTTGTACCCATAAGAATAATACATTTCTTATGAGTAATACAATTATGAATAATACAATAGTAATTAAATAATACAATAGTAGTTAAATAATACAATAGTGATTAAAGTAATGCAGTAGTAATTAACAGAATAATAATACAAATAGTAATTAAGAATAAGGCAACTTAGGTCACACAATAGTTTAATGTATTACAGTTTTAAGAAGTAGGCTGTAAGAGACATAATTTTTACCAAAAAAAAATCAATATTTACTTTATTATTTAATTTTACTTCTTAGAAACTCATCTGTTGTCTGTGACATTACTTTTAGTAGGATATTTTTTACAGCTTTTCTGAATATTACAAGTATCACCTCCGAAGTTGCACAGGTATTTATTCACAAACATCATTTTAGGAAGCATTGATATGTTGATCATGTTTTAAGTATTCTTCCACTGATTAATAGCAACCTTCTCTTAAAAATGATTTTACAGTCAGTTTAAACCTTTTTTCCGATGTTATACTTTTAATGCCATCGGGTAGTTTGTTATATAATAATACTGCTTTATGTTCGAAGCTTTGTATGAATAAAGTTGTATTGTGGCTTATAATGCTTAGATCTGATTTACTTCTTGTATTATGTGTATGTACCTGCGAATTTGTTTCAAATTGAGCAAGTACAATTCTTGTCCTAACTAGAGCTTCATATATATATATATATATATATATATATATATATATATATATATATATATATATATATATATATATACAGGGTAATGGAAGTATTTTTAGTAGTTTAAAATATGGTTTACAGCTGGTGGTGAAAGGAATATTTACTATATAACGAATAGCCCTTTTCTGCAGTCTACATATTTTTTATACATCTTTAGCATTTCCCCAGCTAAGTATACCATAAGACATTACAGAATGAAAATAAGCAAAATAAATAATTCTCAACACATTTGTGTTTACAGACTCCCTCATTGATTTAATAGCGAATGTAATTCTGCTTAGTTTCAATTCTAGTTGCTGAATTTGTTTTTCCCATTTTAAATGTTCATCTAACCATATTCCTAGAAATTTGGTATTTGATTCATAGAGTAGTGATTTATTCCCTAAATATATACTTGGGAATTGAGCAGTGTTATTTAGTTTGTGGTGAAAGCCTATAGCTACTGATTTTTCTTCATTTATTTTTAGCTTATTTTTTAAAAAGCAATTGACAATTTTTGTATTAAAATTATTATTATAGCTTAATACCTCATTCGAGGTTTTCCCAGTCATTAATATGCTGGTATCATCGGCAAAGAGTGTCAAATTGATGTTCTCGCCCGTTTTATTTAAACCTAGACCTAAATCATTAATATATAAGAGAAATAAAAATGGGCCCAATATTGAACCCTGGGGCACACCTTGCTGTACTATTTTCTAATAATAGTTCCTAGAATGGCACCTATCCTGCACAATGCTATATATGGAGACAATTTCTTCCCCCAGTTCTTCTATTCTTCCCCCAGTTTATGACTGCTAAAATAAAGAAGTTTTTAATTACTGTCATTGTCTATAATACGAGGTACGTCCAGAAAGTAAGTTCTGTTTGATAATAAAATTAAATTGTGTACAGACACAGAAACATTATTTACTGCAAAAAATTCTACAACTCTTAAACTACTTTTCCACATAACTGCCGAAATTTTGCAGGCATTTGTCATAGCGAGGCACAAGTTTTTGTATACCTTCTTCATAGAAGTTTGCCGCCTGTGTCTTCAACCAGTTGGAAACATTTTCTGTCAGCTCTTAGTCATTGTTGAAGTGTTGGCAGCCATGGAAAGATTTGAGATGCAAAAACAGATGAAAGTCGCTAGGAGCGAGGTCAGGGCTGTACGGGGGTGGTCAAACACGTCCCAGCCAAATCCCTGTAGGATGTTTTTTGTCGCATTTGCAGTGTGTGGTCGTACATTGTCGTGAAGAAACACAGCACCTTTTGACAGCATTCCTTGCCGCTTATTCTGCATTGCGCGGTGCAATTTCCCAAGAGTCTCGCGGTAAGAAATCAATAAGTAAGATGCCTTTCCTGTCCCATCATTTTTCGAGGTGTCAAGATTTGTTTCCGCTTAACCTTTGCTGGGAATAAGGTGTGCCTCCATTCCGTTGATTGACGCTTACTTTCACGGTTGTCGTAAGAAACCCAAGTTTCATCTCCTGCGACTATCTGTGTCAGAAATTCTTCTCCGCCTTCATCATAACGGGTCAAAAACTGAAGTGCACTACCCATCCGTTTTGTTTTGAGTTTCTCAGTAAGAATCTTTGGCACCCAACGTGAGCAAAGTTTACGAAATTTCAGTTTTTCGGTAACAATTTCATGAACTAGTGATCGTGAGATTGGGAAAATTCCATAGCGAGAGCAGTAAACTTGCGATTTTCCTAGATCTTGTCATCAGTCGCGTGAACCAGTTCTTCTGTAACCAAAGATAGACACCCACTTCGTTCTTCATTGTGCACTTCACTACGTCCGGCATTGAACTGTCGGACCCATATTCTCACCATTGTATCACTCATCGCAATGAGTGGTAGACTATGATGAATTTATGATGCATGAAATGAAATAACTGGAAAGGAAATTTAGGAAGGAGACATTACAGCTCTCAGTTTAGGATTCCTCCTCAGCATGTGCCACTTATGAGGGAAATGTGGAAAATAGTGTCAGAGAGGATAGTCGTGGAGATAGTCCAATTTTGCCGATAAATTTCAATTGGTTTTACTTTCCTAGCATTCAGAAAACGAATCACAGATATGATTTCATAAGCGGCAGAATTTTCAATCAACACCGACATTGTAAACAAGCACAACAAAGCGTACGTGGCTGACAGCGATCACACAACGGCGCACGTTTCTTCTCCTTGATACAGAGCGTCTACCGCGCATGTGCAGAACTGCGATCGCAGCGCTACAGCGGAGATAAATTGAAACAGATCTTACTTTCTGGACACCCCTTATATTTTCTTCTTAGGAGGCACTTCTAAGAGATTTGTATAATCATTACTTTCATTCATGCACAGGTATTTGACCGTCTCCGACGGGAGGGAATGGCAGATAGACTGGAGAAAATAGTACCTATTAACGGCGATGTTACGCTTCTCAACTTGGGTATGTCAGATAACGATATTCGCACACTGGTGAAAGAGGTTAGCGTAGTCTTCCACTGTGCAGCATCGGTACGGTTCGACGATCCACTGAAGCAAGCAGTTCTACTCAACGTCAGAGGTACCAGGGAAGTCATAAATGTTGCTCAATGGATGACCAAACTAGAGGTTAGTATCAGCAACATCATTTAATTATGTTTTATAAAATAATGCAAAATGTTAACAAATTGTGGGACTAATGCATTAAGACAAATTGTTGTGTATCAAGGAATATAAATGTCTTAGTAACTGGTAATAGTTTCAGTGGCAATGGGTATGCCTTAGGTTAGATGAGAATCTCCCTTTATGTTAATCAGTAAACTGAGCAATGTGGTAGTTTATCAAAGACCACTTATTGCTCTCTTAGAGAATAGGAAAAAAATAACCAATGAACTAAATACAAATTGTATGGATAAGAGTGCCGGACTCTTAATGATATGATGTGATTGTAATGAGGGGAACGTCTCACTAGCTGTGACCTGGCACGAATGTATTGTGGGCTAACACCCTCAGGGGGTGAAGAGCTTAGGCGAAGGGAGAATACAGGCCGTCAGATGGCGGGGATAGAGTAGAGTGACAATATATATCTTAAGTACATAGTTTTACAGTCTTTCGGCGCACCACCCAAGTCGTAAGCAGCCTTAGCGGCCTGAGCACCGGCTTACAGCTATTTCAAATGGAACCACGGAGGAATGTCTACACAGCTCAGGAGCTGCGCTGATCACCAAATCTAAAAGTTAACAATGGAACGAAATTAGTAAGCGAAGGGAAGGAATCAGTGACCTAGATAAGCCATCTGAAGATTCCTCTAGTGACAAGAAAACCCCACAGAAACGCCCAAGTCAGACGGGAGGAAGAAGGGGATGGACCAACGGAATTGAAGCTGAAGGCCAGAGATGTCATCACTTGAACGATATCACTCAGTGATTCTGGCTTTGGGGATGTCGATATTGATTACGTAGGAGCATGAGAGATTCTCGACTACAGCGTAAGAGGTATGATGATGCTATTAGACTAGAAATGGAGGAAGCTATGGTAACTATTTCACACATACATCACTATATACAGGCCAATCAAATACTAGCATTCGTCAAATACCAACCAATCGCTGATCTCTAAATTGATAATAGTACACCATACATATGTTCCTTTACTATTGCGTATAACGATCACATGAATACTGAAGGTAAGTGCGAGATTCAAACAATAACATGGCGGCTGAAAGGTTGGCTGGACGACAGGAAGCGAAATCAATTTGTAATGCAACAAGCATATCCAAAGAATGCCGAAGTTAATAGGAAATATGTTTGTATAGTGATGTATGTATGAAATAGTCAACTTAAATAATTGTAATTTTATTGTGGTTTAAAGTAAATTAAGCTTTTTGTTTGAAAATAGAGGTTATGTTACTTTATTATTTTCTTATAATCAACCAGCGCCACCTGACCAACATTGCTTTCACAAGTGTTAACTTGTGCACGGCCTGTAAGGACTATTGATCTTTATACTGTAACTTTCTGGGTTCGTAGAATTAAAAGTCTTGTTTGCAGAAATCTAAAATGCTCTTTATTACTAGTGAAAACACACTTTGTACACCCCTTTGCCGGCACCAGAATGACGTAACACACACAAACACACTCCTCAATATCGTTTACCACACGTCCACACAGCTGCACACTCGATTAACAACAACAACAACTTCGCAATACACCTTGCCGTTTATTTATTCCCGAGTCATTGTTTCTGAACATCTCCGAAGTTTCACGGCCTTTCACGACGGCAAGGGAAGGAAAAGAATTATCCAGATATCACTCTGTCTCTTTCTCTCTCCACTTCTCTCTCTCACTCTCTCGGCGTCCACCTACGCGCGGGCCGGCAGCAGCAAAACAATGCCTGGCGACAATACCGTGACTTGTAAGGTTAAGTTTCATTCATAAGCTAATGTAGGTCTATTAACGTGTTTTATTCCTTTTAACAATTTGTTTTAATCGTGAAATAGTCTCTACAAATGCAACTCGTGGTTTTGAGCTTCCCTAGATGAATTCAAAATCACTCGTTACATTACCTGTGATAAATAGAATTGAAGAAATTGGTAATTCTGTGGTAAAGTCTTGTATAAAGCTTGGAGAAGAAATTGTGCAGACGCATCATTGTTTTCCCATAGGAAGGGAAAAGAGCAAGCCTAGTCTAAGTTGGTGCGTTAGGGTGAAAACGTTATGCCTAAATTTGGCTTAGAAGAAGGAGAGTGGAGTGATAGATTACTATGGTGGAGAGAAATCACAAGTAACTACCCCATATCAAAAGATGGGACTACTGTAAAAGTGGAAGTAGAAGTTTATGCACGATGGAGATCCAGTACTTTGATCTTTCAATACTGCAAGTTCGTGGGAAGACGAATCGCTACAGCTTTCCCAAACCCCAAATCTGGGATCTCTCCTGCGACCTGCAGACTT
Organism: Mantis religiosa; assembly: GCA_030765055.1. Lineage (NCBI taxonomy): Eukaryota > Metazoa > Arthropoda > Insecta > Mantodea > Mantidae > Mantis > Mantis religiosa. The sequence continues at coordinate 100,557,118 of CM060954.1, read as the reverse complement.
ACCTTATCTGGCCTCGCAAAATCTGATGTGTTGCATTCGTATGAACTCTTCTCCTGAAATTTTCGCAAATGACTATTCTTCTACCCACCTAGCTATACGACATGCATTGATAGCTTTAAATAAACATAATTTCCATGTAGTAATATTTTCGCTGTCTCTTACAATTTACCAATTACACGAAAGTGGATAAGAATGAAGAGGACTTCACAGGTATTTGTAGAAAACTCGTGTTATACATATTATTGTCCCAAAAATGTCTTAAATATATTTTATTTCATAATCAAAATCGTTATTATCGTCAATTACTAAAAGATAGTGTGGGGTGGGAAGAAGTTTTTGAAAATCTCTTGCGTTATCTGACAAAGATTACGGCTAGACTTTCAACATGCAACAAGATGTAGGACTTTTGGTAAACATACACTCTTATGCTAGGAATGCTGGGATACTAACGTTACGTGATATATTTAATATGGGTAGTAGATCCATCATGACATCGTTAACTGCCACGTGGGGCTGTCCCGCCTACTTACTCTTCCAGAGAGTAGAACACCCCGCAGATGTCTTCTCACCAGAAGCTTTCAGTAACTTTACATTGATCTTCTTTCTATAGTATGGACATGAAGTAATATATGCGGTTAAAAACAACAAAATGAGAGAAAAGATTACTACAACCAATCAGGATGAAAACACAAACAAGTTTCCAACACAAAGTTATGGAATTAAAAACAGATCTGAATCTTCCTAATTCTAAAGAAAACATTTTAATCAAAGAAAACCCACTGCCTTTTGAACCAATTAATATTCAATTAGATTTAGAACAAATAGTTACAAAATCTGAAACTTCCAAACCTGTACTAAAAGCAGTGGCATTAGAAACTGTGAACAATAGATACCCACCTGAAGAATGGTTACATATCTACACAGATGGATCTAACTTGGACAACAACTCAGGAGCAGGAATTAAGTGTCCACTGTTCTCATTCTATCAACCAGCAGGATATCACACAACAAATTTTGACGCAGAAGTAACGGCTATTCATATTTCACTCCAGTACCTTCTATACAGCATAGATAAATTCAAAAATGCTGTCATACTTTCTATTTCTAAAGCAGCATTATGTATAATAAGTTCATATAAAATGAGGTCAATCCAAATTAAAGAATGCCACACAATGATCCAACAACTTCAAAAACTACAGAAAAGAATTATTTTACAGTGGATACCTGCACAGAAATTGCTGGAAATGAATCAGCTGATTTTCTTGCCAAAAAGGTGAAAATTTAATTCAGAACAAAAGTAAAAACTTACCCTTTACATCCATATAATGATTAATAAAAAACAAATATAACAACAAACAAAACCAATCAATATCTAACAAAGCCAAAGATAAAAAATGGAACATTTTAATTAAAAGTTCAGAAATTATTCCAGAAAACCTACGTAAAGCTGCAGTAGCAAATTTTAGATTACCTACAGAACATGATTATTTGGCCAAACACTTACACAGAATAGGAATTTATACAAGTCCAAATTGTCCTCTGTGCAACAAAGAAGAGAAAATGACTGAAGAACATCTTTTAACCTTTGAAGCCCTACCTGCCGTACCCACTACACAGAAATATTGGAGAGCAAGAGAGCTAATGACTTCATTGCCAACGCCTAGCATTTGAAAACAACAACATGAAGTAATATAGAACATTCTCTTCAGAACAAAGTGAAACTAGGACGAAATTCTTCCAACTACTAAAGTTCACGAGATTCAGTGATTCAGAAAAAATTTTCAAAATGATTAATACTAGTTGTGCTAGAACTATTGTAGCAGCTACATTTAAAAAATGCCTAAACTAGAGTTGCTTTTGATAACCATAGGATAGTGGAGATACAATTAATATATTTCTTTGTTACAGGCGTTTGTCCACGTCTCAACGGCGTATTCATTTCCAACACATCCTGTCATAGACGAGGTAGTGTACCCTTGCGATCAACCCTACACTGAGGTCATTGATATTGTGGAAAACTTCCCTAATGAGGAACTTCAAACAATAGAAAATGAGTAAGAAATGTATTAATAAAATCAGGAAACTAAGGAACGTAAGTTGGTATCATTCATTTGAGTAATGTTCATTGTTTTCCTTCTGCAGAATTCTGAAGAAACTGCCGAACACATACGTCTACACCAAAGCCTTAGCAGAGCACGTGGTAAACGACCAACAAGGAAAACTTCCAGCTTGTATCTTCCGCCCATCTGTTGGTAAATTTTAAAGCTGTTCAGTGATCTACGGTGGTGACTTGATGTAAACAAAGCATGAGTCGGTTCACCCTTTTCATTGTCTGGAGTGGAAGGGTAAATAGGTGAACTTAGAGCGAAATGGTAGACAGACAATTTAGTGCTTGTTTTGCAGACTAGTTTATAATTAACTGTTCGTTTAAAATAGGGGAGTGTAAATTAAAAATTACCTCCTTTAATATATTTCACACTATTAACTAGCTATAACATAAAAAGTCGTTACTGATGGTTCACTAATGAAATCAATACAATAACTGTGTAAAGCATTAAAACAAGTGGATATAAATCGACCTCATAACATTCGCAAAGGTTAAGTTACTAAACCATATAAATATGCAACATGTTTATATTGAATATGCATTTGAATATAGTATTTTCAAGAAGGAATGTTTCTTCTGTTGTGTATAAGACTCAGAAGTACATCTCTCATTTCATTAGGAAGCTAGCGATTATATTTAAATACAGTAAAGAAAAGTAAAATTTGGATAATTAATATACAGAGTGTCCCAACATTAACTGACAAACTTTGGGAACTGATAACATTATTTTAAACACTTTTTGTTAAGGAAAGCCTTTACTGCGGTACTTCGTTTAAGTACGAGTCTAGTTAATGTCATTATTGCCTTCCACCCAGTTTAAGAATTTACAGCAAAATCAACAATGCAAATTAATATTGCATTTATCTTAGTAAGGCACATAATCTTAATCCAAGAAGCAAACACATAACATGTAAACAAACACAAATATTTCATTTTTCACAGTTGATCACAGCTTTACTATTCAAAATAATTGTTGAAATTCACGCCTATTATGATTAACGCAAAGAGTACATCAGTGTGCTATGTTCTGCGTACTCTCGCAAAGACCTATAATTTCTCTGATTTACCCAGCTGTGAAGGTCCTCTTCAGATTCAATCAGTGTTTCATACTCTGCAGGCTTCTTGCCTCCACCACAAAAAGAAGTCAAGTGGAATAATGACAGGGGAGTGTACCGGCCAGGCAATGAGTCCACCTCTGCCTATCCAGTGATTGACGTACGTAGCGTAACATGAAGATGTACTTCAATATCACATAAGCTGTTGCAGTATCATGTTAGAACCACATATTCTGTCTCATATGAAGGGGAATTGTATCCATTAGTTCAGGCAAAACCTGTTGTGGAAGTAATTGAGTCAGGAAAGTGCATAGTCCTGTTAAGAAATTATCCACAATACCGGCCCAAATCTGAGTTAATGAGACCTCTGAAATGTAACATGGGGACTTTCGAAGGCCCAAATATGTGAATTCCAACAGTTAACCGCTCATGTAATTTACGTATCTAAGCCAACTGTTTGGAAGGCAGTACTGAAATTAACTCCTCTAGCGTTTAAACGAAGCACCGCAACAAAAAACGTTCCTTAACAGAAAGTGTTTAAAATAATATCTATCAGCTACCAAAGTTTGTCGGTCTAATTTTCGGACCATCTGGTAACGCAATCACATACCTAATATTATTTAAGTAAAACTGCATTCGCCTTCAAGATGACTAAGATATATTAATATTTCTCGAGTACAAGTGCTTCAGTGATCACTTTAGACCACACCCTGTTCAACTTTTCATTCACATGCTCTAGACCATCATCGATCATAGAATAGATAATGCAGTACTTCTAAAGGACGAGGACCTTGCGTTTGTTCATATCGAGTCACCATCTCTGATTGCCACCTGCACATGTGCCATAATTATAGAACTTAGGTTGATTACCTTTTACTTTGTTACCATTTATAATTGACACGCGCATTTTGCAGTTTGTCCGTCATACCATGAACCAGAGCGCGGCTGGGTGGACAGCAAAAATGGACCTATTGGATTGCTCGTCGGGGCAAGTACTGGAGTATTACGTACGGTGTACGGTGACGGCGAAAAGAAAATAGATATACTTCCAGTCGACTATTCTATCAACGCCATGATAGCAGCAGCTTGGCACTTGGCAAACTTCAGGTGAGCAAATCTTCAACTTTTGTGAAATTAGGAGAGGTTTTCTTCACTACATTTTAGCAATACTTATCTTCCTCTCCTAGTTTTTAGCTGTCTCAGAAATACTAATCTAATTAGGGTTAAAGTTACAAATACACACTATATATATATATATATATATATATATATATATATATATATAATTATACGAGTGGCACTATTTATATTTTGAGCCTTGGCAACCCTGAATGTTGTAGGTTCCATCTGACGTTTCTAATGGAAAGTTTGAGATAGTTGACCATAATCTACTTTAGACATTTTGTCAATAGAGCGTCATTTGTTTTGTTTACATTAACTTGAAAATTGTGTCTCAACTAAAACATGGAATTAAGTCGTGAAAATATTCGTGCAATGATTTATTACGACGTTCGACGAGGATTATCAAGACTGCATCGATCAACTAACTTCCACATTTGGTGACGAAGCTCCATCCTTTGCCACTGTGAAACGCTGGTATAACGAATTTAAAACGAATTTAATCTTGGCCGCCTTTAGCTCAAAGATGACTTTCGTGAAAGTCGTCTAAAATCAGTTGTGCTAGAAAACACTGATGCTGTGCAAAAACTAATAATGCAAGATCGGCCCGTCTCGGTAGCGTAGATGGTGGAATGTCTGCATCACGTTCAAGAGGTCCCGAGTTCGAATCTCGGTCAGGTGAGTTACCTGGATAATGGTTTTTTTCCGGAGGTTTCCCTTATCCTTATAGACGAATGTCAGGTAACTCTAAGCTCCATGGACCCTGGACACATTTGAGCATCATTTCACCCATTTCATTCACCGTCCGATATGACAACGTTGGAGGACGTAAAATTACAAAATTCATTCAATTCATATGTCATGCGACATATTGTAGGATTGAGGCAACCCTAGCTATTAGTTCCACCAGCATATAGAAAATATTGCATGATTATTTAGCAGTGAGAAAGGATTGCCATCGTTGGATACCACATAATTTGACGCAATCTCAAAAAGATGTTCATATCGATTGGTGTACAAAAACGTTCAATAAATACAATGGCGGTGCCTCAAAAGACACATAAGATTGTAACAGGTGACGAGTCATGGATCTATGCATATGACCCGGAACGTAAATAACAGTCGAGGGTATGGGTGTTTCAAGATGAAGCAAATACAAAAGAATTTGTTCACACTCCAAGCACTCGAAGCAAATGGTCGCCTGCTTTCTGAGCAAAACTGGCCATGTGGCAACAGTGCCTTTAGAGGAACCTAAAATGGTCAATTGCGAATGGTAAACAATCATTTGTTTGTCGGAAGTCCTCGGTGAAGTAAGGAAAACTAACAAGAACCGTAGACAATGCGCGCGCGCACACACATCTCGTCTAGCAACAGAGTATTTGAAGACTCAAAAAATGGAATTGATGGGTCATCCGACGCAGAAATGGCTTCGTCGGTAGAAGAAGCCACTGATGCCTTAACAAACCATGTTTTGGAGGTGTCGCAAGAAGACTGCTTTGACAAATGGTTCAAATGGATGTAAAAGTTTATTGATTATAAAGGAGAATATTCTGGAAAACAATAATGCAATTTCAAATCAGAAATTACTTTTCTTTAATTATTAGGCTCAAAATATAAATAGTGCCCCTCGTATATTAATATAATATATATGGTATAACGTAAGCCAAGAATGGTAGAGACATAGTACTTTCATTAAACTTTAAAAAAGAAAGGATGAGAAATGCACTCTTTCTTTCACCGATGTGTAGTGTGCGCTGAACATGCCTAAAGAGTAAACTTTTCTTAAAAATTACAAACAAATCCAATACTACCCTCAAATATACAAACTTACTTATAAATCAACTCTCACCCTTCACCATATTGGCTGTCTATACTGCTCGTCACCTTTTATACCAAATAACCAACTTTTCTGCTGTCTGTTTAGATGCATTTCATTTTCTGTAGCAGAATGTTTCTTCAGATGCAGAGCGCTTTCTGCGATAAGATGCTTCTTCGTTGTTTCTGTAACAGAATGTCCCTCCAATATTAAAGAACAATTTTCTTTTGGTCTCAATAGATGTTCGTTTTCTCGTTTTATTTGCTTCCATACTATACTTTTATATTTCTGAATGTCTAGCTGTTCGTCTCCCTGTTTATTGCTTGTTTAGCTTTCAGTAAGGATATTTCTGTCGAAGACAGTGACGTTTCTACAGCGTCTTCATTTCTCAAGGAAAATTGTTTTCATCTTGAGTGGAAGTATTATTAATTTCTCCGTCTTGAAATAAAAGTACCTCTGTTGCGCTGAATTCTAGCTTAGTTCTGCCTGACAATGATCTCTTCCCATAAGACTTGGAGATATTTTGCAGGAAGAGATGTTTCTTCTTCCCCACAGTGGCAAATGGTTAATAGGCAATACTAAATTCAGGAAAATAGTACTTTACGTAGATATTTGTCTCGATGTTATCTATTCCTGCGATAAGTAGAAACACATGTTTATCCTAAAACTTGTTTTAAATGTTCAAAAAGAAAATATCTCAGATTTTATTTGATCCAGTAAACCGATCTAGACTACACTTCTCCAGATCCTGAAGTGTAGTGTTTGCAGTAACCAGTGTAATGTGGTTATGCACACACCGACACATGTTCGACGTTGTTGCCTTTGATGTTGGAAAGTGCATAGATAGTTTGCAGCTGTCGAACATACTGTTATTATCTGCAGTTGCTTAAGGTGGACATTTATATTGTGACTTTGTGGATTCGTGAAATGAAAAGTCCAATTACACAAACTCAACAATGTTCTTTATTTCCACCGACTTACAGTTCAACACTTGCCAATTACACAGAATTACGTACTGCACACAATTACAATTCACCAGTTCGTCCGTTAAAGTTACACTTGCACTCGCGATTACGTAAACTCCGATGCACATACCCAGTCTTCTCGTCCTTACACTAGCACTGAACTCTTACGCTGATTGCCAAGAACTCTGACTGACTGACTAAATGGCTCCTCCTCTTGCCCGACGTGCTGCTTATATAGGGTCCGCTTGCCGATCTGGAAGGTTCTCCATTAGATGAAATATCCCGTAAGTTCGAGAACACAGGTGGAACAGAAAGAGACGGCACCGTGATGTTTTTTCTCCCAGCCACCTCCTGTCACCACTATAAGACAAACGAGGGGGGCGTAGCTAACACGGACCTCCCCTGCTCGTCCGCTCCCAGCTGCTTCTATAGGGTGTTCCAACGCTCGGGTGACACTGCTCCCTCCTCAAAGCTGGTCGTCTCGAACAGCACCATCGTAGCGTGCCAGGCGGTCCAGGTGTACCACCAGCATCTGCTCGGAGTCTCAGCCAGTAGTAGCGCTGCCGTAGTTTGTGAATCGTTCGGTTCGCTCCCAGGTGTCCTCCTGAAGTACCGGCGTGCACTTCCTCCAAGACTTCCGGGACCTTACTCCGGGGAAGTACCAACTGTTCTCTCTGCGCCTTCCCATCGGGTGACTCCCATACCCGGAACAGCACGCCCTCTCTGGTCTTCAGCGAGTCCCATTGGGCCCAGTACGACTTGTAAGTGGCGCCCCTTGGTGCGATGTCCTCCCAGGTTGGTCTTGTCCCTGCCTCCACTTCCCTCAAGAGTGGCCCCAAGTCTGCGTCCGCCAGCTGCTCCCTCCTCAGGCCTGCGCTATCACAGCCGTCCGCAGGCACTGCCACAACCACTCGGACTGCTGCGGCACGCTCCTTCTCTTCCACTCTTGTGCACTGGCCGCACTCTACTGGACAGGGTCTTCGGGACATGTCGTCTGCGTTACCGTGGCTCTTCCCTCTACGATGTTCCGAGGTGAAGTCGTACTCCTGCAGCCTCTGGACCCAACGTGCCGTCTGGCCTTCCAGGTTCTTAAAGCTCAATAGCAAGGTTAGGGCCGAATGGTCAGTCCTCAGGTGGAATGGCTGACCGTACAGGTACTTATGGAAGTGCTCCAAGGTCTTTACTACCGCCAATAATTCTCGTCGGGTGACGCAGTAGTTCTTCTCTGCCTTGGATAGCGTCTTGCTGTAGTAGGCTATCACCCGCTCATGGCCGTCCTGGATCTGCGATAGGACACCTCCAATGCAATGGTCGCTGGCGTCGGTGTCCACAATGAAGGCGCCACCCGGTTGTGGGAAACCCAAAATTGGAGCACTGCACAGGGTCTCCTTTAGGTGCTGGAAAGCGTTTTCGGCGTCCTCTGTCCACACATAAGGCCGGTGTTCCTCCGTCAGGCGGGTAAGGGGTTTTGCGATGTTGTCGGCCTTTTCCTCTAAATCATTAAGGCGGTCGTCTACTTGACCCATCCGCTTGCCCAGATTCGTGACGTCATCCCTCACGCCGGCCAACCGTTCCTCAAACTTGGCGGCGAGGACCTCGTTCGCCTCCTTCATTTCCGTGGCCAGACTGTCGTTCGCTGCCCTGATTTCTGTGGTCAATTCGCTCTTTATTTCTTCCATCTTCCCGGTAATGTTGTCGTTGGCCGTCTTCATTTGTTTCAGTTCCGCGGCCAGGTTGTTATTTGTAGTCTCCAGCTTCGCGGCCAGCCTGTTATTTGCCGCTTCTGTTTTTGCAGCGAGGTTTTCATTTGCCGTCTTCATTTCTTTCAGTTCCGCTAAAATCTTTTCTAATGCTGCCTCCATTGTGTTATGTCGCACTCCTGACACCAATTGTGACTTTGTGGGTTCGTGAAATGAAAAGTCCAATTACACAAACTCAACAATGTTCTTTATTTCCACCGACTTACAGTTTAACACTTGCCAATTACACAGAATTAGGTACTGCACACAATTACAATTCACCAGTTCGTCCGTTAAAGTTACACTTGCACTCGCGATTACGTAAACTCCGATGCACATACACAGTCTTCTCGTCCTTACACTAGCACTGAACTCTTACGCTGATTGCCAAGAACTCTGACTGACTGACTAACTGGATCCTCCTCTTGCCCGACGTGCTGCTTATATAGCGTCCGCTTGCCGATCTGGAAGGTTCTCCATTAGATGAAATATCCCGTAAGTTCGAGAACACAGGTGGAACAGAAAGAGACGGCACCGTGATGTTTTTTCTCCCAGCCACCTCCTGTCACCACTATAAGACAAACGAGGGGGTAGCTGCTTCTATAGGGTGTTCCAACGCTCGGGTGACAATATACAGGGCTATTCATAAGTCCGCGAAACATTTTAAAGTTTAAAATTAAATAAGTAAACAATAGATCATAGTAATTGTTGTGCCATTAGAGAGAGAAACTCTCCAAGACTTTTCTTTATAATGAAAGCCCGTGCTTAGTTGCCATGATTTGTCGCTAGGTGCAGTAGCTATCACTAATGAGAAAATGGCGTTAACTAAATGCGAGAAATCTTTTTCGCAATTTCAAAAGCCAGAACCTGTGTACAATATCAAGCATTGGTATGCGAAGTTCCGTGACGAAGGGTGTACGTGCATCGCTCGTCAGAACAAGACATTCAGGACTCAGCGAAGAAACAATGAATCGCATATCAGCGCAGCCCTCCTAAAGTCCACTACCCATGGAAGTGTGGATTTGGGTGTATCACAAACAACAGTATGGCGAATTCTTCGTAAGAGATTTATGTTTAAACCATAAGGCTTCAACTTCATCAGGCGCTCAAAGAAAATGACAAAAATTTACGTCTTAATTTCTGCATTGAGATGCAAGAAAGGTTTGAAGTAATGGACTTTGCTGACTCTCTCATCTTTAGCGACGAAGCAACTTTTCATCTCTCCAGAAAAGTGAATCGACACAGTGTGTGCCTATGGGGTCTAAAATCCCCATTAAGTCGTGCAGCATGTTCGAGACTCGCCAAAGGTGGATGTCTTTTGTGCCATTTTGATAAAGTATATGGGTCATTTTTCTTTGTGGAATAAAGCATCAATGGGATGGTTTACTTAGACATGATGGAAACCTGGCAGATCCCTCAGATGAATGCAAAGAGTAATGATTACGTTTTTCAGCAAGATGGATGTCCCTATCACTATCACAAAGACGTGCGAGCCAACCTGAATTAAAATTTACCGCAGAGATGAATCGGACGAGATGGACAAGAAGATAACCGTTCATGAAATGGCCACCACGATCACTGGATTTAACGCCGCGTGACTTTTTCCTATAGGGCTTTATGAAGGACAATGTCTATGTGCCTCCGCTCCCTGCTAAACGTCAGGAACTTCGCCACCGGATTACAGCTGCCGTGGCTATGGTCAGTCGTGACATGATGGAGCATGTATGGGGAGAGATGGATTACCGCATTGATATCTGCGTTATTAGCAAGGGTGGACACATTGAGCATTTGTAAAGTATGCATCAAAATTTGGAGAGTTCCTCTTCATTTTCGTGCAAACATTTTTGCTATCCGTAGGGTAGTTTAGTAATTATGAAGTTTTAAAATGTTTCACGGACTTATGAATAACCCTGTATTATTACTACTATTCCTTCTTCGATAGGTGCATGCTCGTTCCAGGTATCTCAGTATCATGACCAAAAATGTGATCATATTTATTCACCTTTATTTTTCCTTTACATGGTAAAGGCGATTTATTTTGGAATGTCTAAAAATAACACTTAGTTTAATACTTTTAATTTTGTTTCGTTTTAATTTTCAAAGTTTCCACCACCTCCTAAATTGCTGCGCATAGTACCTACTGTCATGTTTACTTTATTTCAAATAAAAAATAAATTGAAAGCATCTTGAATCAATACGAAGTAAAACATTCTCTGTATTTTCTTTGAAATCTATTTTCAGGCGAAATGAAGTGGTAGTATACAACTGCACCACCAGCAGTGACATACATGTAACTTGGAACAAGGTCTTGGATGCAGGTCTTCGGGAGTATAACGAAGCACCTCCAAACAAAGTGCTGTGGTATCCTGGAGGAGGCATAAGGAAAAACTTCTGTGTGCACCTCTTCTTTTTGGTGCTCACACAGCTTCTGCCAGCTCTCGTCCTAGATGCCATCATGGTGCTTACCTTTAGGAAACCATGGTAAGTGTAGTCTTACCAGATGCTCAGGATAAAAGCTGTTTGTTGTATTTAAGATGTAGTTAGACAAGACAAACGATTTCAATGGATTTATACCACACTCTGAGATATGAAGCAAAATGTTACACTGCGAAATTCCTCATTTCTTTACAAATTTTCTCAGACATTCCTGACTTTTCTGCTGTATTTTCCCGCTTTATTTTTCCTTTTTAAAAACACGGTGGTTTACTGCTGTTTGTTATCAAGAATATATTCGTTTCACTAAACCAATTCATAAGATTCGAAATCGCTTCCATATGAAGTGCACAGACATCTAGAAATATAAGTATATTCATAAATCACTCTAACTTTTCCATAAGAGTTTACTATCAAATAGGAATCCTGCAGAAAGCTTCTGCGTCCTAAAGTGTGCACATTTTTCTGAAATAACAGAGCTTTAACATACCGATATACGTGGTTCCACAACGTTTCACCTGTACAATACAACCTTCACTTCAACTGATTAGCAGGCACACGGAGAGGTATTGGAACGGTTGGGAACAGTGCAACGCAGAGCAAGCAATAGCTTCCAAGCTCGTCTAATACAACTTCAGTATAAAACGGCAAAGTGAAACCCAACAAAATTCAGGTTATAGGCAAAGAGAAAGGAAAGTGGTGAAATTCTATTGGCTAAATTCTAGCCGTTAGAACAACGAAGCTAAGGGCATAGCAACTAAGTAAAAACATGACCCTCCAGTATAAGTCGCTTCTTATTTAAAATAAATTACGTACCGGAACATCGTCTCTGACTGAAATCTTATGTATATATTTGAGAGACAAATGACGGCTAATACTTGTTACTACAAAGATTTAAAGAGATAAGCGAAAATTAGACAAACATTTAGCAGTTCTCTCATTATATATCAATTCCATTATCCACATTTACGACAAATTGTATCTAAGGGTTTGCCAGCATAGTATGCAAGGTCCATGTGCTTGGTTTGTCTAACATAAATAGTATTTAGATCTATATTACCATTATTCTCTAAAATTAATTCATAATTTGGAATAGCTACGATACATAAACATAGAGTTGGGCTTATGTAGCTATACAGTTTGACACATTATATATGCGTATTATATATACATTATATACATTACATATTAAATATATGCAAAGAAAATCACAATACAAAAATAAAAGGTAATAAAACTGACAATTATTGCTACGATCTAGATCAGTGTTTTTCTCAAACTGTTCTGCCTTAAGGAGCCCCTTATCATCCAACAACTTGTTCGTGGATTCCCATAGTTTGGCCACTGAATTTATATAAACGAGTGGACTTTTGGTTGAATGATATAATGAGAATTGAAATAATTACTGTATGTATAATTTCAGATATTTTGTTGTATATTTCGTTTTAAATTTAATTAATAAGAAATTAAAAAATTGAAGTTAAACTAAATAAAATAAAATTGTGTATAAAATGTATTTTAAATAAAAAATATATTTTTAAATTGACTTTATTAAAATTAATTTTCTTTTCACTTTGAAGTAAATTGTATACAAGTTTGCCCAACTAGATTTATATTTAACTTTAGCCTTACATCAGTAAAAATTTGAAACACCACACTTTTGGATTACCCAAGGATTAATAACATCACGCACATGTTATAAAAATGAATTTATTTACCGTATAAAGAAAATATTTTGTACATATAACAAGTTATTCATAATGTTCTGAATCCACCATTTCACCATTTCAACAAAGTTAGTATTGGGTTACTAAAAAATCAGTTTACGTGGCAAAAGCTTCAAACTTTGTTCTTTGGACTGTATTAATGTGAACAATGGAACTGTTTTTTTTTTTTTTAATTGAATAAGCTCAGTTAAGCTGGACTTAATGTTGATGATTTTTTACTCTTTAAGTCCGTTGGCAAGTGCGTTGGCAAGTCTGTTTCTCTTCAATGACTTGATGTTGCACACAACTGAAAATGTTTGCTCGCACTATAGTTGGTTGGAAAGGGCACAATATACGTCCTTTAGGAGCAAGTTCATCAAACTTCCGTTGCTGCTATTGTAACGCTGTACTACACGCTCCCAACTGTTACGTTGATTGCACCTATCAGCTGTGTGACATCGCTATGACATAGCTGTATAAGAAATGTTAACTAAAACAAATATAATTCGGCAACGAGCAGATAAGTGACTCGGTGAATACAATTCTACGTTTACTATAGTTTTAATTCAACATTATAACTTGATTACACAGAAAATGAACCTAGTTACAGCGGAGTAATAAATATTATACAAATAAAAATATTTAGTAATTATTTTCCACTTATCTTAAGAAGTTGATGACCATACTTCTTCTATCTTCTTTATTCGAGATTAATTTCATGAGCATTTGCCCACATCTTCAGTCAACACACTTCGTTGTCAAGGATACCATGTATTTACGTATTACTAATATCTGAAGACGAAACAAACCTAAAAACAGAATCAATTGCCGGTATGTCAAAATTCATTACGCGATTTTTATTTTTCTAAACAAATATTTTTCCCCAAACTATTAAATCTATGGGAACATTTAATTGTTTTACTAATTTAACTTCGAGATTTATTTCATGGTTAAATGACCAAAAATGATCTGCTACGTCCGATTTATCAATTTGTTTATACTTAATGTTACGAAAATGTTCTTTCTTTCTGGTTTCCAAACTAAGTTTCGTCTTTCAATATAAACCTGATCACAATCTTAGCAATTAAATTGATAAATACCAGATTTTTTTATTATTAGGAATTTTATCGTTTTTAGAAAATTGTAATAAATTTTTAATACTATATTTATTTTGAGGAACTAAAGTTATACCAATTTCTTTAAAAAAATTTGAAAATATTTATTAACTCAAGGATGGTAAGTAAGGATTTTAAATTTAGAATCATCTTTTATTTTTTAAGAGTAGAAATATCATTAATACTTTTTTGATATTTAAATTTTTAATTTTCTTTTGTATAAAATCTTTATTAAAACCATTAATTAAAGCAGTATTAATAATATGTTTATATTCTTTAATAAACTTTTCTTTATTCAGGGATATATTTATTAATCTATAAATAAAACTATTAAAAACAGCAAATTTATGTGGAAAAGTGTTAAAACTTTTGTTTTTATGCAATTATCAATATGAGTAGATTTTCTATAAATACCAAAATCTAATTTATTATTATTTATTATTATGTTCAAATCTAGAAAAGGAAGAAATCCATTAATATCAGTTTCTAATGTGAATTTTATAGCTTTATCTTGTAAATTTAATAATTTTAAAGCATCATTAATTTGTTTTTCAGGAACAATAGCAAAAACATCATCAACATATCTATACCATGTTTTAAAAATTAAAGGAAAAGCTTTAGTGACTTGAATTTCGAAAAAACTCATAAAAAGATCAGTAAGAAAAGGTGAAAGAGGATTACCCATTGCTAATCCAGAAGTTTGTTGAAAAAATTCACCATTAAAAGTGAAAAAATTGATCCAAACAAAAATCAGTAAGTTTAACAAAATCAACTATTAAGTCCTCATGTAAATTTATTGAATTCAACCACTTTTTTAAATAAATTAAAAGTTTTTTATAAAAATACTACGAAATAAGGCAGTTACATCAAAATAAATAAGTGTATCAGTTTTAGATAATACAACACTATCAATCTTTTTTATTAGTTCAAATTATAACTTGACTTAAGGGACCCCATCGCGGAGTCCCTGACATCCCCTCGCGGACTCAGTTCCATGGCTGCTAATTGCATTGATTTTTGTGTACTTTGGACAAACGTCTAAGCAATTAGCAGTTCATTTCCAGGAGTTGTGACTTGTAGACCACCTTTTGGTGCATTATCTCTCTTTTAAATCTGTTTCAAAGCCTGTAATTTGCGAGCTTGGATGGAGGAGGTGTTTGATTCTTCGCGCCATGTCCCTTGAAGCTGCTTGCATTCCGCCAATGTGATACAAGGTTGAAAACCACGAATAGAAAAGACAAACGACAAACTCAGCAATGATGTGATACTTAATAATGAAATAAATAGCCATATAAATCAAAATTACTCATTAAATCCTTCAAATTTACTAATCAAACAACTATATACTTATACATGCTCACCCCTGTATATTTAGAGCAATAGAGCATTTTGCATATATTTCAGTTAGATACTAGAGATAGATATATTTAATAGAGTCAAAATATCTGTGTTTAAGTTCTACTGTAATTTTAAAATGTGCAATAGTATTCTGATTTTACTCTTATTCCTTCTTTTTAAGACCATACATTCCTATTATATGTTATTTATATTGGTGGGAGATAAGTGAGTAGATAGAAGAGGAATAGAGGATATTTTTACAAGCCCACTGATAAATCAATTTAATGTTTTTCCACAGTTTCCTGAGAATACAAAAGCGAATTTACATAGCAGGACGTGCCGTTCAGTATTTCATAACGCATGAATGGATTTTCAAGAATGAAAATATGCGAGGAGTTATCAAGGATATGGATGCCCAAGATAAGAAAACATTCAATTTCGATCCATCCACAATAAACTTCGAAGACTACATGAAGCACTTCGTTCACGGGGGCAGACGGTTCGTCCTCAAACACAATGATGCCTCCATTCCCGAGGCGAAGAGGAAACTTCGCAGGTAAGCAAAGTTCAGTAGCTATAAATGTAGTAAAATAAGTTCCACAGAAGTTCAGAAGGTCACCTTCCATGGGAATAGCATACATTTGGCTTCCAGTCTTAATTAAATAATCGCAGTTACTTGTTAGAACCCTATAAGAACTCTCAGGGAGTATATCCATTCTAGGAATTATTGGCTGAAGAGAACCATACACAAGGGTGACTATCGAATGCCTCCCACGGTCATTCCTCGATTCCCCCCGAAGCATTAATTGTAAACACGCCGATTCCCTCCGCGCCGGAAAGGTATTGTTGCAAACAAATCTCAGGCAGTCACATTCACCCGCCGTACTCTGCAAGATGTACCCAATCTCCACCTGGCTAGAGAAGAACTAGAGTCTGTCTAGTGAACGCGTGTGCAGTTTGCCACTCAAAGGAAACTACCCTCCCGCCCACTAATGACAGTCATAAATCTATCTCCACACTTCAGAAATGGAACACTGTCATTGTGTACCAATAGCAATCCTGATTTTCTCGAAGTGACAGTCGCATGTCTACTCCACGTGGAGTCTCAGTTGCCATAGTTCCAACTTCCAGTTGATCTGTTTCATCACGTGCAGAAATTCGTTGTGTGTCTCGATGTGGAGACCATGGGAGGGAAACGCAGTGGTAGAAGTAGTAGATAACTTTCAGTCAAGTGAAAATAATCAAAGTGATGACAATATTGTGAATAAATGTGCCGAGTTTTATTACTGGAAAAGCCTCAAAAAACAAAGTTATAACGGGAACTGCTTCTAAGCAAATTCAAGCGTTTGTTTTGAACACATATAAATATGTGCTGACAAATAATCTTGGTCAGGGGTCATGCAATGAACCTGATGATAAATTCTGGGTAATCACAGAAATACAGTAAGAAATATTGTGACGAAAGGAATACGAAAGACGCCGATCAAGTGTGAAAACAAAAGGAAACGTTTCTCTAAAGTAGATAATTTCACATGCGATTTAATTCGTCGAGAAATTTATAGATTCTATGCAAAAGGGAGAGCACCCACCTTAGACGAATTGGTTGCACATTTGCAAGAAATTTGTGATTTTCCTTATGGGCACTGCACATTGCGCGGTCTTCTAAAGGAGCTGGGTTTCAAATACCACACTTTGAATAAGATAAGAGTTATGGAATCTAGTAGAATTGTAGCTTGGCGATATATATATATATATATATATATATATATATATATATATATATATATATATACATATTTGTCGAAACTAAGGAAGTTTTGCAGATGGGCATAAAATAATTTATATACGAAACCTCGTACGATACCCATGACGTAATGAGAAAGGTGGCAACCTTGCAGAAAGGTCTGGGGGGAGGAGGGCCGGTGCTGTAAAACAATTATAAGGGTTCGTCAAAGGCAGCGGCCGACGTGCACATGAGTTGACTAAACAGACTCTACAATGATCCAAGCAAGCTACATACCTCGGAGTAACCCTGGATTGGCGTCTGGCGTGGAAACAGCACATTAGCACTGTGGCAAACAGAGTGTCCTACAATAGGAAATCGACAATGATCCTGCACAACAAATTGCTCATCTTCAAGCAAATTCTTCGCCCTGCACTAGCGTACGCATGTACACTCTGGGGGGCTGCAGCAAAACCCCATCTCCACAAACTCCAAGTCCTACAAAACCGTTACCTTCGGATAACAACAGCTGCCGATTTGTACATCCCAAATGATAACATCCATTCTGACCTTCCCTTCCCAAAAATCACCGACTACATCCTTACCTTATCCCACGTTTGTATAACGAACTCCCTTCCAGCTTCAACAACCTCATCCGAGGCCTGGGGGAATATGACCTCGACCGCGGTGAAACCTATAAGTGACCCAGACTAGTGCTAGCTCCACCATAAGCCACTACAGAACTAATCCTACCTCCAATAAACCCAATCACCACTAACCAATTAACAAAAAATCTTACCCATATCACCACCATCTACCCACCGTTATTTCTTAATAAACCCAATCACCACTAACCAATTAACAAAAAACTCTTACCCATATCACCACCCACCGTTATTTCTTAAATACACACCACCATGCCAGTAAGGGACAAGGTCCCCAAATAACAAAATGTCGAAGGCCCCTTCCTCTGAGGAGGAGGTTCACCCTTCAACGACACCACTGCTGCTGCTGCTGCTGCTTTGGAATTAAATATTCGGATTCTCCCCTGCACGTTGACTTTTTCCTCAGTTTTGTATTAGTAATATTACTAACCAAGTCCATAGTAAAGACACCAGTCGATTTGGTCGCCTACTATGTCTTTGGCCTTGGTAGCAGGCTTGTTCAGTCAATATAGCACTGCACTGCATTGTAGACGGATGTGTGTGTGTAGACAAACGTGGGAAAAAGTCATAAGTGAAAGGGACAAGGAAGTGATTCTACTAGAGAACTATAAGTTTAGCTTCCAAAAAGTACGGAAGGATGCAGTTTGGAGGTGGAAGTGTGTATAAAAAACCTTTAAGTGCTTCAGAAAAACTGATTCAAATGATGAAGTTATCGTGGAACAAAGCTTGCAACATAATCATGATTATGAAAATGATGCAGAATTAAATAGACAACTCATTAGAAATAGTATTAAAGGGAAAGCAGTTGAACGTCCATGGAAATTCTTTCACAAAGAGATAAGCCAATCGCAGTTACATTTTCTTACTATTACCGATGTCCAGTGCATAACGAAAGAAATTTACAGGGAAAGAAGAAAAATAAGGCCTCCACTGCCCACAATTGCAGTGGTTGTGCAAAGTGTGCTAAATACCATTGAAATCAAAACAACGACAGGTGAAAACTTTTTTTCTGGTGAATAGCATAGAGGAACAGATATTTACTTGTGTATCCAATTTAAACACACTATGTTTGTCAAAAGTCTGTTTGTAGACGGGACGTTCCAATATTGCCCCAGATATTTAAGCAAATGTTCACTTTGCACAGTTTGAGAGACGGATACTGCATATTCCACTGGTTTTCATGATTTTAAATAACACGTGAACGAAAGTACATTTTACTGTACTGTCTCTATTAGCAGAAGAATGCACAAAACTCTGTCCTACTTTAAAGCCGTCAAAGCTGCAGATTTTGAAGTAACTCCAGTCACGTCGGTCTTATCAAACGTCAATATCAAGTGTAGCCGATTCCATATTGGCCAAGCATGGTGTAGAAAAATTCAGAGTTTAAGTTTGGCACCTACATATAAAGACTATAACTCCAACATTGCTAAATTTCTAAGGTATATGTTTGGACTAACATATTTGGCCCTATCCGACATCAGAAATTGTTTCGTTGATCATTTTATGTCGGAAATATCTAACTGTGAAAAGAGAGAATTCTGTGATTATCTAACAAACAATAACATCTATGACGATTCCTTTTTGCCATCAATTCTATGGCCTAGAAAAGCTGCTACTACACTTCGAACAGCGAACGTGTGTGAAAGGTTCCACCCAAAATTCAACAATTACTTTTACACATCACCCCCCAACATATTTGTGTTTTTAGATACCTTATCCAAAGTACAGACTGATAGCAAAATTAAAATAAATTCTTCTGCTATCTAGAGAGCCATTACTAAAAAGATTTGTATACAAATGGGAAGTATTTGGAGAAAAAATTCAACAATTAGATAATGGATAGAACAGTCCATCGCAAAACTGCAATTCCATTCTTATAAAGTACTTCCCAATGACTTTATATTACAGATGATTTTGACTAATTAATATACATGATTAAATGATTACTTAGAGTGATTTTTAAACACACCAAGGATTGGTTGGTTATTTCCATTAATATTCTTGAGGTTGCAAAGTGTGTAAAATGTGATGCAAAATCATACGGTTAAGCCATGGATAGAATAGAAGTACACTTTCTTTGAATAATACAAAATTGGAAGGGAAAAATAACTGTACCATTTTTGCGAGGTAATAAAAACCTCATTTTTGGGAGAGAATCGGTCGGACTCGTTACAGACAAATACGGAATACGTGATACAAAATAATCCTCCATTAAGTGACTACAGAGGTATCAGAAGACAGGGAACGTAGCCAGTGCACCGAGACATGGTCCACCGAAGATCTAAAGAGGTGAAAAATCGGCCTATATGCAAGTACCATATGTTTTGAAACCCAAGAAGTCAGTTTTTTTCTTATTCTTTTTTGCTCTCTTTCTTTTTTTCTTCAAAAATGTCCTCTAACGTAAATCATGTCCGACGATGAATGAAGTGGATGAAATGGTGCCCAAATGAGCTCAAATAAACTCAGGGCCCATTGAGCCCTAGAATTTCACAATAATCATCTGAAAAAAAAACTTATCCAGATAAATCACCCTGATCGAGATTCGAAATGGGGACTTTTTGAGGCAGTTACGCTCAAGCAAGCTACAGAGGGGGGCCAAAGAAGTCCAAGACACTTTGAAAGACAGTCCGAACTTTCCATTGGCTGTGCCCACATCGCATTGCACAAGCTAAATCTAAAGCTGTATCTCTATAAATTCCATGCCAGCCTAGATACCGATAATGACCTCAAATCTCATGTCACTGGTTCATGAATACAATAACTTCTAATGGGGAGATTAATTTTGTTAAGTTAAGTTTCCGTTTAGTCGGTTTGCTATTGTGGGAAAATATTGTTTTGTTTCTTGTCCTTTTGATGTGTTTTGCTATTATTTTTCCATTATTTGAGTATCTCTTCTCGTATCCTTTTCCTGATGGCAATGTTTTGGAATTCTGTTATAGCTTTCTATGCTATTACCTATTTGTAATTGCATGTTTTGCAAGTTCATCTGTGATTTTGTTTCCTTCTATTCCTATGTCGGTTTTTACCCGTCCTTTTCCTATTAACCATAACTTAAGTCTGATGTGTTGTATTCAATGACTTTGTCTACTCTTGTATAAACTCTTCTTATAAATGTTTACTCTTTTATCATCTTCATTTTAATTGGAATAAATATTTGTAGAAATTGTCTAAGTGTATATTTCCTTGAAGCTACAATGTAAGTAGAACAATATAGTAAATTCAAGCAACATACAAATCTTTGAAGAGCTGGTCACTGTGTATTTAAATTGCTTTCTTATGTATGGTCTTAAAGATGAGAAGTATAAGTATTTTAAAATTCAAACCAATACCAAGAATTATCTTGGAAATGGTAAGCTCAGGAAAGGAAAAGAAAAAAAGAGAAATGACTCCACATAAATTGTGTGCTTTAGTGAGATATACTGTTTTTGAGCAGTAGAAATTTCTGTATTTCTAACAATTTACAAGCTATGCAAAAATCCTTCAGAATGAACAGCTCTTGGGAGGCCATTCCCAAAAAAATCAAGATGTAAATTTAATTTATAATCAAAATGTCTTTAACATAAGGTATTTTAACAAAACTCATTAGTCATTTTTGAGAAAATAAAAATGTGTGAATAAACGATAGTTTGGGGATAGAGATTTTTTTTTTTTTTTTTTTTTTTTTTTTTAAATCTGCAGGTCACATTTGTAATTTGTAATTTATTTCTCATCTTTCCTTTTACAACATCAAATGGAAATACAAAATCAAGATTACAATTATAAAATCCATACTGAAAAATGCCATACATTCCTAAATCCTGAAAATCCTATCATGTCACCCCCATACACCTAACCCTAGGTTACGTCACATAGTCAGAAGACACTGAATTTATAATCTCAAGTTTGGTTTTTAACTTTTTGTTTTTGAGTACTTGGTATTTAAGTTCAGTGTCTTCAAAAGACCTGAGACTCATATTTTCAGGTAACCTCTACCCCAAACTATCCTTAGAATAGAACAGTTTTTAAATAACTTTAATGATTTTGATTATAAGGTATTTACATTAAAATAAAATTAGTAACATTAAATTTTCTGGCAATTACCTGCAAAACCCTTTCTATTTGGAGAAAATTTTGTTTAATTGGTAAACCTTAAAAGACCAAATATATAATACAAAAAATATGTGGAAGCTTTTGAAATGCAGAATTTATTCTTTGTAACATTAGCCATTTCTATTACATCCATTATTATTAGTTTTAATGTTTCAGTATTTGGTCATTTGTTAAAATGCTGCTGCTACTCAATTGTTTCTTGCAATATAATGAAAAGAGTATGAAATTTCAAGGCCAGCATATAAGGGCCCATTATAAATATGTGGTTAACGATAAGTAGGCTAATACCAGAATGAATGGAAATTAAGTTGAACCGCAATTGGACTATAGGTAATGCTTTCAGAGGTTCACCCCTATGCCCACTCCCTGTACAATCTGTGTGCATGGTATACATTGCAGGTTGTCCTGCTATCTTCAACGGTGGAATTGATGTCAAATATTATACTTTGCACCTATCATGTCAAGCGACATAAAACACAGTTTTTCATAATATAGGAAATGTCTTATTAAAAATTGTAAAACATTCACCTTCAGTAACTTTAATGTGCATGGTGATTCTGATGCACATGTATAGCTTATGGAGGATAGTATTGCTAAAGATAGGAGCCATAAGTACTGTTTAAAATGCATAGTATGCACTTTAAAATGTATAAATATATCATGTATTAAAGTGATAATCGTGTTCATATTATACCAAAACTGTATTCTAAGTATTGAAAAGATATAAAAATATTGAATACAATAATATGCCTGTGTAGTATACATTGTTCGAACCATATATATGCATAAGGTAATAGGAAATATGTAAACATGGGGCAGCATATGTTTCTTAGTCAATAACATTGCCATGCTGCAGTTGTTTATTCACCCAACTGTATGCTTTTAGGAGACAGCTGATTGTGCCCCCTTCCATATCTGTGAATCATATCCACGACTGTTTACATTTTGTGTGAACAACCTAATGCTTTGTGTGTAGACAACCTGAAGCAAACTCTTGAGAATTCCACAGTCTAATGATAAGGTTTTCTCTATCCACCTGGCAGGTGCAGCAAATATATATAATGAAACTATTTCTCTAAAGTTTTATCCTAGTTTTCTTTAAATAGAAGAAAAATAAACTTCCATATGAACAGTATTTATAAAAGTAAACAATTTTGTGTAGAGAAAGTCATGTCATTGTAACACATGAGAACTTTCTCTTTAATAGAATCAGGGATTCTACGTTATAGATCATGAAGATATTTATTCCGCGGTTCAATATAGTGGTCTTTTATGTTGACTACATATAATGTTCTACTGTTGATTATTCATTTCTGCTTGAAGATCATTCAAAACAATAACTTTCTAGTGTTTTTGCTTCCCCTTTTAAATTTAAAAGCCTAAATTAAGCATAAAAGTATGAGACATAACTAACAAAAACTATTTTATTTACAGGTTGTTCTGGATGCATCAGTTGTTGAAGGTGGGGTTATGTTTGCTTATGGTGTGGATGTTGTCTTCAATGTTCTACTCAAGCACTTGAGACGTCTACATCCAGCATGCTGGTCATCTTAATTTTTGAAATGTTTAATTCTAAATTAGTGTTAAATTGTTGATAAATAATCTTTGTACAATTCTAATACAATGTACCAGTGCTTATGTTACATACTTTTATAGTATATGCTGTGAATGTACTCCATTCATCTGTAAACTAACATATATCTTGCCTTTGTTATAAATAAAGTTTTTATATTGTTCAATGAATATCCATGTTAATTTATTTACCTGGTTCTTTAGCACGAATCTATCAATGCTAAGATTATCTTTGGTGTACTTTTCGTTTACATGTTCATGCTTCTGTGGAAAGAAATATTGCTGCTGAGAACCTAACATAAGGAAGTTCCAGGAACATAAGTTCAAAAACACTTAAAATGGGCTCTCAGCTCAGCATCAAATTATCAATTTGCTTTCCTAGAAAAATATTTGTGTTGCATTCATATGACTTTCTCTTCTCACTCTCATCATGCCATTTTTATTATTTAATGCTTGTTCTTCTGTCTGCTTTATGTTAATCTAGATAAAAATTCATTATACATTTACACATTTTGTTGTATTTATTTATTATCCAATTTTGTTATTCCTGTTTTACCCAAAAGTATATTACCAATATGGTTTACAAATTATAAAATGATTATAATAAAATTACAATATAATATAAAGATGACAAACAGTAAGCATCAAAATTAATCATTTAGTTTAAGAAATATTTTGTTCAAGAAAACCATGAATTATTGATGTTTTGTAGTTCATCAAAATATGTGTAGGTAAGTGGAAAAACTATTTGTAGTCAGTTAATTGACACTTCATCACTTACCTTTTCAAATTAACTTAAGTGATGAAGTGTCAATAAACCAACTACAAATAGTGTTCTGATTAACCTTGATGTCACTGTTACTACATTCCTCCAGTTGCGCATAATGTGTAAATGCTTTTTGAAAATGTGTGACCTAGGAATTGAAGCAATAATTTAAGTTCATATCTTTCAAAACAGAAAGTGGGACAATCAATTAAGATGCAAGGGTCATCTTGAAGATGATTTCCACAAATACAATCAGAGGTGGTTCAAAATTAATTTTGAATCAAAATAAGTAAGCAGAAAATTTGGCATGACCAGTTAAGAATTGATTGAGAACATAATTAGGATTAGCAAATTTACATTTATGTCTATCAGAAACCGCTGGACAATGTAAATCCCTAGTCAAAGCACCATAATCATTTTTTAATAAATAGTCATCCCAGTCATGGATGATGTTTGTCTCACATATGAAATAGGGCATAAAGTGTAAATTATTGGAAGATCTGAAGCCGCAGCTCTCTTTGCAAGCTTGTTGGCATGTTCATTTCCAGCAATCCCCACATGTCTTCTGACCCATGAAAGACACATATGAGAACCACTTAATACTTGATTATTTATTTCAGCCGCAATAGAATTACTGCTTTTTGTGTCTTTAAAAGCCACAATTGCTGCCTGTGAGTTAGTCATTACTGCTGCCTGTAAAGATGAGTACATTGTAAGCAGGTCCGTAGTGGAGGGGGAATGTGGATGTATGCCGTCCCCCACTATTTTTCAGAGGGGGATGCAGTCCCCTTACTAATATTATTATTTATACATTTTTAATTCATTGCTTTTCTTAATTTAACATTCAAAATACTGCAAAAATACAAAATATATACATTCAAAATACATTCAAGTAATGATTATGACTATTAGCGGACCTCCAGTACATATGTGGAACCCAGAGGATTACATAGAAGAATGGATAAAATGTTGTACGCATGCTGAGGACAACCAAAGCAGGAAGGCAAATCTACAAGTGCAGAATTCTGATCGGTTCTCCAGCATCTGAAAAATGTTTTAGGTGAGCATCCCCCCACTGTTTTTGTTAGGAATATGGCCCTGACTGTAAGCGGTTACACCATTTCATTGCTTCACGAATTGCTATTAATTCAGCTTAAAAGACTGAACACTCCTGAGAAAGTTTGAACTTGGAAGAATATTGTTCTATGGAGCATGAAAATTCTGCATACAAACAATCTACTTTAGCAGTTTGATGTGGTCCTCAGCTATGTGAGAACCATCTGTGTAAATGGAGTACTGATAGTATTCTGTTGTACAATCTCCGAGGACACTAGAGATACAGGTGGTTGGATGAGAAGCTTGTTTAAGTGATTGTTCAAGTTTCAGATGTGAAACATGTTGAGACAAAGCTCGGCCATTTCTAAAGCTACTTATATTTGCCTTATATATACCAGTAAGAAAAATAGGTTCAATGTCTGCAGCAATAAACGCTGCTGGGATGGAGATAGTGTGGTATCCTCAGATGATTCTTAAGATCATCATACACACTGTATCTGTAATAATTTAGTCTGTGCCCACCTCTTCTGAAAAAATACTTTGTAAGGCACCTGCACAGTAGAGAACCATAGGTTCAAATTCCCCTTTATAAATTAACTTCAATAAAGAGAAGTTTCGGCTCCATGTTGGTCTTTTTAAAGCAGTTAGTGCAGTAAGAAGTTTACTAGCCTCCCTGGCTATATAATCAAGATGATTTCAGAATGTCAGATATCTATCTAAACTAACTCCTAGGCGCTTCAGATTGTCCACTAATTTAATCTCTCTTATTATTCATATAGAGAGATATTTCTTCCAAATTTCTTTTCTTAGTCGTTAACATAGTTAATGTCTTACTGGCATTAAAGTTCAATTTGTTATATACAAATATACAAATTATACAAATTATGGTCTCGTTAAAGCAGTCAGTGCAGTAAGAAGTTTACTAGCCTTCCTGGATATATAATCAAGATGATTTCAGAACGTCAGATACCTATCTAAAGTAACTCCTAGGTACTTCAGAATGTCCACTAATTTAATCTCTCTAATTATTTATATAGAGAGATAATTCTTCCAAATTTGTTTTCTTAGTCGCTAGCATAGTTAATATCTTACTGGCATTAAAGTTCAATTTGTTATATACAAATTATTATATTTGTATATATTTGTTTGCTTTACTGTTAATAGCTTCATATTTTGCATATTCAATTTGTTCGTTACACCCCAGGAATGAATGATATGAAAGGCTTCTTTGGCCGTCATTTGTATCTTCTGGAAGAAGACTTAATAAGTAATAGAGCATCATCAGCATAGGCGTATAACTTGAAATTTTCTGGTAATCATTATGTTATACATTTTGCTGTAGATACAACTAATATACAGTAGGTTAATAATGAGGTCATGGAATTCAATTCCTTTCTTGAAAGTGTTGAATTCAATATTTTATTTAATGAGAATAACCAGAGCTGACTTTAAAATAGTTTTAAATGTCTACTCTTTATGCACCACATCACTCATAGATTTCTTTGGACACACTTGCACTAGTATATTGTTCAAGAAGCTATTAAATTTTTATAACAACTTGCTTCCCATATATTTTCAGCATTTGATACCGATACGTTGACAACATCTTTGCATACTCCCCTACAGGTTCATAAAGGATTCCATTAAAGTTACTTAACTAACAAACTGCTCAATAAAATTAATGATGGAAGCAGAAGAAGAAGGCATATTACTCTTCTTAGACCAATCAGAAAACAAGAAAATATAACTTTTGGTATATACTGGAAACATTTGCATTCAGATAATTACATAAAGAACAATAGTTTCAAACCTTTAACACACAAACATGCAGTACTAAAGAGCTTACAGACTGGTGTACACTCCCCTGAACAAACAAGAACATCTTCTAGAATATGAATACATAGTTAACACAGCCAAAAACATTGGTTTCAACCGCAAGAATCAACAAGCAAATTACAAAATTCAAACAACAGAAGCATGACAAAGTTACCAAGAAAAACAATTGAAAATCAGAAATTAACATATTACCAACAAAAACATTTTACCAATTTAAGAAAATTTTCATGAAGCACAACATTGACCTAGCCCCACAGAACAATTTTAACATAAAGAAATACTTTAAAGGACCCTATACCAGAAGACAGAAAACTGGAATTTACAAAACCAATTGCTTTGATTGTCATAAAGTATATATAGGAAAACAAAAACCAAACTGAAAGGAACATATGAGATGCTTAAAATACAAATAAACAAATAAATGTGCAGTTTCACACCATTTCTGGATGACCAACCACAACATCAAACTGAACATTGCAGTAATCATGCAGAAGAATTGGACACATGAGAAAAGATCCCCATTTTGAAATGTAAATGAAAATTAATTAATTAACCTCCACCAAGTATCCTCGGAAAGTACATTTCCCACCACATGATGTAGTCATTATAAACCACCACAACAGGAACAACAATATGGTTCAGTCAGACACGTTCTGAAGATGGGAACACATGTTCTCAAAACATGTTAACAGAGATTAAGCAAAGTGACGTTAGTGTTACTAGTACTGACTCATCTTAAGTAAATACAAGCTATTATATGCCTGACACACTATTCAAAACTGTGTGTCACTTTTCTACCAGTTTCCATCTAATACTACTGAAATGACAGTCAATCCATCATAAACATGCACAACCATTAGCAGTAGGTGAAGTAATAAAACCACTGTATAAACTTGAAAGAAGTGTAGGGACAGTGAAGCACAAATTAGCACAAAAGTGAATCGAGAAGATATTGACACCTTGCTTCACTCACAGGACATGTTTCAAGAGCTTATGCTCTTATCATCAGCTGGTACTCGTATGGGAAAAAATCTTCATTAACAAAAATCGTCATAGAGTCATGAATTTTGAAACTCCACCACCGGACATCTTTGACAAATACATCACACCATCTATTGACGATACGGAGAAAGAGGAAACCACTACAATTTGCACTAATTGTGTACCAGTTGATGAAAAGAGCAAAAGCTCTTGAAACATGTCCTGTGAATAAATAGTGTGAGTAAAGCAAAGTGTCAATATCTTCTCGATTCACTTTTGTGCTAATAAAACCAATGTTCAGAATCCCTAATCTGTTGCATAAGCATTTGCACATGAAAACATAAACGTATGAAAATTTCAACATTGTCATATACAGAATAAATAAAACTGTGTTTATTGCATATAATAATATAAGGAGTATGGACATGTTATTATTGCTTATTAGTTTTCAGTGAAGGAAAAATGGATCATGTGAGGGGCTAGTGCAGTTAGGTATTTTGTTTGGAAGAAGCAGTCAAACTTTCCCAAGGATCTCAACATTTTAAAGTTTTAAAAGATTTGATATCAGAAAATAGCAGAGGGGTAACAATTATTGAGATACAGTTGAAAAATCAGTGACCAGAAGTTGCTTGTTCTAAAATAATTGCAAAGTGTATTTGAGGTTTTTTCAATCTTATTTTTCTACATGCATGTTTACCATTTTCTCCAGAATAAAATTTTCTCCAGAACCTCCTTATATAATGAATTTTTATGCGCTCCAGTCCCAAGCCATTACGATAGCAATGTAGTCCCAACAGGAACCTCAAAACCTGGCAGAAAGAGGCTCTGGTCATATTCTCCAAGCACAGAGGTTTGCATAGGGCTGACAGCTCTACCTGTCAAACCAATTGTTACATTTCCTGTACAAGAAGACAGTTGTTTTCACTTTTATAAGTATGCAAAGTAAACACATCATGTTTCTTATACCTCTGTAGCACACACCAACTTGCACTACTCACACAACTTGCTCCACAATGCTCAGTAAATTTACTGTTT
The DNA here is from genome assembly GCA_030765055.1 of Mantis religiosa. Lineage (NCBI taxonomy): Eukaryota > Metazoa > Arthropoda > Insecta > Mantodea > Mantidae > Mantis > Mantis religiosa. The sequence continues at coordinate 100,528,002 of CM060954.1, read as the reverse complement.
GTAGACTGACACTAGAGTACTGTTTGACAATTCTTAGACAACTGTCTCTTTGGCCAACACATAAATAACTCAGACTGACTTTTATCTTTATCTTTTTATAACCATGGGACTTGAAGATAATGTTCTGAGAAGTGAAGCCTCTGGTACTGCATGAATAGAACATTCTGAAGTGAATCCTTTACATAGATTTGCTGAAATTGATTGGTATGGCATCTTCAGTGCAGTAAAGCAAAGGGGCTACATATATCTGGCTCATAATGTCAACCAGAGAATGTTCTTGAATGTTCCATTATTGCTCCTCTAGGCAAGAAATAACAAAGGTGGTGGAATTGGGTAACTCACACTTAATCTTTTTATGGTAAGCCTTTCACTACCACCGGACTATATAGCATTTTAACAGGTATAATGAGGTAGAGGTACAAAACTTGGAAATATAAATATGTCACAGAAAACAATATGAGACTTCAGTGCTTCAGCTTTGATTGTATTGGGAGGAGAAGGGGTTCAAGCCTCCCTTTGTCTATGCCCCTGATCATGTGCAATGTTCGAAGAAGTAAAGGTAACAAAATACATATATACATGTAAGTTCCATTTTAAGTGGGAGGATTTTATGGAAAATCTTTGTGTAGCATCTATTGGAGAAAATGAATTTGAATATGAAGTTTGGTACTCATCTATAATTTTATTTTTGAGCTATGCAGATTGAAATGTGTAACCAGATTTTTATGGTGAAGATGAGATACATGTTGACTATTTCGAAGCCCGAAGTTGAGAAGCCATATGAAACAGGATTTCAGGGACATTTGCAACAGTTGTTTTTGTTTGGCCTTGAAAATGGTTTTGTTTATATGCATGGTGGTGCTATTTCAAATTTGGGAAAAATGTTTAAAAGTATAATGTTTATGTTGAGTGTGTGGAAATGAGATTCTAGAGGGGAAATTGAACAAGATTATATATATATTGGTTGATACAATTGACGTTAGTAAAAAGAAATGAATGTTTGCTATGGGGAGAGAAAATGAATTTGCTTGTGAAAAAAGGATGCAGAGAAGATAAACGTTTTGATAGTGATGAGTGGGCATGTAGGAGTAAGCAATTTTATGTAATTAACGGAAACTATTTATTAAGGAAGTTAGGATTTATCGATATGCTGAAGGTAACCTGCAATGATTGACTAGGAAAGAAAGTTTGAGTAAAATGTAATCCTGATGATACAATTAAATTATATATTACAAAATTGAACTTATCCAAATTTTATTTCTTTCACTCGTAACCACCCTTGAAAAGAAGAGATCTTGTGACTCTTATTTAAGCAGACACAATATTCAACATCGCAATTCCACCTACACCGAAATCCTGTTACATATGACTTCTCAAAATGGGGCTTTGAAATAGTCAACGTGTATCTAATGTTCACCATAACAATCTGGTTACAAATGCAGACACACACAGAAGTTTTTTTAAATAATTAATACATTACACTTAGAGGACACTCTCTATTCTAGTACAAACTATTCTTACAAACATTTTTCTCTGTATTACACAGAAAATGAAGCTATTTACAGTGGAGCAACAAAGACTACACAAATAAAAATATTTAGTAAATATTCTCCACTTAACTTAAGAAGCCGATGACAATACTTCTATTATGTTTTTGCGAAATTAATTTCGTGGACATTTGCCCACATCTTCAGTCAAACACAATTCGTTGTCAAATTGTTACTTTTCTCTGTATCTCTTCATAGTAATCCACATCAACATTTGCAGAATATCTTATTGCTAATTTTCTTGTAGGTGCAAGAGAATACAGAAGGATTTAATTGGTACCCAAATCTTTTGAAGCTGGTGACCATTTGATGGCTTTGATATTTTCGTTTCTTTTATGTAGCACTGAATAGTTCAGACAAATGAGAAGAAAGATCTCCAAAATGGTTCACTCTACATTAAATAAAAGTATTTGGCATAACTTATCTGTTTTAGTGTCCAATAAATAAATTCAGTTTAAAAAACTTATTATGCAACAACCTGAAAGACCCAGTACCTGAAAACAAGAAGTGAGATATATACAAAATCAACTGCTCAGATTGCAGTTAGTTCTAGATAGGAGAAACCAAAAGAAGTTTACATATTAGGTTACAAGAACATATGAGATGCATGAAATACAAACAAATAGAAAAATCAGCAATTGCTCACCATTTCTGGTCTATCAATCATGAAATTGTACCAAATATAAAACTATTAAAATCAGACAGTAATGCAGCCGAACTCGATGTTTGGGAAAAGTTGCTAATTATAAAAAACAAACAGTATACTTTAAATTTCGAATTGCCGCCTGAAAACTCTCTTTGGAAGTTCATCTCACAGACAGCAGATGCCGCCACAGACAACCAGCTCACTTCAAGAAACCACGGATCCAACCAGTCGGATAACAGCTGACGATGGGGACAAAAAGTTCCTCGAAACATGTCCAAGTAAGGATAATTTAAGTAATGTTTGTTTTTTAATTACCGACTCATTACTTTCAAACATTAAACACTGTTAAATTACTTACAGTTCCTCATGTCTGCCTCTAGAACCTACTGATTCAAATATCCTTATAATGAAAGAGAATTTGAGTTTATTGATCTTCTAAAAATTAATACAGCTTCCTTTGGGCTTTAAATATTAAAACCAAGTTTCAAATTTTCTGAATAGGAGTTTCCTTTAATTGCAAGAAATAAAATTATTCTGTAACAGCAGATAGAATGAGCTTAGATATTAAGACAAAAAGTAGGTATTATGCATGATGGGAGGAATTTAGTAACTGTGATGTCAAAATTAATTGAGAAAACTATTTTCAGTCAGTTTTTTTTAAACGAAAAGTGACGAAGTATAAATAAATTAACAAAAATAGTTTTTAAAAAGTAGGTATTTTGTTCAGGTGACAACTTCAATTGCAAACATCCTAGTTAAGACTCAAAAACCTTGCTCCAGGAGGACTGTTACTTTCAGGAGTCTGTTTTGTTTTGAAGATTTTATATTGTGATGTGAGAACCAGAGGGTTGTATCCGCATTTGAGTGAATTTGTTATTAATGCGATTCAAAGTTTTGGATCTAATATAGTATTAGAGAGCAATGATATTCTTATGAAACATATTCTTAAATAAATAACAAAGCTTTTGCAGCTTACCATTATCAATTTATTACAATATTACAAAAGAAACACATTTATTACAATATATAAATAAAGATTATGTGAAGATAGAACCTTTTGGTACCAATGCCTTCTAGATATGGTGAAAAGTACATATTTGTGTCTGCTAAAATATGCTTCGTAGAACTCTGTATATAGAGTCGGCATCCAATTCATCATTGATTGGATATCCACAAATATTTATTAATGTACTGAGTCAAATACCTGGATCTGGATCTGAGACTATTTCATTGCCACTTTCTCCTATATGTGGAATAGCAAGTGCATCACAAGTGGATACCTTCACTTAAAGTAGCACTTTTATTAGTTCAGCATGCTAATGGAAGCTGTTGACTCAAAGAAAATTTTTGCTTGAAGTTAGCCTCACTTTAGTGCTTCCTTTTATGATTAAGAAAAATATTTGATATTAAAATTATAAAATAGAATTATTTATAAACAGTGGAGCTTTATCAATAAAATCTTTTTAAACCACTTGTCAAACATAAAAACACTTTAGCTCCAATTACATTTTAAAATTAGGACATGTTTCAAGGACCACACATCCCCATCATCAGCTGATGTTTGATTAGTTCTTCAGGTGACCGCCTCCCTCTCCTGGCTGTTCAACCAGTAGAATGACATCATCCACTATTGGTGTTTCAAAATTCATGGCTCTCTTTCTATCTTAAAAATATGTATATTTTCCCAAACTGTTAATTCCCAATACTTTTTCCTGGTACCAAAAGTTTGATTTCTTCAGAAATATTGTGACCTTTTGACCAAAAATGATGGGCTATGGCTGATTTATCTGTCTGTTTGTATTTATTTACAAGATTATTTACAAACGGACCAATAAATCAGCCATAGCCCATCATTTTTGGTCAAAAAATCATAATATATCTAAAGAAATCAAACTTTTGGTACCAGCAAAAAAGTATTGGGAATTAACAGTTTGGGAAAATATACACAGTTTTAAGAATTGAAAGAGAGCCATGAATTTTGAAATACCAGTAGTGGATGACATCATTCAACTCATTGAACAGCGCCAGGAAAGGGAGGCGGTCACCTGAAGAACTAGTCAAACATCAGCTGATGATGGGGAAGCGTGGTTTTTGAAAAATATCCTAATTTTAAAATGTAAGTGGAGCTTAAGTGTTTTTATAGTTTGACAAGTAGTTTAAAAATATTTTAAATATTTGATAACTTATTTTAGCATTCCTGATCTTGACTTTATATAAAGCATGTAGTTCTGTCTTGATGCTTCTCAGAACATATTAAGTATTAATAATGAGTGCATCACATTATATTTAAAATGTTATTAAAATCCAACCAACTGTAAAAACAATCACCAATGTTAAGCTTCTCTATCAAGCTTAAATGATGGATATGCTTTTGGCTTATAAAGAGGTGGAGAAGCTCAGTGATTGCATATCATGTTGGTGCAAAAATATTTCCAAATCGTTACTGATATTCAGAACATTACTAACAATATGACAGTGATGGTTAACAGACACTGAATTATATCAGTTCTTATGTTCTTCTTATTTAGCCGCTATCATAAAACACCAGTGAAATGCACAATTTTATATGGATAAACACAACTTATTAAGCTTGGAATCAAGAAACAACTGAAATGAATATAACTACTAACTCTATGGTGTGTACTGCATTCTGCAAGGCTCAATGTTGTAATAATATTTTGTTCTTTAGATATTTAATAGTGGGAGGGAGTTCACATTGCAAGTTGCTTTGTAGGAGCTGCAACAAAGGAAGGAATCATGTTCTACTGATTATTGTTGGTGTGTATAATGACTGCCAGCATCAGGAATACACTGATATAAGGCTTCTCACCACTTAAAATGGAAAACAAGTTGTCCATCTTTCCTTTACACACCCACAAATATAACAGAGTTGTAGATATACATTTCTTCATATACCTCTCCACAATTATTGTAAAATTATTGTAGAAGTACACAATACAGACTAGCATAGCACCATGGCATAGTGGTCTGAGGCATCATGCTTTGGCTCCCTGTCATGGAATGCACTCTGCATTGGTCCCACCCCTTGGGGGTGTGGATTGTAACTTCTGGGTATAGGATTGGTGCTCACTCAGCATCGTGAGGAAAGTGAGGAGCTAAGTCACGTAGCTAGAGCGTGGTTGCATTGCCGTCTAGCTAAATTTTCAGCTGGAGGTGCTGAGATGCTGACTACATCTTCACCCCATAGCAGTTGGATGATCTTCCACCTCAACGTTGCATATGTGGGCGTGAGGCGGCAGTTGTGTTGGCAGGCCTTGGTCCACTAAGGCTGTTGCAACTTTCGTTTATTGATTTTGATTCAATATAGACTATATGCATTAATTTGAGAATAGTTGTATTTGAAAAATCAACAATTTTTCCAAGACCAGCAAAAATGTGTTTTAGTAACTGTTGTGCTTCTCAAATACCTCAGATTTAGTAACTTTTTTTCAAAATGATAATACTGTTCTTGGGTGGGTATATGATGCTATTTTATTGAAAGAAATTTAATCCTGAAAATTAATTCTTTATAATGGATATATTATGGGTACTGTGAGCACCAATTTCTATTTAACATTTTAAATTATTTATTGATTTACCTATCAGTAAGGTCTCAATGAGTTCTAAATTGATACAGGAGCTACCCATAAATACATACAATCAATGGATATCATACAACATATTTAACATGCAGTTTTGTGTGTCTATTACCACAGAATATTTGATTACGTATTTAAAGACTGTTAGAAAATCTGGTAACCAGTAATATTTAAATATAGTTTGACAGGACCTATATTGTATTTAAACAACATGTTGCCTTTTATAAATTTTTATATTAAATGTTCCTATCACTGGAACTAAAATTATAACCTAACATATAATAATAGAGTATAACTTCTGTTGTAAAATTAATTAGGACATTAGTTTGTGGCAGAACCATTTAAGAATAAAATACACAGAGAAGTAAAACTATTGAATTTTGTCTTATGTCCTTTATGTTATTAAAATTATAAGTACATAGTTAATCTATTTCAATGGATTCCAGCCCATGTTGGACTTTTAGGTAATGAACATGCTGACCAACTAGCAAAAAAGGGTGCAATTCAAAATATAAAACCCGTAAGACAAACTGAAATTAATAAACAATTAGACAACATTAAGCTACATTTTAAAAGACAGCAGAGACTTGATGAAGAAGATAAGCTTAATGACAAGGATTATAAGAACATTGGAGACAAAACTGGCATACAAAAACTACCAAGAAAAACTGCAGTGGCCCTATTTAGAATGGAAACTGGCCATGATTGTCTTGCAGAACACCTTTATAAAATACACTGCATACCTACACCCAAATGTACTATCTGTAAATAGGATGTCATTATGAACCATTTGGACAAATGTAATGGTCTCAAAAGTGAGAACCCACAGGCTTTATATTGGGAAGCTAGGGGGAAAATGATGCAAATCAACTAATCCCAGTGCCATTAGTCAACAACAACAACAGTTAATCTATTTTGTAAACTTTTGTGCAGACTTATTTTTATTTTAGCATATGAGGCAGGAATTGCAATATACAATGAATATCCTGCACAAATTTTTAAATAAAATATATATTATTACCGAGAATTCTAATTCAGCTCACCCCTCAAATGAACAGAGAAGAAAGAAATTGAATAAAAAAACATTCATCATTTCTTGAAAAAATTTAAATATGATAATTTACTTATTAACATATACATCTCCAGTAAGAAAAGGTTTACTATAGTTTCATTAGATTTTTCATAACAACTATTTATATCGTAAAAACTATTTGTAGTTGGTTTATTGATACTTGTCACCTACCTTTTTATATTATTGAGGGACTAGTTTCAGAAGCCTTTTGCCTCAATTTTCAACCTCTCACCAACTAGCATCTGTTGTCATCTGCTCTCCTCCCTCTGGCAGTGAAACTATGAACTTCTTTGTCAAATTGTCAAATTGTCTACTGGGGGATTTCGAAGTTCATCACACATCCTTAGTTTTTACGATTACTTGTGATGTCACTGTTACTAAATTCCTCCAACCACACATAACTATTTATATATATATATATATATATATATATATATATATATATATATATATATATATATTAGGAGCACCCAGTCTTACTAAAAAATATATATTGAAATATTAAAATTATATATCAGTGATATAGCTACAAATGTTTAGTGCCTTTATAAGTCATTTCAAACTTTAAGCATTATATAAGTAATGCAATATTTAAGTTAGAGGGGAAAAAAATGAAAATTTCAATGTGTGGACAAGTATTGCAGTTTGGTTGTCATTTATATCCTTTTACACTCCACAGATACTACAGTTACAATTTCATTGAACAAAGTACTAAACATTAGTAAATTTATGAACCATGACTCCATCACTAAATGGTCAAATACAGCACAGAGAGTGGATTATGAGAGTAGTAGGAGTCTTTTCAAAGATCTAAGGCAATTTAAAGCACACACATTGTAGAGTAGGTCTATCACAGTCCTTACTTGTAAGAAATGAATCAAAAATTAATATAATTTTGAGTCGAAATTGTACTCCATTCTTCAAATATTGCTGGTGTTTATCTAGAAAGAATTTCATTTGAAACTTACTATGATCCTCAGGCAATGTCAACTGCTGAATTTCAATTTGGTGAACTTCTTGGTAGTGAAACAAAATGCAACAGTCGACGTTAGCTGAGGATATTAGGAATGTCCTAACAAAACGTGTTCTAAGTAAACACTAGCTTGGAGTACTTAGTTTGACTCAAAATTTTACTAATTTTGTTCTTCATTGTATCATAGTCTCCACACTCATTAAAAATATCAAATCAGTAAGTGTAAAGTCCTTGGACATTGGTCAATAAGTTGGCACTTTCTAACCATAAGGTCTACATCTGGCCAAGTTTTAGTTATATTTACCTTTAAGAAGGAATTTTCTGGCACATTCAACAACCTCATTACAATTGATAAACACTAACTTTCAAGAAATTGCTAATATTTCAAGACATTATATGTAAAATTATGTGCAATACTGTTGGAGAAAAAATGGAAGCAACGTTTCCAAGGTTTTGCCAAAACCAAACCGCATTTCTGTCTAAAATAATTAAGTTTCTTTGTACTTTCTTATAATATTTCAAAGTTTGAAATGACGTTTGGAGGACACCATATTATATGCATACAATAGAGAGTAATATCTAGAATCCCCTATAGTTAACAGCTCAACGTACACTTTAAAAATGTAAAAATCATATTTCTTTTTTGAAAAGTTAAGCATTTGCTAACTCTCATATTTCTTACAAGAGCCTATTGAATATTATTGATATTGCATGAATTGCATTTAGAAGTCCATTTTGCTACAATATTTACTTTGCTCCTTATTTAAGGAGATTGCATGTGATATATACAAACATACTTAATGGTTTTTCTTCCTGTAATATAAACATAGCTTCACTATATGCTGTATCAGATACCAAGACCAAGGAATGTATCTGATAAAGAGGGTATCAAACCTCTCATTCCAAAGGCTAACCTGAAATTCCTGTAGAGAAGCACTGTTGCATCTGAAACAACAACATGATAGTTTTTAATATAGGTACAAGGTATTATAAGAAAAAAAGGAATTTTCTTTTTCGTGAAAGAATTTTTATTTATTCATCAACACAAACTTTGTTACCTACAAGTAATCCCTTTCAAAACTAATACACTTGTGCTGATGCTGTTTCCAATCTTGAAAGCACTAAAATTCACTTTTCATTATGGTGTTCAGCTCCTGCAATGATTCTGTTTTTACCTCATCATGGTGCTAAAACAAAGTCCTTTCATGGTTTACCTTAGTCTCAGGAATAGGTGTAATATTAGTCGAGGAATACATGGATGATGAACAGAGATCTCAGTGTATCTTAGTATATAATTTTAGGAAATGTATATACTGTACATACTTGATATTTCTTTGCTTTACTATAGTTAGTAAATAGTTTCTAGTTTTTAATCAGAATGAGTCACTAAGTTATGAGCATTGCTCAACTGTGTAAGTGTCATGTGATGAATAAAGTATTGTATTAAATTTAAAGGGAGTCGATTAATGACACTAAACAACACTTACTTTTAAATTTTTCCGGAACATATTTCAGAGACTTTGCCTCCATCCTCAACCGGCCATCTACTGGTTCTCATTGGTGTAGTTGACGATATTTTGTCATAGGTCTTCTCTGGTGGTGGTTCAAGGAACTTGCTGAACAAATATTTCTGGGGGAGGTCAAAACTGAATACTTTGTTCCTATTTTTTGAAATGAAGATTTGTTCCCATGTGGATAGTTCTTGTTTTCCTGATGTATGTTTTAGTAGTTTTGGTTCTGGATTTATGTTGTGGCTTTTTTCCCAAAAATGCGTGGCAACTGCTGATTTTTCTAATTGTTTATATTTTATGTTTCTAAAGTGTTCCTTTGCTCTTGTTTCTAAATTTCTTTTAGTTTTTCCAATATAAATTTGACAACAGTCACAACATTCAATTTTATATATACCAGATTTTTTGTTAGATGGAATGGCATCTTTGATGTTTGAGCAAATTAGGTTTTTTAAGGAGAAATGGTTGACTAGTGCTAGTTGAATGTTTTGTCTTTTGAAGACATTTTTGAATTTATCAAAGGCCCATGGATGGTAAGTGAATTTTTTGAAAATTGTATTAGTTTCTGTGGTTTCCTTTAATAGCTTCTTCTTCTTCTTCTTCTTCTTCTTCTTCTTCTTCTTCTTCTTCTTCTTCTTCTTCTTCTTCTTCTTCTTCTTCTTCTTCTTCTTCTTCTTCTTCTTCTTCTTCTTCTTCTTCTTCTTCTTCTTCTTCTTCTTCTTCTTCTTCTTCTTCTTCTTCTTCTTCTTCTTCTTCTTCTTCTTCTTCTTCTTCTTCTTCTTCTTCTTCTTCTTCTTCTTCTTCTTCTTCTTCTTCTTCTTCTTCTTCTTCTTCTTCTTCTTCTTCTTCTTCTTCTTCTTCTTCTTCTTCTTCTTCTTCTTCTTCTTCTTCTTCTTCTTCTTCTTCTTCTTCTTCTTCTTCTTCTTCTTCTTCTTCTTTCTTCTTCTTCTTCTTCTTCTTCTTCTTCTTCTTCTTCTTCTTCTTCTTCTTCTTCTTCTTCTTCTTCTTCTTCTTCTTCTTCTTCTTCTTCTTCTTCTTCTTCTTCTTCTTCTTCTTCTTCTTCTTCTTCTTCTTCTTCTTCTTCTTCTTCTTCTTCTTCTTCTTCTTCTTCTTCTTCTTCTTCTTCTTCTTCTTCTTCTTCTTCTTTCTTCTTCTTCTTCTTCTTCTTCTTCTTCTTCTTCTTCTTCTTCTTCTTCTTCTTCTTCTTCTTCTTCTTCTTCTTCTTCTTCTTCTTCTTCTTCTTCTTCTTCTTCTTTTTGTTGTTGCTAAGTTCACTTTTTTGTCTACTAATGATTTGGGAAAGTCTTATTTTGTGCTATTTTAATAATTTTTTGTATTCTGTTTTGTATTCTTCTGCTGTGAGAGGACATGAGAGTGGTGAAATAGGAAAGGTCAACAAGGAGGAAGCTATTAGTGCAATGGTTGAACTGATTCTCATTATTATAATAATTTGGGAAGCATTCACTCTAAAAGTTTTATTATAAGTAAGCATATTATTTTATGGTGGATGTTGACCAGTCTGTGCGCTAAACAATTGAAGATTGCCTGTTTGTGGGATCTTGGGTTGTAGCCGTTATGTAGTTGTCTGTCTGTGTTGGTTTTCTGTAAATGCCAAAGTTTAGTTTGGAAAAACCAAAAGAAATTTAGAAACAAGAGCAAAGGAACACTTTAGAAACATAAAATATAAACAATTAGAAAAATCAGCAGTTGCCACGCATTTTTGGAGAAAAAACCACAACACAAATCCAAAACCAACACTACTAAAACATACATCAGAAAAACAAGAACTATCCACATGGGAACAAATCTTTATTTCTAAAAATAGGAACAAAGTATTCAATTTCGACATCCCCCAGAAAGATTTGTTCAGCAAGTTCCTTGAACTGCCACCAGAGGAGACCTATGACAAAATATCATCAACTACACCAATGAGAACCAGTCGATGGCTGGTTGAGGATGGAGGCAAAGTCTCTGAAATATGTTCCGGAAAAATTTAAAAGTAAGTGTTGTTTAGTGTCATTAATCGATTCCCTTTAAATTTAATTTATTATAACAGCACTGTTTTCAACACTTCCAAGAAAGGAATTGTAAGGTATTGTATTCTATTGCATTGTAGAAAGAAGTTGCAGAGGGCCATGTTGGACGAATATGCTGGCTGAGGCAATATAATTTTCTTTCTTTGGCAAATAATTACGAATAACCATTGAGGTGTGAAGCATAATTGTAATGCTGTTTCCATGAGTGTTTTTTTGTGATCAACCTCTCTGATTGTAACTCGTGATTTTTCAGAACTACTTTCAATACTTCTTCGACATTGTCAAATAATTGATGTGCAAGGGTACCCAGAGCAGCTTCCTGACTTCTCTTTGAAATGCTTGTACAACTCATAAGCTCTCATTTGCTTGTGTTAAAAAGCAACATCATCATTTCAAATGGGGTGCTGCACTTTACTCTATTTTTCAAGCACTTTAAGTAAACATTTGTCAAAGAGTTGAAGACACTATAACCCCTTCAACGGTCAGCAATGAACTAAACAGATAATACATAAATGCAATGAAAGGGAAGTGAGAAAAAGGAAATTGTTGTGGATTAAGAGCCACCCCAATATCTGCCTACCAATCAGGAAAGAGCACAAAAATTGTCTGCAATAGACTTATTTTGGAATTAGTACTGAAACATATTAGATTATGTAAAATAGAAGAAGACACAGACACTGACCAAAATGAGAGCACAGATTCCATTTATAGATCCATAACCTATTTAGATATTACTATATTAATGGTGGAAGAAATCTATCACTAGCATTGAGAAATATATGCACTGCAAACCTGAATATATGCATGTAAATATGCACTAAAAATTTACAAAATATGCAACCAAATATGCATAAAAAGCAAAATATGAGCCGAAATATGCACTATCAAGTGGTGTCAATATGTTGCATTATTGGAAACCTTCTACCACACTTATCCTAAGAAAGATATGAAAACTACTGGATAGGTATACATTCCACATGACATAGTTTATGTGACATAAATCTTAATTAAATGTATTAAATAAACAATGTTGTATTCACTCTTATTTGCATATCTGGCAGTACACCAGACCATTTATGTAGCTTAGACATGGATAATCTTGCATCCATTGTTATGACTATGATATTGTAGACTATTTTGTACTTTGGCATTTTCTAAATGTTGTTACATGACCCACAAACAAGTAAGACATGCACTGCATATTACACTATAGCACAAAACTGAAGCAGAACAGCTAATACCTTGACAATTTTGTAACCATTAAGTAAAATATATGCTTGATGATGTTGTCAAATTAAAACATATGTTTTCTGGTGCCTTAACCTTGGTCAATTCAAAGAAAAGAAGTAGCTTTTACCCACTAGTTATCTTTTCCTTTAGTTATCTGTTTAGGCCTACAGGTAGATTTAAATTGAAATCTCTTTGCACTGAGCCAAATGGTTCCATGGAAATACATTAGTGACACAGAACAGAAACTAACCTTTTCCAAGAATGTTAAGAAAAAAAAAAAAAAAAAAAAGAACTGTCCTCAAATTGTCTCTCTCTTTACAATTATGGAAGCATGTTGGGAACGAGGTGAAGCAATGGAAAGCCTAAAGATTCCAAGGACAGTACATTATAGAGGGCTTAGGAAAGAGACTGTCTTTTTAAAAAATACTGCTATGTAGGTAACCTTACACAAAATGTATGGATAGATTTGACCCAAAAACTAAGAAATATGTACAAAATATGCACTAACACCTAAAATGTGCACTAACCCAAAATATGCATAAGTATTGAGAAACAGCCATGTTCAAATCTTCCTAGTTTGGCATGAAATTCTAACTACCAGTTTCATTAAGATGTGATCTGTCAATAAAATCATGCAATTTTATATATTTCTGGACACTACCTATCACAAAGAAGTACACAAATTATTGGAACAATATTCAGAAACAAAACAGGGGAAGCTAATATGTTACAGCTGTGTCTTGAAACTTGTTTGGCCCATGGGAATTATAGAAATAGCTGTAGACATTCAGGCTCATGGAAAAATGTGCAATAGAGAATGGATAAATGATGATGATGATGATGATGATGATGATGATGATGATGATGATGATGATGATGATGATGATGATGATGATGATGATGATGATGATGATGATGATGATGATGTTGATGTTGATGATGATGAGATTTGTTGTGTGTGTGTGTAGTGTTCAGCACCTGCTTTTACTGCATGCAGCACCATAGGCAGTGACATTGGTGATACATGAAATTAAGATGGAGCACCGGAGGAATGAGATGGCGGGAGAAATGGAGATCCTGGAGAAAACCTGGCGCAGCACCGTGTTGTCTACAGAAAATCTCACTTTGTGGTTGTTTGGGATCAAACCCTGGCCCCCTTGGTGAGGGCCAAGCGGTGTAACCACTCAGCCACTGCACAGCCTATGATAATGATGATGATTATTGTTTGTTAACAATGTTGTCAATTGTCAGAATCATGCAGCACTGCCAGGTGTGCTGGAATTTCATCACCCAGGAATTCTTTTACATGATTTTAAATCTACCTATAGGACTATTGCTTTTAGCCACACCTAGGTATCATTGATCTGGGTCTTGGGATTAGCAATTATTTAAATAAAAAATTAGTTGAGAGGTTTTTAAGATTAGCTTACTTATACTGTGCATTATAGTTCAACACAGCTATGAAAGCTTTTACTTTTAACCTAGTGGTTTATCTAACGGGTCATGAACAACTCCCTCCGCACTGGGTACTGGCCTGCTGCTCGAGAAAAGGTTGACATCCCTAGTTTTCCGCATACCATTACGAACTAGTTGTTATTGTTTCCAGCATGTAGTCACCAGCTGTCAGTGAATCATTGTGCTGGTCAGTTTGATGTACGTGCTTGTATTCCAGTGCTGCCACCGGAATTGCCAACTCTAGGGGAATCTTGGTTACGTGGGAGGTGTGAAGCAACTTTTTGATAACCGAATATATAAGTAATTAACTCTGAATAGATACTAATGAAATACTGACTTCTATAAATATATACAATATATCAAATGATATAGTATTGTACTAAAAATCCCTATTTTAACTTTGCAATATTTATACAAACTACATAAATATACAAATACAGGGGATATATGACTGTTCAGTTAATGTTATCATAGAACTAGAACAAAACATACTTATTTCAAAGCCACTATGTTGACAAAAGTGTTTCTATTTCAGTTTCTTGAAATCTGTCAGTCCTAAATGTACTCTTTGCCACATTCTTTTTGTTACTACTTCTCATTCCCATTTCTTTTCCTCTGCAGAAGCATACATACTTTTGATCCACAGTTATATATCTACTATCTAGCAGAACGGAACTATGTTTTCCAATAACAAATAGCAAGAGTTTTAAATACCTTTATAGTAGTATCATTAGAAGAGTCTGATTAAGAAAATATCCTGTTTCATACTCAAATGATTTATACTCTAACCACCATTATTTATTTTTATGCACTTTTCTATTAAGTACTTTTGCTAACCATTAACTTTTGCAGAAGTAGTTTCATTACCATTTCATTGTAGGTAAAACAGAGCTACAAGAAACTCAAAACATAGTAAAATATTAAGCAGATCACTATAATCTGGACTTCCATACTCATTCGACATCACTGTCAGAAACAACTGTATACTGACACTTCAAAGAATGATAAAAAAGTTAAAAATTCAAATGGACAATAATATCCATATATTATATAACCATACATAATTATATAACCATATCCTGAAAATGGTTGAAATCACAGTAAAAGTTATTTAAAATAAATTCTGCATTTTAAAAAGATATACATTTTCTACACCTTAAATTCATCTTTATCTTTTAGTTTTCCTTGTTATCCAAAATTATAAAAATACCTTCAGAATAAAGAACAATTCACAAAATATTCCTGTTTGTCATGTTAGTACCTTATCTTAGATTTATATAGTGTATATGCGGGTCATGCACACACTCTTCACCACAAAATGAGATTTTATGGTGGACAACACAGCACTGGGGCAAATTTTCTCTGGGATCTCTGGTTTCTCATGCCATCTCATTCCACCGATACTCCATCTTCATCTCATCTGTAACATTAGTGTCACTGCCTGCAGTACCGCATGTAGTAAAAGCGGGCATTAAACACCACACCTTTCATTTCATGCAGTTTTCACTGAAATTATGCATTTTGAGATCCTAAAATTTAAAAAGGGACTTCTACAGAAATGTCTGCATATGTATGTTTAAACTACATGTGATCAAAGATAAAAAATTGTTTAAACATTTATTTATAAACAATTTTTCTTCCTTTATACCACTAAGAAGTAAAATTTTTCTCTTGTACTTTCTGTCAATATCCTATGAACTTCTCTTTAATTATTTGATTTTTTTATCCTTTGTATAGCAAGGAGACAAAAAAAACTCACTTGAAAAAATGTAAGACTCGTCAAAGCATACATGTGCCAAATTTGTTATAGCATTGGTTCGAAGGTTGGATCTTTTCTAAGCTTCACAAGTATTTGCCATTCTTGGATTTTTTTTCCCTCTTGCTTTTCTTTTCATTTCAAAGTGTTATTACTGTTTGTATGCTACTTAATGTTGAATACTCTTGCCTCATTTGAAATGGTTTATGGTTAAGGATTCATATCTGTATAATGAGAGGTGCAGCTGACATGCATATGTGGAGTATGATATGTAATGGATATTTATGACTTCATTGTTAGAGAAGGTGTGAAACAGATGAGATTCCTTTTATCCTGAAAAACGAATTCATAAATGATTAATTCAATTCCTTTCTTGGAAGTGTTGAAAACAATGTTGTTATGACAGTTTCATTAATCGACTCCCTTTAAATTTAATTTATTAATTCAATATTTTCAACTTTGCTAGTGTGGTACTAAAGTAACTCTATATATATATTGTCTTTTATAATTCTAAGTAATTATCTATTATCACACTGGCCTTCACTGGTGGAGTATGTATAATAATCATAATCCTTTATTCATCATTAAGCTTACAAGAAGCAATAGCTTTAGTCTATTGTCTTTTATAATTGTCTTTTATAATTCTAAGTAATTATCTATTATCACACTGGCCTTCACTGGTGGAGTATGTATAATAACCATAATCCTTTATTCATCATTAAGCTTACAAGAAGCAATAGCTTTAGTCAGTTATAAAAAGTATTTACAATGTATTTACAAGTACAGAAGGTTTATAAATTAATGCATATAAAATTCTAGGTGAAATCAGATTATTTGCATGGCTTAAGCTGGTAATTATCGTAAGTTAACTTTACTATAGTAATAATAAAATTAAACAATTTGGTACCCACTACTATAATTTACAATAGTTTTACATAAATTCACTAGCATGTATGTTATATTCTAAGTATTCTTGTACAGTATAAAATGCTTTTTGTTTAAACCAGTTTTTTATACTATAACAAATCTGTTTTGTGGCAGTTACTTTATTTCCAGAGGAAGCTTACTGAATAATTTTAACTATTGTAGCAGTGGCTATTTATGGTCTTGCTCAATCGGTTGTGGGGTGTATCTAAATTATGTTTGCATCGAGTGTCATAACTGTGTACTGAGGAACGATTTATAAATAAGTTTTTATTTTCTTTAACGTGTATGATATTGGTGTATATATACATTGACGGGAAAGTCATTATCTTAAGATCTCTAAAGCTAGGCTTACATGTATCCTGTTGTCCTAATCCTAGAATTAATCTGAGAGATTTCTTTTGCCATATGAATGCATTTTTCGAGGTAGCACAATTACCCCAAAGCCTAACCCCATACAGCATATGTGGATGAAAGAAGGCATAGTAAGATGTTATTAACATATCTCGACTAACACATTTATTTAGTTTCCCTAGAAGATACCAGATTCTAGCAAACTTTTTACAAAGGAAAAGTATGTGTGTTTTCTATGTTAGTCTGTTGTCTAAATGTAATCCTAAGAGATGTACTGAATTACTGTGGGTGTCATTATGTTACAATGTAAATAATATATTTTCAGTTTTAGACATATTTAGACTTAGACTGTTTAAGGTGAACCAGACTTTTGCACTTTCTAGGGATAGTTGCATTTGTTGCTTTACTGTATTGATATTATTGCTTTTGCTCAGTAAGGTAGTGTCATCTGCATATAACATAGTAGTGCAAGGTAAGTTATGGCTTAAGCCATTTATATAAATTAAAAATAAGAAAGGCCCCAGCACCGATCCATGGGGTACTCCTGCTATCACTGGAGCTAGCTCCGAAGTTTTGTTGTTCACAACTACCATCTGCTGCCTTTGGCTAAGATAGGATGCTAGCAAATTTAGTTCATGTCCATTTATTCCATAATAATTTAGCTTACTAATCAAAATATTATGTGAAATACAATCAAAAGCTTTGGTTAAATCTATCAAGGTAGCACCAGTTATCTCTTTTTTTTTCAAAGTTATTTATAATTTCATTGATCACATATTCAACTGCTTTTTCAGTAGACAGTCCCTTTCTAAATCCGAATTGTTTGGGGTATAATAGGTTGTTGGCTGTAAAATAGTTATCAAGTTGGCAGAGAATACAGGATTCAGGATTTGCTTATTATGGATACTATTGTTATAGGACGATAGTTTGATGGTGACGTATTATCACCTTTCTTAAACACAGGTATAACTTTTGAGATCTTTAGGCTGGTAGGAAATACTCCCTGTATGAGCATCAAGTTAATTAAATAAGATAACGGTAAAGCTATTGCATCGGTTATTTTATTTATTATATGGTTGGAGAAGCCATAAATATCCTGGGTATGAGATATGTTTAATGCTTTGACTGCAGCGATAACCACTTCTGGAGAAACTTCATGCCAGTAAAAATTATGGTTATTTGGGGAGCCCGAGTGTTCAAAGTTATGTAGCAAATCTAGAAATGTACAATTATTTATTATAAACGAATTTATTTGCTCATAACATACATTTTTAGAAACATTAATAAAATATTTTTTAAATTCATTCGGTTGTATAGGTATGTTTTGTCTTTCAGTGGAGGTGTTCATAAGTGTATGTGGAAGTGTATGTATCTTTTTGGCTTTTCACACATTCTTTTCACACATTCTATATGCACAGTTCTAGGTTATTTACACATGAATATATAACTTGGAATCTTTTTGTATTGCTCTCTAAGACATATCATCAACAGAAATTGGCCTGATGTTATTTCAAATGAAGACTATGGAAAGAAACTAATCAGCATCCAATTAAGACAAAAGGGTGTTGGATAGGACATACTTTATGGAAGCCCGCTGGAGCCATTGAAAAGACAGCGCTCAACTGGAACCCCCAAGGTGCTAGAAAATGCAAACATACGAAGAAGACCTGGAAAAAGATGATCAAGTAGGAATGTATAGCAGTGGGAAAGACTTGGAATGAAGTGAAGAGGTTAGCTAACAACAGAAACAGATGGAAGTATTTCACAGATGCCCTATACTCCAGCTGGAGCAACAGGAATTAAAGCTAAAATATATAACCTGGAACAATGTCTTCAAATGTCAAATTGGCTTCTTAAATAACTGCAATTCTCCCCATAAGCATCAATGCATTGTTTGTACAGATCATGTCAGCTATATTTAAGGGACACCTGAACTGAACTTTTTAAATGTTTTTAATTTTAGAGCTATTTTACTGAAATTGGTATGCTTAATACTAGCAAATAAAGCAATACATGTATAAAACCTCAAACCTCTAGCTCAAATAATTTCTCAAATAATTGGATTAAATTTTATTAATTGGCAATAAAGCAAAATTTTTAAAACTGTTTTCTGCATTTACATTTACAGGAAAATAAATGTTAATTCTTACAAAATGTTTGGTGTTAAAATTTCTATTTCTATAGTTTACACTACATTTTTGAGAGCTATTGAATAAGCCAATCATAAAATGAGTATTTTAACCATTAGATGTCACACTTGAGGTTGTGTATGCAAATTCATATACAAATCAGAGCAAATTTGAAATGTAAGGGATAGATTTAATATTCAAAATTGAGGACAAAAAAAAAAAAAAATAATAGGAAGGCAAAGAAAGTCGGTTCATTACAGTTATAAGAAAGTGCAAGGTTGAGTTAAACTTGTTGCTGGGTTTTTAAAAATGCTAGGTCAGAAAAATCTTTGACCTAACTCATTCATAGATGTTCGTAGAGTATTTATATGAAATACCTAACACAAAAATTAATTTGTCATTTTCACCTAAAAGTTCAGTCCCAGGGCCAACACACACCACTGCTTTGAATGACAAAAGCAAAACTCTAATCTATCATCATCAGCATCATCATCATCATCATCATCATCATCATCATCATCATCATCATCATCATCATCATCATCATCATCATCATCATCATCATCATCATCATCAACAACAACATCAACATCATCATCGCCCGCCTCGGTAGCGTAGACGGTAGTATGACTGTCTCACGTTCAAGAGGTCCTGAGTTCGAATCTCGGTCAGGGTGAGTTACCTGGATAAGGTTTTCTCCGGGGTTATTCCTTATCCTCAAAGACGAATGTTGGGTAACTCTAAGCTCTATGCACCCCGGGCTTATTTGAGCATCATTTCACCCATTTCATTCACTGTCCCATATGACTTGACGTTGGAGGACGTAAATTACAACAAAAAAGTCATCATCATCAGCATCGCTCGTCTCGGTAGCGTGGTGGTAGCATGTCTGCCTCACGTTCAAGACGTCCCGAGTTCGAATCTCGGTCAGGTTGAGTTACCTTGATAAGGTTTTTTCCGGGGTTTTCCCTTATCCTGTAAGACGAATGTCGGATAACTCTAAGATTCATGGAACCCGGACTCATTTGAGCATAATTTCATTCATTCCATTCATTGTCCGATATGACTTATCGTTGGAGGACGTAAATTACAAAAAAAAAAAAAAAAAAAAAAAAATCATAAAGATCATCATTATTAATGAAACTATATATATATTTGAAAAACATATTAGGTATATTAAATATTTATATTGCTGAACAAGATGGAACGTTTGCTCGAACTTCGGTACACTCTTGTAAAGTACGCCTTGAACTTATCATCAGCATGCGAAAACATAATCAGAGTTTGAAACATTACCTTCTTAAATTTCTGGATAAAGTATGTCTTTACCAATTCTTTTTTATTCTGCCTACTTGACTGACAATAACCTTAGCATGTCAGCTCCTCTGCTCGTGTTGGTGTGAGCGAATTGATTCTTTTCGGCGCAGCGCTCTTCGCCTCTGCGCGTGCCGGAGTGAGCGTACAGTAGAAGATACAACGCAAAAGATTTTCAATTCAGATTTATAAGTAAACGGCAGCCTACAAAGAGTGCATAGTTCTGCAGTTGAAAGAATTCCAAAAACTCTAAAAAATAATTGAAACAGCGGTAAGCTCTGTTGCTTATAACTGGATTACTTGCTGCAAATATCGTGCACTTGTCAAGGACAGAAAAACGGGTTTGTGCTCTTTCATTAATAGGGAGCCAATGCACCATTAATTCCTTCACAAACAAATGACACATTGCCCACAAGTTATACGCAGCTAAGGGCATCCAGATTGTTACATACGGTTTGAGAATTGTGAACTTGACCTAGGACTGGACGTCAGTTTCAATGATTTTCATACTGGGTGTCCCACATAAAACCGGTAAAACTCACTGCCATTCATTACATTATGTTTTATTTTTCCTCAACCAACTTGTTATGCAACTTGTTATGGCGTAGATCAGGCAGTTTTATATCAAGTGCCTTCATGCAGCATCTAACAAAAATATTCTGAGTGATATAATTTTTTTTAACTTTTTCGATGATTCGAGGATTGTTGACATAAGCTTTCTTTTTTCAGATCATCACATATATAAACATTATAGGAAGTTAGGTCTGGCGGTGGAAGCCACAAAATGTTATTGATATGGGCCATAGTCTGATTAAACATTTGGCATGTGGCGCCATCTTGTTGAAAGACGCCATACTACTTTTCAATTTCTGTTAATTGCGCTTAGAAAGACTTCCAGATATTTTGCACTAATAACACTGGGCAACAAAATATAATTTTTGAATGTTTTGAGCACTTCGTAAGGCAATTCCTACTAATTTAGGGTTGAGAAAAACAAATATGATAATGAAAAAAATTTATTAGCTCTAGTTTCTATGATGTACACAAGGTGGAAGTATTACATATCAACGAATTGAGAGAAAAGGATACATTTTAATTACCTACATGCTAACAACAATGAAAGTGCATTTGATTTTTTGAATTGGTAATTACATGCTAAGAGTTCTAAATTACTGTAAAAATACTTCGCAGATAGTAGTGTCTGAATATAATCATGTGGTGGCCAGTAGTAGGATTATCTTCGTTCTGGATCAATTAGCATAACGTCGCGACGCCGACGTCGGTGGGAGGGTGGAGGGGAGGGGTGTGAGGACCACCCAAGATGTTGCAGGTGGTATGGAAGGGACAGACACGTCTCGACTTGCATTCCCAGGGTTTTTTTTTAATGGAAGCCATAAATTATTGTAAATGTATGTTACAGATACAGGCGTCGTGACATCTGATGTCTGTGGAAGGGGGAGATGAGATCGGCCACCTGTTACTTGACAAAGATTATGTGTTATGGAAGGGGCATACATGTCTCGTGAGATTGCCCTCCTGTTACTTGACAAAGATTATGGGGGAGAAAACACTGAAATGCATTACCAGAGTTTTTTAAGGGAAGTCATAAATTTTTTTTCGCCAAACGCTTTCCCCACCTCTGAATTCCCCCACCACTATTGAAAGAGTATATAAGACTCTCCAGCTTGGAGCGCTAAATTAGTTCGTGGATTCTCTCAGCGTTCTTATTTGCTATGTCTGATATGTCAACTCTTGGGAGTGAGTGTGCAGCGGAGGCGCATCATTACGCGTATTACCACAAAGAGTTATGCAACGGTCTTATGCATTCAATCGTTTGTAACAGACCTTCATACCATGATCAGATGTCTTCTCGGGAAGTATGCACAGAAAACTGCCCAGTCTACAGAAAGCGATACATGTAAGTATAATAGCAATTATTCTTTTTTCTAGAGAATTTAATGCCGTTTTATATTTAAGTAGAAAAAGTAATTTGAAACCTATTCGTTATTCCAGGCAAGAGCCGGTTCATGAGCAAGAACAAAGCGGAGTTGATGAGGTTGATAGATTCGCTTCAAGTCACGAGGTCATACACCACTCTGAATTTTGTAACGGTGATACGCATGCAACCCTGTGTACGCAGCCCGAGGCTCATGAACATATGTACTCTTACTTCCTCTGCAATGAGAAGTGTAGCGTGTACCAGCTCAGACAGAGACAATCAAAGTAAGTGAAATTAAAGAAATTCACGACTCTTTCCTTACAGAATCGTTGAAATATATAATTCCATGTACAAAAAATACCATTGTTACAGGCTTCGAATGACAGTTCGAGATCCTAGGCCTGTTATTGATTGCGATACCTCCAGCGATGAGGCTGAAAAGGATGCTGTTACGGAGCGATCTACACAGCTTGTAGACGACTTCCTACCAGATGAGGGCGATGAAATTACTGAGAATGTTACTCCTGAGCGTACCCCGAGCATACAATCCGAACGCCGCAAAACATCAATGTAAGTATTGCTATCATACAACTTAAAAAAAAAGAAACTCTTGCGTCTCTTAAGTGCTATTCTCTCAGGAGACAATCTATTTTCTCTCTCTTGCTAACACACATGTTATGTGCTCTGTTTCAGGACAGCTATAAGGAAACCTCGAAAAAAGGTACTTAAAAATAGCTTTGCGGATCTCCAAAGGCGGCTGACACTCTTAGAAGAGCGAATGACGTCTGCTGCTGCTACCCCAAAGAGGCATGCAAGTAGTTCGCGTGTACCAAGACGCCTGAACCTCTGAAAGAATTAGAGGGGACAGATTCGGGCTTCTTCATTAAAAAAATAACGGGAAACATGACATCGGCTACCATGCTCCACGACGTTCAAATATCCAAAAGTTACAGCGTTAACGTAGGACTAATCTTTCGTATTCCAGCTGTAATCATAAAGAATAGAGCCAGTGACAATTTTGTGTATATGTCAGTGTATGACTGGGAAATTATTAAAAGTAGGCTTCATGTATTTGAAGCATTCCTCAAAGAGAGAAACTACGTGTGTTGTGATTACAGTGAGAACATTGTATATTCCTTTAATGTCATTGTGTATATGGAAGATGAGAGGATCAGATTTCTGAATACAGTTCTAAACAGAGGTGAAATACTTTTAAATTTTAGTGAATTTTGTCAGTTAAAGAGGTTGGAAGGTTATATACAGAGACACTTAACGAATCTAACTCTCTGTAATGAAATATCATATGTAGGGACAAGGAGCTGGAGAAGGGCGGCATTGGAAATGTACAATGATATGAAATAAAACTAAATTACTTTTCATATTATATATCTTTTTTATTCACCTGAAATCCTTGTTACATGCATGCTATATCCTGTATATCCTTCATTACAAGAATCATTGATGAAATTAAATTAATGACTGCATCACGTGAGTCAGAGGCTTGTATGTGAAAACTCTGTCATGTATTACCAGACAATACAAAGTAGTCTGTGCGGGTATATTTGCACTAGTTTCAATTTCAAGTCTGATATTGACAGCGCCATTTATAATTTCCTCAGGCTGATGCGAACAGTCTATGATGAACAATGGTGCATGCTTGAGAAAATCTTTTCTCTTCAATAGAGGGTAGTTTTCTTTCCCGTAATAAGAGTTTTGGAACTTTGAATACATTTCATATAAAGCTGCAAATCTAGAGTTCCCAAAGTCCAAGTTCATATCGTGATAGGGATAACACTCACTATTGAGATAAAGCCGCAAATTTGTTATGTTACAATGATCAAACTCGGAACAGTCCTTTGATGCATTATTTGTTCTTGATGTCTGGGCTCCCACTATAACAAATCTCGGCTTCTCCGGTTTCGAAGTTGTTGCGACGTTCCATGTAAATGATCTAGTTTGCGGAACAGCCGGCTGGGTATGTATATCCATTGTTCTAAATGCGATATGTAGTGGTCTGTCTGCCTTGACGATCTTGAGGATTTCTACCTTTTCAGTGTCAGAAAGGCGGATTACAGGCATCCTCCATTCGATGCGAGCAAGTTTAACGATAGCATTTCCTTCTCCTTCGGGTGCCAGAATGCAATTCTTAGAGTCCTTAGATCGAATGAGCACCAACTCAAACTTGCTATTGAGAACGAGGTCCTTGTGGTCATCTGCAAATCCCAGAAGCATTGACAGGGGCACTACGGCATTGAATGCTCCGCTTGTTGAGTGCACAATATCCACATCTTCTCCAGGATAGCACCATCCGGCATTGATCAAACTATTCGATTCCATGGGATTGAGAGCAGCATAGTTGCGCATAGTCGATGTAATGCCAGGATTCCTTGTTCTATCTATACAAGTTCCATTCATGTCCAGCCGAATCTCATCAAACATAAATGCCAGGGCATTGTTAGTCAACTTCGCCAACGTAGCTGTTCCATTAGGCTTAGAAACAGATCCCTCAATGTAGAGATAACTCCGGTTAGGCAGAGTATATAAATCTTCCGCTTGACAAGGTATCCTAATCTCGTCATTAGCGTCCAGAGCCGATGTATTATACGGGAGAAACACATGTTCCTCTTCTTTAGCAATCTTATCCTCAAATGAAGGCGTTTCGGTCACGTTAAAGATGTCCATTACAGAATTCTGAAGCCCAAAGCTTCGAGGAACTTCTTGCTGCTCGATGTTAACACTCTAAGAGTCAAAGGGTGAGTACGGAGATTATGTGATTGTGCTGTATTATATGCTTTGCGACGGTTTCTCCTTCTAAAATCTATCCCCATTTCGGCGAATATGAAGACGTATGCTTATATCCTCGTTTCTAAAGTTGATGCTATCTCCGTTCTGATCGACCACACGAAGGGTGATTTGATCGATAAGATTAGTGTCTATTATAGGCAGGTAAATAGGGTTCGGAGGCTCTTGAGAAATGTGATATCCAGGCGGGACAGAAGGGAAAAATTCATAGATCGAGTGTCCTCTTTTACCATCGATGAAAGAGCCTGTCGCAATACTGCATTCGATTCGAATGATGCTCACCTTAAATATGTTTACTAGGAAATCAGATTCAGTCACCTGATTAGGAGCAATAACTTTGTTTTCACTGAATCCTAAAAGAGATCCAATAGAACGTCCCCTAGAAAAATCAATAGAAAAGGGGCACTTGATTTCAGCCTTCATTGTGTTATTATTAGGACGAATGAAGAAGTCGTTTTCATCGAATTTAAGCTTATCTTTGAGGTAAGTATTAATATCAGCAATTTCGTAAGTTCCAGGCGGAATATCGATGACCTTAAGAGTGTCATTGGAAATGTAATGGAAGAGATTATTGCTCTCGTCCACATTGGGAATGGAATAGAAGGTTTCAAAATTCAGAAGAGCAATTTCATAATTCCCGCGAGGATCAATCCTCAGAGGGGGATTCAGGTAGGTGGTAAGATCGGAATCATTCCCGCTAACAGCAATAGTGTAACTCATTGTGTTAGAAATTGCAAGCACAGGTGTCCACAGATAACTGAGCTAAAACTCTGAAATCTTCTTGTATTATACATCAGCTTAACTCCTTTGAGATAGCTTTCTACCTCTTTCGGAGGTTTCAAGTTTCCAAAGCTATCGAAATAAAACGCGATATCACCTTCCTTCTTTATAGCTACCCAATGCGTTCCTTCATTATCAGAGTAATCGAGATTGACAATAATCCTCTCTCGTTGATATGGCTTTGAAGGTAGCTTATCGAGCATATATACACCTCTAAAATGGGGAATTCTTAAACGACGAGCGTATAATGCAAGCTCAATGTTACTTAGGGCTTTTTCCGGGACAAGTATAGCCCCTGACCGGAGTTTTTTTTTTTTGAAGGATGCTTATTCTGGGACTGCTTCCTCCTCTTCAGACCATTTCCTTTAGTAGACTTATTTGCTTTTATGGCTCTGGCAATTTTGGAAGCAAGAGCTAAAGATGCGCCGAGCGGTAGCATTGGGAGAAAACCACCAGTTCTCTTCTTGTTAATATTTTTTTTATTACTTTTTCTCCCTCGGAGACCTTTTCCTTTTGCTTCCATCTCCCTGTTATGTCGCGTCATTTCTGCAAGCTGTTTATCTGCAGCTTTCTTCTTATTCACTGCTGCTGCAATTTGAGCTGCACCTCCGGCTGCAGCCCCTAAGGCTGCAATAATTGGTATGAGAGGCAGAAATCCACCATGCTTCTTTTTCCGGGATCCTGCACCAATAGCTACCTTGCCCTTCATAATTGATGTTACCAGCCTTGCAGCCAACTTTTCCCCTAGGCTAGCGTCTGATGATTGAACTCTTTTCCAGGCCTTCTCTGCTAATATTTTATCTGCAATATTTCGCGAGGCGGAGTCCTTGCGCTCTGCGTAGGCGATGTCGTGAAATTTACAAGCTTCGTCCAAAGAATTAATTCCAGGATCTCCTCTCTTGAGGCGTTTTTCTAGTTTTGTCCCTGGACCGCAGTATCTGTAACCGGGTAAGTGTACTTCAAATGGCAGGCGATTAATAAGGGAGTTAAGTATCCCTGATCCTCTGGAGGTCTTACTCCTCCTATGTACCATCATAAACTACTCTATTTTATGATTTGCCATCATATTTTATACATTTTTTTTCGAATCTAACGTCTCCTATTGAAGAATTTCACATCCATTAAGATACCCCATTTTCGCAAGTGTATATATAAACACTAGGTATGCACTTAAAATTCAGTCGTTAGGATGGAGCTTATGAAGCAAGATTGCTCCCTACCTATTCAGGTGCTAGACTTTGAAAGTGATTTCAGGCGCGAACGACATGGGAAGCTATTTCCTTCTAACGTCAGAGCTCTTATTCTAGGAAGTTCCAGTGCAGGAAAAACCAATGTACTTCTGAATTGGCTGCTTCATGAGAATGGCTTGCGCTTTGAAAATGTGCACATATACTCAAAGTCCCTTTATCAACCAAAGTATCAATATCTCATAAACCTACTCGGAAACATTGATGGCATCGAAATAAAAACCTATGAGGATGGAGAAAGCGTATTACATCCCACCGACGTTAAAGAAAACTCAATATTTATATTTGATGATGTCATCACTGAAAAGCAAGGAAAGATTGCCTCCTTTTACAGCATGGGAAGACATCGAAACGTCGACTCAATATATTTAGCACAGTCCTATGCGAAAGTCCCGAAACATTTAATTCGCGATAATACCAATATGATTATTCTGTTTAGACAAGATAATTTAAATCTGAAACACATATATGAAGATTATGTAAACACTGACATGACATATACAGAATTTAAAGACTTGTGCAAAGGCGTCTGGGAGAGTGGATCAGAAGGAAGACCATTCGTAACAATTGTTCCTGAATTCTCTATCAATGGCGGTCGATATAGGAATGGGTTTGATGTATATATTAAAGTAGAAAATAAGGATAATGTCATTTGAAGTTCATCATGAGTATTGAGAGGTTCGGAGCACAGAGAGCTCCCTCAACCAAAAGATCATTTCAGCACTTTATCATTAACAGAGATGGGAAAGGCAATTATCAATTTAAGAACAAGAGGCTATGTATTGTCCAGGATCCTGAAGAAGATAATGACGCGAGCACTAAACGATATGTGGATGCACTCGAAAATAGGATGATTGTTTTCTCGCAGCAGAATACTGGGAGAATTGAGACAAGCGTTAAGGTCATGATCAAGGATTTGGTTTCAAAGTATATTTTCAAAAGAGATCAAGAAAATAACATAGTGATTGATAATACCAGATTAAAAGTATTATTAGATCCTATTCATGATAATGATGTGGTAAATAGAAAGTTCTTTACTGAGTATATGAACTCTCGCATTCAGCCGCGAGATAATAATGGCAACATCATATTTAGCAAAAAGCGAATCATTGATATAGCAGATCCTGTGGGAGATCTGGACGCTGTAAATAAAAGATTTCTCCGAAGCATGATTATTCAAAAGGCAAACGAGACATGGAATAACTTAAACAAATTTGTTATAAGGGAAATTGAAAAACTGATAGACAAGAACCTGAAAACAATTAGAGAACATTTGAACAAGACAAACAATGCGATGGATGCACTGGCGCAGTCTACAAAAGAAACTGAGGATTCGCTGAAGAATTCTATTACTCAAGCTAAAGAAGACCATCAAACACTAGAAAATAGATGTAATATGCTCTCAAGTGAAATGAGCAGGCAGAGCAAAGAGTTTGGCACCAATTTTGAACGTACAAAGGCAGTTACCGAACAGATTGCTAAAACAGTAGATACATTGAAAACGAGGCTATCATTAATGAGAGGACATCTTGTTATTCAACTACAAGCGTTTCCTCCCAGGACTGGTAACGGTGCGTACATACTTTCTACAGCTGGCAGATACTATTCATTTACAATAGATGCAAATCTCTTATCGTGCACTATTGTAGTGCCAGAACAAGAATTGAGGAGCGGCGAACGTATACCTGCTAATCGCAAAACCGACATTACAATCTCAATAAACAAGGATACCATTAAGACCTTTCCTGTAATCATTAAAAAGGACGATCGCATATCATTCACTCCACTTACTAATCGTGCATTCGATCGAGGTGCTTTACACATCGAGTTAGTGCTTGAATATAAACTCTTACCACCACCGATGCTATAAATAAATGCAATCTCTTAGCATGATACCATTTGCACAATGGACAGTGAAAGCATAAGACTAAAGGAATCTATAGCCAAGCATTCTAAGGCTATACGCGAAAAGTTGAGAGCGTTAAAAGGGCACCAGCTTGATACCCAGAGAGTAATGAGCGAGGCTCTTCAACCAGTAACAGAACCGCTGCGTGATATATTACAACTCCAGAAAAACAATACATCTACAACACCGGCGGAGGAAAGCAAGATAAAAAATAATGTGCCAGTTGAGGATGAGAAAAGAGAAAAAATAATTAGCTATCTCCAGAAAGTTCGAAAGAAGGACAGAAATGAATTAGATGCATCATATGGTATAAGATACGAAGATGGTAGCTACATGCTGGGAAACAAGATCATTGACTTTATTAATAATCGAATTCGAGTAGGTGAAGAAGCGTATGAGGTTACACCTGGATTAAGTGAACTCATTTTTAAGAGGATCCCTGAAATGCATGCATATACAGAAGAGGATCTGGATACTTATGGAAAAATACTGAGATCAACTCTAGTGCATCGACGAAACTATAGCAAGCATGGACAGCTGAGGGCGGGCAATTCATACAAGTATAAAAGTGTTATACGTCCATTAGTGAAGAAACACAAAGGTTTAGGATTGGAGTGGAAGGAGCATCGTCCTGGCGCAGAATAAGACTACATCTATTGGAACGACCCCAACGACCTGGTAAATCGCCTCAGGCTTCTAGTTGCATCTAGGGACGCAGGAAATAACAATCATACCCAAGAAATTAGGGAGATAATTCAAGAACTGAAATCGGCTAAAATTATAGCATGACCCAAGTAAAGCAACATATAGCTAGTGAACTTCATGCTCCTGCACGGAGGAATTTTTTACGACGCAAGATCATCAGTAAAGGACTACATGATCTGGTGCAGATCGACCTGGTGGAGATGATACCGCATGCAAGAATAAATAAGAACTTCAAATATATCCTTATTGCAGTCAACTTCTACTCTAAAATGGCGTATGCCAAGCCATTAAAGACCAAGTCGGGGCTCCAAGTTTCAAAGGCTATGGAGGATATATTACATGACATGAAAACACCTCCCAGACATATACAGAGTGATAACGGGAAAGAATTTTATAACAAACACTTCAAGAATTTAATGGAGAAGTATAATATCAATCACTACAGTACTTATACACATGTCAAGGCTGCAGCCGTGGAACGGTTAATAAGAACATTAAAGAATATGATGTATCGAGAGTTTCTAGCCCAAGGTTCCTACAAGTGGCTAGATCTCTTACCTAGAATCATTGCAAAATACAATGACACTTACCACACCACTATCCGAATGAAGCCTCGTGAAGTGCAGAACAATGATCTTCTTTTGTCTGTTTACAATTATGATGAGCCGCCAATAGAGAAGAGGAGTGCCAGAAAGTTTAGTGTTGGCGATTATGTGAGGATATCAAAAAATAAAGGACATTTTGAAAAGGGGTTTGAACCAAACTGGAGCGTTGAAATCTTCAAAGTGGCTAAGGTGAGGCAAACCAATCCTGTCACATACATTCTAAAGGATAAGGACGGCGAGGAAATAAAGGGAGCTTTCTGCGGCCATGAACTTCACTCATCATTATTTCCCAACACTTATTTGGTTGAGAAGATCTTGAGGCACCAAGGAAACAGGATTCTTGTGAAGTGGTATGGATTCCCTAATAGCCAGTGGATTGACAGGAAGGATTTATTGTAAAAAAAACAATCATAGTGAAATAAAGAACACTGCATCTCAAAACATATATGTATGTTTTTTTATTTTCTAAAAAGTTCCTATCCCTTTAAGAATAGTATTTACAATAAAATAATAATAAATAAAAAGTATACATTTATACATTTTATACATATATACATATGTACACTGAGATGGAGATGGGGCATCCAAGTTATGGTGAAATGTCTCATGAAGACCTGAGGGAATAATGGCCCCACGCAAGTGTTGCATGGGAGCCATCAATAAGCTTACGCTTAGTGTCTCCTCCGTGCAATGCAATTTTATTAATTTCGACCGTCGAAACTTTATGTTTGGTGCTTCTGAAGCAAATTTGTTTAGCCAAAAATTTTTTATTCAAATCCAGCAGACACTCGAAATATTTCTCAAAGGTGACTGTTCGCATTCCACCTTTGGTAATCCCCTTCGCCTTCATAACCGTTTGTTTGTCATATTTATAGCTGTAGAGCTTTGCTCTGAGACCAACATATTCGGTCATCACCCTTCCACCCAATTCATCTTTAAACAACCCAATCTTTTTCTTATTGGCCGGCTTTATCCCATATACATTATCGGGTGCATAATTTGAGGTATCAAAAAGGTGGGGATGCATCTTCATGAAGTGGTATATATCGGAACTTGTTTCCAGAATGAATGAATCTGTGTCCATATAATCCAGGACAAGATCATTCAGATGGGGTTTCATTACATGATAAAAAAATCATACATAATAAATTTTGAGATGTCTAATATCGCCTGACCAATATAGATTGGCTTGTTCATGAGGATCTCCTCTCTAGCCAACTCTATGCCAACCAAGTTTTCATGGAAAAGAATGCTCCTTATATACGTTGGACGTGCCGTATATTTCCGCGCTTGCTTCCAGGCAGTTACTATACAGAAATCACGGTGGTTACGCACGTTTTCCATAAACTTGCCGTACACAGCGTTGTTCATTTTCTTCCAGAGGTTTTGACCAAACTTAGAAGTTTCCCTGGCTCGCTTATTGGCATTAAGGTCAATATAAACCTTAAGCCATTTAGCTTGGTCATACGATACCACCCGATGAATATGTCTCAATATCAGCCCTAATTCTAAGCACTGCTGCAAGGTTTTATAATGCAAGACATATTTGCTTTTGTCAGTGAGACTTGCAATCAGTTTCTTGTATTGGCTGCCGGGTGGTATCTCACTCTGGGGGCAGAGAGGAAGATCATTATGGGCGTCGTGGATATGGTCAGGATACTCTAGATCTACTTCTAGAACATATCCTGTCTTGGAGTCCTCGGGGATCCTGGCGAAGTTTATGCTCTCTATTTCATTCCTCTCAAGCCATCTCAGGTTGCCATGCGGTAAAGTTCTGGCCATGGCACAGCCATATAAGTTATTAGCATCCAAATATGCTAGAAAGTTCCTTTTTTGATCAGGCTTATAGTCTGCCATATATTCATGGTTGGCTTTGGAGTAGCGCTTTGATGCTGTGCAAAGACCCCCACGAATACCTTTCTCGAAAAATTCTAGCATACCGGGATCCGATAGTAACTCTAATTCGACTCCAGTTGTTTTCAGCATGGCGTCGAAAGCTAGCGATGGTAAGGTGTAGTACCATGCTGGGTCCAGATGATACATCTCCAGTGACAAGTCTCTAAACTTTTCAAAAGCATCCGCTAAAAGAAGCGTATCTGTCTTCAAATAAAGATCACTATATTCCCCGAGATTCCTTATGTTGAATGTGCTCCACACCTTAAGCGCATGGGCATATTCCTCTTCCGAAATACCATCGAAAAGCTCGATGGGTGGAAGCTCCTCTTCTTGGAGCTTTTCGACAGAATCTAGATAAGTATATGGAAATATTCCCTTGCACTTCATTAGCTGCAGGTGTTCTGGGTTCGAATACTCGGCATTAGTGACCTTGAAGTCATCGTCATCTAGCATATCAGCTAGGCTGGATAACTTATCATCAAGAAACTTGTAGCTGTCGAGGAACCTGAATTCTAAGCCCCTATACCTTTTGCTAAATGCAATATAACGTTCAGAAGATTGTGCTATACACGAAATGTTCCCATTGTCATAAGCCATGTGCCTTATCAAGAAGTGGCTATCATAATTGCTTAAGCAATGAAAAAAAATTGGAATGAAGTTCGGCAATTTCCTATTCAAATTGCAAACATTATGCGCCGCTCCGAGATATGCTCCAGTGATATGGCAATGGTCCCTCACCCTGATATCATCTATAGCAAAACCTTTCCTGCATATATGACATTGATCAGCATTGGTGAAATCCAGCTCATTCAGGGGTGTCATTTGCAGTGGTATAATTTGCTTGTATACCTCAATGACTTCATCACCAATCTTCCTAAGTTCAGTGAAGAAGTCATCGAGTGCATTAGCACCTCTGAAGAGCTTAAATCGCGACAATGACTGGTCATACCTACATATAACTTTCAGCGCTATAGATATCGCCTCATGCTCTTGTATGGTTCGGGTCCAGCTCTCTGCGTCTGAGGGCTCGCATGAGTGAACCTTCCTCAAAACAGATTCGATATCTGCATAAATAACAAAAGGTACAGGAGCAGACTTGGAATATGCATTAAACGACAAACTCTCACCCTGCGCAGGCATTTTGAGTGTCTGACATTTATTGCATTTCAGTTTATGCAATCTCAAGGCATCCTCATTAGGACACCTTGTCATGCATGCCTCGCATAGCCACATTTTCTTGTGATCTGCAGTTATCTGACTTCTAATAAGCCTCGATATGTTGGTAATGAGGCAGTAATGAGACTTATCACCATCATCGATGATCAGCAGGTTAACCTGGCTAGCCTTCCTCTCTGATGGTTTGCGAATAGACTCCACCGAGTTGTTGGCATTTAGAGCAAATACAGCTATAGATACATCAGGATTTTGCTTCTCAAATCGCTCAATTTGATCAATTGGAAATGGGAATGTAATTTGCTCATAATTGAATGCTTTGAATAGCAAGTTCCTAGGGTACGATGATGGACGACATCTATTTTTCTTAGCGGGAAATTTTGAAGCCAACATGCACCAAGCGAAACAAAAATCATCATTATTCTTAATGTTAAGAATAGCCTTCTTCCTCCTGATGCATGCAGGCAACTCAATATACCCTGAAGCGCGAAGAGGATTATATTCTGCTGCGCTGTTTACTAGCGAGTGGACTGCGAACAAAGTCTTTGAACTTGCTTGGCCTTCAAAACAGGCTAGGTTTTCTAAAATTTCATTTTTCATTGCACGGAAGATATCATCCACGTTAGTTGATTGCTGGATCTCTTTAGTCTTGGAATTAAAATAAACCGATTCCACGTTTTCATGGTCAGGTGTCTGAATTAAGTATGAGGCGTTCAGAGAACAACTCATCTTTAATCCGGATATGCTCCTCTTTAATGTGGATTCAATTTCTCTAATAACGAGACTCTTGCATTCATCCAGAAACTCGCTGGGGACCATTATTCCCGCCGTATTTTCAAT
This sequence comes from Mantis religiosa, assembly GCA_030765055.1. Classification (NCBI taxonomy): domain Eukaryota; kingdom Metazoa; phylum Arthropoda; class Insecta; order Mantodea; family Mantidae; genus Mantis; species Mantis religiosa. The sequence goes on along the minus strand of CM060954.1, from coordinate 100,493,566 downwards.
TTTGCTGTTGAAAATACGACCCTTGAATGCTGACGCGATAGTTTTGCATTCTAGGTCAAAATGATCATTTCTACATACCCTTTCTGCCGGTGATGATGATGATGATGATGATGAAGAAGAAGGAGATGGCCTGCAGAGACCTGAAGGCCCCGCCACTGCTTCCTCCTCCCTCCGGTTTCCTGTGTTCCTGATGGATGCGGGAGGGATGTGGTCTTTTTCGCTGCTGGTGTGACGGAGCCTCTTCGGGTCTCGCACTGAAACCTCTGGTGATGCTGGACGCTGGAGATCCTCCTGCACGGACATTGGTTCACCATCTTTAATAAAAGAAACATGTAGCAATTACACAATAATAAAGAAAAACTAGACATATTAGCTGCATATATTCGAAATAACAATAAGACATTCAATGTGCTAATAATAATAATAATAATAATAATAATAATAATAATAATAATAATAATAATAATAATAATAATAATAATAATAATAATAATAATAATAATAATAATAATAATAATAATAATAATAATAATAATAATAATAATAATAATAATAATAATAATAATAATAATAATAATAATAATAATAATAATAATAATAATAATAATAATAATAATAATAATAATAATAATAATAATAATAATAATAATAATAATAATAATAATAATAATAATAATAATAATAATAATAATAATAATAATAATAATAATAATAATAATAATAATAATAATAATAATAATAATAATAATAATAATAATAATAATAATAATAATAATAATAATAATAATAATAATAATAATAATAATAATAATAATAATAATAATAATAATAATAATAATAATAATAATAATAATAATAATAATAATAATAATAATAATAATAATAATAATAATAATAATAATAATAATAATAATAATAATAATAATAATAATAATAATAATAATAATAATAATAATAATAATAATAATAATAATAATAATAATAATAATAATAATAATAATAATAATAATAATAATAATAATAATAATAATAATAATAATAATAATAATAGTAATAATAGTAATAATAGTAATAATAGTAATAATAGTAATAATAGTAATAATAGTAATAATAGTAATAATAGTAATAATAGTAATAATAGTAATAATAGTAATAATAGTAATAATAGTAATAATAGTAATAATAGTAATAATAGTAATAATAGTAATAATAGTAATAATAGTAATAATAGTAATAATAGTAATAATAGTAATAATAGTAATAATAGTAATAATAGTAATAATAGTAATAATAGTAATAATAGTAATAATAGTAATAATAGTAATAATAGTAATAATAATAATAATAATAATAATAATAATAATAATAATAATAATAATAATAATAATAATAATAATAATAATAATAATAATAATAATAATAATAATAATAATAATAATAATAATAATAATAATAATAATAATAATAATAATAATAATAATAATAATAATAATAATAATAATAATAATAATAATAATAATAATAATAATAATAATAATAATAATAATAATAATAATAATAATAATAATAATAATAATAATAATAATAATAATAATAATAATAATAATAATAATAATAATAATAATAATAATAATAATAATAATAATAATAATAATAATAATAATAATAATAATAATAATAATAATAATAATAATAATAATAATAATAATAATAATAATAATAATAATAATAATAATAATAATAATAATAATAATAATAATAATAATAATAATAATAATAATAATAATAATAATAATAATAATAATAATAATAATAATAATAATAATAATAATAATAATAATAATAATAATAATAATAATAATAATAATAATAATAATAATAATAATAATGAGATGGAGAAGGAAGAAGAAGGAGATGGAGAAGAAGGAAGGAGATGGAGAAGAAGGAGAAGGAAGGAGAAGGAGAAGAAGGAAGAAGAAGGAAGGAGAAGATGGAAGGAGAAGGAAGGAGAAGATGGAAGGAGAAGGAGAAGAAAGCGCAAGCAGTATAATATATATGTTAAAGTACATTAATGGAAAGAATGCCTGCTTCTAATTAATGAAAATAATTTGTCAAATCCACTTACATTGCATGGGATGTAACAGCTCGCAGAGCCGGATCCTGTACACACAATTGGTGCAACCGCACCATTCGTCTTCGGGATCTGGCATTGGTCCTGGCTCTGAAATCAGAGAAATTAATCATATTACTAGCTTAAAATCCTGTAAGAATAAATATAGTGAAACTAGCTCTACTATCGGCAATGATATAATTGAAAAACACACACAATGATAGCTAATGGCAAATTCCTTTTCTCTTATATTCCAATATTATTACACTACAACCTGCATTGCAACACTAAAAAGTGCTTGAAGCATAAACCATTTCATTATACTCTATTTCTTAGTTGGCTGATGGCTGTAAATGTAGATAAGCGTATTGCGCATTATATGCCCTTTGATATACAGCTTTCTAATATATAAATGATACAGAGACTATGTTTATTTGAAACTATATCCATTTTGTCATTTACAGTTATTCTTTATCTGCTATACAGCACATATGAGACCAAAAGTTAAAATTTAAAATGTAAAATTTGAAAGTAAAATAACTAAATTAATATATACAAAAAATAACTATATATACTTGAAGAACTCAATTAGAGAATTTATTCGAGTATAAATTCGCCTATGTTCAGGCCCTTAGTTTAAAAGTTACAATAGAGTGACCTATGTCTTATCGACCGGGAGATGCGGTGGAAAAACTAATTAATAATTACCACAATCTTCTGAAAGAAACTCATAGTTGCATGCAATGGGGAAAGTGGTAAAAAGTAAAAATACAAAACTATGAAAAGAGTATTGCATACCTGCATTAGCGTTTTCAAGCCATTCTAGTGCGATCCTATAGCCGCAATTCCGACAGGAACATTCATCTTGAAAATCTGTGGGTGGTGGAATGATGTAATTCACCCCAGACAATATTGGCGACGCTGGTGATCCTTGCTCGCTGTCGGGAGCTTTACGCTTTCTGCCGGCCAGGGTCAATTTATTTACCCAATTTTTTCTTGGGTGCATCTTGTTTTCCTGAAATAATAGAGATTACGGTATAATTATGAAGCAATGAGCATCTTATAAGTTAATAATTTCAAATGTGATTTGAACAAGAAATATTCTTGAAAAATGCACGCAGTCTATACATCTTTTATCACTGATAAGAGAAAATTCCCTTCAATATATTTTCTTGCAAATAAACACTCTCTGTATTTATATCACTGTAATTATAAATGAATCGCTTACCTTTTTTATAAATGAAGTCTGGATGAATATCCCGAAGAAGGAAAAATTGTTGTGTGGTGTGTTGGCTGCGCGCTATTTCAGACTGAATAATGTGTCTATCAGACAATCGTTTTTTATAGCGATTTCAAAATCCTCCCCTCCACTAGTCTAGCGAGCCCTGTATAGAGCATTTTGAGACTTTAGATTTTCCCTCTCCCCTCTGTCATCCAAAGATATTTCCTTTTCTACGTGCGGTACAGTCTGAAAAAGATGTTATAACTGCAAATGACGCTTCTCCTCAGTACATTCGTATACATGTTTGCTTGTTTGCGAGTATGTGTATGTGTGCGTGCGTGTATGCATGTGAGTGTGTATGACTATGTGCGTATGTGTACGTGTATGTGTGTGCATGTGTGTGCGTGCGTGTGTGTGCGTGTGTGTGTGTGTGTGTGGGTGTGTATGTCTGATATATTCATTTTTAAACCAATTGTTTCATGCGCACCCTATTTATATTCAGATTTATTTGAGTTACATCCATGAGATTCGAACCTGGATCCAATGGCTATTAACCGGCGAAGTTACTTTTTATTTTCCCATCAATTTTCATATTATTCTATAGATGGAGTACTATTTACGTTCTTAGCCAGAGGACTATTTATTTCAAATGATTTTTAAAAATTAGCATTAATTGCTGGCGCCCTGCATTGGTCATAAACATTGAAAGTAAAAGAATGGTATTGATTTCCAAGTGTGATCAATTTAAATTTTCTCTAAGCGGTGAACATTCGTTATTACGGTTCACCAATTACGGTTATCTTTTCATTCTTAGCGCTAAAACCCTTTTACAAGAACTGAAGAATGTTCTCCTGCAAGCAACTGTAAATGAAGAAATACATTAAATATTTCCTTGAATGGGAGATTATTTGGAGACCATCAATGTAGTTAATTAAATGCCCAGTTGGTCATCACTGGCCACATGCGAGGTTAAACGGTTGTGTGTAACTTTTGCACAGAATTTGGTCTTTTCTCCGAAAATTTGTTTGTTTCCTCTCTCACTCCCTCCCTCTCTCTTTCTTCCCCTCTCCTTGGTGCTTGCTTGTACATGTGTGTGTGCGGGTGTGTGTGTGTGTGTGTGTGTGTGTGTGTGTGTGTATGAAGCAACCGCTTCCAGAGTATACTTTTGAGTCTGAAATATTAAGTAATCCTCTATCTAATTATCTCACGAAAATCAGTTCGCAGATAGATCAGAAAAAAAAGCTAGCACAAATGCTTTAGAATATTAGCAGGTATTAAGAATAATGTATACGTAAATGAAGTGTTCCACCTAAATTCAAACTCTGTATCTTTAAGCCCATGAAGAAAATAAAAAACGTTTTTTGTCATAAGCAGTTCTAAGAAGGCGCACATTGTAATCTTAGTAAACGAGAGAAGAAAACATTCGTAACGCGATTAAAAACAAAGTGAAAATAAGTTTAAAGTATGTGTGGGTGTGTCTATCTTAGTTATCCATAATTTCACAAATAAAGAATCTTCGTCGAGTAACAGGTGGTCGATCTCATCTCCCCCTTCCACAGACGACAGATGTAGCGAAGCAGGTTAACAACCGTTAGGATAGAGAACCATCACCCCTTACTCCAGTTGTGTGGGATGGGTAAAATTATGTGACGCTAATGTGTGTTACAACCCACAGTTTGGCGATTTCTTTTCGGAAGAGAGGGACCCTCATTCTCCGCTATGCTTACCTGGAAACAATTTATGTCGAGTGCCGATGGAAAACACAACATTATTAACAATGTCCACAAGGGTTCGCTGGCATTTGTTAGTTTTTTTCAGAAGACTGTCGCACAGGATTTAATAATAAATAACTTTAAATAACCTTCATGTAACCTATGTCCATGTCAGGAACTGAGATCGCTAACATGACTGCTTGTCGGTGCACTCACACCCTTGCCAAAAAACCCTGGTAATGCATTTCAGTGTTTTCTCCCCCATAATCTTTGTCAAGTAACAGGAGGGCAATCTCACAAGACATGTATGCCCCTTCCATAACACATAATCTTTGTCAAGTAACAGGTGGCCGATCTCATCTCCCCCTTCCACAGACACTAGATATCGCGAAGTCTGTATCTGTAACATACATTTACAATAATTTATGGCTTCCATTAAAAAAAGCCCCTGGGAATGCAAGTCGAGAAGTGTCTGTCCCTTCCATACCACCTGCAACATCTTGGGTGGTCCTCACACCCCTCCCCTCCACCCTCCCACCGACGTCGGCGTCGCGACGTTATGCTAATTGATCCAGAACGAAGATAATCCTACTACTGTGGCCTATTGACTTCGTCGTCTTTTAGCTTGCCTCTTGTGATGGAGTTTCGCAGAATCCCTATACAAAGACCAACAGTAATCCGCAAGCATTACTTCATTCCAACGGCCCTGATATCTGATGGAATCTCTCCCCATGTTCATCAGGAACAGCTCTACAAGTAGGAGGGAAAAAGTCTAGGTGGAAGTAGAGAAAACGGATCTTAAGGGACATGTTGCGTCCAAGGTTACAGTATTTTTGCAGGAGCACTGTCACCAAATGCTTGTAGTTGTCATCTCTTTTGTTGCCTAAAAATCCATGAACAACACCCTTGAAGGCTTCCTTTTCTTTCCCCTCCAAAAATTGGTCAAATGCAGGATCCTTAAAAAGTTATCTTATTTGTGGTCCGACAAAAATGCCTTCCTTAACTTTTGCATCACTTAATTTTCAAAATTTCTCTCTAAATGTGTTTTGTTATTTGACAGGTGTGCCAACTCCCAAAAAGTTTCTCCAAATTTAAAATCTTCCCTCTAAAATATGAAATGTCACTTTTTCTTCAAAACAAGAGCTAATCTATCATTTTTATGCTGATTTTTGAATTCAGCAGATGGAAGTACATATAAATTCACTATTTTTAAGCCCGAAAAATTTACATTGTTGCCCAGTGTAATCGTATCGTTGAAAATACCTTTTATCATCTGTCATAAAGAAGAGCATTTGATTCAAGTATTCGTTAACAAATATAATAAATTCTTTCAGTAAGTAACTTATTTCTATCTGTTTCTCTGGTTCTTTCAGTATGTCAGAATGGTCAGAATTTGAGATGTTTTAGCAAAGGACGACATGTTGTGTAGGACACACGAGTTGCTGATATAATTTCCCTATCGATTTCTTGGGGTTTCCCGTTATTCCATATAAATTATGTTGCTTTCCCTAACAGACCCGTATTGTTCTTCACATTCGTAATGGATTTTGCAATCCTCCATTTCTGATAGAGTTCTTGAATTGTACTGGTTATGAATATCTTGCCATGATATTTCTCCAAAAATATTTTTAGTCTCCTTAATGGGAACTCGTTATCAAGTAATCGATAATATGCACGAGGGCTAAACAAAGACTGAGACTGATTTTTTTTCTCACAGATGTTTATTACTGCAATTCAATGTTTACAGGATCTTTTTTAAAGTAGTCCTCTCCTACTTCAATGGATTTTTATAGCGTCTCTGCCAGTCCTTGAACACGTGCTGCAGACTATTCTTTGCCAGATCCTTGAGAATCGCCTCACTTTTCTTGTGCACTGCTTCAGAGTTCTCAAATCGAATACCCCTAAGCTTTGCCTTTAGTGATAGGAATAAAAAGAAGTCACAGGATGCAAGATCGGGGCTATAAGGTGGATGTGGTACACAGGTAATTTTGAATCGAGCCAGAAGCTCCACGACTTGATTTGCGACGTGAGGCCGTGCATTGTCATAATGAAGTCGCCACCGAGTCCGAAAAAGCTCTGGTCGTTTCTTTGCATGTAGTGTAGCCAATACTAACGTGTAGTATGCTGCTGTAACAGTAGTATGAGGGGGAACTGCATGCTGGCAAATCATTCTATTACAGTCAAAAAATGTGATCAACATCCCTTTCCCTGCAGATGGAACAACAATGTCTTTTTTGGCGTTGGAGAATTTGGCGATTTCCACACTGTGCTTTCTTGTTTTCCTTCAGGATCATAATGATGCAGCCATGACTCATCACCGGTGATAATCGATTTAAAAAATGCATCCCCTCCATCACAGCAGAAGCCGAAACACCAGGCCCACTTTGCTTAATACTGACAAGTCGGCTTTCTTTGAAGTCCTTGAACCACCTAAACACTGTTGCACGAGGTAGTGCATCTTCATTGTACGCTTGCTTCAGCTTTTCATTAGTTTCGGTGGCTGTATGGTGTAAACGAAAACAGAATTTGATTGCGCTGTACTGCTCCTCTCGCATCACCTCCATTGTCTGGTATGGGAAATGCACGCAGGGTCTACAATTACTACCAACCTACCAATACGAGAGTGCTGCCGCCTACCGACATTATACATAAAATCCTGCTGTTTTCAAATATTTATGTTACAGGTACGAAACTATCACGGAAGCTACAGGAAAAAATCAGTCTCAGTCTCTGTTGATCAACTCTCGTATTTAATTTTAATTGAAAACTACACCATTTCTTTCCCAATACTTCGATGACAGTTACCTCAATTACTGTTAAATACAACTGTAAATTAACTACATCAACAGGTAATCATATAAACGCAGTGCAGCCAAATATGAAGGAAGTGAAGATAGGAGCAGTGACACTGTGAGCTGTGCAGGTTTTATTGGGACACTCTGTATAAAAACTATAATCTATCTCAAGGTATGAAAAACCTGTTATAAGCAAATGGGAGTGGACAAAGGTGGAGATAGAAACTTTAATGTAACTCTCTCATGCAGCTGGTTGTTTCCCGCCGGGAAATGTCCCTATAACCACTCATGAATTTCCCTCCACCCACCAGGAGCCTACGAGCATTCTGTGAAAGTATGTCTCTCTCTTTGTTGCCTCCCATATGCTTACAACAGGATGTTCCTAGTATGAGATGTCATAACTTGATAGGATCATAGGGTAAATATTCTAAATACATTAAACAATTATAATTTAAGTTAAATATTTTATTTTGTTAAAGCATGTAGGAGTAATTATTAAAATGTATAATATTTATGGTAAAAGGGCCTAATACTGAATATCTTTTTAGATTAATATTCTTCTGATTACACAGAAAATGAAGCTAGTTACAATGGAGTAATAAATAAAAGAAAGAAGAAAAAGTAAAAGTTGAAAAGAAGTGTTAACATCAACTTCTTAAGATAAGTGGACATTAATTAACAAATATTTTTATTTGTGTAATAATATACTTCTATTCATCTTCCTGCAGGTAAACAAGGAGTTTCATATCTTAACTAAGGTTAAATGATATTTTAAAAATAAAAATTTGTATTTCCATAATATATCACATATAATTTTGGTGTTAACCATTTGCGAGATATTATTTCTTATTGGTTTGAACTTTCGAATACTTAATCCATACTTCGATTTTTCCCTCTCTCCTTCCTCTCGTCTCTCGTTGTTGCTCTAATTGATTTCTGATAATTCAAAGACAACGGAATTTTAAAACCATTAAGTACATAGTAAGTCAACTTTTGAAAGATTTTACTATCATTTAGTGTACCTATACTTTTTGTATGTCAAAATATGTAAACACTGAAATATGTGCCCGCCTCGGTAGCGTGGATGGCGGCGTGCCTGACTCTCTCTCTCTCTTTTCCTTTTTTTTTTCCCTTTTTTTTTAGTAACTTACGTCCTCCAACGTTAAGTCATATCGGACGATGAATGGGTGAAATGATGCTCAAATGAGTCCAAGGTGCATAGAGCTTAGAGTTACCCCGGAAAAAACCTTATCCAGGTAACTCACCCTGAACAAGATTCGAACTCGGGACCTGTTGAACGGGAGGCAGACATGCTACCACCATGCTACCGAGGCGGGCGGTCCCAAGTTCGAATCTTGGTCAGAGTGAGTTACTTGGATAAGGCTTTTTTCGGGGTTTTCCCTTATTCTGAAAGACGAATGTCGGGTAACGCTCAGCTCCATAGGCCCTGGGTTCATTTGAGCATCACTTCATCCATTCCACTCATCGTCCGATATGACTTAACGTTGGAGGACGTAAATTGAAAAAAAAAAAAAAAAAACTGAAAGTGTAGCTTCGATACTTGATAAGCTTTCCTATGAATAGAAATTAATTGTTCTTTCACACTAGCCGTGTGTAGGACGCACTATGAAAGGGTAGAGCCAGACTGAGAAATTCAATGCCATAGCCGGGATTTGAACCACGGAGAGCAGAAGATCCGTGGTTCAAATCCCGGCTGTGACATTGAATTTCTCAGTCTGGCTCTACCCTTTCCTATGAATAGTTTATAGAAAAGTGTATCACATTAAATAATACAAATCATTCTTGCTATTAAGCATTATACGTTTATACCTACTATTTAAGTTATAGTATTAATTATTTGTAAGATGGCGTTTCAAAACCTATTTTTTTTTTTCCCGAAGGTAAGGTGTTTGTTACATTCCCTCAATTTCGCAGTGATCTGAGCTTCAGAATTTCATCTTCGACGTGTTTGAACACGAATTTAATTTTAGAAATGGAGTATATGGTTCTGGGGAAGATAAAGAGAACAGACAGAGATAATTAGATCCCTTGGTTAGAAAAAAAAAAAAAAAAGGCTTAGCATTCAATCAACTCCTTTAAAGGTATATCTAAAAAGAAAATTAATTAAGTTTACAGATAGATAAAGAAGGCTTCAAAATGTCCTGGAGCCTTTGTAGCTATATTCAGTAATTAAAATCATGGATCACAAAGCCTCTCTCTGGTTTTAATTTTAGAAATAAATTTTGTTAATATATATTCAAGTACAAATCGTTCTGCTCTCCCTTTCTTTCATTTTCATCGCCTCCCAGATTTGAAGTCTAAAACATGGAAACCTCCCCTCTGGTCTGCTTAAAATATGACACATAAAACGATACATTAGTAAAGTTATTTTCATGAATTCATTTAAATAACCTTTTTGGAAGTTTTAGAGTAAACAGAACAGGAATCAAGTAAAAGAATAGAAATTATTAAATATATACAAGGTGTGTCCTTGTCTGTTTAGCGAGGTGGTGGCGTAGCTGCGGAGTTCCGGATTTGATTCCGATACAGCATGGCGCTGGTAGATCTGGTACAGAGTGCACCTCAGCCTCAAGAGGTCCCTGGGGACCAATTAAGTAGCTACTTAATGAAGAAGTATTACTCGGCTGGGAAAAATTCCATTTCTAACCACATCCCTTCCTCCAATACTCCACCCTATTTATGATGCAACAGCCTGGCGGTAGCCCTTGACCCGTTATTGGGCTGCAGGGCCATGGAATTTAATTTCTAGTGCTAAGAAACTTGTATTTAGTTTATACACAACAATCTGTTATCTGTATCTATGCATTTTAAGGATCACTATGGCAATCTTGTTAATTCTTTATCTGTTTTATGTTTATTTTAGCAGTATTGGTAATATTGAAACTTGATAAACATGAATGCGTCTAGGGCCTTCTTTAAATTTTCCAGGAAAGCTAGTTCAGACACACTCGTCTTTCTGCTCATATGCCTTTATGCCCCCAGAAGTATACGAAGAAACAGCATGAGAATGTATTATGCTGCCCACTCAATGCAAATTTTTATAAATAATCATGTGTGCTTTTTCTTTAATATGCATATCTGCTTGTATTTCTTATGCCTTTTTTAATTGACAACCAATAATACTATGCTGCGCGGTATGATAATTTACTGTTGTATTATCGTCATCTAGATTTAACAACCTATAAGGAGTATGGATTTCTTAAATTCTTACTTCTAATTGTTCCGTGTCATAGATTTACGGCACGTAAAAGAAGGTCAAGTCTAATGAAGAGGCCTCTGAGCAAAATAAAGCGGTCTTTCGTGCCTAGTTTAGAATGGGACCCTGAAAACCACAACAGTTTCAGAGCTCCCATAAATAACAACTTAATTGCAATTTACTCAGTGCTGGTGAAGTATAATAATACATAGAATTGCCAAAAGTAGCAGCTATAAACAATTGAACAATCGTTTACAATCAACATCGTTCACAAAACGTCAGTGTGGAGTGTATGTTCTAGGGCTGCATGGATTATGTGTAGCCAGTTACATAAATCTAACTTTGTGCACTGCATTAGAAGAAACGAAGAAGAGAATCTACATTTAAGTTCATACAAACATATATATATATATATATATATTTTATTTTATTTTTTTATTATATATAATAAAAAAAATAAAATCTGCTCAACACATGCCCTGGCATCTTGAAGCTATACCAGGGCAAAGCTCTCCACAGATTTTATTTCTTTATCCTCCTGCCTTATTTATTAGTTCCATTTACAATACTTATCTTTGCAGATATTCCCTAATCTAAGTTGCCAAATAATCCTAACCTACTAACTAATCCTAACCTACTTGCTACTGGAAACCAGCAGCTTTAGAACTCATGAAAACTAGCTACCCTACCTATATCATATATCCTACTTGCTAACATTTACATTCTCTATTGTCCTGTCCTACTAGCTACAGCAAAACCAGTAGCTTTACAATTCCTCAAATTGTCTCACTACCTAGGTCTACTACATAAGACTTTCTATCTTTTATTTGCTGCCATTTCCTATCCGACTATTGGTAGTAATATTCCTCTCGGTTAGACTTGTACTGCTTCCACCATCATTTGGAGAGGGTTCGTCCATCAGTTCAGATTTCTTTCGTAAACATTATTCTATTGCAGATGTCTCCTAACTCTGCTCTTCTTCTGAGTCTTCCGCTAATGTGCTTGTCGCTGCTGCTCCCATTCTGCGTATGGATGTCCAGTATTGGCGTCTCCTGTTGATCCTTTGTGGTATTTCCTGGTCACATATATGTTGTTCCTGTTCATCTTCCATTTTGTTTCCTGGCCTTATTCCATCCTCTGGTTCTCTTTGCGTATTCCTTTTTGACCTCCTTGGTTCTACAGCTGCCTGTTCCTCTCTTCTCCATGGTTCTCCTCTTTCACGTCTTTCTATCTGTTGTTGTTTATATTCCTCCATGACTCGCGTGAGATGATCTCGGTCATTTCTTCCAGTGTTCTAAAGTCCCCAGGATCTCTGACGATATTATATACATATTTCCCTTGTAGCATACTTCTTTGGTGTACTAACAGATCTTTATATTTTTTACATTCAAACAATGTGTTCTGGTGTATACTGTATATTGTAGCTGGCACATATATCACTATCTGAGCTTCCAATTCTTTTGAAATAAGTCCGATATGGTCCATGGCCCGTTAGAAATTGTATACCTGCTCTTCTTGGCTGTATTTGTCTTAAGCGTAATCTTTCTCTTATATTTGGAAACAAATTGTACGTTCTTCTACCTTCCTCTATGTTGTTCCACTCTTGCTGCCATTCTTCTATAAGTCTCTGATTTATTTCCTTTTTGGTAGAGCACGGAAATTCTATTATTTTCTCTACTTTACTTAAGCCCCCTTTTATAACCCAATAGTTGGCTCCTCGCTGTTTGATTATCAAGTCCAATGACCAAGTCCCCACTGCAATTAATAGTGCCATTGCAGATGTGGTCTTAACGGCTCCAATACATTTCAATAATCCTGTTCTCTGTATGGATCTTATCATTTCCACGTTCATTTTTATATTAACTCAACATCATAACAACAAACCGACGTAAATAGACCTCGATGAAATACAGAATTGGAAAAATACTATTGGAATTGCCCATTCCTATATTGCATCCTTAACGCTGTAATATACAGGGTACATTCACTAAAACTATAGTCGCAAATATTACTTAAGCAAAAATAGAGAGTGAAAAATAACTCAAAGATAGTAAAGGGGCTCATAAAAGTAGAATTTATGGGCCATTAACAAACGTAACCAAGGACAATTTACAACATAAACTTTGTATATCAGCATAACAAGTTTGTAAGGTGAACAAGTGTTCAACTCAACATACTGAAAAGCATTCTGCATACTGAAAGAAGCTAAATTGCATTCATTCACCTAAGTTAAAATCTTGTATCATATAACTGAGGACGACCATAACCGATGAGCTGTTTGGACATTTATGAGTGATCTTTTGGGACAGCTGAAAGAAGATGAGAATTACCTTTAGTTCAGTAGCAAGTTTACCTATCGTTTCTAAATGAGTGAAGAGGTAAATAGACAAAATCTGTTACTGGTCACCTGTCAACTACTACTGATACTTAGGGCACAAGAAGCAAGAAGCTGAATGAATTATGGTTTAGTATAGATTGTTATGGATGGAAAGGCTCCATGGCCGTTTGTTTTCTAAGGTTCGATCAATCAAATTTCAACTTATACTGGAACTAGATTGCACTGGTGAGCGATCAAACTGGATCATGCAAGATGGTTCTCCATTCCTTATGCTTGATCCGTTCTATAGTCTAAGTGGGCGCTCCGATCACTAGACCAAATCACTGCTTTAGCCTGTCTATCAACATTTTCTTTGTCATCTACTCGAGAAAATATCTGCGGAGTATACTTCTCTCTGGAGGGGTAAGGGGGGATTGTACCAAATGGCATCTTACGATGATGCCACAAAGATCTACTGCCTACACCAAGCGGGATGGCTCAGACGGTTTCGTCTGTGGTCAGCATTCGGGAGGACCGGGTTGGATTCCCGTGGCCGACCTACCTGACCCATGATTTTTTCGGGGGTTTCCCTGGCTAGGTTAATTACATCCCCTAAATTTCCTATCCCTGCATTTCATCTCCATTATCGTTTCACATCATCTCTCATCTGGTGGCTTTTTCAGGGTAAAAGTGTCGGCGGGTGTTTCGGCGGTGCATGGCAAGGTGATATGCTCTGAGGAAAACTACTTATTCCTCCGATAGGTCGGTTGCCGGTCTCCGCTCCTCTGCTGAGACCATTTCGTTACCGCCAGCCGGGGACCTTTGGGTCTCGGATCGCATGCCTGGGACCTTTAGGGCTCTACGCTGGGCTCATTGCCATCCCATAGTGGGAAATCGAGTTCGTTGCCCTGGCCTGTCGGGGGAAGTCTCTATCCAAGTAAACTGTAGGGACCCTGCCCTCTGTACTGTCGTAGTTCATAGGGTCGGCCGCCCTCTGTCTCCTTCACCTCATCCCTTCTTCCGGGGGTGCTCCCACTTGGGGGCATGGGAACAATGGGCCCAGCATTGTGGCCTACGTAACAAATCCCGTCTATAGTGAAACGTTACTGCCTACATTAAGTAGGTACATTGTGAAACGTTATTATCCCAGCATTGATGGCCCAAAAGTTTATCTAACAACCTAAACCTTGTTGCTATTTGAAAGTCTAACCGTAAGCTTTCTCAGATAACGTTAAAGTTGTTGATAATTTCCTTACAATTTATTCTCGTGAGAGGAACACTAATTCCTCAGTGCCTAGGAACCAATGCAAGGTAAACTTGTTGCATTTCACCTCCTCTTCCAAACCGTAACAATCTTCTTACTGTAGCAGTTAATGCCTTCTGTGCTCCTTGGTTGTCAGAATAAATATAGGTTCTACAATTCAGATATCGCCTACATAGATTCTCTCCCACAGAACCTCTGATTGCATATACTTATCGAAATATCGTGATCAGTTAACCTTGGCTGTATCCGACATACTCCAGTACCGCTCCATCTTTATCTTTTAGTCCTCGAGGAACCAAATATCAGCTGACTGTGTTGATGTTTCATCTTCATTGTTCCTTACCTTCGATCCTTTTCTGGAAAGTACTCGTATCTTAGATAGACGTTAATCACCCCGCACAAAATTTACTTCCAGTTATAACAAAAAACTGCACTTCTTTCGATGCGTAGCTAATTAATAAAACCGAGATAAAAATACAAATACATTGTTTCAAATAGCAGCAGGACACCCATCAAGTTTTGTAACCTGTTTAAAGGAAATATGTAATTTTCATGATTATTACATATATATAGACGGTTCGCGTTACCAATTTGAAGATAATATATCTGCAGTAGGATGTGCTTTTGTTGTTTATGAAAACCAAACGGAACTAATTCACTGCATGTTTAAATTGTCACCTGAATGTTCTGTATTCCAGTCGGAGCTCTTAGCAATTAAAGAAGCTATAAAATGGTGTACTGTTAATGGGAACAGTGCCCGTATTCTTAGTGATTCACAATCAGCTCTACTCGCTATTAATGATAAATACAACTTACATTCATTAGCACATGAAATCAGAACCTTGCTTCAAAACCATCCAGGACATATTTGCATGGGATGGGTTAAAGGACACAGTGGAATTTTAGGTAACGAGAGAGCTGATTGCTTGGCTAAGAAGGCTGCAGAATCCAATCTTCCTGTGACATACTCTTTATGTCCTATTTCTAATATAAGGATAATAATACATCAACATATTGTTGAAGAATGGAACCAACAATGGCTAACAACTCCAAATGGAAGTTTAACAAAAACATTATTTTTCCCTAGTGTATATGACAGAGGAAAATGTGAAACTCTTGTACCAAATTTTGTTTTGACACAATTTTTAAGTGGACATGTTAAATTTGGTGAATACTTATCACGCTTTCCCTTAACATCCAACCCCAAGTGCATGTGTGGTGAAGAATTTCAAACTGTGGTTCATCTCCTTTTCTGTTGTCCCATTTTCTGGAGAGAAAGACAAGAATTAATATTCAAGCTAGACTCTCTAGGAACTGAATTTTCTGCTCCGCTCACATCTTTGCTAATGAAGCCACAACAGTATAAGTACTTCATGATGTTTATAAACTCAGTGTTTAAACGTCTGAAATAGTTTAAACTAATATTCATTAGATTAAAACATCATTTCTTCGTTCTAGTATTTAAAATATTTTTGTTAAAGTTGTATCATCTCTAACCATAATATACCACTGTGTAAAATAGGGTTCATAAATCTGGATAAATAAATAAAAAAAAAACATTGTTTCGCACTTCATTACAACTGGAAATTCTATATAATTATTTTCGAAAGTACATGTTTAAAAATATCCTATTAATATATTCTAGAATGCGTTTAAGAAATGAATCTTTTTATGTGTGTATGTGTAAGAGAAAGGTAGCGAGAGAGGGTGGGTGGGAAAGGGTTTGGTAAATTTCTACATACCCTCTTGCTCCTCTACATAATATCACAGCTAAAGCTTTAGTGAAATGAAATACCTCAAGTGCATACGTAGCTTACTTCTTTCTCCTCCTACTTCCTCTAGCTCCCCCCATTATGCTCCTGTTTTGTTGCTTACCCGAAGGACGAGCCCAATTGTGTAATAAATAAAGGTTGCCTTCCAACACTCTCTCAATATTGCAGTGGTTTCTCTTGAACACTTTCTTCTCAAGAATTATCTCTGTACACCGGTAAGTAACACCACATTAAATAGTTTGTTACATTCATTGTCTACAAAGACCTGCTTTAATATAATGTTAATGACCATTAAGACCTATAGAAAATAATTATAATCATTTTTAATGCTTCACGCGTCTCACGAATTTCTCTTCGCATTCTTTTATAAAGCACTACAAAAGTTTATTATTTTATTTAGTTGTTACTAATCTAGATAGACGTCAATTGATCGTTTATGTTAAACACATTTTTGTGGAGTGAATTATTTCAGAGATATTCTTCATTATTTGTTTCAACATTCTAATGCATGTACTTGTCTCAAATGAGAAATCATTCTGTAACTCTTGGTCGTGCAAAGAAAACCAAATTTCGAAGCCTTCACACGACGACGAGTTTTTAAAAATTTGACTATCACTAAAAGCTTAGTGTATCCCCATATTTCTTTGTACATGTAAGATAATAATAAGGTACATTTTACAAGTGTTTATCTCAACATGAGGTAGATTGGGGAATAAGCGTTCATAAAAATAGTTTAAGTAGAGGAAGCCATGGGAATGCAACACTTCAGATATCTTCAGATTCTAGACTTTATTATTTCCTTAATATGCTCTCATTATTCAAATATTTCTAGTAATGTCCTTGAACGAATGTGGAATTTCTAAGCTAACATATACCAGCTAGCTTTAACACATCTAATAGTTTTATTTATTCTATTTTCCGTATTCTGACAAAAAATGTGAATTGAAACTTACTTTAATGCTTTTAATGCCTGCACCATGACTTACCATCACTCTATAAAAAGAGTCATAGTGTTTTTGTGTGGAAATTCTGACTCTTTTTACATTGATTGACAAGCCGGCAATTATCAACTGTATTGTATCATCAGCAAAATATCAATCGTCATCATTACATGACAACCAGAAAGAGAAAGTTACCTATTAACCTTTGTATTATAACCCAAAATGAGTCAAATTAATTAAGGTTTTCAAAATCTCAGAACAGAAATTATGAATAAAGTGAAGACGATAATGTACTATTTGATACAAACATTTAGTATTGTTTTTCTTTGTGAATAGTTTCAAAAGACGGAAGTTACAATGTGTAACATCTTTATAGATAAGAGCCGTTCTATTAGTTTATTAGTCGCATTTATTAAAACATTCCTTAAATAACATATATAGCACTCTATTTAATAATAATAATAATAATAATAATAATAATAATAATAATAATAATAATAATAATAATAATAATAATAATAATAATAATAATAATAATAATAATAATAATAATAATAATAATAATAATAATAATAATAATAATAATAATAATAATAATAATAATAATAATAATAATAATAATAATAATAATAATAATAATAATAATAATAATAATAATAATAATAATAATAATAATAATAATAATAATAATAATAATAATAATAATAATAATAATAATAATAATAATAATAATAATAATAATAATAATAATAATAATAATAATAATAATAATAATAATAATAATAATAATAATAATAATAATAATAATAATAATAATAATAATAATAATAATAATAATAATAATAATAATAATAATAATAATAATAATAATAATAATAATAATAATAATAATAATAATAATAATAATAATAATAATAATAATAATAATAATAATAATAATAATAATAATAATAATAATAATAATAATAATAATAATAATAATAATAATAATAATAATAATAATAATAATAATAATAATAATAATAATAATAATAATAATAATAATAATAATAATAATAATAATTAATAATATCCCAAACGGGACTGTGGCTAAAATTCCGACAGCCACTTACCGCAGCAGAGTTGGATGATCACCCAATAGATACAGGGAGATGACGGACCCAGCCTCAGTCATCCCCAAGCCGGGGTAAATTGTAATATTTCGGCCGGAGTAACATCTATCGGGGCTCCTCAATTTCCGAGTGATGCTGAATGGGGACCGGTCCTATAATAATATTTAAAATCTGCACCAAACGCATGCGGGGCCGGTAGCGTAGTCGAAACACTTGTAGAATCGGGCCTCTGTATTCCACTGTGGCAGAACCTAGCGAAAGTATTAAAGGAAGTATACTTAAGGAAGCGTACGAATACAAGAATAATAGTTCCCTGTGTTATATTCACATTAGATTTCCTACTTACTTATAGTTCATTTCTGTATAGTTCCCATATGCTGTTCTAAGAAAGCTTATTTGTTTTTTTACTTTAAGTTAATCGAAATAAACTTTTCTTGAAGTATTTCAATTTACACTTTTGTACACGTAGAATACGTTTGTCATGTGTTTAAAAACTGGTCATTCTATGTTGATCGATAAATTCTACCTCTTCTTATGACATCGTGAGAAACAACTGAACAGCGACAGTATTTAAAAGCGTTGACATTGTCCTCTGACCTCACGTGTTTGTTGTGAAACGAAGGATAACACGGTTAGTAAACCATGTTTAAACCATAATTACTGCTTGAATCATGTGGTAATGCAGAAGTCAAGGACAACATCTTATGTGCGGTTCTAAACCCCTTCCTGTGGGAACTGCAACGTAGCATTGCGAAAACAATTTCATGTAATCTTCTATCATACTTCTAACTCGTCACGATTCTCTCTTTGAGTATAACGATTATATCCACCACGTGTCCCAGGAATAATTGCCTGACATCCAACGCGTGGAGAGACGCGTGGAGAGAAAAAGGTGTACCTGTTACATTTGACCGGTCATTTCCAGTTGTATCTTTATTACTGCATATCCAGTTTCTGAGTAATTCCTAACTTAATCATTTGCCATCCTGCCCTTCCTTGTCACGTGTAATATTTTCCGCTCCATTTTGCGCTGACAGATTTGCAGCATGGTATGTACTCTGATATTTTTTTGTTAAGGACTAACTTTGACATCCATATAACAACACTGGTAGTACATAGTTTCGATGACTTCTTTACTTGTCTTTTTTTTTTTTTTTATTTCTTCCATGCTTGACTTCATTCCGCACCTGTTCCGCGTTGGGTTTTTGATTCCGGCCGCAGGATGTGAGCGTGACTTGAGACGATAGAACACAGCGACGTCGGATGCGATCGTACTGCAACCCCATTCATGCTTGGGTCTATCCTTAACAGGATCTGGTCATCCTTCAGGTGTCTGCCCTCATTCTTCCCTTCTGGGGATGACCATAACACCACAAAGAGTTCACTGACCTACTGGCTCTACCTCGGTAATGCGGTGACCCCTTCGTCCCAAAACTGGCACTTCGGTAAAGCCTCGATATCGAATTTTTTGCTGTAATGCAATACTTCCCCTGCTTGTGATACATACAATTGAAATTCAGTTTTCATTTATACAGGCTTTTTAACTGTTGTGGTTCATCCTATATTGAGAGTGAAAGGTCCCTTAATTTTGCTCAGCAGCCTCTTTATCAGACTTGAGATTCTTTTACTTGCCATTGACCTAGAAAACGAGACCACCAACTTTACTTCCCTTCCGAAATAACCCATGATAAGAATGTTTACTTCGATGGCCATATGGGTTTTTCCTAAAGGGCAAAAAGAAAAAAAAAATGTTTACGTCCAAAAGAAATCACTACCCTCCCGCGATCTCGGATATTACATGCTAGCATGTTACACCTATACCACAGAGGATAACTTGTGATACATATAAGAGAAAGTTAAAATATGATATGATACGTTGAAATGAGTTTCTCTAGTTATTATATTATCATTATAGCTTCTATCAGATATTCGAGTTAATAATTCTAGAATCCCATATTTTCGCATGACTTTGTCTCATACAACTGCAGAGTGACAGTGATTCAAACTATGTTACGTATTACATTTAATAAACTGTGACCTTGTGGGTTCGTGAAATTAAAAGTTCAGTTGCAGAAATTCCAAAATGCTCTATATTTCCGTGGAAACACACTTTTCTCAACCCCACAGTAACATAATTACGTAACATACATAAATAAAATCTACAAACGAAGAGTTCACTTTCAAAACACAGCTGTACGAGTCCAATTCAATTGTCACTCTCGTTACGATTCTCTCTCCTGGCGATTCCGGCTTCCTTCTGAAATGCTCTGTAACAAACAAGAAATCGAAACTTCCAGTCAGCTGTCTGTCTCTTTTACTGTTTCGGCAAGCTTTTATCTCCGCGCTGCACTATCTGTCCCTTATTTCCGTGCTGCACTATCTGTCTCTTTGTGCGCCTCGGTCGCGCCTCCTCGCAACAATGCGGTCGGCGTCAGTACTTTCTCTAGCAACTATTTTTCTATTATTTTTACAAAATGTTCTATCCAACACATTTTTATTTTCCTTTATTATATAAATTATAATTATCCAATAAATTTATATGAAAACATAGAAAATAATTTATCTCTATCTATTACCTGTAATAATTTTTTATTAAAACTATATAATCAACCCATTAAGACAATTACAGTTTTGATTGCATCATGCTTATTTTTAACCTTAATTATAATTTTGTGCAGAAATAGTTTCACTACACTTGTGGAGTACAATGGGAAGATATAATGCTGAAGCGATTATCAAATGTTTAAAAAATGGGTCTCTTCGATTCCTATATTTCAGCGGAAATAGACATTTTGAAATTTCCTGAATAACAAAAAAGTGTTTACAAAATCTTTATGGTGCGTCTATTTATAAAAATCACAAGTCAAAAAGGAAATATTGGTTAAATCCAACTGCAGTTCCATGCATGCAACACAAAACTCTTTAAAAATACCCCATCTGTTATAATCTGACTTAAAATTTCAATTAATTTGGTAGGGTAAGTATGCCTAATTCTCTGGTACCCCTAATGCCGTGATACAAAGTTAGCTTACCTTACAAGATGTTAGGTTTCATCATTAAGAAGTTCTGAAGTGTTCAACAGATGGTGCGGTTCAGAATTGCATACCCCATCGTTTGCGGAGGAAGGATATAGCTACAGCGCGCATTACTCAGTAAACGTTGGTGCAGCGCTCAAAATTTTCTCTGCGCTGATACCGCTGCTGGAGAAACATTAAATGGAGAGGTAAATATTACTGCAATAACTCTAGTAATGGTTGTTAAGGTGGATTAACTTTCAGGAAACCAATATATACTTCAAAATGGCCACTCGCTTGACATAAATGCTATCCACCGAAAATGTTTTTAAATGATATAATTTATGAAAATAATACTAAGCGTGAACGGTAACTATATGAAATGTATGTATTATGGAATATATAGTCTTCTCTGATCATTATGTTTCAAAAATATTGGGAATATTGTTAAAATAAACGTTAATCTTTCCACAAAGGTGTTTTAGCTCGTTATTATGTTTATTTTGGGAAAAACAATGACAATATATAGTTATTTTAATATTTTTACTTTTAGGGACGTTGTTCTGATAGCAACAATGGGAAAAGGGCACAGATATCACAACTAAAACAGGTTCCAGTAAACCATATGATAGAAGAATACTTGAACTAGCTGCAGGGAAAGTTTTGCAGGAAGACTGGAGCATTAATAAATCTTCAAGGTATTATTCAATTCCTTGGGTCACATTGAAAGAAAATGTAATGAAAGCTACTGAATACTTCGATTGCAACAAAAACGAACTTGCACCATATATTATTAAAATGCAGGAAATCGGATTTTGACTATCTGTTTTTCAAATAAGAAAACTCGCGTATAAATTGGGAGAAAAGTGTAGTGCTACAAGAAGGTTCAGTTCTGGAACTGGAAAATTGCTGTGGAAAAGTGGCATGCAGGCTTCAAGAAGAGCTTCAATCTAACAATGAGAACCCTTGAAAATCTATCTAGATATCTCGCTGCTTTCGCAAATCTCTAATGTCTGGAGAAAGATCTAGACGATCACAATCAAATCTAGTACTGTGATGAAACAGCGGTGATGTTTGTCACAACTGGATAAAAAAATTGTAACATGTATTGGGAAGAAATATATCTACGGAACAGTTAACGCCGAAAGAGGAACAATAACAGTCCTCGATTTTGCTGGCCCCGTAACTCAGTCGGTAGAGCACCTGCCTGCCGTGCCAGGGGTCCCGGGTTCGATTTCAGGAGGTGGGGGTGGGGATTTTTCTCCGACCAAAATAATTACTCATTTTCCTCAGAGTCTGGAAGTATGAATAAGGGTGTGAATGTATGCGCAATCTAATGGTTACAACCTAACGATACGAATTAACATCTTCGATATGTTCAAAAGGAGAACGGCCGCCAATATGACCATTCCAGTTAAAGGCGAGGTATAAATAGAGCAAAGAGAAAAAGAAAAAACAATCCTGATGTGGGAATGCTTCTAGTAAATCTGGCGCACTGCTGATAATCTTTAAAGGTGTGCAGAAAATGTCAGTACTACAGACTGGTGTCACTGTGATGCCATCGTAAAAGTTACTCCAAAAGGTTGATAAGCACTGACGTTTTTTGTGAAATGGATGGAAAACTTCATCAGAACACTTTCAGCTGCTAGACCTGTGCTTCTGTTAATGTACTCTCATGCCTCTCATTTGTCTTCAGAAGCACTGCAGACGGCTAAAGAAAACCAGAAGGTTTTACTTTGCCATCTTCTACGACGCATCTATTGCAGCCACCATATGTCAACGTCTACAAATCTCTCAAATGTGCCTGGAGAGCTGAAATGGATCTGAACATGAGAAACAACCTTGGAAAGACTCCAAGCAGGTATGATTTTCATATACTTTTCCATTCATGTCATGAGAAATCATTCTGTCGTCAAACAATTAAATTTGGATTCAGGAAGACCGGAATATGCCCTTTCTACAGAAATGCAATTTCACCAGCGGCACTTGCACCCACTTCTGTTTCTGAAAAACCTCCTGGTGAAGCCAATCAGACCTCAAAGGAAAAAAGAGTAACTGCTGTCCAATTTAGTGTCCAAACCATCCCCATCGAAACAATTGTGAAACAATTCCTTAAACGTTTCACGGAATTAGGCATCCTTACCCTAAATTTCAACAAAAATTATTTGTTTAATAAAATCATCATAATGAATTAAATTTATTTTAAAATTGTTTCGAGTAAATTTTACATAGGCAGTTATTTGAAAAGTTTCATGTTCTAAGAAACTGCTCTTAACGATATTGATTAAAATACTATTTGTTTAAAATATTTTAACCTTATATATAATGTAGATCTTTAACTTTCTGGGAAAAGCTTTTGAACACCACATTGCAAATCAGACCAATTACTGAAGGGTACTATGAGGATCAGGATTAGGATTACTATGAGGGGATTTGGCATCGAAACCTGTGGTTTATTTTACCCAAGTGTGGCATCTCGGGCGGAAGGATGAGGCTAGAAGAGACAGAGGGCGGCCGACCCAAGGTGTCACGACAGCGCCAAGACACCTGCCGACATTTGTACCCTGAAAGAGACCACCAGTTGAGATTATGCGAAATGATAATCAGATGAAATGCAGGGAGGGAAAATCGGAGGACGTAATTAACATACCCAGCATTCACTTGATGACCAGGGAAGATCCCCGAAAAGGCCTATGTGTCACGTAGGTCAGGCACGGGAATCGAACCCTCCTGAGTGGGATCACAGACGAAACCACCTGGAGCATCCTGTGCGGTGCTCTAGGAGGATGTTCCGGATATGAGCAACAAATGAGGCTTAATGCCTTAATTTCATTTATT
The DNA here is from genome assembly GCA_030765055.1 of Mantis religiosa. Lineage (NCBI taxonomy): Eukaryota > Metazoa > Arthropoda > Insecta > Mantodea > Mantidae > Mantis > Mantis religiosa. The sequence goes on along the minus strand of CM060954.1, from coordinate 100,469,252 downwards.
AGATATTCCAAATTGTAAACTTATTATACAATATTATGTTTTAATACAGTGAATTAATGCTCTGAAGGAAATTGATATCGCTTATAATTTAATAAAACTGATTTTGTGTATCACAGTGTATTTAAATTAGTTATTTCTGTTTCATTTCAAAATTTAAACATTCAGTTTAGCATAGAATTGATATCCATACAAACTCCACTTGGTTTAATATTTAACAGAAAAGTTTTAAACCAAAACTGCTATTGCTATAAGATATCTCCAAAAACAACTGAAATTCTGAGGTCAGTCGAAATTAGTTTCACCAATATTGGCACTACAATATGGTGTACTGAGCGGATCACAATTCTCGGTGTTTTATTGGGCATTACGCCAAATTCTGTGAACGCTGATCCCACGATATATTACTTGACATCACCTTATGGAAGGTTATTTCAGTGCAGAAGATTTCGTGAACTTCAAAAAATTGGTCTAATGGATATGCTGTCAGTACATTAGATGTTTCAAATAGTTCCCATATATTCTGTTCCCTCGTCCCCCGGATTTCACGATTGAATTTCCTTTCCCTATGAGGGCATCTAAAAGCGCAAATTTATTGTAACAAACCGCGAGCCTTTAGAGGCTTTCGGTAGGTCAATTATCACTGCTGTAGTGCTACACCAGAAATTATTGGGGATGTACAAAAGTATAGGGTGGCATCTTCACCATTACATAGTTATGGGTGTATTCCTGCCTCTCTGAGGTTTGTTCCAGGGTTACACCATGCCTCATAAGCTTTACAATACCTCAAGAGTTTCTTTCCCCAATTGTGCCTTTATTTCAGTATTCTCCGCCAGCGATGTTATAGGTAGTAACAATGTGTTCAAATATTTTTAAAACGGTACACAAGGTGTTTTATTAACCTTATATTGTGAAATATGTGGAAACATTCTGTTAAATTAAAATAAATGTGTACCTAGCAGATTTACTAAGCAAATACGTGGGGGTGTCATAAAGTTGTAATTATCACCCTTTAAAATGTGATAGAGAGTTTGTGTTGATATGTGCTTGTTGGTTCTTCACTGCATAGTCACCATCCAGATTTACAAATTTTCCAAGCGTTTCTTGACCTTCCGAGTATCTTGATTGTATTAGTCTGCAGAATTCGCTTTAAACCACTCTTCCACTTCATTAATGACGTAATTTGTGCTGTCAAATCGGCGACCACGTACCGGATTCTTCATTTTCGGGAACAAGAAAAAGTCACTTGGTGCGAGATCGGGCAAATAAAGCGGATGCTGTAAGGTGTCAAAGCCACATTCCCTTGTTTTGTCAACTGCAACTTGAATGAGCTGGTGCATTGTCAGCCAGAGGACTAACACTTTTGGAGAGCACACAGCGTGGTTTCTTAATCAGAGCTGCTCGTTACTTGTCCACAAGATTGCAGTAGTATCTGCCAGTGATGGTTGGACCCTTGACAAGATAATCTGTAAGGATGACTCCACGACTGTCCCAGAAAACTGAAAGCATGACCTTCCTAGCTGACTTTTGCACCTTTGTTTTTCTGAGAAGGGGGAATCGGCATGTTTCCATTCCATGCTCATGGATTTTGTCTCAGGATTATACTGATAGATCCAGAATTCATCTATGGTTACCAGACGATAAAAAAATCATCTTCATCCTGCTCCAACAGCATCAACATCGGTCTTGAAAGATCACGCCGTGTTTGATTTTGGAAAGGGGTTAGCAACTGTGGGACCCACCGTGCAGACACTTTAGACATGTCCAATTCGTCATGAATAATTTTTTACACACTACCATAACTAAGATGTGTCTCAGTGATTATTTAGATGGTTGCTCGTCTGTCGTCCAGAATTAAACATTCCACTTCTTCGTCTGTCATTGACGGTCTACCAGCTCATGGCTCATCTATCAGGGACATGTGACCAGTTTGAAAATTCCTTTTCCACCTCACAATAGTATCATACGATGGGTAATCATTTCCATAAACAGTCGTCATCTCATCACGGATTTCCCGGGCAGTTTTGCCCTTCAAATTCAGGAGCTTGATCACACTACGAGCCTTAATTTTCTCCATCTGACACATCAGACACTTCTGGCACTCACTGTAAAAAAACAAAAGGACTCAAATCACTCAAACTACCAACATTATGTCCCGAGGGATCAATGATGACACTAAAAAGTCTTCATCACTCTAACATAAAAACTACCTGAGATAATTCAAACTTCACGACACCCCCTCGTAATCATTCAAATTATCTCTTCAGTACAAACGGATGCATGCACAATGGTAATTTTAGCTGAATCCAGTTATTTTTCAGAAAATTATGGACCAAAGGAAAATTGCAGAATGGTACCGCGGTCGCACTATATTTGTGACTGGTGCTACCGGATTCATGGGCAAAGTGTTGATAGAGAAACTACTGCGAAGCTGTCCAGACATTCAGACCATCTACGTCCTCATCAGGTCTAAGAATGACTCTAAGTCACACTACAGATTTCGTGACTTCACTCGACATTTGGTAAGTTGTGTGATATGCAATAACAGTCTCTTCCTTTGGGCACTAAACTGAATGTTTTATTAAACGGTATCCAAATTATTAAGGATAATAGGAATACTTTAACAGAAAATATAAATGATTGCAGGAACTTTTCTATTATACTTCGTTTTCTTTCTCTGCTTCTTGCTTATTTTAAGTAACTTAGGAGATTTCCTAATTTGTGCACTGACGAAAGTAGAGTCCCCAAGGGTTTTCTAACCAGAAAAAATAATCCAATACTACAACTGAAGATATTATAAATCAATAATAATGACTATTATTCCTTTACAGATATTTGATCGCCTACGACGGGAGGGAATGGCAAATAGACTGGAGAAATTGGTGCCCATTAACGGTGATGTTATGCATCTCAGCTTGGGTATGTCAGATAACGATATCCGAAGACTGGTACAAGAGGTTGGCGTAGTGTTCCACTGTGCAGCATCGGTACGGTTCGACGAACCACTGAAACAAGCAGTTGTGATGAATGTCAGGGGCACTAGGGAAGTCATAAATATTGCTCAATGGATGACTAAATTAGAGGTTAGTGTCATTGTGATAGTTATACTATTTATAGAACTAAATAATGCAGCAATTAAGTAGGAAAACTTGGCGTGTGCTATTTAGTGATAAACGTAGTACTAAGAAATCATGTCTGAGAAATTTTCGTTTTCTTCTGGTAAAGCCGAGCTATTAGAGGCGGTTACTCCTGAAAGGGAGGTTTGCATTTATACTTCCATCAAGACCATCCTCTTTCATTGTTGTTTTTCTCTCTACGTTTTCCTCATCCTCATAACTGGAAAATGATGGGGAGTGCCATAAAATTAGCCCTAAAACATTTTCTTCATCGTCATTATCATCAACATGAACATTCCCTTCCCAAGCTACTTTTCTCAATTATAATTCCTTGGTACACATATAGTACCAGTCTACACCCCCTGTGGAACTCAATAAAGCAGTGGTGGCCAATCTCTTCCCATGCGAGCTTTTCTCTACCTCACCTTATTCGTTTTGTGCATGAAGCATTTCCCCTTCATTCTTTCGGGTAACCAAGAATTACAGAGGGGTTGCTTTTTAGGCCCTTGGCTTGCGCCATAGGTCGGCGTGCAGTAGGTGGAGACAAATAGCCTTTTCTCTCTTTCACATAAGGTTGGGGATCACTGCTCTAGTGCACAGTTAGTTTTAAAGTATGTTATAACAACTAAATACTTACATTAAAAACAAAGATAATGTGAATCAACCAAACTTTGTACGCGCCGTTGAACAGTTGCCTCATATAATGAACATTAATGACGCTTCACCATGTGTGCGTTTCAAAAATAAGTCATTTGGCTTCCATTTTAAGTGAACCCTGTGGTAGGAGCTTATAGGCTTTTGTTCATTCGTTCCGTCGCTTAATCTTCTTCCAGTATTTTTTAACAGAATTACACATGTCAAATTTCATTCTTAATGGATCTCTACGTAAATCTTTACAATATTATACCAGGTGAGACACTGTCCTGTTTTTGGCGTAAGCAGATATCCCTTCGTGCGTTGAAACAGTTGCAGAACGCTACGGGGAAATTTCATTTAAATGCACGACAGTGGTGTATCCAACCTCCCACTGTTCCTCTTGATTTTCAGCAAAGCGATGCGATGTCTTCCCAGGGCTGAACAGTGAGTGTACTCCATGGTGTGACAAAAGAACAGTGTAAACTACGAAACGTTATTAGAAAGTCTTTAACTTTAGATACAGATTTTTCATTATCAAGAGAATAAGCTAACTTTTTGGATTGACAAGTAATTGAAAAGTATTTGTATTTGGGCCACCTGCTACAAATGCACACGAGTTTTTTTTTTCAGAAACTATTCCAAAATGATGCTGGTGAAGATATGGCAGGATAATCAAAGTAGATATTTTTATAAACTGTCATTCCAAATACTGTCACTGTTTTGTTCTGAATTAGCAGAACTACCTAACTCGCCATTCACAATGCAATTTACATATAAGCCTAATGCAAGCACAGACGCTTGTTTCAAGCTATCTGATGCACGCCCTCACATTGGTTTTTAGCTTTAGATCTATATTTAGTTTTTTATCATTTTGTTGATGTTTAATATTTGCGTGAATACCCCTTAAATATATTCTTCTATTACAGGCATTCGTCCTCGTTTCAACGGCATTTTCACATCCAACCCATCCTGTCATAGACGAGATAGTGTTTCCGTGTGATCAACCTTACACCGAAGTCATCGAAATGGTGGAAAGCTTTACCCCACAGCAACTTCAAATTCTAGAAAATGAGTAAGATATATAAGAACACAAAGGTGTAGATGTTGTTATTGTCATTATTCTTTTGTATCATGTTTATTATTTCGTGTCTTTAGAGTTCTTAAGAAGCTACCGAACACATACGTATACACCAAAGGCTTAGCAGAGCATGTAGTAAACGATCAACGAGGAAAGCTTTCAGCTTGCATTTTCCGTCCATCAGTTGGTATGTGAGATAGTTTTTATAACCTAATTGAATTGCTTGTATCAGTAAAATTAGCCATAATTAGAATTGGCACACAACTTGGTAGTGTTCAACTTTGGGCTGCGTTTATTTGTAGTTTGTCCGTCACATTATGAACCAGAGAGAGGCTGGGTGGACAGCAGAAATGGACCTATTGGACTTCTGGAGTTCTGGAGTGTTGGAGTTCTTCGTTCAGTGTACGGGGATGGTGAAAAGAAAATAGACATACTCCCAGTGGACTATGCGGTCAACGCCATGATAGCAGCGGCTTGGCATTTAGCAAGGCTCAAGTAAGTAAACCGCAACGAATATACTCAGTAAAATTAAGCTGTAACTTTAAAGATATTCCTATTTTTTCTCTATTCACCCTCCTGATATAGAGGTAATTTAAGCGAATGCCTCGGGTTAGAGGAGCAAACGAACTCTGCAAGACATAGAATAATCAGGATGAGTGATCAGTCCTGATATGAAGATGAAGAAGGCAGTGATATGAAACGGCGGTGGAATAGATGAGAAGAAAAGTGATGAACGGAGCAGTTAGTAAAATGAATGTCCGAGAACACGGTAAATGTCAAAATGCCGATTTGTCCATTTGGAGAACTCGCTTGATCCTCTGGGTTCAAACACGGGTCTTGTTGGTGAGATCACTTGGTCAGGGGCAAACCTGCAGTTGTATAGTCGGTTTTATTCGTTTGAACTCTAGTATATGTCAATGTCCTCTATCCAAAAGGTTATTTTGCATTTCTTTTAAAGGGGTTTAGAATATTTGTTTAGGGTATTCTTAAATTCCGTCCTTTAATAGTATCTAATTTTTGTTACATTTCTTTCTCCTGATATAATTATACTTTATCCGGCCTTAACCGAGCGGGATGGCTCAGGCGGTTCCATATGTGGCCCGCATCCTGGAGGCCCGGTTTCGATTCCCGTGGCCGACCTACCTGATCGATGGGTTTTTCGGGGGTTTTCCGGGTAGTCACACAAATTCTGGGTAGGTTAATGATATCCCCCGAATTTCCTGTCCCTTCATTTCATCTGCACTATCATTTCACATAATCTCTCATCTGGTGGTCTCCTTCAGGGTAGAAGTGTCGGCGGGTGTCTCGGCTGTGCATGGCAGGATGATATGCTCTGAGGGAAACTACTTCCTCCTCCGGTAGGTCGGTTGCCGGTCTGCGCTCCTCTGCTGGGACCATTTCGGGACCCCCAGCCAGAGACCTTTGGGGCTCGACTGCTGGGCTCGTTGCTGTATGCTGTAGGGGAGCGTGTCCGTTACCCTGGCCTGTCAGGGGAAGTCTCTAAGTAAACTGTAGGGACCCTGCCCTCTGTACTGTTGTGGCTCCTTAGGTCGGCCGCACTTTGTCTCCTTCGCCTCATCCTTCCTCCCGGGGGTGCCCCAATTGGGGACATAGGAACAATGGAACCAGCATGGTGGTCTACGTACCTAATCCCCTCCGTAATTAACTCCTAATCCTAATCCAACCTTAAAATGTGTACGGATGTCAACAATGAACCGTAGAACAATTTTAGTGGCAGCGAAACAGTGAAGCGCGAATGGAAATAGTTCGCTACTATATTGTGTATATTATTGCTTATTTGATACATTCAAGTAATGAACGGGGTGAATAAATATCGTAATTCAAGTTCTAAATTATTTAAATATCAGTTTAAACATTTTACTTCCATTCATTGTCACGCGGTGTTTGTAGGTTCCCCAATGTAGTTGTGTTCACTGCAGTGAAACGATGCTTTCCCACTCGCCCTGTTAGTATTACGTGTGCGCGTTTTGAGTTAATATGGCGTAGTTCTCACTTTCTCGGAATAGTGCACAGAAGTATAAAATTGGAAAGCCTTTAAAAAGTGGTGCAAAGATTGTTGTATTAAACTGTTTAACCTCTTATTTCGATGTTATGATATCTTGGCTGTGAAAAACAAAACTAAACTGACGTCTGAAGCAGGTACGGCTCTAGGTGGATTGATTAGGTGACTCGGAAAATTGGCTAACCTAAATTCGCAAAATCAGCATCGCAAAAACGGATTTTATACCGAATAGTTTTTTTTTTTTTTTTTTTTTTTTTTTTAATTTCAATGGGATTCCCTCTGTAGCAATTCAAAAGTTCTTAAAATTATCTTTACTTAAAGAGTCCTCGTTTTCATTATGTCCAGGAAACGTTACTTCTTGTCTACTTCCCTAATGGGATATTGCATGAAAAGCCTGTTAAGCTTAACGTTCTCATTATATTTTAGAATATATAGACGTGAGCTTTCCCGAAAGGCGTCTGCAATTTTGTTAGTGTTTTTTCTCATCTCCTTCAATCCGACACAATCATGTTCCTCATACCAACGAGTCTTAAATTTCCTGCTGTATTTTGAAGTTGCTCCGTCGTAAAGTTTTTTCTAAACATAGAACTGGCGTTGGCCTAGTGACATTTACCACGACGCCTTTGTCATCATTTGGAGACACACCAAGTCTAGTGTTGGAATCATTGTAATTCCCTTAAATATGAATAATTAAATATTTCACATATCAGATAGTAATCATTGATCACACAAAAAATAACGTTTTTACACAGAATACAAACTGATGACAAACAGTAGCACATGATACTTGGGCCCACTTCAAGCGGGTTACCACTTCTACGAAGAAATTTCTTTTCAAATAAACGAAAAAGTAGGAGGAAGTCCTGTATTGTGTTGGCAACACGAGTTTGTGCAAAATATACGGCTTCTGTGAATCGAATCCGTAGCCATGGTAACCAGCAATGCATTCTGCCACTCCACCTTGGCCTTTTAATAACGAATCACTAGTCGGGAAGTAAGCTAGCTGCATTATCGATACGCGAGTGCCAGAGAGCGGTTATATTACAAAATATAACTTGGAGAATTTTTAAAAAGGAAAATGAAATGCTAGAACATAAAAAATAACCATGTAAGTTATTCAAAAACAAGTAGATGACTCGGGGATTCAAACGCATCAAGGAAGAACCGCCCCTGGTCTGAAGGAACTGGTGTCTCTATGAATACCATTTCAAATGTGAGAACCGAAATTAAACAAACAGGAACTGCAAAAATCCCTAAAAAGAAAAGAGAAAGGCCATGTAGTGTTTTAGGGGAAGTGGATGCTTTTGTCAAGAGTGCTGTTCACTTTATAAAGTGCATAATTTATTTTTAAACAACCGGACTACAGTCGGATCTTTAAAAGAAGATACGTGAAGGTCATCTGTTTCTCCACGTGAGCTTCCGCAATGTTGCCCAACAGCAGACAGAAAGTAATGCAGATATTCCCTTTCTTTATCCTCTCAACACTTTAAACATAAACAAGGATTCGAGCTATCAGAGTATGTGATTCACCAGTGTAACCAATCTGGCAACCTTTGTTTACGTTACCATAGCAACAACCTTTCCCTCTTACCCCTCGCGTCCCTTGCTTAATGACCTTCACGTAACTTCTTTTAAAATTCAGACTGTACTTTTGTTGCTTTAGTGAAGTGACCCAGATCTTCCAAATTTTAGGAAAACCACGTTCCACGCTTGGCTGAAAAATATCAAGTTTTAGTTATCAAATAGAAACAAAATTAACGTGATAATTGACCAGGAAGACGTTGTGGTGCGGAGAAGACGTTGCCAGAGATCTGTGAGACACTCTGTGTACAAAGGGCTCACAATTTATTACTTAGACAAAACCTAAGTAAATGAGGGATATGGCACTTCAAAGGCTTGGACACACACAACTGTAGTGTCAAAGAAAGGTGCATTTTTTGTCTAGCCTTTAAAGAGGTTCAAACAACTTCAACTGTCAGAGGTAACCCCTTCGTCGTTTTGCATATTGGCAGTGATAACCTATTTCTTAATGGGGATTATTAAATCAGATTAACATAAGTTTTCACTCACAAAATTATATTTCTTAAATTTCCTTTAACAGTTTCTTTAATTAGTTGATTCAGTATTTCAGTTTATTTAGTAAATATGAGCCCAGTGGTTTTCTAAACCTGCTACAGTGAAAGATTATGATGGATCGGCTGACGGCCGATAGCTTCGACCACGTGCTCGTTGCGAGTGATACAAACCGCGGTGTTTATGTGCGTCTCCATTTTAAACCTAGAAGGACTATATACAATTCTTTGTGGTATTTACCAATTCTACTTTATAGCTTTGTCCTTTTCTTCTGCGTATAACACCTTGAAAACTTTGTAAGTAAACTATTATCTGCTGTATAAATAATTTGGTATCACAAGAATAGTCTTCATCAAGATTTCTGACCGATTTTTTTGAATATTACCTTTGAAATATTTTGTCTCGTCTTCCTGTTTTGCTTTCCTCCTTTACTATCCAATAATAATGCTACGATCAATTGTTTTTCTTAATTTCATCATTTCTCCTATTTTATATTTCTTCCGTATCTTATTTTATCTTTTTATTATCCTAATTAATAATTGGTTTCTGTTTTATATTTAATTTGAAAACAGTTTCTTTTGGTATCTCGTTTATCCTAACCCTGAGCTTTTTTCTTATCTTCCCATTCTTTTTAATAAATAATGATCTGAAAAATTCCCTCTTGCGAACTCCTGTATATTTTCATTCTTTTCTTTATGTGGGGGGGGGGAACAGAATATTCTGTACTTTGTAACATCTTGATAAATATATGAGAGGTTGTGCTGTCACAAAAGTATTATTTTCAACATATTTTATCACGAATGTATGTGGTTAATGTAGGTATAAAGAATTTACATATATTTTTACTGTACATGAATTTAATTAGGCAAGAACTTCGAATCTGCCGACGAATAACAGCTTCAAGAAATAAAAAATAAAGAATATCCCGTTAGGCCGGCCATTAGTCAGACGAAGATTTCATAGAATCACTAACAGCAGCATCACTGCTATCCTTCCAGTCGACTACAAAGCTATTTCGATTACGATGCCGAAAGACATCTGTTTTTTTATTATTATTATTATTATTATTATTATTATTATTATTATTATTATTATTATTATTATTATTATTATTATTATTATTATTATTATTATTATTATTATTATTATTATTATTATTATTATTATTATTATTATTATTATTATTATTATTATTATTATTATTATTATTATTATTATTATTATTATTATTATTATTATTATTATTATTATTATTATTATTATTATTATTATTATTATTATTATTATTATTATTATTATTATTATTATTATTATTATTATTATTATTATTATTATTATTATTATTATTATTATTATTATTATTATTATTATTATTATCATTATTATTATCATTATCATTATCATTATTATTATTATTATTATTATTATTATTATCATCATCATTATCATCATCATCATCATCATCATCATCATCATCATCATCATCATCATCATCATCATCATCATCATCATCATCATCATCATCATCATCATCATCATCATCATCATTATTATTATTATTATTATTATTATTATTATTATTATTATTATTATTATATTTACTAGATTCAAACATTTATGTGTTTTATTATTGACGTTGCTATACATGTGCATGTCCATGGCAATAAATAAAATCTATCTAAGCTAAATTTGATTAAGCCTTCACGGGTGATCAGCCGCGTCAAATTTATGAAGATCTAGCTTTCGACCATTGTGCACTCCATGGCCTTCATCAGGAACTGAGGCCATGGAATGCACAATGGCCGAAAGCTAGATCATAAATTTGACACTGCTGATCACCCGTGAAGCTTTAATCAATAACGCTCGCCGCAAAAGCTTCAAGTCTTACATAAGCTAAATGTACTATTAATTATTATTGTTATTGCTGTTGTTGAAATAAGAAATGTAGCATTTCGTATTATTTATACATTTACAATTTTGCATTTTATTTCATTTTTTTAAAGGTTTAATTTGAGTTAATTTTGCTATTTATATGAGATTTAAAACACATTTATGGATGGTTATTAATGACTGAGTTAAAAGTGCATAAAGGATCAATTTATTTTGCATTAATATAGGTTAAAGCAATACACAGAAATATAGAACAAGCTGATACAGAGTAAAGCATACTACATGACACGAGAAAGATAAATCCATACTGATGTAAAACTAGCACAATAAAAAGAAAATGCACAAAATTAGCCTACGCCATAACTCACAAGTTTATGATTCATTAACGCTGTTGAATGAAAGCAGTGAAAACATTTCAACATTCTGTTCTGTCATTTGAGTCCTCCTGTAATTCACAATCAAATTTTATTTACTGAAATATCTTCCAGCATCTACGCTGTTGGTAGGACCACAAATGCATTGCAGAGATGCTCGGGCAAATTCTGGATATTGGAGCCTAACAGTCAACAGCATTTGCAGGCAGTTTACATCCTTATTATTCTGCACGGTTTGTATCAGTTGTGAATGAAAATATTCATATCCCTCAACTGATCCGCTTTAACATCACGGAAAATGAGATCTTACTTTTATTTTCACTTAAAATCCTGTAATTTATTGAAGTTATTCTGCCAGCAGTGACAGGAAAAAGACCTTTGTCACATTTTCAGCTATATGGTTATTCAACTTAAGCATACACTCCATAAACATATTTTTAATTTTTCCTTTTATATTTTCATCTGAAAAGGTGTCCATGAATTGCATTATATCCGTAGGTAATCATCCTCCAGCACACCGTTTTAGCAACGAGTTTAAAGTTAACATCTCATCCCAAAACTTATGTGCAAAGGATTAAGAAGAGCCCTCCAATTGGCTAATTAATTTACTAATTGAGACTGTCACCTCGGCCACAAATTTAGCCTGTCACTGTACTTCAAAATAATTGCATTCACCAGTGAAAATGCTTACTAGGTATGAAGAGGTGCTGTTTAACAAATGGTCATCCAAAGATTTAAAACAAAAAATATTTTAATGTATCTAAATACTTGTTCATATATTCTAAAGGTTTAAATCATGAATTCCAACATGTGAACACGGGGAAAGGAAATACTACAGCTGGAAGATTGGGTGACCTTCTTCAAGAAATTTCATATAAGCACTTTGCATTTTTCTTGAATGCAAGTTTTGACACGAAATTGTTTAGTTGTAACATTTTTTATTGATCAAATCACCAACTATAAGTTCACCCTGTGTGCAAAACATTGAAAGTGCATGAGATGGTCACAATTACAGTTTGCAATACTCCAAAATATATCCCCATGTAACGAGCTGAATCTGATACCATCCCAAGTACATTTAGGTATGAGATGTCATTCTTTCAAAGCGTCAGTGATTGCCCTGCTAAAGATGGTACAATTTGCTTTACCAAGAAAGCAAAAACTACCTAGAAATATGTCCTGGTTGGCCTGGTCACACATTGTTCGGAATAAAACCGCAAAAACACTTCTTCCCTGCCTGTCTGAAATCTCGTCTGCAACTACAACAAAGGGTTTCCTTGCAGACTCTTCTTTATTTCAGACTTCATTGCTTCTTCAGTGAGGTACATACGTCACAATGTACTTGCCTTGGGCAGATATCGGGAACCTGGCACATACCTGAACGCAAAATTTATTTAAATTAGCTAAAACGGCTCTAGTTCGAGTCCTTTAGGCTCTACCATGCTACAAAATTAAGATTACTGCCCTAAATATGTTTTTGTGTAATTTTACACCCCTAAATGAATTAAATGCTCAGATTTTTTAGTTACATAACTTTTATGGTTTAGTGAAGTTAACATACGGAAATGATCTCGTTAATTTCGTAGCATATGGCCGCAAGGAAAGGTACTTTGACGTGGATGGTCCACGTTCTGAAGAGGAATATTGTCTTCAAAATCTCTTCACTGTGTCTTCACCAAAAGCACTTTTTCAGATTTTGCACTCTTCAGTTTTTATGCATCATTTGAATGTTAGTTTGTTTTACTCCTTGATTTTCCTCTTGTGGTTTATCTTTTAAACTTTCTTTGGCACAGACGTGTCGGACGTGTTTGTTTAAAACATCCTTCTTTTGCCAATTCAGCGTCTGATTGCAGAACTTGCACATTAAAATTTCGCCGTGACTAATATAAAAAATTTCATGTTTATATTTCTCTACCCACTGTTTGATATTTTCACTTACACCATCTTCGCACTCACTGACGTGACCTACGCATAGAATGAAAGTTGCGATGTGTTTATCACTTCCTTAAAATTATTGGTTTTCAGTGACAAGGATTGAAAATTTCCCTTAACTGGGTTGTGAAGGTTTTGAGAGTTACGATGCGTGGTAAGAGAGATTTCTTTTGTGGAATAACTGAACTCGCTTCAGTAGCAAACATACCTCATATGGGTAATGGTGGAATAAGTTAGCGGGAAGGGTTGCTTTCCACATTCCAGAAGAGTGGTCACTTATTTCATAACTTTCTAAACATGCAAGAGTTCTACAGGTTCTTCAGTTAAAGTTTCCAGAGGAAAAGCATTGGGAAAATATAACTACTTGGAAAATCTTCGATTTCGCATTTGTATCGCATTTTGAGTCAATATCGCATTTGCGAAAAATAACCACCCCTACTTATTGTAGTTTCTGCTGCCACGAATCCCAATCCTTTACGACTATGAGCACACAATATATACTGTAACCAGTACTTCTGCTATGAGCAGTAAGATGCCTCCTACCATTTTACTAATTCAAGAACCAAGCGAAGTGGTTCTCGCAGTGCACATTGGACTCACATTCGGAAGCTGGATCCCTAATGATTGACCAATCTAACGAGAGCTTTTTTTGGAAATTTTCCCCGTTTACTAAGTGAATGCTGTGTTTGTTACATTCCTTTCCACGACTTCCTTCCTCCATTTCGTTTCCCAACATTTAATCCAGGTGTTTCAGTACGGAAGCGTCGGCCAAGAACGAGTGTGGTGCAGCTGTGTGGCGGAATTTGAGCTCTGTAACAGTTGTTCTCGGCATAGGGGTACTATTGCGGCGCTTTTCCTTGCGAAGGGCAGTGTCAACACCATCAAAGGATTTATGAAATAAAATCATGTCCAGATGATTTACCTCTACCTACTTTAAGTCATATATCCTATCTGCAACATCACTATTACCCTACGACTTTGGTCAATTCTAAGAACTTCATTTTTACACCAATTTCCTGAATTTTATCAGTTTACGTAGATAGGAGGAATATCTTGAGCTACTCTTATCTTAACTTGGTTTACTCGTAACCATGATTACCTAGCTACAGTGGTGTAACAGATTAACTATGTGATCCTGAATTACATCGCTAATAATGCCACCCTTTGACGAAACTTACATTGTCTAACTGTTGTCTGTAGCTCAGCACTATGTAACTGGTTTTAATGGTGGTGGTCACGTAGCTCTACGTTGCGGCGCCAATTTGTAACAATATGATGGTGGTGGCGATCACAGGTTACCACCGCTCCACATTGTGCACCAGTTTGAAGCAAATATTATAATGAGCAATGAGGTTTCTCTCAGGGTATGCGTGGATGTGTGTGAGAAGGAAATTTTACAACACTGGAATGCCCGTTTCCAAATTATTTATTCACTGCTTCTTATTTCAAACCTCGAAATGGAAGCTGCCGACCGAGGGTTACCAATCACGGTTTATAGTGACTGAATGCTAATTATATTTCTTGATAAATTTTGGATGACCTGACAAATATTCAAGACCGAACAAGTTGACCGCTCTAAAAAGGCTTCACGTCTGACTCTACCCTTTATATCGGCTACACGCCGGATAATGTTTATACTGGTTTCATAGCCGTGACCCGGCTCCATCGGCGACAAGCCGAAGAGTGCCCTGACCATCTCTGCGCGCGTGTGTATCTTTATATAACTTTCACTCTCCAAACTCCTTTTCCAAACCAAACAAAGTCCTTTTGTGGCTGTTTTGGTCGCCATTGTAAACGATCTATTCATATACGTGTGACAATTCCTTTAGAAACATTCTAAGGACACTGTTCCTTTCATTCATGGCATTGTTATAAACAGTTTCCCCAACTAAACTGGCCTTGGCTTTGGTCGTCACAAAGAATCAACATTCCTTCGACGTCTATCATTATTCTTTGCTCCTGCAAACCATAATTTCGGTATCAACTATTACATAAAACATTAATTTTAACACATACAAATTATTTCAGAAATTATTCATCGATCTCATTTATTTGTATGAAATTATAAACCTTATCTGTCTATAATCCAGGAACAAATTGCAAACAAAATAATAAAGCTTATTCCCAGCAAGCAGATTATGGGGAGTTTGCAGACTTCCTTCCCTGCATAAACTTATATTTTATTGAAAATATAAAATATAATTTATAGGAATGAGTTAAAGAATTCTCTGTATTTATTTAGGGTTCTGTGTGCAGGCAAAATGAAGTGCTAGTATACAACTGTACCACCAGTAGTGACATACATGTAACTTGGAACAAGTTGCTGAAAGTGGCCCTTCGTGTCTACATCGAGCAACCCTCAACCAAAGTGCTGTGGTATCCTGGTGTTGTGATGAGGAAAAACGTTTTTGTACATCTCTTCTTTTTGGTGTTCACTCAGTTTCTACCAGCGCTCGTTCTAGATGCCATCAGCCTTCTCCTTTTTAGAAAACCTTGGTAAGTTATTACACTGAGGTAAAAAACTATTTACTCTTGCTGATTTATATAGTCACTAAAGGAAAGCTGTAATAGGGATCTGTCTCACATTTCTAATGGAATGCATGTTATATTTCGAACTAAGCTAAATGAGATATTTTTAATAACAAAGACAGGTTTACAGATAGTTGAGTTATAGTTGTGCATAAAAGACTATTTCAAACTCCACAGCTTACCAGCTTTATTCGTATTTATGAGGTAACATATTCCTTCTTCCTCTTCGAACCTAAAAACAAGAAGTCACCCTACAAAAACATATCTAGCCTTTGTTTAGACCTTTTTGAGAGTGGGCACGCAGCAACAACATCCATGATAAATTCAAATGCCAACAGTAATGGAGAGTAGCTTTTAAGGCATACTGATGTCCTTAGTATGAGTGTTTTAGCTGAATGATACAGTTAAGTTTTTGGAACGTTTTAATACAAAATGACGCTTAAATCTACGCACAATTCAAATTGAAACATTTTTAATTTCTCTGATACTTACCTACCATAAATATTAAGGCAATATATTCCATCTAAAAATCGCAACGGAAATACAATTTTAAGGTCACCTGATCAGAAACTGATTTACCACATTTGCATCACCTAGCTTACGCATTCTTCAATAAATTGTTCACATGAGTGGTTCAAGCGGTGCGCTTGGGACTCGCATCACAGTTCATACATCCTGAATGTTGGTATAAAAATAATGCTGATGTTAAATCTATTAGTAAAGGAGAACTACGAACGAAAATTTCAGAGATCGGCAAACGAAAGATTATGTATTAATGATATGACATCAGTGAAAAATTGCTTTAACAATTACAATTTTGCGGTGCGTTATCGGATGGCAGGAGCTCCTCAAGTTGCTAGCCAGTGAGTATTAGAGACTTAACATCATCAGCGTTGCAACAGCTTTGGATTCAATGGAAGTTCACGCGTGTTTTCACACGCATGTACTGATCTGATATACTCCTCCACAGGAGAGAAAGTCTCCGAGGAGCGAGACGCAGGGGGTTGGCCGAAGGTCCCCACACCCTCCCTGGACAGGTTTATGACACCCCATGTCAGTACAGTTACAGACCATTCAAAAAAATTCTGACGGCTTCTACTTTAGTGACTGAATCTTCTCGGTTTTAATGTACAGAGTGAATAGGGCGCATGTTTTTTTAACGGTCTGCTCCTTGTATAGCAAGCGTTTTCTGCCACACACATTCGCTGTCCTTGTCCCACAGCACATTCCTACAGGGATTTTCTTTGCGTTGCTATACTATACTTTAATTGTAAGCTTTTCATCTAGCGAAGTGCTGGCTATCTTTATGCGCAGTAATTCCTCAAGGTAATTTCTTAGCAATAATAATGTTGAACTTTAGCTATAAAAAATGAGATACTTTGCATAAGAAAGAAAAAGAAACTGTAGAGTTGCGATTCTTTGGCTTGGGCTTTTCTTTTCTTTCACTGCTAGATATAGGATTAATCCAGCAAGTACCATTAAATCTTTCTGCCTTGAGTTCATTGGATAGGGTTATCTTAGTTGAATTATCTATATACAGCTTTGGGAAGTGACATTAATGGCGAGAAGATACATATATTCTAGCAGAGGTAAATAGAATTACTGTACTGATTGTGCATAGAGTAACAATCTTCATTTATTAGGAACCGTGTTAACGGTATTCAGCTCAATTATCCTAAGGTTGAAGAGATATGTGTTTCTCGTAATTCATTGTGTAATATTGATTAAAATCTTCCTTGCAGGTTATCATGAATAATAATGCCGCCACTCTCCAAGCAACTAGCTACAAGGGTGGAAAGACTTTCCTGAAGAATTATCATGAGAAAAGGCATGAAATTATATGCGGCATGTTTTTCAATTGCAAGCAAGGGCACAATAACATTCATGAAGAAAAATATGGAATGATTTCAAATGCTAAGAAAATTAAAGTCGAGCCTACGAAGGCTCATGTTGCAGAAGGCGCTTGAAGCGAATGCTATGATTGGATACGAGACAGATTTTCAAGGTAAACTGAAATAATACTTAATGCAGTGTACTATAAACCTAGATCTGCCTGCGTATCTCCAAGAGCCAAAACAGCATATAATTCAAGTGGTCCAGAAGGAACTGAGAATTCATAAAAGTGTAAAATTTAACATCATGACTGAATGCCGGTTTATGAACCACTGTTAAAACCTGTACGTGACCATGATCACGAAAGAAGTGAATAACGAGGAAGCTTACATAACCAGTGAAATCTGGCTTCTAAAACACCTCATTATATTCCTGTCTTCATGCATAACCTTAGGGGATATGACTTCCATTTCATTGTTAAGGAGTTAGGTGGTCCTAGAGAAAAAGTAGAAGCTATTCCTGGCCCTGAGGTAAGCTAATATCATTCTCAAAATATGTGGGTGATATTAAACTTCGCTTTGTGGATACGATTCCTTAGTGCGAGCTTGGATAAAGTAGCAAAAAGTGTAACACCATATCCAGAAATCTTGAAGTACTTTGGAAGAGAGAAGATTGGATTGATGACTCGTAGGGGAGTGTTTCCCTACGATTACGTCACATCGTGACATGTACTGAGTGAAACAAAACTTCCTCCGAGGGAGGCATTCTACAACAAATTAAACACAGAAAAACTTAGAGATGTAGAGTAGGAACATGCAAAAAATATATGGAGACATTTGAACATCAGAACACTAGACGATTATAGTGACCTCCACTTAATTTTAGATGCTCTTCCACTAGCTGATAAGTTTGAAACATACAGAGACCAAATACTGAAAACCCATAAAGTTGAAACTGCAATTATTTTACATCGCCTGGACTTACGTGGGATGCAGTGCTGTACACAGGAACTGATTTGAAAAAACTATTAGATTATGATCAGCTGCTCATGGTTGAAGGAGGTGTAAAAGAAGGATTATGTCAGTTTTTGTTTGCCCACCTCGGTAGCGTAGATGGTAGCGTGTCTACCTGACGTTCAAGAGGCCCCGAGTTCGAATCTCGGTCAGGGTGAGTTACCTGGATAAGGTTTTCTCAGGGGTTTCCCTTATCCTGAAAGAGAATGTCGGGTAACTCTAAGCTCCATGAACTCTGGGCTCATTTGAGTATCATTTCACCCAATCCATTCATCGTCCGGTATGACTTAACGTTGGAAGACATAAATTTATAAAATGTCAAATTTTTCATCAGTATGCAGAGACAAACAACATATACTTGGAGAAGTATGACACACGTAACCCTCTTAATATTTACGTATGAAGATGCAAATAGCCAATATGAGTCTACAACATGTCATGCCCATTCTTATGAAGGTTTCGAGAGGTTTCTTCCTGAAGATATCAACCTAGAAATACTAGAAAGGAAATACTACTCTCTGTGATACATTTTAGAAGTTGACTTGGATTATCCATAACCTGCATAATGATTTGCCGTTCCTGCCTGAGTATGTGAAACCGAAGAATTCTTCTACAATGAAGCTAATTCCTCATCTTGATTCACGAACTAAGTATGTGCTGTTTTGCATAAACTGGAAGCAGGTCGTTTTGTCTGACAAAAGTCCATCATGTGCAACAATTTTGACAGTCGTGCTGGTTAATGTCTTATATCAAATTCAACAACTGGCTACGACAAGGATCAAGAAATTATTTCGAGAAGACCTTTACAAAATTTAGACAGCACTATATTTGGAAAAGTATTGAGAATATAAAAAAAACCAACGGAAATAAGACTTGCCACTAATTGAAACGCATTGGAAAAGCTGGTTGCTAGCCTATATTTACTGACCGAACTATATACAAACCTAATCTGGCTGCAGTGCACATGGCTTCGAGAGAGCTAGTCTTCAGCAACCCTATACGGTCTGGGATGTGTGTACTGGATATCTTAAAGACCTTATCATTATAATGTGCTATTGCCATATTACGGAACTGAAAATCTGAAAATCATGTACATGGATACAGACTCATCCATGGAGTGACTACAAGAGCTATATTTCAGGATAAGTTACGTTTTCTTGATATTCTGGATACTGCTAGCCACATATGCCTTCAAAAAAACAATAAAGTGTTGGGAAATTTAAAGATGAAGCCAATGGAAAAATCATTCAACTTTTGTTGTAGAAGAGACCAAAGTTGTATGCCCTCGACATCCATGGAGGTGTAATTAACAATACTGAAGGCATAAAGCACATTGTCATTAAACAGCAACTCACATTTGAGAGCTATCTAAGCTGTCTTAAAAGCAAATAAATCATAAGAACGCCAAGAAACTTATTTCTGACTCGTCAATGTAATGTATGTTTTTGAGAACAAAGTATCTCCATCTCCACAAGATGATAAGAGAAAAATTTCAGCTGATGGAGCATCCACATACGCCCCTTGAACATTACAGTGAAAGAAAGAATAAGCTTAGAGAAAAAAGGGAGCTACTTTTCCTGTCTCAACAGCAAATCAAAACAGAAACATAAATAATAGGAAAAGAGGAAGGCGTTAAATCTACCGATCAGATAAAAATTCTGACGCTGGTCCCAAGTCCAGAAAAAAAGTCGAGGAACTTCTACCACACAACTTAATCTAAGTGAACGCAAGTTAATGCTAAATAAATAGGGAGAGTAAAACTATAATCTAGTTCACAATCTGAAATAACCCCAGGAGGACCTCTGACGATTAGAATAGAGTTAGAATAGAAATCCAAGAGCAAAGAGAGACCATACAAGACAACAAATATATTGTGACTTTGTGAGTTCGTAGAATTAAAAGTTGAAGCTGCAGAAGTTCAAAACGTTCTTTATTTCCGTAGAAATACACTGTTCAATTCTCACGTAACAGCATTACATCACATACACACCAGAATCTACCAAGGTCGATGACAATAACAAACAGCGTTCTGATTAAATCAGCTCTCGTTACAACACTCCACAGCTGTTTACTGCTTACGACTTTCGCGACTGACTCATGGCGAGTCGTCGCCTTCTTAAATTCCTCATTGATAAATTCTAGATATTTCCGGAACAATAAAAAAACCGAAAAATCTCTATCAATCAAGATTTCACCAGATATTTCCATTTACCTCAGTTTCGGCAGACCTTTATGTCGCGCTATCTTAAACTGCTTATGCAAGCTCTTTATTACCTTGAAACACTATCCGTCTTTTATCTATTTGCGCCGAAACTTCTATGCCCGTTGCCACGACACTATTATTGAATAGTATGAATATTTGAGCTTACCAGTAAAGTGTTTGAAGACTGGCTAAATCTTAGTTGTTTTATGTATTTTGTACTCCCAGCTGTCTATAAGAGCATTCAAAAATCAACAAAACAATATATATATATATATATATATATGTGTGTGTGTGTGTGTGTGTGTGTGTGTGTATATATACATATAAAGAAAATCTAAAAAATGATATTTTGTTAATTTCACTTGTGTTTTCAAATCTATTAAAAATACTTGGCAAGCTATGACAGCCTTTATTGACTTCTTGAGAGAGAGAGAGAAAACAAATCACTT
The DNA here is from genome assembly GCA_030765055.1 of Mantis religiosa. Classification (NCBI taxonomy): domain Eukaryota; kingdom Metazoa; phylum Arthropoda; class Insecta; order Mantodea; family Mantidae; genus Mantis; species Mantis religiosa. The sequence continues at coordinate 100,448,106 of CM060954.1, read as the reverse complement.
TTTTCTCATTTTCTGCCCTTTGAGCACACAGTTTTGTAAAAGAGTCAATAAACTGCAACACATTCCGTATTTATTTAACATTTGGAGAAATATTCGCCTTGTTAGTTTTGCATTTTACCGAATTTTCAATGTTCGCTTAAAGGTTGTGAAAAAAGAAAATACAAGAGCTCAAGCCTTTATGAGCTTTTAGGGCATTATTGCATTTGAATAGTCATCGTTCCGAAATATAATACATGCTCCAGTTGTGGCTCAGTAGTGTTTTCAATTCAGCGAGACCACTCAAGGTCATCTTTCCTGACTTTGCAGCCTTACTCCCACTCCACTCGGCCCCCTCTATTGTCAACCCATGAGAAACAAAGGCATGGTCCACCTTGACTGGACTCGCCAGAGTGAAGCCTATAGTGGTTTTTTTTCGCCGTATTTATTTTAATTCAGATGATACTATTGTTTTTCTTACATTTATATGAGAACTTCAAATGTTTTTTCAGAACTTAAGCGATCGCTTGAAACAAACAGTAACATGATATTTTACTTCTTGTTTTAGTTTGTTATTAAGAATTACTGCAAAAGAGAAGCAGATTGCTTTGTACACATACTTAAGTAGTGCAAATATTCTCCAAAATCCGGTTTTAAAGATGCAAAAGATTTTCCCATTATTAGCTGCTGAATAATTGTATATATTATCATATATCTCTGATGAGAAGAGTTGCTAAGACAACTAAAAATATGCAATCTCTTATTGATAATATATTTTTACATTATTCCACAGTTTCCTGAGGCTACAGAAACGTATTTACACATCAATGCGGGCTGTGGAGTACTTTGTAATGAATGAATGGACATTTAAAAACGCCAATATGAGAAGAGTCCTGGAGGATATGGATACAGATGATAAGAAATTATTCTATTTTGATGCATCTGTACTAGACCTTGACGACTACATCAAGAGCCTTATTTATGGACTCAGACGGTTTGTTCTCAAGGACGACGAATCTACTATTCCTGAGGCGAAGAAGAAGTTCCGCAGGTAAGCAAATATATTCTAGAAGGTTTCAAAATGTGTTTGAGTGTCAAAATCACACCGTAGCACAACTTTTAGGGCAAGTGAAGCAGTGAAGCGCGAGTGGAAATAGCTCGTTAGTACATTACGTGTATTATCGGTTATTTGATACATTCAAGTAATGAATGGTGTTAGTAAATACTGAAATTTAACTTTCAAAATATTTAATCATGAGACGCTGTTGCAGATATGACGGTCGCGATAAGTCAGTTTTACACAGCTGACCGCAGACACCTGCGATTGGACATTTGAAAGTCCGGAAGCCAGAGTTTCAGTCTCAAGCCAGGTCAGGGCTAAGTCCTCTGCTGGCACGAGAATATTTTATGGGTTAGGGAAAATGAAGGTAGACGGTTTGTTTTGGAGGTTTCTTTTTTAATGTTTAAATAAGTTGTGTATTGAAACTGCAGTGTTTTTATGTGCCTAAAACAAGTCTTGGTCTTTTGTGTTTTTCGCCGGGGTCTATATCGTACTCACCTAGACCACGTATAAGGGAGTTGCAGTTATGAGACAGGTTCTGGTGGAATGGGAGTGAAGGGTGTGGATGTTGTCTGTTAGGGTTGGAATTTGTAGGTCACGACGGATAACAAGCTTAGGGATGCACCATGGGGAATCCGAGGCAATACGTAGGAATCGAGAATTTAGGACTTCAAATCGGTTTGAATGAGTCTTAGCTGCTATACCCCAAATGGCACAAGAATAAGTGATGGCTGGTCGGAGCACTTGTTTATACAGGAGCAATTTATTGGATATGGACATCACTAAGCATCGATTGTACAACGGGTATAATACACCCATACATTTGCTGACCTTGTTGGCTGTGTAGGTGATGTGGTTCTTCCATCAAGCAAAGCGCCTAGATATCATACATATTATTGCCTATGAACTTCCTCACCGGCTAGTCGAATAGGTGGTACGTCCTCTAGCTGCCTTCTGGTGGAAGTGATAACTTGGCTATTCTAAGGGTGGCTGCTCAAGCGCCATCATTTGAACCAGGCGGTGAGGAGGTCGGCGTAGTGTTGGATTCTACTTGCAGCCATATAATGTCTAGTTGACGTGGAGGTTGCAGCTGTGTCGTCTGTAAAAAGGTACAATGAGCAACGCGGCAATGAACGTAAGGTGCTGACATAGAGAAGAAAGAGATTGGGTCACAGGACACTACCTTGAGGAACACCAGCTTTAATAGGACGATGTGAGGATAATATGTCGTCATGAGAGACAGAAGGATCTGGTGAGGAGATAAGAGTGTATGAGATGAATCAAGTATGAAGGGGTGTTGATGTGGACGAGGCGGGAAAGTAAACCTTCATGCCAGACACTGTCAAAGGCTTTGGTGATATCCAATAATAGAGCAGTAACATATTGCTTACGCTCTAAGACAGTGTACACTTCTTTGACCAACCGATCTAGCTGATGCTGGATGGAGTGTTGAGATCTGAAGCTAAATTGCTCCTCTTTAAGGATGTAATGACGGTCCAAGGTTTTCCGAAGCATATTCAGGATTAGCTTTTCCATAAATTTGCTTATATGAGAAGCAGACTGATGGGACGATAGTGTGCAGGAGAGGTGCCTTCCTTACCGGGTTTGCATATAGTGATGATTTTGGCAGGCTTCCATGCCACTGGGAAGTAGCCAAGTTGAAGTACTGCATTAAACAGCAGGGCAAGAGTGTTCAGCCAGAGGGCTGGTAGGGCCTTGAGTGCTGCATTGACAATATTATCAAACCGGGAGATTTGTAAGGTCGGAGATTCCAGAGAAGGCTTTGATCTTCAGATGGGGTGATGGGAGGTGTTGGTACCTCATCTGTCGGTCAATTTAAGATAGGTGTTGACCTCTTGAGTAACAGAGTGGATGTTGTCTGCATCAGGAGAATCAGCTGGTACAAATGTAGACTCAAGATAAGTGGAATGCAATTGTGCCTTTTCCTTGGCTGATTGAGTGAGGACCTGGACAGTTTTATAGGCGGATGTTTATGAGGAAGGGTAAGCAATGCTTTGGACATGTTCCAAAAGGAATTCTCCTCCGCTCATAAAGAATTTATTTTTTGTTTCCAGCGTCGTTGCGGTAGTCCTGGAGTTCTAGTTTTACCAGTTCTTGTAGCCGTCGAAGTTCCTGGTGACCTGCTGGGCTACGTGTAAACAGATAACGACTTCTGGTCCTGTTATTCTGCTGTATAAGGCACGAAGGCCTTGAGGAAGGGGGTCATTGATGATCCTGATAAATTTGGGTTTTGGAGACGATTTTAAGATAGCTTCTGACAACCGGTTAGTGATGATATCTACCAGTGCATCTACATCCGATGAGGTGGTGTGCGGTTGCTGCGGTGGTGCTGAAGCATTTAATCGTCGAGTATACTCTTCCCAGTTGGTTTTCCTGGGTGTAGGAAAGCCTCCATGATATTTGTAGGAATGCTTGCCAGAAAAGGTGAGGATAGGATAATGGTCCGAAGAAAGGGCGGGAATGGTGAAGAGCGTGAGATAAGGTCTGACGTTGCGGATTAGTGTAAGGTCGAAACAGTCTGAAGGTCTTCTACCGCCATAATGGATAGTTGGTTGATTTGGTGCGCTGGCTGATATGGCTCTGGAGTCAGCGAACTGAAGTAGTAGGCGACGACGAGGATTGGTTCTAGATGAGTTCCAATTGGAGTGTTTGGCATTGAAGTCCTCCGCTGCAATAGTAGCAACAGGGCAGGAGAACAGTTGTTCCAGTTCAACAGGTAATAATGGGCGACTAGGAGGTGCACATAGTAGAAGAGATTAAGAGGACCTCTGTTGGTGATGACTTGTACACCAATGAACTCCAAATGGTTTGAGGGTGCAATATGCAGTTGATGGTGGTGACCGGAGTTATCAATGAAGATCGCAGTACCTCCTCGACCATCGGCTCTGTCTGTTCTGTAAGAACGCATGCCTGGAAGACCACACTTTTGATGTGGGGACAGGTGTTTCCTGGACTAAGAGAATGTTGATCTTCTGCAGTGATAGTTGGAAACTTCTGCTAGTTGTCTGCGTAAACCATTTGCATTCCAGAAACAGATCTTAAGGTCTGGAAAGTTGCATTCGTCTGGTTTACATCAACATCTTCTTATTAGGCAAGTGATATATCCGTACACTGTATTTGCCTTATCACTTTAAGCCCGAAGAGTCTATCATATTAAAGCAAATTTGTAAGTCAATTGCAGATGTCACCATGGCTCCATTCCTTCTGCTGCAAGCAGCAAAAACTATAGCATATATCTAATGCCCTTCTATTTAAATAGCTGTTTAGAACAAACGATGATAGATGAATGCATTACTGCCATCTATAATCAAAACTGCAGAACTAGCAGAGCTTTACTTTGTTCGTGATATAAGAAATGTGAACTCTTACAGACTAATTATCACAGGGATACATGAATTTATAAGTAGACATTCATTTTAGAGGACGCGAAAATTATATTAACTCGTATTTGTATATTTCAAGCAAATACGGAGCAACCAGTTGTATTATGTGGATGAAAACTTGAAGCAAAATTACAAAATTTGGTTTGCTACATGCTTTATAATACATAGTTATTTACAATCAAGAAAGATAATAAAATAAAACCATTATAACTTTATGTTTCATTTAGCTGTATATACAGCAGTGTATGTACATCTCAAATCATGTCGTGTTAAAATATACATAAACAATAACAGCATAATGCTTCATAGTAAAATGTATATAGGAAACTAATGTCAATATTTATCTCATACTAAGTACTTATCACCTAGTTGGTGTACATAGGAGAATGGTGACGTGGATACAGAGGCAACTTTGCTAATAGCTTCTTTCTCTGTTGCTTCCCTAATTAGTTATCAAGTTGGCTGGTTAATAATTAATAATAATAATTAATAATAATAATAATAATAATAATAATAATAATAATAATAATAATAATAATAATAATAATAATAATAATAATAATAATAATAATAATAATAATAATAATAATAATAATAATAATAATAATAATAATAATAATAATAATAATAATAATAATAATAATAATAATAGTAATAATAATAATAATAATAATAATAATAATAGTAATAATAGTAATAGTAGTAATAGTAATATTAGTAATAGTAATAATAGTAATAGTAATAATAATAATAATAACAATAATAATAATAATAATAATAATAATAATAATAATAATAATAATAATAATAATAATAATAATAATAATAATAATAATAATAATAATAATAATAATAATAATAATAATAATAATAATAATAATAATAATAATAATAATAATAATAATAATAACAATAATAATAACAATAATAACAATAATAATAACAATAATAACAATAATAATATCAATAATAACAATAATAATAACAATAATAATAACAATAATAACAATAATAATAACAATAATAACAATAATAATAACAATAATAATAATAATAATAATAATAATAATAATAATAATAATAATAATAATAATAATAATAATAATAATAATAATAATAATAATAATAATAATAATAATAATAATAATAATAATAATAATAATAATAATAATAATAATAATAATAATAATAATAATAATAATAATAATAATAATAATAATAATAATAATAATAATAATAATAATAATAATAATAATAATAATAATAATAATAATAATAATAATAATAATAATAATAATAATAATAATAATAATAATAATAATAATAATAATAATAATAATAATAATAATAATAATAATAATAATAATAATAATAATAATAATAATAATAATAATAATAATAATAATAATAATAATAATAATAATAATAATAATAATAATAATAATAATAATAATAATAATAATAATAATAATAATAATAATAATAATAATAATAATAATAATAATAATAATAATAATAATAAATACGGAGTGCTAAGCCTCGAAGAGTCATGCTGAGTATTCATCTAATTCCTATATCTTTATTTTCAATTCCCTTCTTACTCAACTGCAAGGATTGGACCTATTTGGCTGCTCCAACCTCTATCCATCGTAATCTTGTTTATTCAAAATTGTTTTTCAACCTAATGTTTATTTGGGCAAGCTACTGTTCTTCATTAATTTTGTAGGTTTGTACCAATCTTATTTTTCTTAATTAATTCGTTTCTGATGTAAAACATAACTAATTCATGCCAGACGTTTTGATTTATTTTATAGTTCCTCAGTGTATAATTTGCGAGATTTTTCTCAACTTCATTTCACTTGCTTCAATTGTTGTTTAAGTTGTTCAAGTCTACTCCCACAGGCTTCTCGTACGTCCATTTTTTGTAACTATTTATTTAAAGAAATAACACATTTACAAACTTTGATACAAGTTATACAACGACATATACATTACATTATACAATTGATTTTACAATGTTTAACTTGAATTAACAATACCATGTATATTTTAACAGACATTTAACATTTAAGTTTTAACAAATTTAAGCAAGAATGCATTGTGTAGTACATTTTACAATATTTTGTTGTATAGATTGGTACATTTAAAAAAAAACTGTATTAATCAATTACATGCATCTGTATCGCTCGTTGGCATGTAAATTGCCTGGAATCTTGAATTTTTCGCTGTAGATGTCATATTGCTGGCAGTTCTCGATTATATGCTGAATGGTGTTTCTTGTATTGAAGGCTGTGCATTCGGTTGGTTGTTCCTTAGAGAGCATATAGGAGTGAGTGAGCTTCGTATGCCCAATTCAAATTTAGTTATGAGTATTTGGTTTCAGTGACTTAGGAAACTGAAAAGGATTCTGTAGAATTATTTCTTGCAACATGAAGCTTGCTTTTCGGAGAATTAACCTAAGTTTGTTTCTATGTGTTGCAGTGTGTTCTTTTCAAATAAACGCTGACGTCTTGAAAAGAAACTTTAGCTTTAGAATTTATACTTGGTGGATTAGTTGCATCCTTGGCGCTTTGACAGCCAAATCGTTTGCACAAATATCAGTGTGCGTGGGAATCCACATTAACACAACCGCTCTGTTCTTCTTAGAGATGCTGTGAAGCTTGTGATGTATTTCATCAATGAGAGGATGAGTTGCTGAAAGATCTTGGATAGCTAAAAGAGTACTTCTGGAGTCAGTGAGCACGAGAAAAGGTGTATTACTGTCCATTTCATTAGTATATCACTGAGCCTCCTTAATAGCAAGCAATTCACATGTTAAAATAGTGCATAGGTGTGGTAGTTTATGAAGTATCTTGTTCCCAGGGTCAATAACTATTGCACATCCACCACCGTTATTAGTTATCGAACCATCAGTGTATATGTGTCCATAGTTTGGATATTTTTCTAGTGCTTCTTTGAAAATCTGTTTATAAATTCTACTGTGCACATCGGCTTTTGGAGTTTTGTGTGCAAGATAAAAGTTTATCTGGACTGAGTGAAGTCTCCAAGAAGGAAAATCCTTATATGGGTTTGTTTCCATTATTGGAGGAATACTGCAGTTTAGATCTTCCAGAACTTGTTGGATTCTCACATGAAATGATGCAAAGTTTGTAGGGTTTTTGTGTTCTTAAAGTGAAACTTGTTCTTTTCAGGAAAGATGTAATCATACATTTGACACTCTGGCTTAGTTTTGAGCTTATAGCATAGGAAATACTTAATTGATTTCGTCGAACAGCTAGAGGGCGTTCATTAACTTCAATTAGTGAACTATTAACTGGGCTAGCCCAAAATGCTCCAAGTGCTATTTTTACTAACGATATCTGAATGGAGTCCAGCATTCTAAGGGCTGAAGGCTTCGCAGAGTTATAAACTACACAACCATAATCCAGTTTAGATCTTATAATGGTCTTATAGGAAGTAATCAGTATATGAAAGTCTGCTCCCCAGTTTCGTGCAGCTAAAAATTTAAGAATATTTAATCTTCTGCCACACTCATCACGTAGAAGTTTCAGGTGTTGTATCCATGTAACCTTCTTGTCGAAAATCAGTCCTAAAATTTTGACATTTTCCACCTCAGAGATTATCTGACCATTGATAATTAAAACTGGTGCTGAAAAATGCGACTTTCTTTTATTGAATATAATATTTTTTGCTTTGGGAACTGAAAATTTGAAGCCAGTAGATGTGGTCCAATCCTCAAGGGATTTCAACGCATTCTGTACGATTTCTTGCATTGTATCTACAATGTTAATTCCAGCACAAGCAATTGTAAGATCGTCAGCAAAAATATAGCCTTTTACTGGATTTCTTATTTTTGTGAGAATATCATTTATGGCTACTAAGAATAAGGTAACACTAATAACAAATCCTTGAGAAAGTCCGTTTATTACAGTGATCTTCTTTGATAATACACCATTTGGTCGTACTTGAGTCTGTCTTTTAAGTAGGAAGTTATAGATGAAATGGATCATATTGCCAGATATGTTGTTACGTCTTAATACAGAAAGCACGTTATTTCTCTATACCATATCATAAGCTTTCTTCAGTATATCAGACTCTGATGCTATTAGACTGTCCAAAGTTGAATAAGCGTCTGAATCCACACTGAGCAGGGTTAAAAAAAAAAAAAAAAAAAAAAAAAAAAAAACTTTTATTGTCCCAGAGTCCAAGAGAGACGATTGTTAACTATTTTTTCCAGTAATTTACACATGGTACATGTTAGGGATATTGGTCTATAGTTTTCTGGTAGATAATAGCCGTGCGCCAGTTATCAGGAAATGTGTTACCATTCCACATCTTGTTGTAGACAGCGAGTAGGTAAATTAAACCTGCTTTCGGTAGTTGTTTCAAAAACTCCTAGGGGATGTCGTCAGGCCCATCGCTTGAGTTTCTGCAGGACTGAAGAGCATTCTCCATCTCCCTAAAAGTAATTTTGTCCTTACATACTCGATTTGTTTCCGTTGCTGAGTTCAGATTTAACTCTGGAGCCTCATTTTCTATTTTCAGGAAATCGGGATGATAATTACAATCGCTTGATATGGCAGCAAATTTTTCTGCAAAAGTGTCTGCTATTACTTTTGCTTCGCTTACTGGAGGTTCATCTTTTGGGTGCTGCAAGATTATTAAGGAAGGTAGATACATCGCTTTATTTTTTTTATTTTTTTCCACAAATCTTGTTGTGGAGTTTTATTGTTTAGGGAGTAGACGTAGGTTAAGAAAGAGTTTCTATTACTTTCCTTGATAATTTTACGTGCGTGTGCCAGTGGCTTTTTGAATTCAATTTTATTTTGTATCGTAGGGTGCTTAACGTATCTCTTATATGCTTTTTTTTCTTTTCTTTGATGGATAGTTTGCATGTCTCATTGCACCAAGGAGCGGACTCTCTTGAGCGATCAATTGAGGTTTTAGGTATGCTGCATTTTGCTGCGTTTTCTATGATGTTAGTAAAATTACTCACAATGTCATTAATTGAAATATTTTCAAACATAGAAGGTGTGGGCAACAAGCAAATATTTTCGCTTAGATTGGAACTAAATTTCTGCCAATCAGCACACTTCAAGTTCCATTTTACTATTGGTACATTATGTTTGTGCCTACTACCTGTGTTTATCATAATTGGAAAATGGTCACTTCCATATGATTCAGAATGTACTGACCAGTTAAATACATGTGACATATCAGCTGAACAAATGGCTAAATCTATGCTACTTAAGGATCCGTATGTAAAATCGTAATGTGTAGGTTCTGGTGAGTTGAGTATTACTAGGTCTAGGTTATCTGCTAAGGTTTCAATTATTCGTCTTCGTTGATTAGTAGTTTTGCAGCCCCAGATAGTATTGTGGCTATTAAAATCGCCTAATAAAATGAATGGTTTGGACAACTGGAGAATTAGAACTTTCATCATTTCAGGATTAATTTCCACACTGTCATGTAGATATAAATTGCAGACACAAACCGTGCGCAGAGCAAGAGTAACAGTTACTGCTACAGCTTCAAGCGAAATTTCTTTCGTATTTATGTTATTTCTAACATAAGTTACAGTTACGCCACTATCATGGCTCACAGTGTTTCTGTTTTTATAAAATTCTTAGTTACCTCAATGTTGTGTTACATATTTTTCATGAAAATTGGTTCCATGTAAACAGATAATATCGAGGTTATGTTTTTGTATACGAATTTTTAAGTATTCATACTGCGTTTTAAAGCCATTAATATTACATTGCAAAATAGACTTGGCCATTTTATGTTTCAGTGCAATTAATAGTAGTAAGGAGTTTTGCTTTCAGCCTAGAGCTTCTATTTCTGATGCTGTGTTCTTTATAAAAAGGGCAGAGTTTTCTAATGGTCTGCACAGGTCCTTCCAGGTTGTTTGTATAGTTGTACACTATAGAAATGACTTCAGATTTTCCTACTGTGTTTTCAAATAAACTCACAAGTTCTATGAAACTAAGTTCATAGTGTTTAGGCATTTCTCCATCGTTTGTTTTACAGGTGCCATTGATTCTGCTATTGACTTATTGATGTCATTAGTCTTAGCCTTTTTAGATAAATGTTTGCGGCCGTTTGGAGGTTGTTCCCGAGAATCACGTTCATTTTCCGAGTATGTCTCGTAGCGTTCTGATGACGCATCAGAGATGTAGTTTTCATTGTTGTGTTCATTCATACTATCACTCGCAGTGAAAGAGGGCGCTTAGCACGAACTGCAGGCTGTTTTACCTCCATTGTGCTGTTGGTAGTGTCTAGAGGTGGGTAGTTAGGTTTTGAGGACTGATTTCTGGTAGCTGTTGATTGTCAGGGATAGCTCGTGGCACTTTGAGTTCAGGGAAATTCTCTATAGAGATGTCTCTATTAGGATTTGTCTACCTTAGCTGCCTCTGTTGATGCTTTGCACTGCTTAGCAAGGTGAGTCTCTTGTTTATAAATAAAGCATGTCGGGTTATCGGATGTAATATACACCCAATAATTTGTACCTTCGTATAATTGATCTGAATATTCTCAGGTAAGTTTTCAGCTTCTTGAGGTGACACATACAATTGCCTTCTAGAGCTTAAAACATGGGAGAACCCAGGTTCTGAAATTCCTGCACGTATGTTTGTAATTGACGACATGATTTTGATACCCAACTGCTTTAGTTTGTCCGCATTTACTTGGTTGGGTGTTATAGGACAAACGTTAAAGAGCGTTTGTTCTCATTTATTAATGAGCGTAAATCAAGAGTAATACCATTGACTTTTTATTCGCTTGTGTTTGCTAGTTAGCTTTTCAGCTGCTTTCTTGTTACTTAAAAAGATGCATATTCGATTGTTCGAGATGCGTGACGCAAACTGAAGGTTATCTGGTGGCGTTACTTTGCCAACAGCTAAGATGTAATCTTTTAAGGTTGTCATCATGAGCATCTATTATGTTAGCCTGTTCTTTACTGGGGGTAGACTGAGTCACAGATGCATAACTTTGCTGTTAATAACTGCTAACAGTTTTCATTGAGTTACCTGGTGTTTGAGGACTCCTGAACTCAGGAGGTATGCTCGCGAATATTAATCTTAATTTGAGAGTTCTGTAGCTGCTTACCTTGGAACAATGGACACTTGGAAGCAGAAACCCTTGACTATTAACTGGATGACACTTTTAAATAACAGTTTTGCTTAAAACACTGAATTAAAGGAAAATTTACGGAGCTATCAAAACGCAACCAATAATGCCTGTCATGGCCTCCTTTATTCCCCCCTCGTACGTCCATTGTTTTATTGAATTTTAAGTGTTATTCTTTGTGTTTTATTTCTAAAATTGCTCCTTTTTATTCCACACATCTATAGAGTTTTCTGTATATATCTTTATTGCTAAAATGCTATTACCTGCTATTATTTTAACATTTGATAGATTTTCAGTACTAAAAGGTCAAATAAAACAGAATGAAACACATTAAAGGACAATGCATTATTTTGTTTCAGATTGTTCTGGTTGCACCAGGTACTGAAGGTGACGTTATGCTCACTTGCAGCGTGGACTGCCTGGAGGTTTTCTACATTCATGTATTGAGCTGTACCTTAACAAAGCTTTATTCGCTCATCTCTGACTGCGTGACTGCCTTCGTTCAAGGAACTTCGACATGTCAGCCGTCTTAATTTTTGTAAAATGTTTCAATATGTGATCATTTGTAATGCATATTAACAAGTATACGTATTTCATAAAATTTCTTACTGTAAATGAAATCTTTTAGTATAGCTAATGTAATGTGCACTTATTTTAAATAAATTTTAATTAGTATCTTCTTCTTCTTCTTCTTCTTCTTCTTCTCCTCCTTCTCCTTCTCCTTCTCCTTCTCATCATATAGGCTTACGGCCTGTTCCTTCCAGAAATTAGGAGTACTTCAATCTTTTTTTTTGGGGGGGGGGGTCTTCCAGGAGATCTTCTTCCGTCTGCTTGCTATACGTGCGATTCCGTCCGATTTCATACGGGATACATGGTCATTCCATTCGCTTCGTCTTCTATCCAGCTAATCACCTATTGCTTGAATGTTTAATTGCTTTCTAATATCTACACTTCTTATTTTATCTCTTCTTGTTCTTCCTATAATTTTTCTTAAGACGTTCATTTCATTTGTCTCTAGAATCTAGAATCTGTTTCTTACTTCACAGGCATAGGTGGATATTGGGCGTATTACCGCTTTATAGATTCTAGTCTTGGTTTCTTTATTTAAATGTTTGTTTTTCCATATGATATCATTTACGCAGCCTGCAATTCTCGCTGCTTTATTCGCTTGATATGTAACTTCATTCTGCAGTGCTCCCAAACTGTTTAACTCAACAGCCAGGTACCTTGTTGTCATTACCTGTTCTATTATTTTCCTCTCTAGTTCCAATTTACATCTCAAGGGCAATTTACTTATGGTCACTGATTTCGTTTTTGTGAATGATATTTTCATGTTATAGTTCCTATATCCAAGATAGAATTTATATAGCAGTCTCTGTAAGTCATCCTCAGTGTTTTCCATCAGGACAAATTCGTCAGCGTAGCATACAATGCTAAGGTTTTTATTTCCCATTTTATATCCATCCATTTTATTGATCTCTTTTATAATTTCATTCATTACTATATTGAATAGCAATGGATTAAGAGAAACTCCTTGTCGAACCCCTCTTCTGACTGGTATCTTCTCAGATATTTTCCCTTCCACTTTTATTCTATTAAAATTGTCATTAATCAATAAAATTAATCCATTCGGTACATTATGTTTTTCTAAAATGTTTAAAACATCTTTAAGTTCCAGCCTATCAAAGGCCTTCTCGAGGTCTATAAAACATAGAAATGCAGGTTTATTATACTCAAAAGCTTTTTCTATTACCTGCTTTATCACAAAAATAGCGTCAATACAAGATCTACCAAGCCGAAATCCTTGTTGTTCATCCTGAAGGTAAATAATTTTTGATAGTTTTTGATTAATTAGTTTCGTTGTAATTTTCAGTAGGCTGTCAAGTATATTTATTGGTCTATAATTCTCTGGTATCTATTTATCGCCTTTCTTAAAGATAGGAATCACAATACTAGTCTTCCAATCATCTGGATTTTACTTTTTGGAATATTTGTGTAGTTTGATTATTTCTGATGTGAGTCTACCCCCTCCGTATTTTATCATTTCGTTGGTTATACCATCTTCTCCTGGAGATTTTCTATTCTTAAGCTTTTTAATTGTTGTAGGTAATAATTTCTTCTTCAGAGACTTACAAAATCACTTTAGGAACACTACTATCTGTAATATACACATAATCATTTTCTGTATTATAGAGATCTGTAAGATAATGCACCCAGGTATTTTCTTCAATTTTGTTTGATGTTACAAAATCTTTTATTTCCATTCTTTGATTTCTAATTGTTCTCCAAATCTGTCGTTGCATACCATAAAAATCTCGTTCCAGATTACTCGTATAAGCTTCCCAATATTGCTCCTTTATAGTCCTGATTTTTGCATTAGCATTATTCCTTACAAGTTTATATTTATCATAGTCATCAGGGTGTTTTGTTCTCATATATCTTAGATAAGCAGTTTTTTTTCTTTAGCTAGGACTTTGTCCTCATCACAGAACCATGGTTTACTTCTTGCTTTTAGATATGATCTATTTACCTGTCTGATTTCCAATGCTTCATAAGCAGCTTGCAAAATGGTGTTCTGAACTTTTTTCCAATTATCATTAATTTCTCCATCCTCCTATATACAGTTCTTTAGCAGCTTCTCTTCCAATCTCTTTTGATATAGGTATTGTATACTTTTATCTTCCAATAGTTCTTTGTTAAGTTGGGTATCAATTACAGGTTTTCGTTGTTTAGGTTTTTGTGCTTGAATTCTTAGTTTTGCCAAAACTAATTTATGACCAGTTCCTACATTGGCTGAGTATAAAGTTCTTACAGTTAGAATTTAAGTTTGATGAATGTTTTTATTTGATATAATGTAGTCTATTGTAGGGCGTTGTCCTCTGGTATTTTTCCATGTGTATTTATATTGAGGCTTGAAATCAAAGAATGTATTATTTATTCTAAGATTATTGTTTGTACAAAAAGTTATTAGTAATTCTCCATTATCATTTAGTACATCCTCATTAAATCTCTGCATAATTCCTGGTATGACAGTGTTCCCAATTCTACCATTCAAATCTCCCATTATTATTACTTGTTCATTCGTTGCTATCTTGTCCATTTAATTTTGAATTATTTCATAAAAGATATCCTTATCTTGTCTTGGTTTGCAATCCTCCGGTGCATATACACCAAACAGGTGTAAGATGGAATTTTTTAGTTCTTAGTGATATAACTAAGACTCTTTCTGATACACATTTATATCCAAGAATTGCATTTTTATATTTATTATGGATTAATATTAACATTCATTGCAACTGAAGCTTCATAATAGTTAGTAAAACAACCCCCAACATTTTCAGGGAGTTTAAACTCCTCAGAGACAAGGCGCGGAGCCAACTGTTTTGATGAATGATGCTCTTGATGAGTGGGCAGAAGTCACAGAAAGAAGGGAAAGAAGTGAAAATTGTTTATTGGAATATTATGTACAACATCATCATCATCATCATTGGCCTATTAAGTTCTCTTTATTCTCAATGACTTTTACATAATTATCAAACCGTTGCGGATAGACGATATCTTACTACACAAAATATGGTATAGAGCTCATTAAAGTACATAACTTATGTACAATAAAATTTGTTGCAGCGTTAACCACTCCCAAGATATTTCTTATTATTAGTTTGAATTTACAAATGATTTGTGGCTTTCTCAAATATAAATTGCTAATTTTTTTTTGTACTTATCTACTGTTTTGTGTTCATGCAAAGGAATGTACCAAAGGAATGAGGTTAAAAGAATATGACTATTGCTTTAAATTATCTTCTTATAAGTGTTTCATATAAGGATGGGTAATGAAAGTTATGGGAATGCAATATATCATATGCTTTTAATAATCTTCTCAAAGGAGCTGCCTCTCGGGCAAACGACGTACAACCATTAACCTCCACAAAAAAGTAATTATTATACAATCTCTGTTCCCAGTATTTTTCTGAAGGTTTCTGTTCTTTATGGTTAAGTTTCACGCCTTCTATTGTCACAACGTATCCATAGAACTGAGCATTTTCCATTACAAAATTACATTTCTTAATATTAATTATTATTTCGCAGTTTGAATACTACTATAACATAACCTACTCGTACTTATTTGTTATCGGTGATAATTTCTACTTCACAAATTAAAAAATTCGTCTAGATAATGGGCCACAATTCTGTAATTGCTTCTCCAAATATAAGACGAATTGATCACTGTGATGCAAAATGCTCGCACACAAGAGACTGGCAGTCCATTCTTTATGTACTGGTCCAGGTTCCTTCTTTAGTGGGAACAACCACTCTAATTCTGAAACTGAGAGTACTCTAGCCAGTGACTGCCTCTTTTCCTAGTTCTAAAATGCTCTAGGAAGTGAAAAAGCTTAATTTAAGCTTGTTTAACGTCATTCTCAACCTGGCCGTTTTAAGTTCTCTACTTCCTTGTCTAGATTTTACTGGAAATACATGTTTTGATGACCCTTGAATAAAATAGAGTTTGTGTGTGTGTGCGCGCGCGTGTGCGTGCGAGGGAGAGGAAGTATGTGCATGCAAATAAATACACATTTTTTGTTAACGACGCTGTGAATTACCGGAATCACATCACTGCTAGCGGTGTGCCGGAATTTGGTTAAATCTACTAAAATGGCACAGTCAATTTTAAGCATGCTTAAAAGTCATTGGTTTTGGTTGGGTTTAATATGCCAGTGCCTAACCAAGCTACCTAGATCGATTTTAATTATCCAAGGGTGTGAGTTCAGATCCGTGGCGTAACAGCCCTAATGAGCCAAGGGCTACCAACTCGACTACCGGCCTCACACCCACATACAGAGGTGGGCGATGATCCAACCGATAGGGGGTGGAGATGTGGTCAGCATCTCGGCACACCAGCCGGAAAATTGGCTTTTGTATCCAGGGCCGCTACCTATCGTAGCTCTTCACTTTCCTCACGATACTGAGTGGGCATCGGTCCTATACCCGGGACTTAAAATCTCACCCCAGGGCGTTTTCCGTGGCAGGAAACTAAAGCATGACGCCTTAGCCCACTACGCCACGGCGTAGAACTCAAGACTATAAACAGGATAGTTAATATCAACGAACCCACTCGCGGCCTCCCTCTATTGCGCGAGACAGCCGGCAGTCGCCGAGGAACTTTTCCGGCAGAGGCGCTGGAAGGCTTACCTTCTAACAGATGCTGGAAGTGTTGACCCTCTGCTCCCCAAAAGGCAGCTTATCTCGCTTAAATATTCTCGCTCACTCTCCGAAGCTCAGCAGCAGGAATTCTTGTGGTGTGCACGTGTGTTTGAGCGCGCGCGCACGGTTGCGTTCTGAATGGCATAACCCAAAGACAACATATTCGAATTTATGTTAAGGATTTGTGGATATGGAATATTTCTAGAAATATTGTATTTTCTATAATATGTTTAAAAATATATACTAAGAAAATGAATAAATAGTTTCTATTTTCTAGAAAGAGCCTATGAAGTCCCACTGTATTCAAAAGGAATTGTGTATAAATTTGTGTAATTGGTAAAACCCTAACAAATACACAAACAATTTTGAGATTTTCTTGTGGCATTATGCATTTTCAGATATCTTATATCAAGTGTAAATGCTTAGTAATTTTTAAAGCTCTGATTCTAATACATTATTTCTTGTAATTTCATGTATAGCGTACTATTTATGGAATATAGAGACAGTATATTATATTAACCCGGTTTCTAAACATATGATTATCGATTCCGTTTACTACTGTAGCTACAATGATATGTACGGTAATGCAACTATATCTGCAAAGGTTTATTTCGATTGTAATGAAGTAGATATGGATCTGATAGATATCTCTGTAAAGTTTAACATATCCATTTTCAACTTATTCTGCAATAGTAAATAGAAGATCCCAGGACTTATTCGAGTATGACACAATCAGTTTTACTTTATAAATATTGCAGGTGAATTGTTTATCTTGACTTATGTGAGAACTCACCTTTCTTTATGCGTGAAGCGGGGTTTGATTAGATATCTTTATGATTTTTCTCTCATCTGAGGTTATCCGCGCCGCAATTTTCCTTGTGTCTGTGAGCATTGAGTAGTTGGTCCGGCCTCGATCCTAACTGCCTTCAAAGTGTGAAATTGTGTCACTTTGTATAATCTTATTCCTCATAAAACTCATAAATCTAGATTCATAAATATTTCATAATTCTTTAATTTCTCTTTATTTTTACGAAAAGAAAGGATATTTTATTGGGTCCACGACAATGCTCATCTGAATTTTCATAAATACGCGGGCTGATCAAAAAAGACTCAGACTGATTTATTTTCACAGATGTTTATTACTGCAATTCAATGTTTACATGATCTTTTTGGAAGTAGTCCCCTCGTACTCCAATGCACCTTTTATAGCGTCTCTGCCAGTTCTTGAACACGTGGTGCAGGCAATTCTTTGTCAGATTCTTGAGAATCGCCTCACTTTTTCTTGAGCACTGCTTCAGAGTTCTCAGATCGAATACCCCTAAGCTTTGCCTTTAGTGATGGGAATAAAAAAGGTCACAGAGTGCAAGATTGGGGCTATAAGGTAGATGTGGTACTCAGGTAATGTTGATCGAGCCAGAAACTGCATGACTTGATTTGCGATGTGAGGCCGTGCATTGTCATGATGAAGTCGCCACCCATCCCGATAAAGCTGTGGTCGTTTCGTTGCAATGTGCTTCCTCAGTGTAGCCAATACAGTAGCGACGATGGTTCTGTGCCAGTGAAGACCGTGTGCGCAGTCGTTTATAATCCAGTTGCTGAGCCTGCTCTCTCGGTCATGCACAGTACACTGAAATGGCCAGTATCGTGGAGAGGTTGGTCCGGGTAACTTCTAACGCTTCGGTGCTGTCACGTTAAGATTTTAAAGTTTTAGAAATTGTGATTATTAATCGCACTGGTGATTAGTGTTTTGTCTGTGTGTATGTGTTTGTGTGTTTATATATTTTCTTATTTAGATTAAAATGCCTCCAATTCAAACGAAACTTGGTGGAAAAATACTTCACAGCCAAACACGAAAAGTTATTAATAATGTCTATCTATTCTGAAACGGGAAGCAGTTTCTGGCGATATGCTAATAAAATGCAAGGAAGGGGGAGTGCAGCAACAAAAGTATCTGAGAGAAAATTTCGTAAAATAATCAAAGAAGGGGAGAAATTTGAGGCACAAGGGACCTCCTTTGAAATATCTGGAAAGTACATCGTGTACCAGAAACAATCACTGTCTTTGATGACAGTAGGTGTGTAATTCGCCAAACAATTTATTATTTGTATATTCAGAAGAAAACTGTGCCTACTGTCAACATTTCGGACTCCTGAAACATCAAGATTCCTTTAACTTTAAAGGGGGAAGCACTAGTTTAAAGATTATCTTATGTGGCATAGGTTTCAAGTGGAAGAAAACTAGGAACAACAAGTTCATGTTATAGAAAAGGTATATGAGAAATTGGCGTGTGTCATCTTTAAGTGCCATAAAAAGGTTTAGAGACGAACGAAGCCGGTTATCTATAAAGATCAAACCTATCATCATACGAAAATTGGCTAACTCACTTCCATGCGCTACAAGCCACAAAGGCATCACCCCAGACTTTTATTCCTGTAAATTGAAACATTTATGAAAGTAAAGAAGTAAAACAGTAAAGCAGAGCTGTTGTTTCTCAGTAGCTAAGATTAGCAAGTGCTCATATATCTTAAGGTATGCGTTTTAGTAAAAACGAGTCTGTGAAATATAGCCTTGCTGCATTGCCTTCCATCTTCTAGCCCTAGCAGAAGATGCATGTGACGCTTGGGCATAGACTCCCACTAGCGCGCGAAGAAAGTAGTCACCGGCACAGAAGTATCGTCGCTACTGTACTGACGTGTAGTATGGTGTAGTACTGTGAGGGGGAACTACATGCTGCTAAATCATTCTATTACAGTCAAAAAAATGTGATCACCATCACTTTCCCTGGCGATATCCACACTCTGCTGGCTTTTTTTTCTTTTAGGATCATAATGATGCAGCCATGACTCATCACCGGTTATAATCTAAGCTTAGGGTTATTCGATTTGAGAACTCTGAAGCAGTACTCAAGAAAAGTGAGGTGATTCTCAAGGATCTGACAAAGAATGGTCTTCAGCACGTGTTCAAGGACTGGCAGAGACGCTATAAAAAGTGCATTGAAGTAGGAGTAGACTACTTGAAAAAGATCATGTAAACATTGAATTGCAGTAATAAGCATATGTGGAAAAAAAATCAGTCTCGGTCTTTGTTGGTCATCCCTGTATGATAGTTGTCTCTGCATGGCAACCAGATTTTGCTGTTCATACATGTTCGTTCATCACATTTGATATTTTTGGCAATAGGAGTAACATTCATACAAAGTATTGTGTTTTGTTAAGCAAATGTCCCTCAGTGACATGGACAATGCTAAAGGAGCTCACAGTAAAGCGGCAATGAAAAATTCAAAACATAAGGAAACAAATAGTACTTGTCAGGTTTGTGATTAGCGTAATCGCTTTAGTAAAGATTTGTGTGCTCCTTTCTTTTGCATTTATAACAAAAATAAAAGGCCCCTATTGTATATTAATTATATTTTAAAAAGTTACCCTCAGGT
This sequence comes from Mantis religiosa, assembly GCA_030765055.1. Lineage (NCBI taxonomy): Eukaryota > Metazoa > Arthropoda > Insecta > Mantodea > Mantidae > Mantis > Mantis religiosa. Next base: position 100,427,906 of record CM060954.1, on the reverse strand, counting down.
AGATTCTCGGCCGAAGCTGAGGATTTTTTTAAATCCAGAATTAACTTGTAACTTTCATAGTCTGCTTTGATAAAATAAAACATGATTATTATACTTCCAAAATTCTTCTTTATCCGATAAGAAGCCTCCACAATTTAGGGAGTCTTTATATTCTGAATTTTTCTTTATCTCGAATCAAAATGAATACAGAGAGACTTTGAAATTTTAAATGAGAGCTTTAGAACCCTTTTTATTCAGAATGGAAAACATATAATGAAAAGATACATTGTTTAGACTTGTAAACCACTAATTAAAGTATATAGAATTCAAAAAACCAACACCACATGATTACCAGTTTTCTCACCGATCGCACTTTTGCGGTGCGCATTGGGCGTACTCTTTCAACTAAGCGTCCTAGATTAGATTAGATTAGATTAGATTAGATTGATTTGCGTTCAGTAGGCTAACTTGTAGCCAGAAAAGGCTGCGAACATTGAACATGTCTAGAGGTATAAAGTTTAATAGCATATATATGTACAAAAGTTAACATAAGACACATATTATAGTACACAGGCAATATGAACAACATAATGGAAAACAAAGCAGGGATAATTATATATATGATACAAAATGAAACACTTTTTAAACCAGCTTTCACTTGGCTTATGCCAGTACGTCTCAACCTTTTTGCAATGGATACCATTCTTGTTATTTATTAAATACATATAGATTAAAAATAAACTTTCAGCTTGCATCAAATACTTATAAGTAATGATTTGTCATTGGAATAGTTAAATACTACTTATAGAGCTACAGAAGCATTGTCAGGATAATTTGTCATTCAGATAATCTTGTACAGAATAAAAAGATTTTGAGCAAAGGTACTCTCTAACAGCTTTTTTAAAAGCACCGAAATTATCAACTTTTTCTTTAAGAACATTAGGAAGTGCGCCAAATATTTTGATAGTTTCATAATACACACCTTTCTGAAAACAAGAAAGTTTAGCACTGGGATAATGGATATTATACCTTTGTCTAGTGTTTATTTTGTGAATTACATTATTTGTTGCAAATAAGGCACGATTGCATACAAAGAATTTTAGGATCGAGAATATATACATGCAAGGAAGCGTTAATATCTTCAATCTTGTAAAAAGATCTTTACAGGAGCATCTGTTGTGGGTGTTAGTAATGATTCTTATAACCCTCTTTTGCATAAGAAATATTTTTTTACTTTCTACTGAGTTGCCCCAAAATAATATTCCATATTCCATAATAGAGTTAAAGTTTGCATAATATACTAATTTAAGTGTGTCAATAGAACTCACATTAACCAGCTCTCGGATAGCATAACAGGCAGAGCTAAGTTTAGGTAAGATATAATTTATGTGAGCTTTCCAATCTAAACACCTGTCCACTTGAAGGCCCAGAAATTTTATGCTGTCAATTTCTTCTAATAACATACCATTAATCCCGATTTCTATTTCAGTATGTAATGTACGACAGGTTATAAATTTGACCACTTTTGTTTTGTCTAGATTCACAGATAATTTGTTTGCTTTAAACCAGCATGACATACAGTTCAAAACATAATTCATTTTAATTATACACTCGTTTAAATTTGTACTGGTCACCAGGACACTAGTGTCATCAGCAAAAAGAACTGTACTGGCAATGTCCTTTATATATAGTGAGAGGTCATTTATATAGATAAGAAATAATAAAGGCCCTAACACGGAACCTTGGGGTACTCCATGAGTTACTATTTTCCAGTTCGAAGTTTGTTTTTCATAACCAATATCACTGACAGCTACTTCAACACTCTGTTTTCTTTCATTTAGATATGATACAAACCATCTTAAATGTTCATTTTTAGCCCATAGAATTCCAGTTTTGCTATAAGAATGTCATGATTAACAGAATCAAAAGCCTTTGCTAGATCACAAAAAATTCCACCTACATGTCTTTTATCATTTGAGGCAGTCAACAGCAGGCGCTCCACAGGGTTCAATACAGGCACCAACGCTGTTTAGTATTTACACCTCCGATATTCCAGACATAGCTCTAACCTCAATTGCCCTGTACGCTGAAGACATAGTGTTATTTTACTCTCACTCCAATCTATATACAAACCTTACAACTCTCTCTTGATCGCCTCTCTCAATGGTTTCGAACTTGGTGCATCTCCCTTAATACCCAGAAAACTGAAGCCAAGATTTTTACTTTACGCCGCCATAATCCCCCTCCGCCTATACGCCTTCTGACCGATCATGTGCCGTGGCTCCCTTCACCTAAACCAGTCAAGTACCTTGGAGTGTTACTGGACACGCGGCTAACGTGGAAGGCTCATTTTGACCGCACCATTACCCTGGCATCCGCTCGTCTTTCACAACTCTCTCCTTTATTTCACAAACACACTTCACTTGGTTTAGAATCTTCACCGCTCCTGTACAAATCTCTGGTTTGACCTCTTATTACTTATGCCTGCCAGGTCTGGGGGGCTGCCAGTACTTGTCACCTGAGGCGTCTACAGGTCGTGCAGAGTCGATTCCTGCGAATCGCCACATATGCTCCTTAGTTTGTCCGCAACCAGCAGCTGCATCACGAGCTAGGACTTCTCTCTCTCCACCATTTCACCCGACAGCTACCTCGACGCTTCTTCAGCAATCTACGCCACGTTCCAGGAGCTGTGAAATATAACATCGGCGTCCGAAGTCGCCGGCCAACGCGACTGAAGTGACGACTACCTCAGGACCTGCTTTACAGTGATAACACTTCTACTTCTGAATGATCTACTGTTCCACATTTGCTTTTTTGTTCTTCTTTTTTACTGCATAAATTCTCACTATTGAAGTATGTATACCATTTATCAGTTCAGTATCACATTTGTATTAGTGCAGTAACGCATTGTATTAGTTCAGAGGAGGCACACTGTACCGGGAAAAATACGAGTCAGTTGGAGAGTTTAATGTCATGTCGGCACGTTGGCCATAGTAGCTCAAGGGTTAGAGCGGCCGGACGGAGACCAGAAGATCGGTGGTTCAAATCCTGGCTATGGCATTGTATTTTTCAGCCTGACTCTATCTTTCCATACTTTAGCCTACACACGGCCAGTGTGAAAGAACAATTAATTTTCATTAATTGACCTTATAGTGGTTAACTATAAAGCCCGGGCCTTAAAGTACTTACAGCATAGTAAGTCGCAATTAAGGTAGTTGTTTCGTGTATTTATGAGAACTCCTAAGTGGTTTACCGGAAAAAAACACGATTCAGTTGGAGAATTTAATGCCATGTCGGCACGTTGGCCATAGTAGCTCAAGGGTTAGAGCGGCTGGACGAAGACCAGAAGATCCGTCGTTCAAATCCCGGCTATGGCATTGGATTTTTCAGTCTGACTCTATCTTTCCATACTTTAGCCTACACACAGCCAGTGTGAAGGAACAATTAATTTCCATCAATAAATAAACATAAAAAACAGTAAAATGTCCTACAGTTCAGATAGCAAGCGTTTTTAGTCTGAGTTCTTATTTACCCATGTAGCCGAAGTGAATGTCTTTTCAAGGTTAAAAAAGCAATTCTGCAGTTCAGATGATATAAACCTAACAAGGAAGTTGTTTTTCAAGTCAATTTGCGATATGACCAAAAGAAAAAATGGAGTTCTCCGTGATTTTTTTATTTCTTCTTCTCTGTACATTCTTCAATGTATTTTATTGTTCTCGATTGCATTCTTTTATTTCCTTTCACTAAAGCCAAGCTTGCATTTTTTCTTTAATGTGTTAACAGCCCGAGTCAATAATTACATCTTGTTGTAATCGTATAACAAGAAGAGTAATCTGCAACACTTTATTTGTCACACTTCTATACACAAACAAGTCTCTTGTGTTACTTTGTGTTTTTATTTTATATTGCTACTATGTAATAAGCATTTTTAATCGTAAGAAACATCATTTTATTTTCTTCCCTTGCAATTTTCCAACACATTTCTTTCCGCAAACCGTCACATTAGCATCTGCATCATTATGTAGGTAGTTCCATTATTATTCCCATGATAATGAATCACCCTGGACAACTACTTTTTATTGTGATGCTGTGGCAATTAGCAAGGTTATCGGAAGGTCGGCGTCGAGCAGTCAACAGCATAAATGAGTCGCGTGCTCGTATAACGTAAACACAATTAGTGCTATCACAAGAAAACTAATATTATTATTTTTTATTGTTTCGGCATCTCGAATGTTTTAGAAAGTTTTTACGTATATAAGTAAGCGTTTTCGCGAAGTTGGTGGGTCTTGAGTGTTAGAGTAGCGAAGCAAGTCAAGAACGAGTTGGAAACAAGATCGAAAAAGCGAGTGCAACGAAAAGCACATTGCTTTGCCTGAATTTGTAACGATCGTGGCACGAGATTAGAGATTAGAGCCTTCCTGTGTTCAACTCCTCATCCAGTGAACCGTCCGGAAGAAGCCGTACATCGGGCCGTTACGCTGTTACGTCCGGAAGAAAATAAAATAACAGAGTAAAGTGGAACTAATTCGCATTAGCGAAGAGACGGCTGAAGAAACTCTTGAAGTTTAGTTAGATTTAGTTAGATTATTAAGTAAATAGAAACAGGGTTAAAGTATCTATTCTGCATACCCTGAGACACATGTTTTGCTGAAAATGTGCCTACTTGAGATCACTGCTCATCCAAATTATTATTCTGAAAATACTTTGAGATGAATGGTACATTTGGATCGATCCTAATCATCTTTTAATGTTATTTCTACTGGTACTAACAAGAGGCTCTTTTCAAAATCATATCACAGATTGAATTGCCAGTATTTGTAGTGAAAATGGGAAAATAAATCGAAAACAAAGATACCCGTGATTCTCTCCCACAGGGTCCCAATTTTACAAAAGCGAAAAAGGGTTATAACGAAATATTACGTTTCATTTTTCCTAGTGATGTGTGCCTCGAAGAAAGGAACTATGGAAATAAGGTCAAAAAATGTTTAAATGCCCATACATGCAAGAAAACAAATGTAATGGCTGAATCGCTCTAACTTTTAAATATGCTTTTCATATCAATATTGGAGCTATGGAAGGAAAAGCCAGGATTAGGATTAGGTTTACTGCAGAAGGGATTCGGCACTGCGACCAGCCTTGATCTAATGTACCTGTGCCCAAAAGTGGGGCATCCCCACATCTCACTTTTCCCAGCGAAGTGTACCTCAAAGAAAGATACAAAGAAGCAAAGTAAATAAGGACAGAAATTTGTACATGTTGTGAGTTTTCTTGTTTATACTTTTTAAACACGTTACATATAAGAAATTGCATACTAATAGTGCATCATTTGTTTTAAATGCCCGCCTCGGTAGCGTAGATGGTAGCATGTCTTCCTCACGTTCCAGAGGTCCCGAGTTCGAATCTCGGTCAGGGTGAGTTATCTGGATAAGGTTTTTCCAGGGTTTTCCCTTATCTTTCAAGACGAATGTCGGGTAACTCTAATCTCTATGGACCCTGGAATCATTTGAGCACCATTTCACCCAATTCCTTCACCGTCCGATATAACTTAACGTTGGGGCGGACGTAAATTACAATATATATTAAATATTCTTTTTCTTGTAAAACCTGCATCTATGGAAGAAAAAAACTAAACATGTGTAGGCATTTTTATTTTCGATATGTATATATTAAGTAAAAAACAGCTCAATCTGTAACAATATGACAACGATCGCTTGTAAGAACATCGGACTGCTTTATCCCGATCGATTTTCGTTTGTCTTGGATTATTATTATTATTATTATTATTATTATTATTATTATTATTATTATTATTATTATTATTATTATTATTATTATTATTATTTTGCTTGTTCCATTAACTACAATGGTCATATCGGCCGCCGTTCTCCTTTGGAACATACTGAAGGTGTTAACTCGTTATCTTTGGGTTTATTTATTATTACATCACGCACACATTCACACTCTCATTCATACTTCCAGACTCTGGGGAAGATGGGGAATTATCTTGGTCGGAGAAAAATCCCCACTCCCACCGCCGGGAATCGAGCCCGGGATCCCTAGCACGGTAGGCAGGTGCTCTACCGACTGAGCTACGGGGCCAGCCACTTGGATTATTATTGCTACTATGTTATCACCCCTATCACCCTATCCTTTCCTCCTTCATGTTTTCATCGGCTTACCTTTCATTTCCCAAAGGATTTAAACTGTTCACCTTTAGTAACTTTTCTTCTCCCATTCTTCTCAGATGACCATACCATACAAGTTGTTTATATTTAATTTCATATCTTATAGTGTCTTGCACTTCCATTTGTATTGCTTCATCACTAATTATTATTTACAATCTAGAACTTCTATTTGCTCTTCTCCAAAAGTCTATTTGGTTTGTTAATAATGTCCTTCTCCTCCTTTTACTGGTCAAATTTTTAAACTATTTTGTACCTACTATTTTATTAAGTATTAAATTTCAAGCATACTGCTTCTTTTTTCCATAATGATTGTCCATAGTATTATACTGAGAAGGGATATTGCTTTGCTGCTGTTAGTGTTTCCATTCTTAGTTTGTTTTTCCATTCCACTACCTTTATAAACAATAATCTCTGAATATTTGTAGTTCTGGTGATTTAATAATCTTCTTGATACTTACGTGAAATCTTTTTGAATATCCCCCTATGCATATACGAGTATAGCTTGTTTTTCCTTGTTAAATGTCAAACCACTCTTCTCAGTTTGATATCAATTTTCTTGTAATGTTCATAAGCTTATGACATTGTCACTTAGTCACCCACAGAATATAATGTGTAGATTATATTATTTCCAGTAGATATTTCCATGTGTTTAAGATCATTTCTACATTATCTCTAAACATGAATAATGTAGGAGAAAGAGTGTATCCTTTTTCAGTGTTTTTCTCAGCAAAATTGTTTGCTGTTTTATTTCTTATTAGGCTTAAGGGCATTCTGTGATTATTTAAATGCTTACCTCAAGGCTTCGTTTTCACCTCTCTCGTCTGAAACCTGCCGTAATTTAATAGAACATATCAGTGAACTTAAAGTGAATCAATGTTTAGTAAAGCAACGAAAAATACCCATTACGCACTTCAATTTACTTTTGATGGAAGCAATAGCTTGGATAGAACTCAGTGCAGATAAATAAGAATACTGATAATTTATATTATCTTAGAAATATTAATGTGATTATCTTTTTATGCTGCTTACTTCCCAAGCTTGTGAATTCATTCACGATACGTCATAACATGGAGTTTATACGAAGTACTTTTCAGGACTAGTTTTCCATTCTTTGGATTTTCCATAGTTTTGAACGTCACAAGTACGTCTTCTGTTAGGTCGTTAGCATAACCAACCTGACTACAATGCATTGCTCTGTTCAGAAGCTTGTCCAACCAGGAAATTCCACTTTCATAACATAATTGCAATACCTCTTTTTTATTCTTCCATAACTTAAAATTAATTATACCCTATCACAAAGTAAGCTTAAAGCTTGCTAGGTTGTGATGGTGTTATCAGAACATTCACTGGATATTTACAAATACAGTTTACTATCTATAAAGGAAACCCATCCTTAACAACTGGGTATGCAGAGAACACTAACGCTCTTTCTACAGAAGATTAGAGTTTTTGTGTCTGGTGTTCAGGAAATTTCAGGTTTACTTTTTCGAGATTTAAGCAAAGATTACTCTTAAGAATGGAACGGTATTTGCAATATTTTATTGCCAGTGGTGTAGCTGGAAAGGTAATATCGTATCTAACTTCCTCTGTATATTAATTCAATTTATATTTTGCCTCAAGTATATGCTAAATAGCTAGTGTTTGACTTTCTTTCCTTTTTATCAGTGAATCGCCTGTCTTTGTTATATTTTATAGGTTTCTTAGAATTCTGAAGATCAAAATATTTTTTGTGCACTAATTGTTGCTGGAGTTAAAGATGTATATCAAAATATATTCTGAACAGTGGAGAAAAATGCAAATTATTTATTTAAAACTAAAGTTATCTGAAGCCTGATTACCACGTAAACTATATGTTGCTTCTTTTCTTCAGCTTACTTTGTTTCACTACTTCAGCTTCAATGTTGTGCAGCAATCTATTTCGGCATTTATTTCAACGAAATTGTGAACTTAAATGTTTCAGATGAAACAGGAAATATCGAGTATAAAGATGGTGTTAGTTGTAAACAAGCACGTTTGCTAGAATTAGATATTTACTTTATGCAGGAAAATTAATTATAAGGATACTGTGACGTAAGAACTTCAATAATATGTAATAATCATTTCAATATATTTGTAAACACAGGTCATAATAGATTTGTCGCTGTAAAAGTTTGCATTGCACCATAATAAAATAAACTTCAAGGATTTAAATTATCCATTTTTGACTCATTGCTGTCTGAAGTTAAAGATCGAGAGGGGCGTAATGCAAGTTACTTAAGAAAATGTTTGAATGTTGTATAGAATGCAGTAATGCAATGCAATAATCCTTAAAATTGAAAACAATTCGGTAGAATATGTACGTTTTACCCTTTACTACTGCAACCCACTCATGACGTCTGTAGTGCATAGAACCGGGTGACGCAGTGGCCGGACGGTAAGGCTTGGTTAGTTATTAGCAGCTACTTGTTCAAATAAAGGTTTTTATTGAGTTGTTGCCTGCAGTTTTAGATTCAGTTTAGAGCAATTAGTGAACAACATAGTTTACAATTTCCTTCTGGGCATTTTATCTGTTCCAAAATGAATATAGTGACTCAGTAACTATGGTTCAAACTTATCAGAAGGTTGCTGCCGGACAGTAGAAAGGAAATAGATAATTGGTTTGCTTGTCCAGATAAAAATCGAAAGTATTATTGCTATATAAAAGAATCTTCAAGAAGCTTTGTCATCCCGAACGTTTTAGAATTGTGTGGAACTTCCAAGTGGATATATAAGCAAGCACCTTGCCAGTTTAGTCAGTCTTGAGAAGTGTACACGTGGATGTGCGAGAATGTTAGCGAACGCATTTCTTTCGTGACGTTATGACGATTGTGACGTCTTGCACTGATTTGTATTGCTAGGGATTCGATATGTCTTATGTTCTAATAATTAGAAGAAGCCGTATTTTATTATGAAGCTAAGAAGGTGAAGTAATAGGAAAACATTGAATTTGTTCAAATTAATATACTTACAGTTGAAGATGACAAAATCACAGTATGTAGTGAAGGTCTAACAGCATTTCATTTAGAATATTTTGCAAACTACTGAGGAGCACAATAGAGTAAAATCTGCTGGGTCATAAATCCGCTTGTTTGAGGTCTCTGAAAAGAAAATACATAAATTGATGCATTTATCCTCTTTCTATAGAAATCAAGACTGTTTGGCAGCAAAATTTTCATTTGCTTATCAGATAATACGCATAATCCAAACCCGTACGTCAGATGGCGACACCGTTGCTGCAGACTACCATTCCCATATTAAATGATCAAAGTTTTCAGTATTAGTACTGTATAGCAATGTTGTTTAGTGTAATTATAAGGAAGATATTCTTATAAAAAGGTGTGAAATACATGAAAAGGCTTGCAAATGAATGTAATTTGAGAACTATTTCCCATGTCCCATGAAAACATCAAGATAGCTGAGGTAGTTTAGTTATTTATGCTAAACTGCAAATGAAGTTATGGCTTGAAACCAACACTTGTAATACAGTAAGCCGCAACTACAACAGAACAATACTGCTTACGGTCTACGAGTCCTTATTTGACGAAGTCAATTTATTTTAGCTTTATATCACTGGTATCCTAGTAAATGAATTTGTAATCTGTGTCCATCTATTTGTCTACATGTTTACTGATTCTTTATTAATATTAAGCAATTTTAATTTGCTTGATTTCAGTCTGAATTATTGTGCTCTAACAGAAGCATAAACTTTGCGGTTGGCCCCCTTTACTAAGCGTTCCGGGGTCGGTTTCCTGCTGGGGAGTGGAAATTTTTCTCCAGCCAGGATTATTCCATATCCTCCCCAGATTCTTTCCAGATTGGATGTAGCAATCAGAGTGCGAGTATATGTGATTTAATGCATAAAGCCTCAAAGATCGAAAAGCCGAATTATCATCATCGTCTGTACAGGTACAATAAATTCCAAAGGAAAGGCTGCCAATATGACCATTGCAGTTAATATCTTTCTTCGTACTTAGAATTTGAGCAAAGGGTTCCAATGCTTACTAGAACCTTTACACATCTACTCGTATACTTAGTATCAATACTGCAATCCCTGCTCTGACAGTTACCAGGGTACCATTTTCTTTAAAACAAAAATCTTAATACTTACATAACATTCAAGGGAGTCCTTGTCTTTCCTTGACTCACGTAAAGCTTTTCTTTTAATTTTTTTTTAATCCATATTCTCTACCTGAGGTCGTAAAACTTTCCCAAAGACCTCTTTGTAAGATAGAGTCAACATGAAAAATTCAATGCCATGGTCGGGATTTGAACCACGGATCTCCTGGTTTCCGTCCAGTTGCTCTAACCCATTGAGCTGCCATGGCCAACGTGCCGTCCTGACATTAAATTCTCCAATTGACTCATATATTACCCCGACAGACCACAAGGGGCCCTCGCATTCGAGATACACCATTTGTGGCTACTTACTATCGTAAATACTTGAGTCCCAGGCTTCATCGTTTAACTCATATTATTTTAGTTAATTTATGGAAATTAATCATTTCTTCCCACTAGCCGTGTATAGGCTAAGATCTTTGGTAGATAGAGTCAACATGGCCTATACATGGCTAGTGTGCAGAAATGATTAATTTCCATCAATTAACTAAAATAATAAGTTATAAGATGAAGCCTGGGACTCAAGTACTTATGATAGTAAGTCGCCACAAATGGTGTATCTCGAATGCGAGAGCTCCTTGTGTTCTACCGGGGTAATATATGAGTCAATTGGAGAATTTAATGTCAGGACGGCACGTTGGCTATGGTAGCTCAATGGGTTAGAGCGACTGGACGGAAACCAGGAGATCCGTGGTTCAAATCCCGACCATGCCATTGAATTTTTCATGTTAACTCTATCAAAGATCTTAGCCTATACACGGCTAGTGTGAAGAAATGATTAATTTCCATCAATTAACTAAAACCCCTTTGTAAGTTGTTTCTCAGACCTATGCCAGAAAATTTAGGTAAACATAGTATGATAAGTTGTCACTTTAAGGATATATTATGCATGACCGATGACTTCGCAAAACAACATTAAGTTCAGAAATTCTCTTTGATAGTAGTCCTGCGGTTAACCGCAACTTTCCATAAAACGTGTTCGCACGATCGATTCCCAGAAGGATTCGATAAATGAGCAAGGGGAAGGACAACTGCTTCAAAATGACGTCAGTAGCACAATGTTTTCAAGAACAGGTAAGACAACTTCCTTAGGGATTAGTAAATACAGACTCTGCAACTTAATGTTTTTTTAAGTAACTATGTTCCCTCTAATATGTTCTTTATTATGATTTTGTTCTTAATTTTGTAGCTTTGACGTCAAGCTGTTAATTTAAGCGGTTGTGGACTTTTGTAATATTTTAATACTTCTGGCGCTTTAGGTATTTAGGAGTTTATTATTTTTAGGTGAATATCCTCCTTTTGAAATTATCTGTTTAGTAATAATAAATAGTATATATTGCTTATAAACTGCGAGAGCAATGGGAGTGTTTGCTTATTTTCAATTGCTGTGAATTTATATTTTTATAACGTTTCTTTTATTGCATTAGTATATTTGTTACAAGTTTGCCTTGTTTCTCTTTTTCAATTACTGCTTCACTAACACAATATCAAGAACGGATCTTACTCAATTTATGTTCCGGATTTTTGTTTTGTTGTGAAATAATATTGGCGCTATTTTGGAAACGCGAGCTTCATAAATTGAGTATTTTTCTTCAATGTTTCAATACAGAATGTATATAAATGAATATCGGGGTTTAAGCTCTTTATAATATTTATTACATTCAACTTACAGTTATAAATGATATGTCAAATTAAAAAGCAACTCAGTTTTCTTTGTTGGAACCAGTGCGCATGTGTGTGCAATGTTTCTGTCGCAATCCGCTAGACAGTGGTAGTAGCAAAGATGGCGACTAGTAAGCAGAAAGCGTTTTGTGTTTTGCAGTTTGCAGAGACCGAATCTGTAGTTACTGTGCAACGTGCGTTCCGCATTAAGTTCGGTTGTGATCCTCCTAGTGATAATAACTGCCTTTGTAAAGGGAAGAGCACGGCACGACCAAGGGTAAGTGAAGAGACTGTTGAGCGTGTGAGAGAGTCGTTCACTCGTAGCCCAAAGAAATCAGTTCGGAAGGTTTGTCGTGAATTACAAGTTTCTGTGTCGACTGTTTGGAAACTTGCAAGAAAACGCTTACGGCTACGTCCTTACCGTTTACAGTTATTACAGGCTCTAAAGTCGACAGACCACGGATTACGTGCCAACTTCACAAACGACATGTTGTTTCATGAGGATGACGATTTTTTATGGATCCTGTTATCTTCAGTGATGAATCGAGCTTTCCTCTTAGTGGACATGTTAACACTCATAATATGCGCATCTAAGGCTCAGAAAATCCTCACGAGATGGCAAAAATGCAACAAAATTCCCCTAAAGTGGATGTTTTTTGTGCCGTATCCCGGCGAAAAGTTTATGTGCCTTTCTTTTTTGGTGAACCTTCCTACAGTAACTGGCACCTCTTACCTTGATACACTAGAGCAACGGTTCTTCCCTCAGTTGGAAAACTCGAGCGCTGGATAGGGCGCAGGGGCCCCAATGACAGGGCTTGCTATGCATGGCCTCCACATTCTCCTGACCTAACACCATGAGATTTTTACTTTTGGGGTTTCATCAATAGTGTGTACGTGCCTCCGCTATCAGCTGACCTCACTGAATTAAGAAAACAGATTGAAGCAGCTGTTGCTACAATTACTGAATACACACTTATCAATGTTTGGGAAAAACTCGGCTATAGACTTGATGTGTGTCGTGTGGCAAAGGATAGTAACATTGAACATTTATAAGGTTCTTCGTAAAACTGTTTGAGTTGCTTTTTCATTTGACATATCATTTAGAACTGTACGTTGAATGCAATACATATTATAAAGAGTTGAATCCCCGATATTCATTTATATACACCCTGTATTTATGGCAAACTGAATGAGCTACGCTTCACGGTATGTATTATTTCAGGTACTTCTCTACGTGTGGAGAACAGCTGTCTAGGATATCTCGGGAACTTATTATAGAATATACCATCTTTAACTAATTATTCAACGGAATAAATGCTTTATCGACTTCCTACATCTGATCACAATTTCTGCACTCTTTTTTTTATGTTTGGCAAAAGTCTTTATTTTCTACGATGTTATCATATCTGCTGCATAAAAATATTACAATGTGAGTTAATAATGGCTGGGTGATGATTAGCTTTCTTTGACAACACATCTTGTTAATGTTCGTCATGTATTTACATATGATTTATATACCAATTTTATTTACACATTAAACTTAAAATACTTCCTCTTCGTTACTTCTATACTCTTCTTGAGATTTTGTTTCTTGTTTGCATTATTGCCTTATTACATCTAATATATTGTCGCCGAGGCATTCTTATACCGCTAGCGCAAACCAGTGGCGGGCGCGTGCGAAAGAAAGACACAGAGAGCTACGCGCGGGCAGAAAAGAAAGAGACAGATAGTGAGGGGCGCGGGCGCTGAACACTTGCCAAGAGAGAAAGAGACAAAGTTTTGTGAGCTCTACACTAAAGTCCCAAGACCCCGGCCTCTGTTACCCAGGAGCGATGAGAAACTCCGGGGTCTTTCCTTGGAGCAACACCTGGAGTCTAAAAAGCCCCCCCCCCATCGAGAAAAACGTCAAGACGGGTAGAAGTGGATACGCCCTGCGTAAACCCCGCAGGGAAGACTACCGGTAAACCTCGGTGGGGCCGCCTGGTGATCCAGCACACCTTCTACTAGCTCTGCAGGTTAGTACCCGGGACTTTTAGACAACCCTCTGCCCCCTTCGGGCGGCCGAACCCTGGCCGGAGGTACCCGATATCCCACGGGTTACGGGAACACACTGCCCCCCTCGAGTCTAGCCCAATCCGAGCAACTCCCATTCAGGGAGGGACTCGAATGTTCGGCCCGAGGGTCCTCTAGTAACGCCAGAAGTACTATGAGTACTAAAGGTCCGCAGTGCTTGCACTAAAGCAGCAGAAGGGGACGGATCCCCTCCCCTACGGGAAGAGAAAGAGACAGAGACAATTTGGAATTTCCCGTAGCATCGTGATTGTTATCGAGCGTTCCACTGAGTTCTAGAACAATGAGTGGAGGTATAAAAGCGCCGCGGCTGTCAAAGCGGAGTCATAGTACTAAGGAATCTACCACAAAGAGCACTTAAGCTTTTAGCGGAAATTTTCAGCTTCACACTCGTAAATGGCAGGTTCCCCTTGCTGGAAAGAAGCCAAAATACTCCTATTCACCATAGCAAAGAAAAACCTAGCACTTCCAGTCAACTATAGGCCGTTTAGTCTATTAACCACATTAAGCAAAGTACTAGAAAAAGTAATACTAAAAAGAATTAACAAACTCATTCATAAACACGACATTTTAACACCTGAGGAGTTCGGGTTTAGAACTGAGCAGTCTACCACGCTCCAAATTTTTCGAATGACTGAACAGATCACCAACGGATTTCATACAAATAAGTCAACAGGTGCCCTATATCGAACATCGAAAGAGTCTTCGACAAAGTATGACACGCAGGCCTAGTTAAAAAGCTAAAACAATACGCCTTCCCAGATTCGGCAGTAGCCCTAATTCGGGATTACCTCTCTGATCGGTGCTTTCGCACCGCGGTAGAAGATGCAGTATCCAGCATTAAGCCAATTAAAGCAGGCGTCCAACAAGGAAGTCTGTTGGTGTCGACGCTATTTACTTTATACGTAAATGACATGCCCGATGCCGACGACACTGCACTAGTAACACAGTCAAGTCAACTACGAATTATTCATCAACGACTCCAAAATGCCTTAAATACACTTGAACCCTGGTTCTCCAAATAGAGAATTAAAGTAAATGCAAGAAAAAGCCGAGTTATAATCTTCACAAAAGGACTCCTGCATAAGAAAAACAAGCGTGTCCTTCAGCCACTAATATACCAAGGCGAAGGAATCGACTGGAATGACCAAATGACTTATTTAGGTCTTGTAATAGACCAGCGCCTCACCTGGAGCAAGCACATCATTATCACAGCCAAGGCTAAATAAACTGTTTCCAATATTTAATATAAACAGTCAACTTAAAGTACATATGGGCCTTACTCTGTATAAGACACTGCTAAGGCCAAACATCACGTACGCAGCCCCTGATGCAAAAACTCACATATACAAATTACAAACACTACAAAACAAAATAATAGGAATAATAACAAAGCAACCGCCGATAGCACCGGCCAGTCTATTGCACAATCAACTAAAACTGCACTCAGTTGAGGAATTTACCAAAAAGACTCAGTATTAACGTATATATGCGCAAAGATAAAAACGGTAACGCACTAATACAGCAACTAGGCATACGAAACCGAACATAATAAACATAAAATACCAATGTCCTTATTTTATAAGACCATCGGCATGGGAGACCCACAAATTGACATCCAAGACTATATAAACACACTTGTAAGACTTCCATAGAACTAGTAAGATTACCCATGACTATATACCACAACCTGACAGTTGGCAGTCCACAAAGTCCTTGCTCTTAGTGAAGGCGGCTCCGGGGGTGAGGGGAAATTCCTCTCCCCCCACTTACACGACATTGGCGTTTTAAATAATGGTCATGATCTATCAAATGCAAGTAAATTTAACATAGAATTAAGCTCAAACCAGACGCAGCTTAAGCGCAGAATTAACAATCTTAAATCTAGGAATACAATTGACCAACGCAATCAGTTGCGAAGATAGGATATACTATTTTACCTTAAATTTTACTTGAAATGTAAAGATGACTAACGCTATATTGGCGTCCACTACTAGCATTAATGACACGTACTACCCATTTTAGGATGGACAGACCATTATCTAAGAATTAAAATCTAGTCCAAATAAAAGTAGTATAACTAACACATGACTATCTCGTCTATCTTTGGGGACGCAACTACTAGGTTAAGACCACGTTTCCTATAGGAAACGACGCTACACCCTACTACATCCCTCACCATGCGCGAGGGCATATTCAGAGCTTCGACCATGCTTATGTCCTGGCAAATAGTCTCACCTCAGTTAGGCCATACAGCCAACGTGCACACCCTCTCCATGAATCCGCAGGTGCAATTTAGTGGTACTGCTGGAATTCCTCTCTACTTTCCGGTGGAGGCTTTTTGGTGGGCAGTACCTTCGGGTGACCCTCACACTCCTGTCTGTGCCATCCCAGTACAGTCGCGGTTAGTCCATAAATGGATTTTTCCTCCACTTGAAAAAAAAGGTGGAGTCAGTTGCGAGTTGTAGTTGTTATTTGAGTATGCAGCTGTGTGGACGTGTAGCAGACGACCTTGAGGACAGCGTTTGTGTGTGTTATAGTCGCGCTGCTAGAACGGTTACCATGGATTTATATTTGGTAAAAGATACCTCTCAGATAACGCCCTTAATACTTCACGTGGAGTGAACATATATCTGTCATTTATGATTCCTGCGAATTCTATTGGCTGAAGTAAAGCGTTCATTGGTGGTTAGCACTGGGCCGGGCAGCGCAGCAATAATCAATGCGTTATCTGAGAGGTTTCTGTTAACAAAGATAAATCCATGGTAACCCTTCGAGCAGCATGGCCATACGTCAGTCTGCTGCTGGCAGGGTTGTACAAAGCGTGTTTTACTTCTAATAAAGGTCATTTTAAATTTCTGCAATCAAGATTTTAATTTTAAGAACCTACAAAGTCATAATATGACACAATAAATTTGTATTAATATTCATTTATTTCTTTGTTTTCTTTTCTTTAAGCGATTACATATAAAAGTCCGACAGAGTCTTTTTAAGAATGCTATAAATGTTTCCTTATTTTGAATAATTTTTAAAATTTTGGCAAATGACGGCATCAGTAAGCACGCATGACTAAATAGTACTGGGAAAGACAAGCAGATTGTATAAAAAATGGAAAACTATTTCAATTAAAGACATTAATTGCAATAACATAGAAGTGTTAACAAAAGAAGTTGATGATCAGCCAAGTTACGCACTACGCAGAAGTGGCGAAGTGTGAAGAAGCGAGTCTTAATGTCTAAATATCTCAGTACAACAGTCATGTAACGCTTCTGTTACCCCAAGTTTGATAGAACATTTTCGTCCTGGATTAGCGTACTTGGAACAAGACTGCCCATGCTAGTCCTACCAGACTAAATCCCATACGTTCTCCACTATATAGATACAAAGTAAGCACTAATTTCTACTAAATTCCAATTCAATTAGGAGAGCGAGAAGAATAAATCACTCAACCGCAAATCCTTGTAGTGTGTACAAGTAGATAAAATGAAGATGTAGAAGCATACAAAGAATTAATCCCACATCGAGAAGGTATAATTATTTATTATTGTTTAAAGAAATTCTTCTCTGAAAGCCACAACCGTTAGAACAAGGTATTTTGTTCTCACAAAGAATCCACGACGATAAATGCATTGTTAATTCGGCACATAATGGAGGTATTCACTGCAGCACCTTTTATTCTAAATAGCTTTCTATCAGGAAAACACGACCCCGGTGATGAGAATCAACCATGATAACTTTACTGGACAGTGTGAAACTATACTATCTCGTCATAAGTGCAACTTCTAAATGAATTAAAATGGCTCCTGAGGAAGCATCGGTGTAATTTCGTCAAAAATGACATAAAACGACATTTTCCGTTTCTTGCCTTAAAATTGTGTTTAAACATTGTAGTTTCAGAATCTGCCACCAGTTGCACACTAGCGTCATTTAAAGAGCCGCTACGTCATTTTTAAATGCCCATGTGCGGGTGAGCGTGGCCATTTATATTGTCTTTGCTAGAGTGTCTAAACAAATTGAGGGAATTCTCAAGGGGATTTTTTTTTAATTTTACGTGGAAGGAAAAATGGATTTACCCACACCAACCTACTGCGCTGATGACATAGGAGTCGCCGTTCCGGTGAGGGTCAACGGTGCGGAATACCTACTAAAAAGCCTTCCACTCACTAGGACAGTAGCCCTGATGAAATTAGCTGGTTCCGCTCGTAGCACCCAGATTCAAGAGTAGTGTTGGTGACTGCGGCGAACCGCATCGAGTGTTGTGGGGGATAGACCTCATGACCACAAGGCCCTGATGCCCACCTTTCCTTTCAAAAGGTGGCGTTCTTCCTATAATGCTTCATGGTGATCGATGTAGGTCTCGTGAGGACCTGTATCTAACGGAGGGTATCGGCGTGGCAGATCAGGTGGTGGCGTCCTTCGGATGCGTTTTCTCTGCGGGGCGGAGGGGCCCCTTGCATGTGTACCAGTGCCCTTGCGAGGTCTCTGATGTCAGTGATAGAGTTCTGATGCATTCCGAGAGCTCCCTTGAGTTTAGCTGGCGTGAAGAGGCGTGTGTCGTTGATGTAGCCTACTATTTTCTCCAGCTTGGCCTTGCAGTAGTCAAGTGCGTCTGAAGTACCGGCAGTCTCCCGGGTACCGTGCTGCGAAGCCTGGGCGGCCTCTCTCACCTCTTCCAAAGTACGAAGTAGGGCTGCCTTCCATTGTGCCATCCGCGCTGTCAGCATGTCCTGAAGCGTTGTGCTGAAGGTCTGGAGCAGCTCTGTGGCTTTCTCTGTGCTGACGTGTGAGGCTTTGATATGTTGGAGTAGCTGTGAGTCTGGTTGATGCGTAAGAGCTTTGGCGTAGGTGAGATGCTGTTGTGTATGGTAGGTTTGGGTGTGACTGCGAGGGTATTGGTATGGAGGATGTGGTTGGTAAGGATGTTGATGTGTGAAGTATGTTGGTGTGGCTATTGCTGTGTGCGGCTTCCCCTCGGGCTTCTCGGGCACGCCGTTTGTCCAGTGAAGTGGCCTGCCGTGTTGCAGTACAGCGGGCGACGCATCAGATCATGTCCGGTGCAGGCTGCGGTGAGGCACGCGGCGCCACAGTAGTGGCAGCGTGGGTTGTTGGCGCAGGATTCGGCGGGTGTCCATTCTGGCAGCAGCGGCGGCAGGGGACGGGACGGCTATCCAGGCTGACCTCAATCGGAGCACCAGCCCGAAGGCTGGGAGTCCGTCTTTCAGCGCAGCCTGGTAGTCGCTCTCTTCGGTGAACTAGAGGTGAGGGTCCCCTGTAGGTGTTGATGCGCATGGCCCTCCTCAGAGAAGGCCAGCGTTGTCGGGCCGCGTGCAGAATAAACGCATCAGTGAGATGCCTGTGCACTCCCCGAAAGCGCTGTATGTAGGCAGTGTGGCGGCTCGGGGAGGCAGAGATAGCTTGGGTATATTTGGGGGCGAATCTTCTTTGGGCTGAGAATGTGTGGTCAGCGGTACAGCTTTTGCTGTACAGCAGAACTGGTGGTCGGCGTTGGAGGCGGCGGTGATCTCTCAGGAATTGCGAGAGATTGCGGCGAGCCCAGAGGTGGTGTTGGAGGCGAAGCAGGGGCTGCGACGTCTTCTAACGTTGCCTTAACAGGTTCAGCTACGTTGGTAGTCTTCTTCTTCTTCTTCTTCTTCTTCTTCTTCTTCTTCTTCTTCTTCTTCCCTGCCATGTTTACTCCGCGAAGGCTGAGAGCGGAATCTCCTCTGAGTCATTCTCACGTTTAAACTACGCCGCTTGATATAGACTGTGGTAATGTAGATAGACATCCTCTGGGTGTTTTTGAAAGCTACTGAACACTTCTACTTTCGTTTCATATATTGGTTCCCACTTTTGAAAGTAAACAAACATTTTCACATGTAGTGTTTATGAAATGTGATTTACATGTTAAGTGAAAGCTGTGGATAGTAGCTTATATTAGATTACTATTGTTTAGAATAGGAATACGGCCTGATTTAATATTATATTACTTTCTTGTTGCAACACTTGGTATATAATTCATACCAGGATAGGTTAGTAGTACAGTGGCTATTTAAAGCAAAATATAATGAAACTTTAAGGTTTGCTAGTCATAATAGTATGTAATGCTACTAGAATGCTCTGCTTGAGGTAAATGTTAAGTGAAAACATATTATAGCCCAAAAGTTACCAGTGATTCTAGCAGGTCACCCACCTTTTAATCTAAATAGAAGAAAGGTTTATGCACTTCTGGGCATTGGTAAGAGTCATATTTCTATGCAGAAGATTTGTATGACCATGGTTATGAATTGCATGAACTATTCTACTTACAATTTCTGTTTCATAGACACAATTAAAGAGATTAATTAGTACTATTCTACTGCAGAATTGCATCAAAGAAGAAACACAGAATGCTAATGAAAGTTTGCGTGGAAAAAAATGTCACAAAGAAGTTTTTGTATCAAGAATGAAGTTGCAAATTGCAGTGACTGGAGGTGTTAGTGCATTTAATATGAGTTATAAAGCTAGTCTAAATGTTAAGGTAGAAGTTTCAGCAAGCAAAGTAAGTCCTGTTGGCAAGAAATGAGCAATATTAGCGACAGGTGAAAGCTAAAACAAAGTGCTCAAACTTGATTAAGCAAATATAAATCCGCCAGGAAGCAGTTAAAAGTGACTAAATTAAAAGAAAAGGAGGATAATCAACTAGCTGAGTGGTATTCATATAGTGCAGGAGGGTTTTGAAATATAGAAAGTATTTTGTTTATATTTAGAGTTTCTAACTAGATTTCTCTTCATATCCAATATTTAGTATTTTTTAATACTGCCAATATTTCAGATATTCAAGTTTTCTATGATTTTTTTAAAGTTTTTCCTATATGTATATTTCTCTATAAGTTTTCAATAAACATTGGGCCCGCCTCGGTTGCGTGGTGGTAGCGTGTCTGCCTCACGTTTGAGATCTCCCGAGTTCAAATCTCGGTCAGAGTGAGTTACCTGGATAAGTTTTTTTTTCCGGAGTTTTCCCTTATCCTAAAAGACGAATGTCTGGTAACTCTAAGCTCCAAGGACCCTGCGCTCATTTGACAATCATTCACCCATTCCATTCATCGTCCGATATGACTTAACGTTGGAGGACGTAAATTACAACAACAACAAAATTGCTCTCATTATGGCTGTATAAAAAAAAAAACTTAATAACGATTAATATTGAAAACAGAAGATTGAGAAAAATTCAAGAAAATTCTATCATATTTCTTATGTTTTCTCCTCCAAAACCATTAGACATGTGCAAACGAGTATATACAGTTTTGTAACCATTATCTAAAGGAACCGGAATCCAAAGTTTCAATCATTTATAACAGACATTGTAGAGAACGTAACATGTTTCCTAATTTAAAGAAATTGCAGCAAAAAATTCAATTATCGTCTTTTTGGTAAAACCTATCATAGATAGAAACATTACAAAAAGAGCCAAAGATGACAAAATTAATGAAAAAGAAGGTAATAAGGTAGTTGATGCTAATGATGCATAGGGATATCAAGGTAAACAAATTCCTATCTAGATCTCTAAATTCATTTTTCTCCGCTTTCAATTTTTCAACATTTTTGTATCTTCAAAATCAACTTCTGCAATTCTAAACGCATGTTTATGACACTTAGCATACATATTTATAAATAAAGGTTTAATAAAAGTTGGTAATTTTGTTAAGGCAAATTAAATAGTTTATCTATCATTGAATTTTAAATCTTAAAATTGCAAAAAAAAAAAAAAAAAAAAAAAAAAAAAAAAAAAAAAAAAAAAAAAAATAAGGAAATATTAATATATTTACACATCAATTTTTTTATCAAAAATACTTGACACAAACTAAAAGTATAGCAACTTACATAACTGATGTACACAGAAACCTGAATCTAAAATTTAAAGTTTCTTAAAGAAAATTTCTTATCACTTGGGTCATTTTATATAACATACAAAACTCACACTATAAAAAAGAACTAAATATTTTTTGAAAAAACATATTTAAGATAGAAAGATGAACTTTGAAAGCTTAACTAGATTCCCTGTACCCTACCTAATGACATTTCATGCGGTTCTGATGTAAACTCTGTATTTTAGCAATTTACACAGATGCCTCCCCTGAAGCTAGGTATCGCACTTTCATTGCTACAAAAAGGGTTTATTGTATCTCCTAATACAGACTTGCCTCTTGAAGCAATACTGCATCACTAGTTGTGATAATCTAGAAGTGAAGCGAGGACTTCTTCTCTTCAGCCATTTATTTTGGAAGTACAATAAACTAAGCATCGTTACCTGGCAGTTTTGTTTTCTATTTGCTGTTTCCCTTTAGCAAAAAAACTGGTTGCATGGTCATGCTAATATACAGAAAGCAATTAAGTTATATTTAAATTAAACTATTTTAAAATATATGTTTATTCCACATCTTTATTAATTGAAGCCCAAAAGCAGTAATGAATTACATTTATATGCTTGAGGTATTATCAGCGGGGAAGGCACACACACGTTTGTTTCCCTTTCTTGAAAAGGATTGAATACAGCAGTTCTATTAAATTTAAATGTAGTGTTGTCGGATGCAATTCTGATCTTTAATGTAAGTGTTTTATATATTTTAATAATGTTGATTAGCGTCACCACTTACCTACCAGAGAGCGGTTGGTCTGCCGAATACCCAACAAAGAATGGGCTGTTTTAATTATTTATTTAAAATACTTAATATCATTTTTGACATCTTGAATAAAATTCTTCAGCATCCATAGAGTTTCAAACGAAAGATGACAACCGAAGGTGCACATTATTGCTCGGTACGATTTTTTTTTCGTGAAATAGGCCTAATAATGTGTATAGAAATAGTTGGAAAATTTTTGAAATGTTCCATATGAGGATTTAAATTGTCAGTAATGAAGATACGAGGGCTCATGAATAAAGAATGATCAAAATTTTTTTACGGTCATAATTTTTCGCACTAAAAGTCAATCTTATTATATTCTGTTAGCTTAATGGGAAACAAACATGCCGTAGTAGTTTCATTGTTGGTACTACTGGTTTCCGCCTGTGAGAACCACATAAGCTCAGACAAGTTCATCTACCGCTGCAATGGAGGTAACATGCAGTTAAAGTTGATGTTAGAGGAAGATCCGAAGCTTCTTTCAAACGTAATCACTGCTGTTGCAACTTGGCTACATCATTTTGATCCTGAGAACAAATAGCAAAGCTCAGTGTGGAAGTCTCCTTCATCACCAACCCCCCAAAACAGCAAAAGTGGTTGCTTCTGCTAGGAAAGTTCCGTTCATCTCATTCTTTGATATTCATGGAACGGTTTATCAGCATGTTGTACCTGCACACACATCAGTAACTGGACAATACTTCAGGGATGTCCTGAAAGCATTGCAAGTCCATATCAGGCGCAAAAGACCACATTTCCGTGAAACAGGCTGGATGCTGCATCACGATAATGCGCGGCCGCATATTGCCAATGTTGTTGTTGAATATCTTACAAAATCAACGTGAAGTGCATCCCTCACCCTCCCTATAGTCCGGATTTAGCCCCATGTGACTTTTTTCTATTCCCTAACTTGAAGAAACGCCTTCGTGGGAGGCATTATCCATCATCAGAAGCAGTGGTGAAGGCTGAGATGGCGATTTTGAAAGATCTCTCAAAAATGGTTTCCAGCATGTCTTTGAAGACTGGCAGAAACGCTGGAAAAAGTGCATCGCATTCAGCGGAGACTGTTTCTTTATTGAACAGCCCTCGTATATATTTCTGGTTTACTGGAAGAAGGCAAACGTTGGTGTCCATCACCTTCCTCCACCTTCATTATGGCTTAGGTTTTTTTTTTTTTTTTTTTTTTTTTACCTCAGAGTTTGGATTGATTTATTTATTTTGAGATGTCGTCGTCTTACACCAATTTTATCATCATTTTACGCTCTTCGCATATTACGTTTTATTTATTGAAGCACATGGTTTAACCAGCTGTGTCTCCATTTGCATATAAATTAGCTATACCTGGTCTGTTACAAATAAATTATCTTACTGACTTCCTAGATCTTTACAAGTTATTTTCCACTGTAAGCTTATGTTTTGTTCTAATATTTGGCCTTGCATTATTTAGCTATTTTCTCAATGACGCACATGACTACGAGGCACTTATGTATGGGCTGGCCACATTTGAAGGTCAATTCATTGACTTTTGAGGTGGAAGTGAAATACGCGTAATTTAATAAAAACACGTATTGGCTATTTGAACATTTCTGGAGGTTTGGAAACGAGAAGATTGATTCTTGAAGAACTGTATTTCAGCTTATTCCTATTTGTGTAAAAGTCTTTCCTATTAATCGAAGACGTGTTTTCAACAAGAATTGAAATATTAGAGCTAGTCAAACAGTGTTAATAACTACGTGATTCTTAATTTATAAAATGAGGTAGCATTATAGATTAATGAAAGTTATATATTGATTTATACTTTACCTTTTGTCTCCGTCATTAATATTTTACTAATCTAGTAATAACGACTACTGGCTGTTACTATGGTCTGAATTCTAATAATCCAAAGAATAAAGGGTGGTGAAGTGAATAGATGCATCATAACACATATATTCAAGGCGAAGACACCTCCAGGAAGATTCACACGTGAACAATGGCAATTGTTGATTAGCAAAGTGTTCATAGTCGATCATGACTAATTAAAGAACAAAAGACCACTTCCCGGAGGAGAATTGCGGTGACAAATGAAGTGTGGTTTTAAGTACTCACAGTATGTTCCCAAATTGTTTTCATGTTATCACTTAAAGACTTTTAGCAAACCTCCCTCAGGTTTTCACTTCGCCGGATTTGAAGCCTGAGAAGGAATATGATGCATTTGAAAAGTGCAATTCTAAGGAGTTGGAGGGGCTGCTATGAGTACACTAGTACCCTACATGAGAACACGAAACTTCCTGCTTGTGACAGTTATTCTTAATTAACCCTAACGGAAATTGCTTAGTAATATGTATAGAGGATCTGTATGTTAACGGTGTTAATTTCTTAGAAATTTGGAAATTTTATGTTGTTTGTAAAATTATAAGAAAACAAATGTGCAAGAGTTATTAAAGATATTATCATAATGGAACGGTCGTAAATTTTTGTTGTTGTTGCTGTAATTTACATCCTCCAACGTCAAGTCATATCGAACGTTGAATGAAATGGGTGAAATAATGTTCAAATTAGCCTAGGGTACATAGAGCTTATAGTTACCCGACATTTGTCACTGAGGATAAGGTAAAACTCGGGGAAAAACCTTACCCAGGTTACTCACCCTGACCGAGATTCGAACTCGAAACCTCTTGAACGTGAAGCAGACATGCTACCATCTACGATCCGAGGCGGGCGTAAAATATTATGTCATTATGGTGATGAAGAGCTACTTCCGAAACAAACAAAAAAGTGACTAGATTGATTGTATAAGAAGAGTGAGACTAATGTACTTAATATAGTGTTAAAAGGTTTATCAGAAGTATTTTAAATTAAAGAATTATCAACAGTGTTGATAGGTAGTCTTATTTTAATTAACCATAACGAAAAACCATCGAACCGAGACCACAACTTGGGAACAAATAAACAAGCTAGGCTGAGGAAATAAAGCCACAAACGCAAATAAATGCTGTTATACTAGGTGTTAGTAATTAATAAATGATGCGAGGAAAGGAAAGTATAACTCGAGTAGTGCACCCCTTTTACTTTTGGTTAAATGCCATACTACTACGTGTTAGTACTTAGTGGATGACGTGAGGGAAAGAAAGTATAATTCAAACAGGGCACCCCTTACACTTTTGATAAAGTCATTATTCCTTTCCAAGTGCAAGTGACATACGGATATTTGCTTGCATCTCTCAAAGTTGTATATTGTAATCACATGTAACCAAGGTGTGCACAAGATTCGTTATTTGTACTACTAGTTGAGTTAGCACGAAGAAGCTTGCAGTCAGCTCGAAAAAGTTGGTAGCTGCTCCAAAAGCTGTGTAGCTGCATAAAGCAGAAGTTTCGTGAGTCCTTGAGGGCTTAGTTTTCCTATCTGACGAGTACTAGTTATTATTTTTTTTGTGTAATTTACGTCCTCCAACATTGTCATATCGGAAGATGAATGGAATGGGTTGAAATGATGCTCTCAAATGAGTCCGAGGTCCATGGAGCGTAGAATTACCCGACGTTCGTCTTTACGAAGGGAAAACCCCGGAAAAAATCTTATCCAGGTAACTCACCCTGACCGAGATTCGAACTCGTGACCTCTTGAACATGAGGCAGACATGCTACCACCACGCTACCGAGGCGGGCAACGAGTGCTAGTGAAGAAATGAATGTTGTATGTGTTGTCCTGTTACTGTTACTGTGCCGCAGTAGTAACCCAGATTTGAACCCCAGAGTATTCCGTAAAAATGGTGTTACAGAGGATGGAAGTAACTGGACAAGGATAGATATTACCGGGATGATATTAATGATGTTTCTAATATTCCAGCTCAAGCACCAAAGATAAAATCTTATGTTCCAATGTCTTTATGATTTGTTGAGAATAATCCTCGTTGCAATAAAGGTAAAATGGCTGATTTAGCATACTCTTCAGACGCTTTTGTAACTCTAAGGTAACGTACTAACCAGCATGTTGAAGCTACAACAATACAAATACGTACAATATGAAGCTATTAACAGTGAAGAAAACAAATATATACAAATATAATAATCTGTAACTTAAAAGATTTCATTTATCTTATAAGAAATGATCGTTTTCTTACAAATTGACTAGGATCACGATTTCGTGAGTATCTTATTCACATCATCAGCTTGAACCATCAATAATCTCGTTGTTAACGTTACCGCCACTAGATGCCACTATGTTTATTTTAGTACTACCAACAGCTGAAAATGAAACAAATTTAAAAATAGAATCGATTGCCGGTATTTCAAAATGCATTACGCGATGTATATTTTTTAAAATAAGTATTTTTTCTCAAACCATTAAATCTATGGACCATTTAATTGTTTTAATAATTTAACTTCTGGAAAATGAAAAATATAAAAATTCTAAAAAAATATAAAATTCCTGATAGTAAAAGGTCCGGTATTTATCAAGTTAATTGTTTCGATTGTGATAAAGTTTATATTGGAAAGACAAAACGTAATTTGGAAACCAGAACGAAAGAGAATTTTCGTAACATTAAGTATAAAAAAACTGATAAATCTGCCGTAGTCGATCATTTTTGGTCATTTAACCATGAAATAAATTCGGAAGTTAAATTACTAAAAGAATTAAATGGTCCGATAGATTTAACGGTTTGGAAAAATATATTTATTTTAAAAAAATAAACATCACGTAAAGAATTTTGATATACCGGCAGTCGATTCTGTTTTTAAATTTGTTTCATTTTCAGATCTTGGTAGTACTAAAATAAATATAGTAACATCTAGTGACGGTAACGCAACAACGAGATTATTGATGGTTCAAGCTGATTATGTGAATAAGATATTCACGAAATCACGATCCTAGTCAATTTGTAACAAACGGTCATCATTTCTTATAAGATATGTGAAGTCTTTTCCAAGTTACAAATTTTTATATTTGTATCTACAAGTGGCCGCGCCGTGGCTCAGTGGTTAGACCGCTTGGCTCTCACCAAGGCGGCCCGGGTGCGATCCCAGGCGACCGCAAAGTGAGATTTGTGGTGTACAACACGGCGCTGGGGCGGGTTTTCTCCGGGATCTCCGGTTTCCCCCGCCATATCATTCCACCGGTGCTCCATCTTCATCTCATGTATCATCTGTGGCATCGCCTGCGGTGCCGTATGTAGTGAAAGCGGGCGTTAAACACTACACACACGTTGTATCTACAACTATATGTTGAAACAACAATAAGAGGAAAAGTACTATAGTAGAAACAATAGTATAAAATATGTAGCTGTAGTTGACTACTAATTAATATCAAATTAAAGCGAAAATTCTCACTACCCAATTCTTGACATATCGATTTCAAACTTGAATGTTTTAAATGGTACTCCTGCGTGCTACACAAATAAAATAACAAATTATGAATTTCTAAGATAAACATTATCGAATAATGTAACATTCGCACTTTAATTATAAGTCCCAGAAATTGCTATTTGCTTCACAGAGTTTCAAAATGAGACATCTTCAATATTACAAATTGTGTTTTCCATTATTCAGATTAGGATTTTCATATTATGAGTTACAAAACACACTGGGCCACCTTTGTGGCCTTTTGAACAGTATTCTGACTTCTAGGCCTAGGGAAGCTGGGTTCTGTTTCCAGTGGGATGGGAGGACACTTTTTATTAGAATTTAAATGACCTGCAGAATCGAAGTATAACGTGAGAGTTAACATCAGCTGTTTCAAGTTATAATTGATAAAGATAACGTTAAAGAACCAACGGATTGCTTCTGAGGTTAACCCTCCATTATAAAGTAATAATTATTCAGCTATTATGCATGAAATATTCGAAATCCTTTCATCTCCATGTTCCCACACAAAATTCGACTATGATGTCACAGAAAAAGATACGAATATGTGAAGGGCACGAACCTCGAACCTAAATACTATATTTACCTTTACAGAAGTACTTAGTATACATTCAGTAGATGTGTGGTATGTAATTATATCCAGTGATTTTGTAGGAACATATATAGAGTTTGGAGCAATTAATTTTCCCGTATTTATATCTCGCACTTAACTATGGTAGTACCAACGGCGTTTTACTTTGAAGCATAGTGTCAATCGGTAATAGTGGTGATTAGTATACTGTGGTTTTCCTTTGGATTTTGTGCAGTATTGGTCACACATTCACATTATCACATATTTTGCAATGCATACACTTAAATTGTGATCTTTAACTTAACAATTTTGGCTTTCGGCTTGTTAAGTCTCAAGACAAACTTATGCTTTTCTTCCTAAGCTTGATCCTCCTTTGGATTTGTAACAAAATATATAACGTGTTTAATATTCTGTGTTATTCTTATTTATTTATTTAATGTCTTCGGTAGTCTTGCTTACATTAAGCCCATTTTTTCTTTTAAAATTTGGCAAGTTTTGCATATATCAATTGAATATACACGATCCTATGTCTAACGAAGCGAAAGGAATTAATGATTTTAAATCATGACTTGCTTTCATTAATACAACTCACAAGGAGCACATGATGTACAGAACAGTTTCTTACATAATCTCTAACCAAAGTTACCTTGAAACTGTTCATTCGTATTAAGATTAAGAGAGGCCGACCTCCGAGGTTGAATTCCGGCAAGGGTCTTATCTGAGTAAGGCTTTTTCTCCCCGGAGTTGTCCCTTATCCTCAGAAAACCAATGTTGGGTAACTAAAGCTTTAAGAACTCAGCGCCCATTTGAACATATCGATTATCTACCTCACTATTTGATCTATCATCCAAGAACGTGAAATGTGTTACAAGTTGACATGAAAAGATAGACTGAAACATTCAATGCCATAGCCGGGATTTGAACCACGGATCTTCTGGTTGCCGTCCAGCCGCTCTAATCTTTGATGTTCTTTGGCCAACGTGCCGACATGACATTAAATGCTCCAACTGACTCGTTTTTTTCCCCCGGTAAACCACTTAGGAGTTCTCATAAACACATGAGACAACTACCTTAATGGCGACTTACTATGCTGTAAGTACTTTAAGGCCCGGGCTTTATAGTTAACCACTATTAGGTCAATTAATGGAGATTAATTGTTCTTTCACACTGACCTTGTGTAGGCTAAAGTATGGAAAGATAGAGTCAGACTGAAAAACTCAACGCCATAGCCGGGATTTGAACCACGGATCTTCTAGTTGCCGTCCAGCCGTTCTAACCCTTGAGCTACTATGGCCAACGTGCCCACATGACTGTCACACGGCCAGTGCGAAAGAACAATTAATTACCATTAATTGACCTAATAGTGGTTAACCATAAAGCCCGAGCCTTAAAGTACTTACACGTTGTAAGTCGCCATTAAGGTAGTTGTCTCATGTGTTTATGAGAACTCCTAAGTGGTTTACCGGGAAAAACACGAGTCAATTGGAGAATTTAATGTCATTTGGGCACGTTGGCCATAGTAGCTCAAGGGTTAGAGCGGCTGGAAGGCAACCAGAAGATCTGTGGTTCAAATTCCGTCTATGGCATTGAATTTTTCAGTCTGACTCTATCTTTCCATACTTTAGCCTACACACGGCCAGTGTGAAAGAACAATTAATTTCCAAGTTGACATGACTACTACTTGCACTACCTCTTATACCTCTATCTACTTTATGTCCATCGAGATGCACATTAGTCTGTTGTTGATTTTATTGTATGTGACAGAGGAATAAGAGAATTTAGTAGCTTTAAGCGATAGGCAACTCTTTTAAAAGCCAATCGCTATGTAATGCATTTGAAAATCAGTTATATTTGCAATGGAAACAGAAAATATGAATGACCTCCCATTGAGAAAACTGTAATATGAACAATTCAAATAACAAGAAGCATCTCGGGAATTGTTAACTCCTTAAGAACTTTATTTGAGATAATGTATATTTTTTAACATCCACATTTATGCTAGTAAGACTCTATCAGTACCTTACGGTTTACCAGTTATACAAAAGCCTTCCGAATAAAGAGGAATTCTGAGGACATTCCCATAAAATTAAACTTATACATTTTATTTGTCATGAAAATATTCGGAACATATTTGACTGAAAATTATTAAAGCCACTTTGACAAAATTAATATTTTCAAAAAAAAGTGTTTCATATAAAGGGTAGCTTGGGGTAGGAGATTTTCTTGGAAATCTTCTTGACATATCTTTGGAACATGTTGAACATAAATACCAAGTTTGGTGTTTAACTCGTTATAGCTTTCTCTTTATGCCGTTCATATACACATATATACACACAAAACAAGCACACATACGACCTGTTTCTTCAAATGCTCTTTTCTATCCAGGAAGCCTCAAAACAAGTATTTTCGCTAATATCAGGTTATCGAATTTTTTAGTAGAATACAATATCACCTCTATCTACTATGCAAGTAGTAGAGACGGTAAAAGGAGATGTCTAATAAGAGAGCTGCTTCCTTGTTCTGAGCTTAAATCTGTAGAATTTAAACACGTTTTCGGTAATTTTTGTTACCATTGTTGAATTAAAATTTTCTTTACTCTGGAATTTGAGATAACTAATTTTACCGGGCAGACAAGTTTAATGTTGCTAAATAAGCTGAGTAGTGGAACGAGGCATCAGATCCCTAAGTTAAGTAATTTAAACGAGTGGTTAAGAACGAAACTTATAGTGAAAGCGCGCAGGAAATGTGTTGTGTATTGGGTCTGCATAATTAAATCTTATTCAATTCAATTCACTGCGGAAAAAAACAAAACAAGTCAGCTTTCACTGCTCTATGAGGCATTAATAATAACAGTTACTTATGAGACTTGCCAGGTAAGTTGATATTTATTAGGGAGTAAAAAATAGCTGCCGAGGGCTTAAATTTCAAGAGCATGATAAACATCAAACCTCCCTAGTCCCATGTGTAATTTTATCAGTTACCTGAGAAAAAAAATCGCGTAATAATGTATGTTTTGTTCTGATGGCGAATGCAATATGTATATTTCTCTTCACTGCAGATGCCGTATGATTGTTTCTTGTTTTTCAGATAACTTAAGAAAAATTGGACATAGGACTAAGCCATCTAAGAGGTAGTCAAGAGCTTATAACTTAATCTCTTTGGCATTAAATTGGAGTAGGCTTTTCTGAAAAATAATGTGTTTTTGTCCCGTAAAATTTTAAATTAGTTCTTCTGTTTGACTTGCTATATTGACACTGGTAAAGATAATTCGACTTTTTGCAGAGATAATTTATTTCTAAGAATAAAAGACCCAATTCTCAGTAACAAAAGCATCGCTTATCTGATATCTTTTCTTGTGGTGTCGGATAAAATTACTCATCGTGTTGAACTCTAAACATTATGTCACTTATTTTGAAAGTGTGTTCTGTGTTTCATGTGTATTTTACATCCTTTTTTTTTTTCAGAATACAACGATTAAGTTTAGTTCCCTGGAAATTATGAATAATAATTAGGCTAAACTGAAATTCTGAACATTTATTTATAGAAGGCACATCATTTGGTGAATTTACATTTCTTCTACGAAAGGTAATTTAGAAATTGTAGGCCACGCCTTACGAAGTATCCTTCACTAACAGTTGAGCGCTGAAACTTTACTTATGTACCTTATATCCTCGTAATTAGTTGATTGAATTTTGGGAGACAAAACACGATAGTCTTATCCACAATTATGTGCACCGAAGCCGATAGCTTATTTTATAGTATTGTCACATTGTTGTGTTGGAGCCGCCGCAAAGCCAGAGCTAGCGCGTGGGCAGGAAAGAGACAGATATTGGCGTGCAAAGCTGGACGCTTGCCAAGATTGAGAAAGAAACGGAGATAGAGACAGAGATAGGTCTGAAATTTTCCGCCTTTCCGATGCCGTCGCGATTGTTATTGAATGATCTACTGCATTCTGGAAACAATGACTGGGAGGTATAATTAGCGGCAAAGTGTGAGTCAGTCAGTTGTGCAGTTGTAGTTGTGCGAGTTGTGTTGACATTTGAGCTGTACCGCAGCGATTCTTTTGTTTGTTTACGTGTGGCTGAGCAACGAGACGACCTTGAAGACTGCTGTTTGTCAATGTCACGACCTTTTGCTGCTGCAAGGGTTGTACAAAGCTTCTGTTTACTGCAATAAAGAGTGTTTTAAATTTCTGCAAACAAGAGTTTTAATCCTACAAACCCAAGAAGTCACAATATCCTTCCTAGTTCTACTAGATGAACCAACCGTTCCCTTAAAAATTTTCAGGAATCACTCAACTAGATGCTGATTAGACCTCTGTTAGGTACGAAATCCCTAAAAGGTTGTACCTATCACCCATCACGTCGCAAGGCGGTTTCATCTTCCTGTGGCATGCCTCACACTTCAGGGTTCCCATCACCAGTCTTAGAGTCGTCAATACTTTCATCTCTTCTCTTCCAATTCGGTATTTCTGTTAAGACATAATCTGGGCATCCTAAGCTTACTATTTCATTTTGGGGAAGGAACTTTACCTAATAATCTACGTGCTGACTAAAATCTAGTGCAGCAATCTGAACCTTATGGTCCTCATAGTAACATCCATGACAGATTCTGGCTCTACACACCGAATTGGGACTCCTGTCTTAGCCTGTTTATCAGCATTTTTGCTGTCACCTACTCGAGAAAAATCTGCTTTCTGGAGGGGTAAGGGAGGATTGTACCACATGACACCTCACAATGATATCCAGAGATCTACTGCCCACGTTAACTACATTGTGCAACGTTATTATCCCAGCAATGGTAGCCCAAAAGTGTATGTTTTCTGAGAACCTAAACCTCGTTGATAGTTGAAAGTCCAGCCGTAATCTTTCTTATATAACATTAGAATTTTTTATGACAATTTCCATACAATACAGCACTTACCCGTGAGATGAACAGTGATACTTGAGTGACTGGGAACCAATGCAAGGTAACCTTGTTTCATTTGACCTGCCTTTAGCCAAACCGTAGCGATCTTCTTATTGTTGCAGATAGTGTCTTTAATGCTGCTTGGTTATCAGAATAAATGTAGGTTCTACAATTCTTATATCGCCTACACAGGTTCTCTCCCACGCAGGCTTTGATTGCATGTTCTTCCGCTTGAAATCTCGTGATCAACTCTCAGAGAATAAAACTTCTTTAACCTTGGCTAAATTCCAAATTCTCCAGCACCAGCTCCATCGTTTATCTTTTACCCACCGGTGAACCAATTGTGCCTTGATTATGTTCATCTTCACCGATGATGTTCTTTAACTCCGATCTTTATTTCTAAAGTACTTATATCTTAGACAGTCATTAATCATTCTGCAAAAAATTTGCTCCTAGTTATAACTGAAAGCCGCAGTTCTTTCGATACATAAGTAATATAAGAAACCCAGATATAAAACAAAAATACATGCATTACAACTGAAAATTCTGTATAATTATTTTCGAAGGCACATACTTCAAACCACCCGATTCTAGAATGAGTTTTAAGAAATTAATGATTTCATAAGTGGATATGCAAGGGTCCCAGGTCTGTGTGGTTGTGAGGAATGTGCTCAAGTTTGCTTTGAATAAGAACGGCACTAGAGAGGAGAGAGGAGTGCTAAAGGCTAGATGGACAGTGGCGTTTTCACTGATCAGTGCAAATAAATTTCAAAACCACAGTAACTGGGACTATTAGTGTCATGTAGTATGACATTATTTAACAATAACTTTCTTACTATGGTAGACATTTAAATTTGACTTAATTCAAAACGCCTAATATTAGCAAACGTTCAGAAGAAACATACAGACCTTCATAGCCATTTTTATGTATTCACTTTCACATCACAGCGTTCCTGCTAATGAAAATATTGATGTCCAGTTTCTGTTTCCTCGAATTTCTTACTTTTCTCGAAGGCGGTGGACTTGCAGAAGGGGAATAAATTTCCTTTAATAATTTCTTCGTTACAATTAACGCTACGTTTTTGCAAGAAATTCACTATCTCTTTCTTGATACGATATTTGGGCACAGTTAAAAAAGATTCAATATCCAAAATTACAACTAAAGAAGGTGGGATGTGTGGAATAAACATTTCTTTCAACCACTTCAACCACTTTGGTGGTTCATTGGTTATAGCAATCACCAATGGAGCTTCCTGAGTTATAGAGCAGTTTCTCTAAATTCACAAACCCTTTCTTCCTTCCAGCATGAATCGTAAAATAATGAACGGATAGCCTGCATTTAACTTTCGGCAACTTCAAGAACTTCGTCATCTGCCAAAACCTCTTCTCGAGCTACTGTCCAACCAGGTTTCATCTAAATAAATAAGTTTCCACCAGATTTCCGCAAAGCTTTAATATGCATACAAGATACTCATGCCACGTAGAATTTTATGTTTCTCAATTAAACCTTCTGTTTCCTTCCATATTTTCTCCACTTGAAGTCAGTAGTTTTAAGACTCTTATCAGAGATATTGTAACTCAAGGAAAATGTATCCTGTGCTGAACAATCAGACGGAGTGTCTTTGCACCGCCACTGATGCTCATGCAAGGAACAATAACTATAACACTATCAAGTGATAATTTCTGTTTGTGCAAAACATTGCCACACGACACCAGCTTACTTGTCACCGCGCACCTACCCCCGCAAACACACAGAGATGAGTCCCTAGCAGTATGTGTGTGTGTGTGTGTGTGTGTGTGTGTGTGTGTGAGAGAGAGAGAGAGAGAGAGAGAGAGAGAGAGAGAGAGAGAGAGAGAGAGAGAGAGAGAGAGAGAGGTGGTTGAAGCTACCCCCGGAAACACAGAGATGAGTCCCTAGCAGTATGTGTGTGTGTGTGTGTGTGAGAGAGAGAGAGAGAGAGAGAGAGAGAGAGAGAGAGAGAGAGAGAGAGAGAGAGAGAGAGAGAGAGAGAGAGAGAGAGAGAGAGGTGGTTGAAAAAGGGTTTGTGAGCATATGAATAATATCTCTAAAACTTTTAATTAAAGCATCTATAAGTAGTATACGAGAATAATAAATGATATCAATATTTTTTAAATTTTCTGTAAATTATTTATGAGATACTGCTCATTGTCAATAAATGTGATGTTCTTATGAAACCTTAAGAAAAAATGTTACTATAGGATAAATACAACTATCACTAAGACAAATAGCTTATTTCAAACCCAAATTCACTTTCTACACTATTTAGCTATTTTGGGTAGAGGCGTATTGTAAGCTTCTAAAAATAAAATAGCCAGCCTTAAAGAAAAGATACACTTTGGGTTCCATCTAGTCAAGAAAGCAATTTCAAAAACATATTTTGCACATGTCTTTGTTTGTATGTGTGTGTATGTGTGTCTGTGTGAACAGCTTAACTCAAAAGTGAAAGATCGGATAAATATAAAATTTCATATTTAAAATGTACAATATTCGAAATGTAAAATTTACATCTAGAGCATTAACCGATTTGGAAGTATTCGCAGTTGCATATTTTGTTTCCTGTTTGGATTGCGACATAGATATATAAAACAGCTTATGGTGACTCCTCATTTTTTCTGGCATGGGTTTTAACAAAATGTTAAATTGCAATAACAATTACTGTCTTCCGAATCATAGCGCAACTAAGCTCGTAATTCCAAATTTCAGTTTACCTCTAGCAATTTAATTAAAATAAAATAATCACTTTTATCTGAGTGTTTTAATAAAAACGAATTAAGTAAAGTTTTAATGAGTAGGAAAAACCATATGTGTGCGACGCAACAAATTTGTTATAGTATTACGCATTTCACACAAACTCAGCATTTTTGTTATGAATTCTATTATCTTATTTAAATATGTATAATCTTGTAAATGATAAGTGAGAGTTCTTTTATATACCTATCATAATTATATCTAAAGAATAATATTATGCTTAGCATATGTTTATAAGTAACAGTGGTTTTGACTTACAAAACTTAACTGTATTAAATTGTCAAGCCGAAATCATTTTCAGTGTAGGCACATCTCGATTAATCGGAAACAGATAGGAAGATAAACGTCAGTGTAAAAGATTTCTGGAAAAATCGTTTAAAAGATCAATTTGATTACATCAATATGACTTTTTCTACCTAGTTTTCAAAAAACTATTGTTACCAAAGCTTATTCTTCCATCTACCTCATCCCAATTAATGAGCATTCATAGAAATTGGATGCGTAGACTTCCAGCTCTGTGTCTTGGTTAGCATCCTTAGGTTCTGGTGAAGGCCGCGTCATTTTGGACATACTTGCCGATGTTTCGCTCATACTGTCGTGAGATTCTTCTGGGCTCTTATCCGATCTTTGTGATGTTGTTCAGGCTTATATCCCCACGATCAATAACCGGGCTTACGATGAAGGTCTTCCAAGTACTATGGAGTTGCTTTCCGTATCTCTGTTGATGTTTTCTTCCTTTAAAATTTCTATGATTTTCGTGTCATCCTCTGCAAGAAGTTTCTGCAGGTGGCTAGAAGTTCTGTATTGTTGAAATCGATGTGGTGGCCGGTTGAGATCACTTGTTTCACTAATGATAATTTATCGGCTTGGTTTAGTTTTAGGCTGCGTATATGTTCTTTCCTGCGTGTCATGTTTGATCTGTGTGTTTGAACAATGTAGGCGTATTCACAGTCGCATCTGATTCTCCATACTACTGGGTTTAGGAGAGGGTTGCTGCTGTCCTTAGCAGCGAAAAAGAAGAAAGATCAGATCACTTCGCCGACCAGCTAAGGACAGCAGCAACCCTCTCCTAAACACAGGAGTATGGAGAATCAGATTCGACTGTGAAAATGTTTACATTGATCAATCTGACAGATCAATCATAACACGCAGGAAAGAGCATGAGCCGATAAATCAGCACTAGCAGAACACGTGATCTCAACCGGCCACTACATCGATTTCGACAATACAGAACTTATAGCCACCTGCAACAACTCCCAGAGGATGACACGAGAGAGCATAGTAATTTTCAAGGGGGGGGGGGAGCATCAACAGAAATAGCGGAAAGCAATGCTATGGTACTTGGAAGACCTTGCTCGTAAGCGCAGTTGTTGGTCGTGGGGATATAAACCTGAACATCATCACAAATATCGGACAAGAGCCCAGAAGTAACTCACGACAGGATGAGCGTAACGTCGGCAAGTATGACCAAAATGACGCGGCCTTCACCGGAAGCTAAGGATGCTATCATTCATGGTAATTGTTTCATTTCAGATGTTCTTTTGGGTAAAAACAAGTTAGTCCAGTATAGTACAATTAAGCGATTTAAGGGCGCTACATAACGGCTTTGAAATTAGGTTTTGTTTGCATAATCATCACACACAAAAAAAGGAAAGGAAAATAAACAGCGACTTTCCTTTTGAGGAAGCTTCAAGCCTTAAGAAAACCAAACTAGTATACAACTATCTCTCATGAGCAATTAACGCCACGAACCGTTCAATTTGGCAAAACCTGTTGGCTTAAACATGAATTACTTTTTTGTGTTGTAAGGTTTTGTCTGTCGCTTACGGTTCGACAGTTGCACAAATATCATGCAGTACGAAATACCTCACAAATTATTAACAGAAAATTCAAGAAATAATTTTTACGAAAATATCTTAAACTATGGTATCTATGACAGGATCTATAAAGCAATTTTTGAAAAAGCAAGCAAGCAAACTAAGCATTTTTCTTTAAAGAATAATTAAGACCTTTTTATAATTTTTACGAAAATCGGTATTGCATTCTTTAAAGACAAAGGACATGAATACCATGTATATTTGGTATTTATCATGTTATTTTCGTATTTATAATAGGATGTTGGTTTTTGGTTATGCTATTCATAAAGACATATAGGCTTCTTCTTCTAAAATATTTTGGTGGGGGGCCTTCAGGGAGTCTCAAGATATATTTATATGAAAATATCGCTTCAGAATTATTTAGTAAAATTCATACCCATTGTAGGCACAAAATAGTGAAGTATGATTAATATTAAGTAGGAAGTGTATTTATTCGTCCTCTTAGTTATTTGTTTCTCCTCCTCGTCCTGTTTATTCACTGTGAAGGGTAACTCATTATTACAGATTAATACCAAGCCATTCTTGTGGTTTACCCAAAACTTAACTTCCATTTGGTTGACGGTTTATTATCTTTTTGTGTAACACATTATCTGACACTTTATCAATAAGGAATACGCCGGATGGAAGCTCAAATGCGTCAGACCCCTTCTGCTAAAAAGCAAAATAAAAATAGTTTAAACCAAATAGAATTCTACAATTGCAAAATCAACTATACAACGTGATTTAAACTTGGCCAACTTTACCGTGCCAATACATGTGAATGAATAAGGTAGTCCTAGTTTTCTTTTTATAAAGTACTATTAGAGTGGCATAGTTATGTG
Source organism: Mantis religiosa (assembly GCA_030765055.1). Taxonomy (NCBI): domain Eukaryota; kingdom Metazoa; phylum Arthropoda; class Insecta; order Mantodea; family Mantidae; genus Mantis; species Mantis religiosa. The sequence continues at coordinate 100,388,932 of CM060954.1, read as the reverse complement.
TGAGGGGGGACCCAAAAGAAACCGGACTCCGAGGGCACTGCCACTCGTAGACGTCGTGCAGGGTTCTCACGCTAGATGGTGTTAGTAAAGACCTTCATGAAACAGCTGTGCAGACGGCGTCAGTGTAGAGCTGAACGTGCAAGTGTGGTATTGTGTTTCTCTAACTGTTGGCGGGTTACCTCTGCGAAGTCATTATGGCAACTTTAGAAGAACAAAGAGTTTGTGTGAAATTTTGTTTCCTGCTTTAAAAAACTGCAACGGATTCACACCAAATGCTTCAGGAAGCTTTCCAGGAGGGCGCTATGAGCCGCACACAGGTTTTCGAGTGGTTTGGGCGCTTTAAACGTGGTGAGATGTATGTTGAAGACCAAGCTCGCTCTGGACGCTGTTCAACATCGCGGAATGAGGAGAACCTTGAGAAGATCCGCCAAATGATCAACGAGGATCGTCGCCAAACGATCGACCAAATTTCGGCAGCGACAGAAATCAGTTGGAGCTCGTGCCAGCGGATTTTGAGGGATGATTTGCACATGGGACATGTTGCTGCTAAATTTGTTCCGCGCCTTCTCACACAGGAGCACAAAACCATCCGCATGAATGTGTGTCAGGACTTGAAAACAGAGAATGCACGTGATCCTAACTTCTTGAACAAAGTCATTACAGGGGATGAGAGTTGGTGTTACGGGTATGACCCAGAAACCAAGCAAGCGTCAAGCCAGTGGAGGACTCCCAACTATCCCAGAGCAAAAAAGCAAGGCAAGTGAGGTCAAATGTGAAGACGATGATCATTGTCTTTTTTGATGTTCGTGGAATTGTGGATCGGGAAGTCGTACCCAATGGCCAGACTGTTAACCAGCACTTTTCTTGGATTTTTTAAGGCGTCTGCGAGAGGATGTGAGGAGGAAACGCCCGGAACCTTGGCGATCAGGTGCCTGGTTTCTGCATCACGACAACGCTCCGGCACACACGGCCTTACGAGAGTGACCCACTATTTGGCATCTCAGAGGTGGTCTGTCGATCCTCACGCTCCATATTCGCCGGATCTAGCCCCGTGCGACGTTTTCCTATTTCCACGAATGAAAAAAAAAACACTAAAAGGGGAGCGTTATGACGATGTGGAGGTGGTAAAAGCAGCTTCGCAAAGGGCACTGGACAGTATCAAACTTGAAGAGCTCCAAACATGCTTCCAACAGTGAGAAAAAGAGACTTGACAAGTGCATCGCATGTAATGGAGAGTATTTTGAAGGTGACTGAAATAATTTTGTAAAAATTTATCATCAATAAAGTTTTTATGACAACAGTCCGGTTTCTTTTGGGTCCCCCCTCGTATGTCACACCAAGTTGCTCTAGACCATTTTTTTAATGTTACGTCCTGCAACGTTAAGTCATATCGGACGATGAATGGAATGGGTGAAATGATGCTTAAATAAGCACACAGCCCATAGAGCTCAGAGTTACCCGATATTCATCTTTCAGGATAAGGGGAAGCCCCGGAAAAAACCGTATCCAGATAACTTATCCTGACCGAGATTCAAACTCGGGACCTCTTGAACGTGAGGCAGACATGCTACCATCTACTCTGCCGAAGCGATTACCAAATATTATATAAACAAAACGAGATAAAGGAAAAAACAGAAATATGTTACAACATCAACTTAACAGTTTAAATAAATCTTGTCACATATTTATATGGAAATCGTCTCTATACTTCACGTAAGATGGAAGTCATCGTATATTGAAATATAATGAATCCCGTTTTGAAACCTGTTTTCAGCTATTTATAAAATACATCCAGATGTAACAATATAATTACCGTCATTTATCTAAGCTTCCTGCACGTGTTGACATTGACAGTTTATCCTTCTACTAAAAATAAATGGTTAAGTGTACTTAATTTTCAATAAGTTTGTTGCTAGCTCTTATTTGTGTAGATGGTAGCGTGGCTGCCTCACGTTCCAGACATCCCGAGTTAGAATCTCGGCCAGGGCGAGTTACCTGGATAAGGTTTTCCGGAATTTCCCTTATCCTGAAAGAGGAATGTTAGGTAAATGTAATAGACCCCGATCTCATTTAAACACCATTTCACCCATTTCATTCATCGTCCGATATGACTTAACGTTGGAGGATGTAAATTAAAATAAAATTGCGGTATTTGTGGTTAAGTAAATCCCATTTCATAGCATTTTATCAGAATTTATATTTTGTTTTCTATGGTTAGTGACCTCAGAGTTTTAGTTCTTCATTTAAACGTCTTATGCGATAACTTTTAAATGTGTTTAAAGAAAAAGCGGCTATTGGACAAGTGCAACCTCAGTTTGTGTCACTGATTTTCCCTTTTCCATTCTGAATTTTACTGTACAATATTTCCAAATCATGACGTCCTCGCCTCTCCCATTGCATCAAGTAGGGACAGCTTTTATGTTTGAAGTTGAAAACAAACCTCCTGATTCCCAAGTCTTTAATATATGGAGAGCGATTCTCACACATGAAAATTAGTTTTTATTGTAAAAATAGGACAACCGCTGCTTTGTTCATCTTATATTAATTAACAATGTACAACTCTGTTTCCTTCCTTGCTATTACTGGTGATGGAATACCCACATCATGTGCTGCCACTAAAGTAAAAGTTAGTAACTTATATATACATTAGTTATCAAATATAATATTGAATAATAATTAATAATAATGATAATGATGATGATGATAATAATAATAATAATAATAATAATAATAATAATAACAATAACAATAACAATAATAATAATAATAATAATAATAATAATAATAATAATAATAATAATAATAATAATAATAATAATAATAATAATAATAATAATAATAATAATAATAATAATAATAATAATAATAATAATAATAATAATAATAATAATAATAATAATAATAATAATAATAATAATAATAATAATAATAATAATAATAATAATAATAATAATAATAATAATAATAATAATAATAATAATAATAATAATAATAATAATAATAATAATAATAATAATAATAATAATAATAATAATAATAATAATAATAATAATAATAATAATAATAATAATAATAATAATAATAATAATAATAATAATAATAATAATAATAATAATAATAATAATAATAATAATAATAATAATAATAATAATAATAATAATAATAATAATAATAATAATAATAATAATAATAATAATAATAATAATAATAATAATAATAATAATAATAATAATAATAATAATAATAATAATAATAATAATAATAATAATAATAATAATAATAATAATAATAATAATAATAATAATAATAATAATAATAATAATAATAATAATAATAATAATAATAATAATAATAATAATAATAATAATAATAATAATAATAATAATAATAATAATAAAATCTAAAATAGCAAATATACAATAAAAATAAAACGCTAGATGTAACATAATTCCTGTACATACATTTAGTAACATAGGGCGTTAGGTTAGGTATCCAGGATTTTTTACATCCTCAAACTTAAAGTCATGTCGGACAATGAATCAAATGTGTTAAATGAGCCCAGGGCCCGCGGAACTTAGGGTAATCTAACATTCATCTTTCAGGATAAGAGAAAATCCTGTAAGAAGACGTTGTCCAGATAACTCAGTCTGACGGAAATTCGAACTCGGTACCTCTCGAACGTGAGGCAGACACGTTACCACCTACACCATTTAGTCGGACGGAGAGTAAAGAAATTTAACTTTAACCATTATTATATAGTTAAGCTAATACACAGTTAACTTAATTTTAATTAAGTGTTGATAATTAATTTTAAGCATTGTTATTGTTTTTATTATCCCAAGGAATTTATTTTTTCAGTATCAGTGATGTTTGTTTACATAACCAGTATCTTCCTCAATAACGGAACTATATTTTTCAAGGGAATTATCTCTATAAACAATTGCGAAGCAGTCCGAATGCAACAACGCGGAAGCCACTCGCTGCATTAAAGATAAATCAACACTGTAAGCTGTGTTATTTGAAATTACTCAACAGTGGTTTTGCATAGTATTTTCTCGGTGTTTTCATTATATATACTTTTTATATTGCCCTAAGATGTTTAAATAACTCTTTGGGTGTCTTGTGCAATCATTTTAAATGTCTTTAAAGAATCGAAGGCTTTAGCATATGGCTAAGAGTTTAAGAGATAAACCACAAGCGTTAATAACATTTGAATAATTTAATTATGGAATTTATTCATTTCTTCACACTAGCCGTATTCAGGCTAAGGTATTGGATTGATGGAGTCGGCATGAAAAATGCAATGCTAAGGCCAGTATATGAACCACGAATCTAATGGTTTCCGTCCAGTCGCTCTTACCCATTGAGCTACCACGGCCAAGGTGCCGTCCTGACATTAAGTTCTCAATTGACTCATATATTTCCCTGGTAAACCACCATTTGGTGGTTTACCCGAGAAATATATGAGTCAATTGGAGAATTTAACGTCAGGACGGCATGTTGGCCATGTAGCTCAATGGGTAAGAGCGACTAGATGGAAACCAGTAGATTCGTGGTTCAAAATCCCGGCCGTGGTATTGAATTTTTCATATCGACTCTTCAATCCAGCATTTGAATAAGTTTTTATTATATCATTTTAAGCTTTAAAAGCTTTTGAATCCATATTATATTTAGTATTAATTCAGGAGTTGTGAGTTCAATTCACCTGGCCGACTTTTTTATCCATGTATTTCGGAAGTTCCTTCGATCGAAAAATAATGAAGAATGCTGAAAAGGATAATTCCATACCTCGAACTTTCTGTTCTCCATTTCACCACAGTTATGATTTCCTTCAATTTTCATCCTGATTGGCTATCTAGGGTTCTAAGTGTCAGCGAGAATTACGGCATACACGACAGGGAATTTCCTCTGTAAATCCTCGTGCTCTAAATAGGGCAAGTTTGCTGCACACCTCCACCCCCTCCGGGAGATGTATATTCCCGCAAGCGAAAGAGGAGCCAGCGCACAAAATTATGCGTGAATTGTTTAAAGATATTGTTTCATAAAATATTTAAAATATTTAGAACTCTTTACTATAACCATTATTTTAATGTTGGAATAGTTCACAGTACCACACAAACTAAACCTAAAATAGTCATGGAAATTACCTCCCTAAATACATCTGAGGGGGGTTATTGTTAAAGCTCCGACTGCTAAATTTCTATAATATGTGCTGGAAGAAGCAATGTATCCCAGAAGATTGGCTTATAGCCCAAACCATCTCTATTTTAAGAAAGGGAAACGGAATGACTGAAGCAATTACAGAGGATATGTTTACTGGTTACGGCCTATAAAATATTTGCTAAAATAATAAACAAAAGGTTGCAGAATATAGCTGAATGTCATCTCTCGGAAGAACAAAGTGGATTTAGAAGAGGCAGATCCTGTGTAGATAACATTTTTATTATTAAACAACTAATTGAAACATAGGGAGTTTAATAGAGAAACGCATATGGTGTTTATTGACCTTGAAAAAGCCTTCGATAAGGTAAACCGATGCAAAATGTGGTAAATATTGGAAGAACGGGATACCCACAACAATTAGTAAAAATGATACATTGCTTCTACTTCCAAACAAAAATAAATGTGAGGAACAATGGTAAATTTCTAAAAAATCTTACTAATCAGGGTGTCAGACAAGGATATACTTTATCAGCTACACTTTTTAGTATTTATATTGACGACCTAGTGTACAAATGTAAGCAGCTAGTGAATGTAGGTTTTAAAATTTCAAATAAAAACTTTTAAATATTTTATTGCTTGCTGACGACTTAGTTATTATACAAAATAGCGAGTCTGCCCTGCAAAAATTTATATTTAAACGTAGTGAACTTTGTAAGCAATATAATATAAAATCAAAGGTAATGGCATTCATTGGGAAAGAGCCAATTAGAACAAAAATAGTTATAAATAATAATCGTTGCGTTGAACGGGTAAGCCATTTTAACTACTTGGGAACTGATGTTAGTTATGACAAGGAATATGATGTCTACAATAAATATGCAAATTTCAAAGAGTATGTGGAACAATAAATAGAATATTTAGAAACAAAATACGTAAAGAAACAAAATTAAAGTTCTACAAAGTTGTGGCTGTACCTATACTGACATACGGAGGTGAGACTTGGACGTTAACTAAAAAGCAACAGAGTAAAATACAGGCTTCAGAAATGAAATTGTTGACAAGTGTGAAAGGACGCAAGAAGAGGGACTTAATAAGAAATGAAAATATAAGAGCTGGACATTTTAGTATGAATGATAGGTTAAAAGATCTCAAACAAAAATGGAAGGAACATGTTGAAAGAATGCCAGATAATAGACTTACAAAACATACATTACAATATCATCCTAAAGGTAGTAGATCGGTGGGCAGACCCAGGAAACGATGGCTGGAGGACTTCGAAGGCGGAACAGGCACTTGATTGCTTATGCCAAGAAGAAGAAGAAGAAGAAGAAGAAGAAGAAGAAGAAGAAGAAGAAGAAGAAGAAGAAGAAGAAGAAGAAGAAGAAGAAGAAGAAGAAGAAGAAGAAGAAGAAGAAGAAGAAGAAGAAGAAGAAGAAGAAGAAGAAGAAGAAGAAGAAGAAGAAGAAGAAGAAGAAGAAGAAGAAGAAGAAGAAGAAGAAGAAGAAGAAGAAGAAGAAGAAGAAGAAGAAGAAGAAGAAGAAGAAGAAGAAGAAGAAGAAGAAGAAGAAGAAGAAGAAGAAGAAGAAGAAGAAGAAGAAGAAGAAGAAGAAGAAGAAGAAGAAGAAGAAGAAGAAGAAGAAGAAGAAGAAGAAGAAGAAGAAGAAGAAGAAGAAGAAGAAGAAGAAGAAGAAGAAGAAGAAGAAGAAGAAGAAGAAGAAGAAGAAGAAGAAGAAGAAGAAGAAGAAGAAGAAGAAGAAGAAGAAGAAGAAGAAGAAGAAGAAGAAGAAGAAGAAGAAGAAGAAGAAGAAGAAGAAGAAGAAGAAGAAGAAGAAGAAGAAGAAGAAGAAGAAGAAGAAGAAGAAGAAGAAGAAGAAGAAGAAGAAGAAGAAGAAGAAGAAGAAGAAGAAGAAGAAGAAGAAGAAGAAGAAGAAGAAGAAGAAGAAGAAGAAGAAGAAGAAGAAGAAGAAGAAGAAGAAGAAGAAGAAGAAGAAGAAGAAGAAGAAGAAGAAGAAGAAGAAGAAGAAGAAGAAGAAGAAGAAGAAGAAGAAGAAGAAGAAGAAGAAGAAGAAGAAGAAGAAGAAGAAGAAATACATCTGAGAATTCTAGATCTGATGCCGAAGGAAATTTAATACTTTTCAGATTTACGTGCTCTGAAATCTTTCAGGGACGGAAAATTCCTATAAGCTGCGCGGCTTTAAACACAAACATGAATGTCCTTCGAAGAGATGCATTATGAAACCTACTGAGGTAAGAGAATGAAATGAATGGCAGATTATATTGAAAACCATAAAATTAAATCCCCTAATGTTGCTTTTTCCTCAACTACAAAGTCATTACCAACTTATATTGCGCAAGTATATGTATTATTCCAGTTGTGTTTAAACAAATTTAACCTAAGAACACTTAACAGATTTGATACTGTCTAAAGGAAAAGCAAAAGAAAGCATTTTAGCAACGTCGAAGTCCTTGCAAAATATGAATATAGAATGTACATATATACATTTTGAGTAGGATCTCACCGATAATGCTCGAAATTTGGTGAGAAGCACCAGGTGATTCATTAGAACCCAAAAGCAAGACCGAATTGCAGCTATATAAATACACATCAGAAAGCAAGCTCGCTCGTCTATGAGTTTTCTCCCAGCGTGATACAAAATCGGTCTTACTTCAGCCTCAGAAAGGAAGGATGTGTTCAGATTCCAATACAGTCTTAATCAAATTCAGATGCCATCTTAAACAACAGTGCTTTCTGATCACTAATGGCTGCAGGGTTCGCTGCAATATATTAAAACTTGCCATGATTTTGGCGATTCGGTTAAAATTCGTAACGTAGGGATACCTCTATGAAAGCTAAATTTCACTCTAATACCCTGAAGAATTGCTCAAGCATTTAAGAGCTGCAGTTCAATAAACAAGCATTGGAAGTTGAGAGAAGTAGTATATGTTTCTTATTGATCTTTTGCATTGTGTTAAAAATCACAAGATTATATACCTACACCAAAATAAGGAGGATAAATCCTCAACCATCTTAAATTCATTTTACGACCTAATGTCACCCTAGATGGTAGATGGGCATAACAATTTTCTAGTAGTAGTTACGAGGGCTGTTCAATAAAGAATGATCACAATATTTTTTTGACAACGTACCTTTACTCATCCTCATAATTTTGATGGTCCTTCTCAAAATAGTCTCCCCTGAATTCAATGCACTTGTCCCAGCGTTTCTGCCAGTCTTCAAAGACATGCTGGAAACAATTTTTGAGAGATCCTTCAAAATCGCCTCCGCAGCCTTCACCACTGCATCTGATGATGGATAATGCCTCCCACGAAGGCGTTTCTTGAAGTTAGGGAATAGACAAAAATCACATGGGACTAAATCCGGACTATAGGGAGGGTGAGGGATGCACCCACGTTGATTTTTGCAAGATATTCAGCAACAACATTGGCAATATGAGGCCGAGCATTATCGTGGTGCAGCATCCAGCCTGCTTCATGGAAATGTGGTCTTTTGTGCCTGATATGGACTTGCAATGTTTTCAGGACATCCCTGTAGTATTGTCCAGTTACTGATGTGTGTGAAGGTACAACATGCTGATTAACCATTCCATGAATATCAAATAATGAGATGACCATAACTTTTCCAGCACAAGCAACCACTTTTGCTTTTTTGGCGGTTGGTGATGAAGGAGATTTTCACACTGAGCTTTGCTGTTTGCTCTCAGGATCAAAATGATGTAGCCAAGCTTCATCAGCAGTGATTACGTTTGAAAGAAACTCCGGATCTTCCTCTAACATCAGCTTTAACTGCATATTACCTCCATTGCAGTGGTAGGCGATACTGAATATGTCTGAACTTACCTGGTTCTCACAGACGGGAACCAGGAGTACCAACAATGAAATTACTACGGCGTATTTGTTTCACATTAAGCTAACAGAATATAATGAGGTTGAATTTTAGTGCGAAAAATTATGCCCGTAAAAATTATGATCATTCTTTATTGAATAGCCCTCGGAGTCAGAATATGCTACCACTGGCATCGTTTTCAATAAGTTAGACTAGTAGTTCACTTTGCCATATGCTCTATCAACATCACCAAGATTAATGAACTACTTTAATTTGATCTCAATAAACTGGAATATCTTTGCATTAACTTTTGTAGGACTAATACAGCCACATCACTATAGCATAGAAAGTGCATGAACATTTTTAATACTTGAAACTTACCTGGTAGGTAATATCGATCGATGAATGATTCAAAGGAGCCAGAGATCCACAGGCTTTTAAGCTATTCGACTTTCATTTTGTTTGGGTAAAGGAAAACCCTGGGGAAATACAAAGCCTTATTCGGGCAATTAGCTCTAACCGATGTTGAAATTCGAGATTTCAGGCAGAAGTGGCCGTTTCGATATGTTGTGTGTACAATTGATATGTGATGTAAAGTAAATACTAAAGACATAAAGTAATACAGCGCACTATTAACAATCAGTGACCTGGTGCAAGGTGCGCTAGGTTACTCAACTGAAACCCGGGATGTGGGTTACTTGCATTTGTACTCAATGACTCAATCATCATCATACCTGGATACAAACTGGTTTTTCATTAATTATCTAGCTACCTGCCCAAGGACAAAGTCGAAGTTTCCAATCTTTCTCTATTGCTAAGTAAAGAGACTATTATTCAATAAATTTATTATCATCATCATTATTTAAGAGACATTTAGACAACAGGAAACACTGCTAATGTCTGAAGATTTCTCTTCTTTTCCTCCTTTGTATATTGATAATTGTTGTAGTAGAGGCTTACCGTTGTTAGTTTAGGTGAGCTCCATAAAATCTACAGAGAAAACCACGGCGCAAAACAGAACTTCATTCTATCATAACTGGCGAATTAAGATCAATGTACGAAAGCGCCTGGTAGCGACAGGGGATAATTTGCCTCCCTCTACTCTCACCTAATTAACTCTCAACCTCTAAGCAATAATGATTTCCTAGAACTGGTATCCTGAGTTCAATAATCAGTAAACAATACAGGAGTGCAACTCTCAGGGCAAGTGCCAGACTCGAAACTCTTCAGGTCATTTGTGACTTTCTTTCTCTTAAGGGTGACCCTCTGGTTATTATTATATGTGGCCGTCAATTTGAATATCATATAGGGACTGTGATGTACCTTTTTCAGCCTCCACTGGGTCCTCGCTCCAAGTGCCAGTTAACTCAACTCAACTCAACTCCATGCTGGCGGGCTGTTTGGAACAGCCCGAAGGTTGGTCAAATCGTGTACCTGCTCTGGGAAGAGCTTAACCACGTAGTGGCGGGATGTGGATGTTGCAGAATGACGGGTGTATTTTAAGTGGGGTTAGTGTAGGGAGGTAGCTTGTTGCTCCTCAGGGAATGATGAACCGGGTGCTACGGACAGCGTGCACCGCTGGTGGGTTAGTTAATAAACTAGGAAGAAGGTATGTATAATTTTGAATATACCAGAATAAAAATTATGGATTAGCTGAAATTTAATTTAGGCTGGAATGGAGATCATGTGGTTACCGGTAGTGACCGCAAGACATGCGGGGTAACCGGCATCGCTTTAAGCGACGCTCACGAGGTACATAATCCCCAAGGGACCTGACGAGGGCGCTCTGATGTTGGAGCAAACCCTCGAAGAATTTTGTCGCCCGGCGCCTAATTTCATCCTCCACATATCGGAGGGATGAAGCCTCGTGAAGTAATCTCACGGGGAACCTTGTGCAAACAGAATAAATAATCCGAAGACATTTATTCTGTGCACGTTGGAGCAGAACTAGATGTGAGCCTGCGGCCATACTTCGCACGCATAGAGCATGATAGGGAGGACCAGAGCCATAAAGAGGCGCAACTTTAGGGGAACAGACATCGCAGACCGAAGCACAGGGTATAGTGATGCCACGGCACCACACGACGGATGAGCTTGCTCCTGGATGTGCTCCCGAAAAGTTAGGCCCTTGTCCAGCTTGACTCCCAAGTACTTGATTGAATTCTCCCACCTGATCCCTTGCCCGAAGTAGGTAAATTGGGGGAAATTGGCGGGAAAGCGGCACTTGGTGAACAATATCGCTTGGCTTTTCTCCGTATTAATGGATAATCGCCAACGCGTGCACCAATCCTGGAGGAGGATTAGGTAACGTTGGATGGGGTTGAAGGTTCTGCGTGGGTGTCTATTTGTTGAGAATAGCAGCACGTCGTCAGCATATTGTGCTATGTTGACGTGCTGTTCAGTGGGAAGGTCAGCCACGTAGACGCTGTACAGCGTCGGGGATAACACAGAACCTTCGGGGACTCCGCCGCGGATAGACCTTCGTGTAGATGTTTTTCCCGCCACTGTGACAGTGAAGAATCTATGTTTTAGGAAAGAGTGAAGAAGGTGTATGACTTGAGTGGATAGCTCCAGTTGGATGAATTTGTACAGAAGACCCGCGTGCCAGGTCGTAGAGAAAGCCTTTTCCACGTCCAGAGAAACCGCCGAGGTGAATGCCTTGTCCTGGAAACCCAGGGCTGCAGCCTCCACCACGCGCAGCAACTGCTGTGACGTAGAGTGCCCAGGACGAAAGCCAAACTGGTGAGGAGGGATGGCTTGTATGTCACCCAGAAGGGGGGACAAGCGGGCTAAGAAAAGTCTCTCGAAAACCTTGGAGAGAACAGAAAGGAGGCTAATGGAGCGGTAATTGGCAGGATTAGCCGGGTCTTTCTCTGGCTTCAAGATGCATATCACCCGAGCCTCTTTCCAACTACGTGGAAAGTGACTCAGAGAGAGACACATATTGAAGACTCTGGTAAGAAATAACACGGCCCTGAAAGGAAGGTAGTGCCAGTTAAGTTGTGCCAGTGTGTAGATATACGCACAGTCCTCACTTGATAACCTGTAGCTTACGTCTATTGAATTGTTAATGTTAATGCCAGAGCTTCTACTCCCATTAGTCCTGGACCCATAGGACCAAGGACCCGGGCCTCCTTCGACCAGGGAGTTACCGAGCTGTCCCATAAGGGCGCTCGGAGCCTCCGTGGGGCTTTCCATTGGGCAAGACCTAGAGACTAACAAGCCCGCCCCCCCAAATGGTCCTGTGGACTCAAGACGGGATGGAAGTGGATACGCCTCTTACGCGCGCCAACTCCAAAATAGGAAGGCTATCTATATGACCTCGATGGGGCCGCCTGGTGATCGAGCACACCTTCTACTAGCGCTATGCTGGCTAGTACGCGGGAATATTAATGACTTACCTTAACCCCGTCCGGATACGTACCCTATCTCCCACGGGTATCGGGAACCACTGCCCCCTCAAGTCCAACCCAATCCGAACAATTCCCTATCAGGGAGGGGCTCGAATGTTCGGTCCGAGGTTCCTCTAGTAACGTCAGAGGTACTACGAGTGCTAGGGGTCCGCAGCACCCGCACCACGGTAGCTGAAGGGGACGGATCCTCTCCCCTGCAGGACGTCTATTGAATTGGTAAGACATTAATCACTTCGTGCGAATCTCATATGTGGATTTCGTGATCCTTTCGGTGTTTCCGGGATTCTGAGAACCTTTGCCGAGTTGAAGGGGACATTTTCCGATCGTAACATTTTGGCGTTCGGTTCTGTCCTTTCTGCACTAGCCAGAGTTGGAGAGCAGCAGTACGTCACTGCAATTGATACGTGCAAGTGCAGTCTCTTCCATACAGTAAAGGAATTGACCTCTTGTTCCGATTGACACCGAAATTATTAAGAAGATTGAGAATTTCATTAAACATTTATAGAAACATGTATAAACAATTCCAATAAATAAATTTTCTGAGTTAAAATCAGTGCACAATGTAATAAACTTTAATTACAGTAATTAGCTAGGCAATGTAAAAGTTTATCAGAAGATGAGGATCATTAGCGAGTGTCATGTTAAGAAAAAAGTAATTAGATAAGGCAGTCTAGCGAAGAAAACCATAAGCTCAAGGCATTCCTGCAAACCAGTGTTATTCAGGAAGGCAAAGTTGCAGAGACTTATGTACATGGATAAAAAGTCTGAAAATTAGAATGCGAACAAAATTATTATGATTTTAAAGGTACAGTGTTCAGCATTGTTTCACAGAAAAATAGAAAGCTTTAATTTTAGAAAAGTAAAGTAGCACATGAAGGGCTTGTTTAAATTAATAGAATATGTATTTTTAAAGAATCCATTTTGTCTTTCTTCCATCTCTTTCTTCGAGCTTTGCAGTCTAAAATAGTGCTTATTGTGAGACATGTGACCTATTACCTTGTGATTTCTTTTTATTTACAATAATTAAAAATAAAATGCATGGAATCAACTTTGTCATTAATGAAACGATAAAACATAAACATCTGGTTTTTAAAGTGCATCAGAGAAATGGCGTCTTTGCTTTTAGGACTGGTTTCATTGTATACAAAATATATTGATGTTAAAGGGACGTATTTAAAAAAAAAAAAACAAACAGTAAAATAGTTTATTTTTAAAGTTATACTTATGTTAATTTTCTAAAAATGTTTTAAGTCACCATGGTGTACATACTGCACATGATAGCCCGCCTTTGAGGTATGTTTGTAGCGCGTCTACGTTATCTGGATAAAGTTTTCATGATCCTGAAAGATGAACGTGTGGTAACTCTAAGCTCGATCCCTGGGCTCATTTGAGCGTCGTATCACTCATTTCATTAACTGTCCCATATAACTTACGTTGGAGGACGATAATTAAAAAAAACATGGCAGCGGTAGAGCAATAGTTCATAGCTGTACAGTGAACATAGTTTTTGATTCCATCAGCTTTGAACTATTCTTCGTTCAGACGTTTCAGATTGGCCTCTACATGTTTACATATTCCGTGCTCTGTATCACATCTGCGAACATTTCGAGGTCTGCCATAATCTATTGTCCATGGTCAAGGGAACTCGTTTCATCAAGTTGTTTCGTAATAAACAACTGAATATCGACAGTAATTTAATATACTGAAAAAGTATTCAACAGTTTTAATAATTAATAATGATTATCTCAGAAACGGTGTATGCTATCAAAATTATACGGGATGTCTAGGTGCTTTGTACTGCACTGTGGCGTAACGTCGCTAGGACTGTGCCTTGGCTCCTTTCTACAGGATATGTCGAGGTTCGATCCCGACTTGGAAGGTTGCAGATTTTAAGTCCCGGGTACAGGACCAGTGCCCATTCAGCATCGGGAGGAATTTGAGGAGTTACGACAGGTGGCGGAATCCGGTAAAGAAAACCAACTTTCCGACTGAGGGTTCCGTGATGCTGACCACGTCTGCTGCCCGTATCTGCTGGATAATCGACCATATACCTTGCATATGTGGGCGTGAGGCCAGCAGTCGGGTTGGCAGGCTCTGGTTCGCTTTCGGCCTGTTACGCCGAGGGTTATAATTATTACTGGGTGCTTTAGAGAGATATACTGTTATATTATGTTTTTGGATATGTATTTTAACATTTTCCACTTAGTTATTGATTATTGAACAAGATAGCTTCGCATGAGGAGGTCCCGGGTTCGATTCTTGGTGGTGTCTCTCTCTTACCATGGGTTTTTCCTAGTTGTTAAAGTCTGGTGTCTTCTACTACGGTGCTTCTCTTTCTCATTTCCTCACATTTCAGATTGACTGCGGGGCTGAGCGTCGGTGGAAGGAAGGTAATTCCATTTAGAACATCCTCTCAGCTCTGTCAGAGGGTGGCCTTCGCCTGGGTCAAGCTTTCCCCGGTTTCAGCAGGAGATAATTTTGAACCCTAAAGTGGCTTGGGCGAGCCACCGCTGAATGTCCCAAGCAAGAAGCCAGGCCTGTAACTATCAGGGAATTCTGCGCTTCTCTGCTGTCTGGATTAGTCAGTCTTGTAGCCTATGCGTTTCCTACATTCCCTTATCTCATTCGTTTCTCACAAAACATTCCTTACAAGTCAAAATGCTTGGTTTCTCATACGTAACCTAACATATCCTGCGATAATGTTGGCTTTATTTAAAACATAACATTATTCAAGAATACAACAGTTGAGTTTTCTTTATGGTGGAAGGCTGCCTTATCATTTGGATTCCCCATAAGCAGGCATAGGAATTACTAAGCATAGCAACCAGGACGAAAGGGAATTAAGTTAAATTGTTACTGCAACGTCGCTGCCAAGGTTAAACAATGTTACAAGTGTAAAAATGAGCAGGCAACGAAGGGTAAACTCGAGCACTGCGACGTACACATAATCTGAAGCTGTCATTCTTTGCTTCAAGATGTGACGACTATTTAAAGTGATGAAATTCCTTGCAGAAGATAATTCCGGCTATCTACTCAAGCAATAAGAAACCTATCTTAGGGTACGCGTGGGAGCATGTTCCCTTCAATGAAAGGATAACACTTGTTCTGACTACGAAATTATTAATAAACCGTCTACACTTAAGTGTTGTCGAACGATGGAAACTGCGATATAAATGTTCGGTGTTAAAGTATTTGATTCCTGTAACAATTATTTGTACCAAAATAACACGTGGTAGTATTTTCAACCAAGATGCTGATCCTCCACCAGGTTAGAGCATGAAGTTCTGTCATTGGAGTGGGGCCGCGTCATGGCTGAGTGGTTAGACCGCTCGACTATCACCAAGGCAGCCGAGTTCATCACAGGCGACCGCAAAGTGAGATTTGTGGTGGACAAAAGTGGATAGGGTTTTCTCCGTAACCTCCGTTTACCCCCGCCATCTCATTCAACCGGTGCTCCATCTTGATCTCATGTATCATCAGCGTCACCTCCTGCGGTGCCGTGTGTAGTAAAAGCGAGCGTTAAACGTTACACATTAATTTGTGATTGGGGAAAGAGTGACGCCGAAATGCACCTACAAGTTTCATCTTTACTCAATAACGATCCGGCCAAAGGTATACTAAATTATATCCCAAATGCATTGTTAAGCTCAAATTTCTCTTAATAACCTCCCTTTTTGTAATGATTCTATGATCTCCAAACCTAGCCTTTTGTCCTAAGATTCCACTACTTTGCTACTAATTGCTTTTTTTCAGCTCTATCTATAAACTTCTAAGAACTTCTACCGCACATTTCGAGAATCTCAAGCTACACTACTGTACCTAATCCGACAACTTGCATAGCCACACCACTCATGCAACCATCCAAGCTAATTCTTGGGAATTGACCCGAAAACCCAGCCGTTGCTAATTACCAGTGCGAGGACATACATCCTCTGAATTCCAGTTTTATGCGATGCGACTAGTCTGCTTGACGTCATCACTGAAGAAAGAGTATCAGGGGTGAACAGGTTACACTGTGCTACTGGTCTGTGCTGGACTGAAATAAGGTTGTGTTCGCTCTGTACTTTGGACAACAGTTCAATAAGCTTCAAACACAAGTAAAGGTAAATTAAATGAGTTGTTAGAAAATTTGGTAGAGATCATTTTATATTAAACGGCAAAGACATACGTTATTCACAAATCAGGGATTGTAACGAGAAATAAAAAGTGTTGAAAAAAAACACCGCGGAACTAAAAAAATAAGGCAATTAGGTCAGCATTAAATGAACAAGAAGAAGAAAAGCTCCACCTCGATCATATTTCTTTGAAGATATGTGTAAAATGATGGTACGCACAAAATTGAACATAAAGAATTTAAAAACGTCATTAAAAATACCCCAAGCGTGATACGCCGAGTGCAACAACTTTAGGAATATATCCTGCATCTAAATGATATCTAGGAAATAAGTGAATCTGTAGGTGAAAATAAAATTTGGATTTCCATAAATTAAACCCAGAATTGTGGCGGGAGTTTTATTGCAAATGTAGTTACGCAAGTTCTTTCGCAAGACAGACATAATACTAATAAAAATTGTACTAATATCTGATATTCAAAAAATGAACTATAGAAGTATGATTGATGGTTTTCAAAACAGTCTCAATCTACGAAGCATGTTTTTTAAGTCAGTGCCGTTTTGCGATTCCGCCGCCGCAGCGCTACGGTCGGCGTTCCGTGCATGCGCGCTGCTTACCTACATCTCTTGTCTACGCACTGACGCCATTACAGTCTGATTGTTTATTGTATACGTTGGTTACTGAGTGTTTAAGATGCCTCCGACAATCGTGACTCCCGCTGATTGTGAAGTACGGGCTGTTATACGATTTCTTAGTGCTAAAGGCGTAAAACCGATCGATATTCATCGTGAGATCTGTGAAGTTTACGGAAAAACATTATGAGTGATGGAATGGTAAGGAAATGGGTGAGAGCATTTAAAGAGGCCGCACAAATGTGCATGACGAAGAACGGAGTGGACGTCCTTCGGTCGTTACTGAAGATTTGGTGCAGAAAGTGGACGAAAAGGTGAGAGAAAACTGACGCTTTACAATTCCATCATTGTGCGACTATTTTCCTCAATATTCTCGTAGTGTTTTGTATCGTATTGTGACCGAGAACTTGAAGTACTGGAAATTGTGTTCACGTTGGGTTCCGAAAATGTTGACGGATTTGCACAAAACCCAACGTTTAGGCAGTGCATTGACTTTCCTTGAGCAGTACAACAAGAAGGTGAAGATTTTTTAGACCTAATTGTTACTGATGACGAAACATGGGTGGCCTACGTCACACCAGAATCGAAACAATCCATGGAATGGCGACATTCATCATCACCCACAAAAATGACGTTCAAGCAAACAATTTCTGCCTGGAAAATCATGTGCAGTTTTTGGGACAGAAAAGGAGTATTGCTAGTGGAATTTCTGCCTCGTAATGACACAATCAATGCAGCGTCTTATTGTGATACATTGAAAAATCTGCGCCGTGTAACCCAGAACAAAAGACGTGGCAAGTTGAGTAAGGGTATCGTTTTGCTGCATGACAATGCCCGTCCACATGTGGCTAATCGGACCAAAGATCTCATCAAATCTTTTCAATGGGAAACTCTAGGTCATCCTCCATACAGCCCTGATCTGGCGCCCAGCGACTACCATTTGTTCCTGCACTTGAAGAAACATCTGGGCGGTCAGCGTCTTCAAGACGACAACGAAGTCAAAACAGTTGTAATACAGTGGTTAACTGGTCAGGCGGCAGAATTTTATGAGGAGGGTATTCAAAAACTGGTGCCACGTTATGATAAGTGTCTCTATATTCACAGAAATTATGTAGAAAAGTAGATTAAGGTACAGGCTTTCATGTAAAAATAAAATTATTGCGATATCTATGCAGGTCTTTTTTTAATTCCAAAACGGTACTGACTTAAAAAACAACATGCCTCGTACTTTAGCCGGAGGTGATCAAATATGGGAGAGATTTGTGATAGATGGTGCACGTTGTATGTTAAAAGAAGCTAAAGAAGTTAAAATGATAAAAGTTTGAAGCAAAATTTCTATGTTGGAAGCACAATTCTTTCTCTTCTCGTGTGAGTTTTTGCGGCTATCAGTTTCTTCTGGTCACCAATTGTATCATCTTATTTTAAATAAGTGTCATGAGAACTCTCGTTTTCAGGTGTGGTTCAGAGTGAAATAAATACAATTTTATAGAAGTCCAATTTTTTAACAAAAAATTTAATTGTATTATCTGGATTACATTTTACTTGAACTTTCTTTCCTAGCCAATCATTGCAGGTTACCTCCAGCATATCGATATATTCTTACTTCTTTAACAAAAAGATTCCATTAATTGCATAAAACTCCTTACTCCTTCACGTCTGCTCATCACTAATTAGATTACAGAACACATATCTCTGAAGAATATTTATTTTCTTCTTCTATTCAAAACTTTTCATCTTTTCACATCCGGGCCCAAATGACCTTGTTGTCGACGGGCCCTTAAACACCACACACTCACTCACTCTTTTCACATCAAACAAGATTCTTGATTTTCTTTTTCCTAGCAACCGTTCATCATTTTTTATATTGTCCTTACATGGCCCACTAATACTCAGATCAGAAAACAAAACTCATTTCAAACAAAAACTCCCGTTACAAGTTAAATGATAAATTATCCCATATCATATATTTAACTTGCTTGTCTCAAGGCCTTCATCAAGTTACCGAAACGATATCCCGCTGCCTTGGAGACGGAAACAGATTTATTGCAAATGTCAAAAAAGTATTTTGAAAACCCCAAGCAGTAAAACTGTTTCAAAGAAATGCGTCCTGATGTTCCATTACCTTCACTGCCCATTGTAACTTAATGGGGAACAGGTTAAGTGCTGCGAAATATGCGGATTATTAAGACAAAATAGTAGAAATAATCAACGCTTTTTGGTAATGAAGATATCTCTGCAATTAAATATGCAAAATCACTAGTTTCAAGCAGCTTACATGAAAATTTATGAGAAGCAATTTTGCAGATGTGTCCAAAAGCATAGTGAAGTAAGAATAAAAAATGCCAAACAAATAGAAGCTCTACAGTTTGTAGAGGAGTAGTAGAGCTCTCTTTAGATCGCCTAACTCATTGGTTCAGCACTTGGCGGATCTCATTGAACCCTCAGAAAACCGAAGCTAAAATCTTCACTCTTCGCCGATATACTCCGCTTACTCCGTTGTGTCTCTACAGGAACAATGTCCCTTGGCTCCACACTACAACTCCCGTTAAATACCTCGGAGTGCTTTTGGACTCTCGACTGACCTGGCGTGCTCACATCGATCGTCTTATATCACTGGCCTCCGGGCGACTTTCAAAACTCTCACCTTTGTTGCATCGCCATTCCAGCCTCGACCTACAGTCTTCATTGTTACTCTACAAATCACTTGTCCGTCCGCTTATTACATTTGCCTGCCAAGTGTGGGGGGCCGCACATGCATGTCATCTGCGTCGTCTTCAGGTCATACAGAATCGCTTCATGCGCATCGCTACCAATGCAACATGGTTCATCCGTAATCAGCAGCTCCATCACGAACTTAGACTGTTACCTCTTCACGACTACATTCGCAGGATCGCTCGTCGTTTCTTTTCCACGCTGCAAGAAGTTCCAGGAGCTGTGCATTATAGCATCGGCGTCCGCACGCGCCAGCCCTCACGCTTGAAGAGGAAACTACCACATGACCTGCTTCTAAGTGACACATCTGATTCTAGTGATTCCAGTGCTTGATATCCGTCTTACATCTTCAATATTGACATAATTTCTCAGAGAGTATTATATGAGTTCTAACTTAATATAGTTAGGGGGCGCCCTTTTAGCCTACCCCTGAGTGTTATTGTTCTTATTGTACTGTTACCTTCCTTTCATTCTGATCTGTAAAGCATTGTACTGCTGATCGATCAATAAAAATTATAAAAAAATGTTTGTAGAGGAACTCTGCATTAAGATTGAAAGTACAGCTCCTGTGTCAGTTACCAAAGCAGTGTAACATAAAATGAAAGCGGTGTTTGGAAAGAGTGCTGGTTATGCTACAATGCTGAAAAAATAATAGTTTGTTACAGACCGATAAAACACGCCGTACTTACGACAAAAATGATTCACAAAATTTCATGTATGCTCCCGTCACATCACGTGATGTTAAGAGAAGCTTTCCGCTGTAAAGTATTGTTTGAGTGACAGGAGAAATATTTTCACTTTGGAACTGTTTAAAAAAATACATTGTTCTTCATTGAAATGTGTTTGAGGAACAAAGAGAAGAGGAAAATATAAATTGAGGTTTAATACTAGTATGTTGCACGGGTATGTAAATAGCAACATTTGTACCCATTCAGTGTTTTATTAAAATTCCACATAAATATATTATAAATTGATACCGAAATTAAAGGATGCAATGAATAAAGAATCGTAATGGATTTGAAAGGAGTATTGTATATTTGTTACGACACGAACAGGTGCAGTTGGTTGAGTTGTGTAACAAAAGACACGGGAGAAAGAGGGTTTTCTTAGCAGGAAGGAATTATAAATGGGTAACACTTGACTCCGTTTGAAAAGACATTGTTCGGACCCTTAATAATGGCATGACCGAAACTAATAATCACAATGGACAAAATAGTCACAAAAGTGGGTTTTGGTGTGAATAAGGGGCTTCAAGAGGTGAAAGTCACACACACGCAGCTGTGTGGGAGAGACAGGCCGTTTCTGGCAGCCTATTAAGACGGTCATCTGCTTCTGTCTTGGGTGAAGGCAGACCAGAAGCTATGAGAGGAGATATCTGTCGGTTCATACGTGAATAATGAATTAAGTGTTATCGAGTAATAAGCATTCTACATAGGTAACTCTAAACAGTGATATATCGGTAACCCTTGGTCGGCAACTTCAAGTTTGATGTGATGATAAAAAGAAGCAGTCATTAAACCAGTTTGAAACTTGCATTTCAGTGTCATTAGGACCATCCTTACATGCATATCCACACATATCCTTTGACGGAACTCATTGCTCTACCCTGAGGATAAAGTGCTCTACCCTGCGCTACCCACAAATTAGCTTCAAAATAACATATTCAACACAAAGGTTTTGAAATCCACAATTGGCGCATATATAATATTCGCGTTTTACATACCCATGTCTCTTCTAAAATAGGACCTGAAGCTTTCCTGGCGACGAATATGCTCAGGTTGTTCTCGGGAAGCAAGTCAAGTGAAAAGACGGTTAGAAATCGACGTTTCGGGAGTCTGCCTGCATCTCTCATTATCAGGATATTTACTAAATGTTATAACCACAAATGGATCACTGGATATAACATAAATATAAATAAAGACAAAACACTATCAAAATTCGCATTACTGAACAAAAGACTGTTTTCAGTAAATTAAGTGCCAGGTCAAATGATGTCGTGAGTGTAGAAAATTAACTGGGTCAAAGAAACGTAACTACTTAACTTGATTTTAATTAATTTAATTAATTTAATTCATTTATAATTAATTTTCTATACTCACACCATCGCCTGACCTGTCACTTAATTTACTGAAAACAGTCTTTTGTTCAGTAATGAGAATTTTGATAGTGCTTTGTCTTTGTTTATATTTATGTTATATCCAATGAGATTCATTTGTGGTTATAACATTTAATAAATATCCTGATGATGGGAGAGATGCACACTCCCGAAACTTCGATTTCTAATCGACTTTTCACCTGACTTGCTTGTCCCTTCTGTTTACATTTTCAGATGCTTCAGTTACGTCACCAACAACCCGTTCCGGAGAGTCCATACACACATTAGCTCATATTAGTAGCCAGAGGATATTTGTCCTCGCACTAATTACATAAACTTAGTTTTTTGTTTTATCCCTGAGCCAAGATCTACTTTTAATGTACTGCCAAGCGTATAACCCATTAACGGTAACACAACTTCATAAGATACTCATTTTTAGAGTTATTCTATTTCTCCTTGTGCCCTATTAGTTCCTTATGGATCATTTATCACATTACAACCGTTTCATCAATTATAGTTAATCATGCTAGTTTTATTATAAACTATCATCATCGTCATAGATTAGACATAATGTCGGGTCCGTTTCTCACAGTAATTCTCTCCAACTCTTCTGCTGTCTGCCCACGCCATTTCTCCCTGCTGATTTATAATTTAGTGTCTTTTTCGGAAACCTATGATTGTCCATCCTTTTCACATGTATCAGCGAAATATTTCTGTAGTGTTTTATTTCTCCATTTATAGATTTCACTTTCAGCTCTGTTCTAATTATATCATTATTTATGTTGTATAGTTTTGTACATGTTTTAGTTCTTCTCAAGAATTTAATTTCAGGTCCTTGTATCCTACTTTCCATCTTCTTTGTTATAAACCACGCTTCACTTTTCATATAAATGCAGTGGCTTTGCCATTGTTTTATAAAATTTAATTATTTTATCCCTTCTTGTTTTATTTCTTAAAGCATTGTTTGATGTTTGTCATATAATTTGAAATATTAACTGTTTCAGGTTAATAATTCTTTATTTCTCTGAATCTATTGCACATTCAAGGCATAAGAAACTTCTGTTTCTCTCTGCCTGTTCTAAAGCTTGATGATCTATAATTATTTTAGATCTTGTTTGTGCTTAGCCCAAAAATCCATTATCTTTGATTTTGTTTTAGAAATACAAGGAGCGTCCAGAAATTAAGTTCTGTTTCAATTTATCTCCGCTGCAGCGCTGCGATCGCAGTTCCGCACATGCGCGGTAGACGCTCTGTATCAAGGAGAAGAAACATGCACCATTGCTAGAGCACTGTCAGCCACGCACGCTTTGTTGTGCTTGTTTACAATGTCGGTGTTGATTGAAAATCCCACTGCTTGTGAAATCAGATCTGTCATTCGTTTTCTGAATGCTAGGAAAATGAAACCAATTGAAATTTATCGGCAAATTTGCGATGTTTGGGGACAAAATGCGATGAGTGATACAATGGTGAGAAGATGGGGCTGACAGCTCAATGAAGGACGTAGTGAAGTGCACGATGAAGAACGAAGTGGGCGTATATCTTTGGTTACAGAAGAACTGGTTCACGCGATTAATGACAAGATCCAGGAAAACCTCAAGTTTACAATTAGTGCTCTCGCTGTGGAATTGCCCCCAAACTCACGATCACTAGTTCATGAAATTGTTACCGAAAAACTGAAATTTCGTAAACTTTGTTCACGTTGGGTGCCAAAGATTCTTACTGAGCAGCTCAAAACGAAACGGATGCACTTCAGTTTTTGACGGTTATGATGATGGCGGCGAAGAATTTCTGACACAGATAGTCACAGGAGATAAAACTTGGATTTCTTACGACACCCCTGAAAGTAAGCGTCAATCAATGGAATGGAGGCACACCTCATCCCCAGCAAAGGTTAAGCCGAAACAAATCTTGACACCTCGAAAAATGACGTGCACAGTGTTCTGGGATATTTAGGTGCAGAGGATCTACTCCCATTAGTCCCGTAGGACCAGAATCCGGGCCTCCTTCTACCCGGGAACGATGGAAACTCCGAGCGTCTTTCCATGGGACAATATCTTGAGTCTACCCCCCCCCCCCTCCCGATCGACTACAACGTCAACACGGGTGGAAGTGGATACGCCAATTACGCGCGTCAACCCCACAGGGAAGACTACCGATATGACCTCGGTGGGGTCACCTGGTGATCTTAAATAAAGCGAGTGATAATGCACACATTTGTCTGGCTCCTTTATTTATTGTTTGACTTCTGTATTATAGATTATAATTTATTTAGTTTATCCAGAATTTCTGTATCAAGTCTATTGCAATTAAGCTCCAGGAGGAAGGGATAGAGTAAGGGAAACGCAGGAGCCTGGGCATAGCCGGCACATAAGTGACAAGGACGCGCGGAAGTGCATAACAAGTTCTAAAAGTTCATCCTTGCACCAGGACACGCTGTACAACCACCAAACAATGCGCAGGTATTCCATGATTTATTCGACGCCACAAGCATGAAAGTGCATTTGAAAAATGCATGGAAATGATGTAAACGAAATTGTATGAATGTAAACATTCAGCATTTGCCAAAATGACAAGTGACAAGAAAGTCGGATTGCTCGGTCGATGGAAATCAAAATAACCTCCCGAAGAGAGTTGCAAACTTAACTGTGTCGCCACCGTGCTTGGTCAAGGACCTCACCGGACGTGTTTACTTGCCGTGAAGTGTAAGTCTGGAGCGAAACATCAAACAGCTGATGAGAAGAATGTAATAAGTAAGGAGCGGATTTATAATTGCTAAAAATGTGTGAAATAGGCAAGCAAAAAGGCACTAAAATGGGTAAAATATGCACTTAAATAGGCACGTAAATTTTGCTAAGTAAACAATTAGAAAAACACACAATTTTAGTAAAATGATTCCTAAAATGCACTATAACAAAATGACAGTCACCACAACATATGCTGCAACAAATTCGCTAAACACATACTATTTTGCGGTTCCCTAGACGAAATAGTTCTACCTACATTTATTCCAAATTTCATAAATGGCTCCATATCAAATTAAAATAACAGATACTGTCGTATAATTAAAATACAGATATATCCACTTCACTAAATAAGAACCATAATGTGCAAAAAGGTGTGGAGTTCTCAAAAAAAAAACATAGGTTTTGGGGGGCTTAAGTGTGAAAATTGAAATATCTGAAGCTTTTGTTAGATTTGCTTCAAATTTATACCATTTATTTTTGTGATCGATCAAGAATGGAATAATATCAAATTTAAGCTTTCTGGTTACAATAGTTTCTGAGGAATTAACAGTTTATGTCTAAATTACAGGCGATTTTCAAAATGTCCCACATAATGTAATTTTAAAAATTAATGCTTGGGGTGTAACTTTCTGCACCCATTTTAACCTATTAATGACCTGTACCTATGTGAAATATTTGTCTTCGCCATATCAATGAAGAGAAAAATAATCATACCTATTTAACAATTTATTTTCCTAAGCGTTTTCAGTAAGAAGTAAGCATTATAATCATTTTCAATACAAACAACAGAAACACAACAAATGTAAATCGGTACACAAAATATGCAGTTGTCCTTACATGCATGTTTAGAATTTCATACATATTAATAGAAAACTGCATCCTGTGGAACATTTTTAAGTTATAACAACGTAGAAAAATATGAAATCTGAGGTTAACATTACGTAATAACAGCTACGATACAGGTGTAGTGTTATTTAACTAGTCATGTGACGTTTCCTATAATGCCGCTAGAAAATAAAACTATAAATTATTGAAGTATGTCTATATTGACTTTAAGTCAAAAAACTAAATTTGGTATTGTTGTAAGTTTTGGGCCAATTTGCACAGATGTGTTCCCTTAATAAACGAAAACTTCATGTTGAAACCAGCAAATGCAAAAGCTGTTGTTACAAATTACAAGCAGAAGAAATTGGTTAAAATGGCAGTTTTAGGCACTAATAAGCAGAATAGGCACAAACGTATGAAATAGGCATTTATAGGCAATATAAAACAAAGAAATTAGGCTAATAATTTTAGGAAACTTAAAAGCCTGTGTTTCTGAACAGAGGAATAAAATAGGCAAATAGGGCAAAATCCGCCCCCTAGTCATAAGTAAGGCCGCGCCGTGGCTCAGTGGTTAGACCGCTTGGCTCTCACCAAGGCGGCCCGGGTTCGATCCCAGGCGACCACAAAGTGTGATTTGTAGTGGACATCATGGTGCTGGGCCGGGTTTTCTCCGGGATCTCCGGTTTCCCCCGCCATCTCATTCCACCGATGCTCCATCTTCATCTCATGTATCATCAGTGTCATCGCCTGCGGTGCCGTATGTAGTAAAAGCGAGCGTTAAACACTACACATAGTCATAAGTAGGGTTTGGAAGTTTAGCCAAAAATTCGTGAGGTTAGCTGTGTACAAGGTGTAGATCCTCAACTGCGTTAGTCATCAGTTCGTGCTATTTGTGGAAGGTCGCGCGCATTGGCTACTTCTACAGCAGCTGCAGAAACTAAAAGGCATTCTCCAGAAAAATATAGGATATTCCACTCTGTGTAAATTTTGGAATGAACTACAAGTTCTAGAGAATGCTCAGAAAGGAAACAACAGCGCTCCACTTTGGTTTAAATTTGCCCCAATCACATCATACGATGTATCCCCAACACAGAGCATATCTGGAGCAGAACAGAAGACCGTTTTTGTTTGAAACCTTCATAATGTATATTATTATTCACTCTAACAAGGCATATGCACAGATATAATGCAGTATTCTCACAACTAATTAGCTTTTCATTTCCTGTGCACATTGTGAATATTAATGATTCTTTTGTGCATATTCATGTATCTGGAAAAGATAAGTGTGTTTTGCATAATTTATGAATAAATGTGCAATATATTCTATGACTCTGTGTCCGTCATGTGATTACGCTTTATAGATTACCGTTGC
The DNA here is from genome assembly GCA_030765055.1 of Mantis religiosa. Lineage (NCBI taxonomy): Eukaryota > Metazoa > Arthropoda > Insecta > Mantodea > Mantidae > Mantis > Mantis religiosa. Next base: position 100,362,019 of record CM060954.1, on the reverse strand, counting down.
CCGTGACCTTAATTGTATGAATACGTGAGTGATTGCATGTTAATCAATCCCCTCCCCTATGTTTACAAGACGGAGGTAGCGTATTATCCCGCCACTATAACCTGTTGTATTGTTTCCGGGCCCCAGTAATAAGGTTGACGTCACGACAAATCGCTTAGGGAATGTATTAGTACTACACATGTAAGAGGGAATCCCTCAGATTGTGGGTGCTGAGGCACCCATGTCATTGTCTTCCTCGTCGCAATCCCTTCTATACCATAGTTAAGCCTGGACAGAGGGAGTGTTCACACGTACACTCGTACACCTACACGTCAGGTTTTTTGTGCATTCGCCTGAGAAGTCGAGGTTCTGACGCACTCAAGCTCTACTGTAACATTATTTGAGCCTATAATTTGTGCATCTGTATTTCAAAATTAAATTGAAGTAACGTGACCTCGTTCCTCTTATCACAACACATTACTACATAGTACAGTGCCTGTCAAAAGTTTAAGGGCACTCCTAAATGTCAGAGTTTTCATTCCTGTCCTTAAACTTTTGTGAAATTTCAAGATGTTTATACATGGATCAAACGTATGTCAAAAATGAAGTTTTCTACTGCAAACCAGAACTCGTTATTTTAAAACTGTGGATATTGTGATTATTTGCAAATTAAGAAAACAGTTTAAAAGTGATGAAGTTTTAATTTGGTCTTGAATGGTTGCTCTTGGCAATATTCATTTTGTCATGGTTGGAGACTGTTTTAAATTGGTTCTTGGGCAGCTATCACTTTTTAATTTAAAAATTTGTGAAGCCTTTATATTCACATTTAATTCCAGATATTTTTCCCAATTTTCTAAGTTAAGATAGTCTTTTCCTAAAATACTATTTCACTTGAAGTTCACAGCAGATGGATGCCTTGCTGTCATTGACACACAGATTACCATCTTGGAGCTTTATGGCACTGATAAAACAACAGATTCACTCTGATTTTAGTGTCAGTTGTGGATTTCACAAGAACATTGTTAGGTGGAAACATGGGGTGAAATAAAGTGGATGTAGATATAAAATGCCAAATTTTTGGATGTCGAAAAGTGAATTGAGTTATAGGAATATATCAGAAAAACTTGGAGTGTCAAAAATATGTCACATTTTTCATTCAAACCCGAGGAGAGGCAGTGATGATTTGGAGATGCATTACCTATGAAAGTCCTGTAAAACTGAACCTCATTGATGGTTCTGTTAACAAATAGAAATATGTGGAAATCTTGGAGGAAGTCATTCCTCCCTCTGTCACAAGCTAATGGGAGAATTTTTTTTCCCAACAAGACAATGTAGTCACTTCACAAGAAATTGGTTCCAGAATCAGAACATAGACCTGTGCCTTGACCAGCACGTTTACCTGATCTTAATCCAATAGAGAATCTTAGAGACTTAATTGGAATCAAGTTGGTCAAGAGGAAATCCAAATCCAAACAGGAACTCAAGCTGCATCTGGCTGACGTACGAAGAGGGGTCACTGTCCAGGAGTGCAGAAACCTAATTGACTCCATGCCAGGCCCTGTGAACACATGTATATGGCCAAAACACCACACATAAAATACTAAGCAGTAAGTATTACAGGAGTGCTACACAATTATTGCACAGGTTTTTAATAAACGACTTCCTAGGAAATCGGAATATTGTATTTTCTTCATGGTGTCCTTAAACTTTTGCCAGACACTGTACAAGATCGCATCGATCACTTTTTATGTTAAATAATAAACCATCAATACGTACTCATTCTCCCCATACTAATCTGTTAAGGCCGGAGATGGTCATAAATCGTTGAACTGAAAACAAATTACAGTATTGCATACAGCGAGTTGCTGAGGAACTGTCTTTATCATCAGGACTGATCTCTCATTCTGAAGAATTGAGAAGAAAACTTTACGGTATATGAAGAGGTGCATGGCCTAGCGATGATCGGTGGTTGGTTGCCATAGAATTGAAGGTATTGCTTTAGAGATAAGAAAGGCCATATCCTCGACCCCACAGAACATAAGGTTTGAATATCATAAAGGTCAAACAGAAGAGTTAAATCTTGAGAAAACATACACCTATAACAAATAAAAGCTGTAATAAAGTGAGCTGCTCTGCTTGATCGCATCTGCCTCGCGTGTTCACATACCGTGCTATTTTGGAAAAATATGTAAACATTCCTTCTCAAGAAAATTAAATCAATTATATTAGACTTTTCAAGTATTTTAAACTATTGTTTATACGGTTTACCAAAATTATAATCAGCCCAAAGATCAGTTGAATATAGTAGCTCATTTTATCATTTATATGCCTATTTTACATATATACGTTTTATCATTAGTTATTTTCCACATACTTTTATGTTCGATGTTCAGTTGTTCTTTTTGTGAATGTATTCTGCAACTTTTTCTACTGCTTTTGTAAACATTTTAATTGTTACGTTCACCTTGACAATGTTGGCAGCCTGTAAATTCAGGATTCAGCTTCATTAAGCAATATGTGTTTATTGCATGCGGGATACTATAGACACAATTACATCTAATTGTTTTATATAACTATTAATGTATTCAGAAGAAAAGAAGCGCATATTTTTATAAATGGGTTTTAGTGGCTACGATACTGCGGGCACGAAAAATTAAAAAAGGTAACAACAAATGAGTAGTGTATGCTATGTAAAATTGACATAACAATTTCAACAATTTTTGTATTTATTTCATAAATTTTTATTTGAAATATGATTTACCATAGCAGGTAGAGGAAGTTACAGTCAAAAGTTACTGAACTTTTGCTGCAAACACAGACTTTGAGATTTCCTGAAAGGAAATAAGATATGTTTTATAACCTTTGTGTGCGTGACTTTACAATATTAAGTACATGTTTGAAATTTTCATGAAAAATAAAATTAATTCTTTAAATTTTATCAGAACGGACCACGAAGTTTCCTTTATTCCAAATTGCTTTTGTACTAGTAACAAGTAAACCAGATATTTATTTTATTTTCTAAATATATATTTCTACTTTCTCTTCCCTTAAACAAGTAGAGAAAGTACTGCACACCATACAAAAATTCAATACAGGGTAATTACTGGAAATAACATTTTAAGGCCTCCTAAATACGATGTAGTTTGTAAGCAGTATTATTAAAAACTGACAAGTCAGTTAAATACCAAAATTTTAATTTAAATGCATCTTTCCTTAGGATAGAATGCAGATAGTTTAAAAAGTGCAACACCTCTAACTATCTTTATGAGTAAGAATATTTCGTTATGCTTTATTTTCTCTAAATGTCTAAGTAGATTTCATTAAAATGACATTTTAAAGTAAGCCTTCGTGAAAAAAATTTTAACTCTTGAACTTTCTCGAATTTGCCTGTTATGTCCTCTTCAACGGAAGTAATGTTATATAACTGGTAAACAATAAGAGATTAACAATACCAAAATATATAGAATTTCTTAACACAATTCATTCCAAATAATATTTTTTGTAACTCACAGTTACCGAAATATCTGGTTTTATTGGTTTGAATTTTCTATGCATTGTCAGATTTTAAAATATTGTTACTCTCCAGCTGTTTCTGGTAATATAATGGAGAGCATATGACATTTTTGGTCAAGGGTGTATTTCCCTTAACAGAAAGTAGATGTAGTATGACCCTTTGATTGAATAGTTTGTAGAAGAGTGAGTAAAGAAATCTATGTGAATCCAACAGCTCTGTATTTACAGACCAAAGTGGCGCTGCGGTAACGTATGCGACTCATATTTGCGAGGTCGCGCGCTCGATCACCCTTGACCTTATCTCTAAGTTTTACCAGCTTTCCCCTTGTAACTTTGGTGAATGCCTCAATTTCCTTTCCATAAGTTCCCTACATCCTATTTCATTATCGTGTTTCTCTAATTATACACATAGAACTCAATAACAACTTAATTCACAGAAGAGCCGAAGTATTGCTTTTGTTCATTATGGAAGAATGTGGAATTTTAATGAAAAAATAAGAGTTAAATTTGGGAAAATTAAATAATGACATTGTGTTTTCCATACAGGAGTAGTGCATGTACGCACGTGGGCCTTTTCTAATTTCTTTTCTTTAGGAGAGTTGAACACGTGCATCTTCAATATCACGTGGATATGGAAAATTTTAGTGAAATACAGTGCCTCCTCTACTGCTATTAAGATGTGATATAAAAAGTTCTCCAAAGATTAATTGGCAATGCCATTAACGGGAGTTCTAAAAAATTCAGCGTTATGGAATTTTCCGTCAAAACATTTCGTACATTTTTACAATATTAATAACCGCCTCCTGCGCCTCCTGTGTACAAAAGTAGAGCTAAAATTATAGAGAAGTGGAAATACCTGATGTGCGTACGTAGCTTACCCCCTTCTCCTGCTACTTCGCCTAGCTCCTCCCATTGTGCCCCTGTCGGGTTGCTTACCCGAAGGACGCGCCCAATTATATTATAAATATTCCAACTCTCTCTACATCTCAGTATTGTAGTGGTTTCTCTCGAACACTTCCTCCTCTAGGATTATCTCTGTACACCGGTAAGTACACAATAACTCCACATTAAATCGATTGTTATAATCATTGTTTACAAAGACCTGTATTAACGTGATGTTAATGATCTTTAAAACCTATAGGAAATAATCACAATTATTTATGAGGCAGCTTTAACTCATATGAATTTCCCTTCTCATTCTTTTAAAAACTATTACAAAAATTTATTATTTTATCTACTTCTTATTAATCAAGATAAACATACATTAAACGGCTACACATTGTGTTGTAGATACAAGAAAGATGCTGTAGTCTAAAGCAAGATTAGATTTTAAAAATCTTTTGAAATTTAATTTTCCATGCATGATTACGACAAAAATGATTATGTCTAAAAGAGTATAACTATTTGAAAATTCAAAGAATAACAAAGAATTTCTTAAAACTTATTAAACGGCGTAAAAATTTAATTTGAACTCTGTATTGTCACAGAAATTACAATTTCATGGATTAAAATTCTGATTCCTCTCTTAGAGTTTTGTAATTAAAGTTTAAAATTAAGCGATCTTCACTATTACCATAAAAGCAATATAGTATATATTTAACTCGCCATAAACTTCTTAAATAGTACGAGTGAAATCTTAATAACAATTTTAGAGACGATTTTGAGAACATCAGAACTAAAATATTTTATATGTAAAGGTTTATCTTTGGATGGGGGGATATTTTATTTAAAATCATGTTACATTTTTGAAAGACACTGGACTTAAGTGCTCAAAGGGAATATATATATTTAATTTACATCCTCCAACGTTAAGTCATATCGGACGGTGAATGGATTGGTTGAAATGATGCTCAAATGAGTCCAAGGTCCATGGAGCTTAGAGTTACCTGACATTCGTCTTAAAGGACAAGGGAAAACCCCGGAAAAAACTTATTCAGGTAACTCACCCTGACCGAAATAAATATATATATATATATATATCGTTTTTGGATTATTTTTGACATATTTTTCTAAAACTACTGCTTTTATCTAGAGGAACTCAAAAGCAGGCACTTCCGGAGAAGTCACAATATCTAATTTTGGGGAGCGGGAATGAAATACTCTTTTAGGCAAGTTATAGATAAAAATATGATACATTCACTGAATTTCTCTACTTAATATAGTTTCTTATCGTATAGCTTCTAAAAACTAACCATACAAAAGCCTATTTTTCTATCTACTTTGTATTAAATAAATAATTTTTTGCAGGATTGATTTCAATTTAAACCTCTTGTAAATTAGTGAAAATTGAACTGATAGCCGATGATTTTAAAGTTATCCAATATATTTTGGCCTTAAAGTTCCAGCTATTTCCAGGATATTATGAGAAGCAATTGAATATATATATTTTTAAATTTACGTCCTCCAACGTCAAGTCATATCCGACGATGAATGAAATGGGTGAAATGATGCTCAGATGAGCCCAGGGTCCATAGAGCTTAGAGTTACCTGACATTTCTCCTTTTTAAGGGACACCCCCGGGAACAAACCTTATCCAGGTAACTCATCTTGGCCGAAATTCGAACTCGGGACCTCTTGAACGAGTGGTAAACACGCTACCATCTACGCTATCGAGGCGGGCTACAATTGAATACTAAGAAAATATTTAGGAAATAATAGAAGTATACAACAAATCTGAAATGTTGTATTCCCATGACTTCCTCTACGTTTATGCAAACAAACCTTATTCCCCTGCTACTTTATGTTTAGATAAACACTTGAGAAAAATTAACTTACTATCTTGCAGATGGAAGCCTGTCTCGGTAGCGTAGATGGTAGCATGTCTGCCTCACGTTCAAGAGGTCCCGAGTTCGAATCTCGGTCAGAGTGAGTTACTAGGATAAGGTTTTCCTGGGGTTTTCCCTTATCCTATAAGACGAATGTCGGTTAACTCTATGCTCCATGTACCCTGGGCCCATTTGAGCATCATTTCACCCATTCCATTCATCGTCCGATATGACTTAAAAAGTTAAAGGACGTAAATTACAAAAATAAAATAAATTGCAGATGGAAGAGGAATAAGCAAACACAGTAGACTCAAGTGATAGTCAAATGTTTTAACAATGGTCTTTATAACTTTGAAATTTTGTTTTATTTGCATGAGCAAGACTGGAAAAATACGAATGATTTCCTATTTGTGGAAACTACAAATATTGTAATATCTTGAAATAATTCATATATACCTACATACAAAAATTTAGGTGATAGCACGTTAAGGAAATCAAAAAGTCCCAGTTGTGTATTCTAACGAGATCTTACTACACATTTTGTTATGTTCTAATATTATGTTTACCTCTTATAACTTATCAATTACACAAAAGTCATCAGATAAAGATGACTTCTTAGGATATTTCCAGAAAGTTCAAGATATACCCCGATTTCATTTGTTATCAAAGTATCTTAAACAAATGACAGTTTAAACGAAATTGTTAGATCCTTATTTGAGAAGATAAAATGCTGAAAAGTGTTTAATGTAAGGGGTAGTCTGAAATAGTGAGATTATTTTGAAAATCTTCATGTCGAATCCTTGGTAAATTTTAATACCAAGTTGTAGTCGCTTAGAGGTGGCGATGACCGACCCATCGACCAAGCAACCCGTATTGACCATGGATTGTAAGCTTCTATACCGCATCACCTTGCCTCGCAAAACATGGAAGAATAAAGATGAGAGGAAAACGTTTATAAAAGGGAGATGGTGAAAGGACATCGTGGTAGATGAGAAATCGCATCACCTTACCTCGCAAAACATGGAAGAATAAAGATGAGAGGAAAACGTTTATAAAAGGGAGATGGTGAAAGGACATCGTGGTAGATGAGAAATAGCTTCAAAACAGGAGTCGATGGGAATCGAAACCCGAATCTTCTGAATGCAAACTCTCACTGTAAGGTGAGCCCACTCTCTTCTGGTTTGACTCAAGGATACCAAAAGAGAAATCTGTGTCCAGTATTCGATCCATACTTTTTTTTATTCATAACCGAAACCTGTAGCTTGACCCATCAGTGAGTACCACGCTGTTATTTCCTAATAGATCAACTCCTTCCGGATGCCGTAAGCTAATTAAGACTTAAGGTTGGTTGTTTTGTAGTTTCTAACGCTTCGGACCACTTTCATTTTCTAAAGTCCATTATTTGGTTAGTTCCCTGCAGGTACACAGCTGACGTAGTCGACTAGAAATAACGTCGTTATTATTGTTGTTGTCTTTATTGCTTCATTAGTATACGCTCTTTTACTTCTCTGGTCATGTTAAGGGCTTTAGCTGACAAACAATCGCTGATGCTGTTATAGTTTTCTTGGCACCGATGTTCTCAAATTTTACTATTAAACACATTTATATCCACTTCCATGACCGCACTTCCAGATTTTGAGAAAAATAAAGAACGATTTTTTTTAACGAAATTATACGTTTCATCCAAATATCGGATGAAGTCAGAACGTTTACCAGTTTACTACAGTAGCCGAAATAATGTTTCAACTGTACACATATTGCAGATTAAAATTCAAAATTAATTGTATTGGCTACATTTTAAAATAATTTTTCTTAATCTTTCATAAATTTTACTACAAAGAAGCATTTCAGAGGCGAATGCTTGGGAAGGCCATTCTCATAATTTTCGGTTTTATAGCGTGGAGATTGTTTAACTTTTCTATACATTGCTGGGAACAAAATGCTAATCTGAATGCAAAGACAAGGTCTCCCCACATTTGACATAATTTGGTTCCAGCTTACAACTTAAATCAATATTACATTCATGCTTTTTATTCTTACAGTCTCTATTGCATTTATACCTATGGCTAAGAAATTAACATAATAATCAATTTATTGTTCAGTAATTCAAAATCATGGAAGTTTTCATCAAATATTCGTCTATCCTGTAGTGTGCTCTGCTTAACAAGAGTTTAGTCAGTTTAGATTTAAACTTAGCAGCTGACAGTAAGCTTGTTAAAGCTTGTTAAGTAGTTTTGGACCAGAGTATTGGGGCTTATGTTCAAAAAGTTTTAGCCGGTGTCCTTTAACTATGAGGTTATTCTTTCCACTTTTTTCATATGTGTGTATATCAGAATTAGTGGAGGTTTTATAAATATGGAACGAACATTTTGACTACCTGAGGCTCACCGAGGGTATAAATTTTCAACTTATTTAAAAATATTTGAAGCTTAAGAGACATGCAGTATTTGTTTGTCGCTAAAACATAAATAAGAGAAATTAGTTTGTTAAGCACATATGTACATTTATCGTTGCTAGAGAGGAACACTATGGCACTAATTGGAGACGACGGATATAAACAAATTAAATTTGGTGACAAATAGTTGAAGTTCGAATTTGTGAGAGGGAGTGACAGAGAGAGAGAGGGGGGTGCTTAAAAATTCCCATGCCTGCTGATTACGTAATATAGAAACAGTAAATCCTGATCTTGCGCTGAGCCGATGAAGTGGCTCGATGGAACCGATCTGTAAAATTAATTCCTTGATAATTCCTGAGAAAATGTGCATTTCCTGTTTTTGTTATCTACAGCAGCAGTGGCTAAAATGACTTCCCTCCGTAATTACGCAACTATGCAATATGAATTAATTATACACCGGCAGCAGGTCAAAGACAAATAAGTGGGCACTAAAACTAGAACGGCACCTACGAGCCCAATTGAAACGCGAGTGTTATTATGGCCATCTCATTTACAAGGTCCTTTCAATAAATTTTCAAAACGTTTTACCAAATTTAAGTTTTGCTTTTTAAACTATACCTCCAAATCTTATGACATATTTGTAAAGAAAATATTTATTTTAGTAACTAAATTCAACTCTGCGTACATTTTAACTTATTACATTCTTTAATTAATAAGCTGGATTTTTAGGCGCAATAGACTTCCTGGTTTTTACTCTTATGATAATTCCTAGTGAAACAGTTGCTTTACTCTCATGCTAAGATTATTTTCAAAGTAACTGGCAAGTATTTGCATTTTGAAGAGCCATTTGAGAGCCACTGAAAAAATTAACAAGCTTAATGTCAAGAGGGTAGTATGTTACTTTGGATACCAAAATATCACTTATCTGTTAGCTCACTTTATTGCTTTTAATGTTTGCACCATTTACTCATACCTCTTTAAAAATATATTTGTACTTTTGTACTCTTTTTATATTAAGGTAAGTGCCAATAAGTATCATAATTATCAACTGCACTATATAATTGGCAACAGTGTCATCGTCCTAATCATCATCACTGGACCACCACAACCACCTATACTTATTAACTGCAAACCGATGGAACAAAATAAAGCTCGCAAAATTTCAGAACAGAAATTGTGAATGAGCAGATAATTAACAATTTTATACTAAATATTTAGTGTTCCTTTCCTTTTGTGAATAGTTTTAAGAGACGGAAATTAAAATCGTGTAATATATTTTTGTTGCCTTTGGCTTTCTTTCCCCTTATGCTGTTCATTATTTTTTCATCACGTTTAAGACATTCCTAACACATTCCAACACAATTCTATTCCAAAATACACAACATATTTTAATTTATACTGATGCTTTAACAAAGACATGTATTTTTATGTTACCACTGATGGCTCCTGCATATTTTAATTTATTGCTTATAAAAATAGCATTGCATATAATCCGCTAACTTGAGTTTATCACAGTGCAGTGCGGAAGTTTACATAATGTAATACAGAAGAAATAAATGTATCTTTGTGACACAGATTTTATACAAAAATACTTTAGTGCCATCAAAAAGTTATTGGGTTTTATGTTATTATTCACATGAATTTTTCAACTCTATGTTATTTCTTTAAGGTTTTGTAAATAATCAGTTCTCTTGCTAGGTCATGGAGAATACCTGTCTTCAAGGACAGCATAAAACGACACGTTTTTAAGCATCTGACTGTAAAATCGATTAATTCTTTACCTCTTGTACCTGCAATGAAATGATTAATGAAATTACTTACCTAAACGTTTATCTCAATTAATATGAAATGGAAGAACAGATTTTCGTAAGAACAGCTTACGGATGTATAAAATAAACAATCGCAAGCAGAGAAAGTTTTTGAATGTAACATGTATTTTTTATTGTTTCTTGTTTTTCTTTCTTTTTTTTCGTTTTGGTGTTCTATTTTTTTATGAGATGAACGAGCTGGGTTATAACGGAAGCCAACTTTCATTCTTGATCTAAACCGCGGTCCTACAGGAATGCGATTTCGAAACCTACCGACCATGACCACGAGAATCGGCATTTTAGAGGTCATAGCTTTTTCTTTGTAGAATCCATACGGTCTGTCAGATAAACCAGTTCCACCAGATTATATTGTGCTTGTCTTCATCCTTCCAGATGACTAACTAACCGGCAAGTTTCAAAGTTTTGTGCCTCTATATGTTGCTATTTCTATATAATGTTTCGTCTTTCCTTCTGTGAATGAAACAAAGATTACCATATATAAAAATGAATCATTAGGCCAGATTATATTTATTTAAATTAATGCTGATAATTGCTACTCTTAAGATTATTACAAGCTAAACCAACAATCAACTATCTTACTTTTCTGACTAAAAATTACACTTTTTTCTTTGATCAGTGCACTCAATTCAGTTGCATCTTATTCTCAAAATTTATATTAAAATGCCCAGTATTTTATTTCAACTACTTGCCAGTGTGAAAAATGACCGTATATTCGATCCCACGGGAAATCAATCCTTCGTTATCTGGCAACAATGGATTAAACCAATGTGACCAGCAGTGAACAAGAGCTGCAGAGGTTCACAACCAAAGTAGTCATATATCCTGTTAAAGTAACATTCGGCATGAATTTCTGTTGGACTTCATAAATCATCAATGTTTCCATTTCTCACTCATATGCCCATTAAAGGATTTATTTATCGGGATATCCAGAAGTTACAATTGTGAAATAAATCCTCTGGAGATAGCGTAATCTGTATCTCCCTGCCTCTGTTCATTTCTCTTTCACAGAATCTTTCAAATGACTACCGAAGTAATCTGTCACAATAAGTAAATTCTTCTTTAGTAAAGCACACTTTCTTCTCTCCTACACTCTGTTAATTCACAATTTCACACCAGCCTTCTCCATCCAATTCACTTACTTGAACAACACCTGGCGGCATCTCAGAAAGTTTTGGCGTTGTTTTGCGCCTGAAACTGTTCATGCGATTTTCTGAAATGCTACAGATAAGATTAGTTTTAAAAACGAATAAAAATTATATATTTAGAACAGGTTTCAGACTGAAAAATTCAATGTCATAGCCGGGATTTTAACATAGATATCTCGGTTTCCTTCATACTGACACATTGTCCATGGTAGCTCAATGGTTAGGGAGACCGATAGATCCATGTTCAAATCCTGGCTATGGCATTGAATTTTTCAGTCTGATTCCAGCTGTTCAAATTTTTGCCTACACATGGCTGATATGAAAGAGCAACTTATTATCCATGATATATTTACTTTGACTTCGCAATCTAATGATAAATATTAAAAATATTATTTTTAAGAAAAGTTGTTCCAAAATTAAAGTGAATCTTACAGTCCGTAAAACATAACATTTGTAATTTCTATCTTCTTAATCTATGCGTTAGTTCTTTAAATACTACTATTATTACTATTACTACTACAACAACCACCACCTCTGCTTCTACCACCTCTACTACTATTATTACTATTTTAACATACTCCGCTTCCAAATTCTTGTACTAACCATCTTTTCTTGAACCTTCCTAGATTTCGTCTTTTTTGGGGTCGATAATTAAAGTTCTTCTGTTCGTTAGCATTCTTTAAACACGTCATTTCCAATTTCCTCTGCATTTTGCTGCTATAGTGTTGAGCTTTTCAATATTTGACTGATGACTTACTTTATTATTTTGTTTTGTTTCCATTCTTATATATCCTGCTAATGATTTGAGGACTATCATTTCTGCTGATTGTATTTCACTTTTACTTTCATGTATAACGTCCATATTCTTTGAGCCTTGACTAATAAAAATTATTATTATTATTATTATTATTATTATTATTATTATTATTATTATTATTATTATTATTATTATTATTATTATTATTATTATTATTATTATTATTATTATTATTATTATTATTATTATTATTATTATTATTATTATTATTATTATTATTATTATTATTATTATTATTATTATTATTATTATTATTATTATTATTATTATTATTATTATTATTATTATTATTATTATTATTATTATTATTATTATTATTATTATTATTATTATTATTATTATTATTATTATTATTATTATTATTATTATTATTATTATTATTATTATTATTATTATTATTATTATTATTATTATTATTATTATTATTATTATTATTATTATTATTATTATTATTATTATTATTATTATTATTATTATTATTATTATTATTATTATTATTATTATTATTATTATTATTATTATTATTATTATTATTATTATTAGTAGTAGTAGTAGTAGTAGTAGTAGTAGTAGTAGTAGTAGTAGTAGTAGTAGTAGTAGTAGTAGTAGTATTATTATTATCATCATCATCATTATTATTGCTATTATTGTTGTTTTAAGCAGCTTCATTATTGGTACCTTTCTAGTTTAGTTGTGGTTTTCCAGTAAGGAAATAAAACTTATACACTTTGTTAACATCTGTTGCAAAGTTGTTATCTTACATCCAAGCAAATTCACTTTTAATATCTGTAATAGTGATTTGTGTTCTGGAATTATTTTAGACTGCCTGGATTATTATTCTAAAGGTGGAACCTCCATTTTTGCAGCTGCAACTTTAATATGTATACTTTTGCCAAAATGTTTCATTTAAATATATTTGTAGTTCATCCTCGCTTTCTGCAGTGTTAGTAATATAATTCTCCAAGACACATTTCTCCCTTCATTTGTTATTTTCGTGACCTTTTCATGTCATCTATGTAAATATTAATGAGTGAAATTGATATGGATAACCTTGGTGGGCTCCATCATTAATCATTGCCGGTTTTTATTGATTTGTTTTTATTTTTGCTTCACTATATATTTTTTACATATAGAGGTGAGGATTCCAAATGGAAAGATTTCTGAAAAGATAAATATATCATACTGAATAACAATGCTGACATATGCAAAAGATTAATAATAATAATTTAAACATAGAACTGCTGGTAAGCGAAACAGAATTAATTAAATAGCAAACAAATAAGAGCAAATTGTAATTTGTAAAGCTGAAACTGACCACTTTTTAAGACAACACCTTATAATTAGTCATCTTTCTTTGAGAGACTTTAAATTGTAATACTTTTGGTAACTTAATACACGTGCAATATACAGCATTCCAGTGGTTTACATAAATTTGTTTTAGAGGTATTTCCTGAGTTTAATCAGTGCTTCATGTTAGTTAAAATGCTCCAATGCTAACCTTTGTTGCATCTTGTTACTCAACAAATATTTTGGTCTTAATCATTGGAAGGAAAATCACGCTGCATATTTTAAAATTCTAAAAAGAGCTCAAATGGGGGAAAAGCATAGAATTTAATTTGAAGATATCAATACTATATCTATATCAATACTATCACTTTAATACGTAAACGACAACATTTCCATTAATTTTCCATATGTAGACATAGATGAAGGGCTATACATAGTTAAATGGGCAGGTATTTTTATAATTTACATAATTTCCTAAATGCTGTACCAAATTTTTCACACATTTGTATAATACCACCGAAATTATCTTATTAAGCTGTCTAAAACAGCATATTTTACCCCACTGGCCTTTCATTTATGTATACACAATAAATTAGAATCATAATATGCCATTCTTTTTACTTTCTCAAACACATGCACACTAAGTCGTGGAAGTACTGCATTCTTTCTTCTACCTTTTCACCGAAAGACACTTTAGAGACTCCTGAATCAGAAAGAAAGCACGTTTTAAAAACGATGTGTGTATGAATAAACTATTTTGAAAAAACTTGTATTTAGGCCCAGCATTTATGGATACAACAAGGAAATTTCCAAGAAAATTCTCCCACCCCAAGGTACTCTCTCCATAGCATTTTTAAAAATATTTTCTAACATTATGATTTTCTCAAAAATGATTATAACAATTTTCATTACAATACCTATGTTTTTAGTACATTTCCATAACAAATAAAATGTGCAGATTAACTTTTCTAGAATTAGCCTGTGAAGTCCTCTTCATTCTGACGGTTTTTACATAACTGGCAAACCATTAGAGATAGACAAAATGTTACCATGCAAATATTTAGATCTCGTTAAAATACACATTTATGCTTTTTATTTTATTTTTCACTTTTATTTTTTTTCCTTTCATTTTTTTTACAGCCAAGCATTCACACGATAATTTTCCTTAATGTATTGGCCGTACAAACAGATCAAACAATATGAAAGCCCTCACTAGCTCTCACATTTAACTATCACTTAATACCTATTTTCCCATTCCAACTGAATTTAGAAGGAAATAAGTAATAAAACTGTAAATAGGTAATACATATTTTCTTGTAGTAGATGAAGAATAGGGTTTGTTAAGAATAACATGGCATAAAAGGCATCTGAGAGAGGTTAGGAAGCTATCAAACTTCACTTCCTCTGACAGATAATTTTTCTGTTCCTTGAAACCACATTTAATGTAAAGATACGCAGTACAATTTGCCTAAAATAAAGAATGATTCATTAAGCACATAATATTGTATCAAATTGTCTATTTATTCTGTGCTTTACTGCAAATAGAACAATAACTTCCTTTGTGTGCGTAGTAGATATAATGTTGCAGTAGATGATGCATTTTCGGGATCATTCCAGAATGAAGAACTTGAAATGAAGTACATATTTGTGGTGGAACCAGAACTATTTTCCGTAATCATATCGACTGCAGAGTGGGAGCGGTTAAAATAGTTCTCATAATAATACATACATACATACATACATACATACATACATACATACATACATACATACATACATACATACATACATACATACATACATACATACATACATACATACATACATACATACATACATACATACATACATACATACATACATACATACATACATACATACATACATACATACATACATACATACATACATACATACATACATACATACATACATACATACATACATACATACATACATACATACATACATACATACATACATACATACATGCATGCATGCATGCATGCATGCATGCATGCATACATACATACATACATACATACATACATACATACATACATACATACATACATACATACATACATACATACATACATACATACATACATACATACATACATACATACATACATACATACATACATACATACATACATACATACATACATACATACATACATACATACATACATACATACATACATACATACATACATACATACATACATACATTAATGATAGATGTGGAGGAGAGTTAGATGCGACTGTTTCAAAGAAAAGAAACCCGCGAATAATAATCTTCAACACTCCAGAAGAAATCACGTTGGAGAATGCGGCTCAGGCGTTAACTACACAAAATAAGGGCATGGAAAAATTTGAAAATGAGATTCAAATTAAATTTGGATTTGAGGATAGACGGAAGAACAAAAATATTGTCGTTGAAGTTCCTTCTGCTGCAAGGAGAGAGATCCTTGGTAGGAAATTGAAACTAGGATGGAGCATGTGTAGTTGGGATGATTACATCAAAGTGAGCCGATGTTTTAAATGCTGTAAATATAGGCATCGTGCTATAGACTGCAAAGGTCAACAGACTTGCCCAAATTGCGCGGAAACCCACACAATAAAAGAGTGCAAATCTAACAAGGATAATTTCAAATGCATTAATTGTATGAACTATAAGAAATACAATAAAGATACGTCCATAAACGAAAATCACTCTGCACTAGATCCCAACTGTCCCTGCTACCAAGCAGCGCTGAGGCAACAGCAACAAAACACTGACTACTAGCATGGACCATTTTGGCCTACGATGTTATCAAGTCAATTTGCAACACTCAAGAATAGCGACTAGTAATTTAGTGCAGCTGATGATAGAAAGAAACATTGATATAGCATTCATACAAGAACCCTTTATAATTAATAATAAACCAGCCTCCATACCTTCAACGTTCCGAATATTTACAGCCGGAAATCAGGTTAAAAGAGCAGTAATATTAATCAATAACAGCGTTATTGATGTCACTACTCTCAGTCAAATTTCGGATGGAGATTGTGTGGTTATACAGATAACACATAGGAACGAAACATTATTTGCAGCAAGTATGTATTTTGATGGATTGACCGATATAGAATATGATATTAGGAAAATAGAAAACATATTAAGATACTCTAGAAACCAAAAGTTAATGATACTAGCAGATAGCAACTCCAGAAGTAAACTGTGGTACGACGTGCTTACAAATGAACGTGGGAAAACACTGGAAGGATTCATCACCATAAACGACTTACATATCGTAAACGAAAATACAGGAGTGTCAACTTTTGAATCACCAAATGGAAGGAGCTGGATTGACTTGACATTAGTCAACAATAGACTTCTCCGAGACATAACCTGTTGGAACGTAGGAGAAGAAGAGAGCTGCTCGGATCACAAAATAATTTCATTCAAAATAGGAAATAAATCACAAAATCCCACATGGAAGTTTCAAGCCATAAGATACATAACAAAAGTAGAGAAATATAACAAATTCATAAACCTGTTAGCAACAAACTTGACCTCAAATTTTAATTGCAAGAGTAGCAGCGATAACTTGGACCAGGAACTCGCCCAAAAAGTTAACAGTAATTTGAACGCTGATCATCTAACCGAAATAT
Source organism: Mantis religiosa (assembly GCA_030765055.1). NCBI lineage: Eukaryota > Metazoa > Arthropoda > Insecta > Mantodea > Mantidae > Mantis > Mantis religiosa. The sequence goes on along the minus strand of CM060954.1, from coordinate 100,344,632 downwards.
TCCACTCTTCCCTGAAGGAAGCATGCAGAGGTGCATTTGGAGTGGGTAGGTGCAGGAAAAAGGAGTTTAGAGGTAAATCTGTTCCATGGTGGACGGCCGAGCTTACAATATTAAGAAAAAGGGCGAACGCATTAAGACGACGCTATCAAAGAACCATGAACAATGAGCAGCTAAGACACGAAAGAAAAATGCAATATTGGAAAGGCAACCAAGAGTATAGGGCAAAATTGAACACCGAAAAGTTAAGATCTTGGAAGGAATTTTGTAGTGCCACTGACGGAAATAATCCATGGTCAGTTGTTTACAAAATTGCGGCTGGGAAAACTAGAAATCAGATCTCTCTTACTACACTACAGAAAGAAGACGGAACTTATACCGAAGACACTCTAAGTACAATTCAGTACATGCTAGATAAGTTTATCCCGGATGATAGTGAACAGGATGATACTCAGCGACAAAGAGAACTAAGACGACGGGCAACGGAACCAATTGATACACCAAACGATATGGAATTCACGACTATAGAAATATTGTCAGCATTGAGAAACTTCGACCCAAGAAAATCACCAGGAGAGGATGGAATAACTAGTGATATCCTGCTTCAGGTTTTCAAGAGATTCCCAATTTTCTTCACAGCCTTATACAACAAGTGCCTCAATAGCGGTCAATTTCCAGAAAGATGGAAGCGTGCAGTAATAGTTCCGGTAATCAAGCCGGGTAAAGAAGATAGCCCAAGCGTAACGAAATACAGACCTATCAGCTTGATAAATATAAATGGGAAAATTTTAGAAAAAATTATGATGAATAGGATTCAGCATCACATCAACACCAGAAATCTTATGAATGATAGACAGTTTGGATTTAGGGCCCAGAAAAGCACGGTAGACGCACTTATGTCTATGAAAACTTTCATTGAGAACAACTTGAATACTTACGGATATATTGCTCTCATAAGTCTTGACGTAAAAGGAGCTTTTGACGCTGCCTGGTGGCCCAGCATATTAAATAACTTAAGAGAACTGAAATGCCCAAGAAATTTATACCAGTTATCTCAGAGCTATTTCAAAAACAGGACAACAAGTCTAAGCACAAATGAATTTAGCACTGAGAAAGAAGCCAAAAGGGGCTGCCCACAAGGTTCATGCTGCGGACCCGGCTACTGGAATATTTTGTACAACTCCCTGCTCAACTTAGTCTATACAAAACGAACTGAATTAATCGCTTTTGCCGACGACCTACTTCTCATGACGAAAGGAATGAGTATATTAGACGTAGAAAACTTTGCAAATCATGACTTGAAGAAAATTGAATATTGGGCAAGAGAAAATAAAATTACTTTCAATGACGCTAAATCAAAAGTATTAGTGATATCAAGAAAGAAACAAGCTGCAAACGAGAAGATAAACATCTATCTTAATAACATAATTATAGAACAAGTAGACATCATGAAATACTTAGGCGTTCATATCGACAAACAGTTCAAGTTTGATTATCATATTGACCAAGTGCATGATAAAGCTATAAGCCTAATTAACACTTTATCTAAATCAGCAAAACTAACCTGGGGACTTGGAAGCAAAGCACTAGAAACAATATACAGAGGAGCTATAGAACCTGTACTGACGTATGGAGCACCCTTATGGGCATCTGCATTAAACAACCCGAAGAATCTGAGAAAAATTCAGAGAATCCAAAGGTTGTTTAACATAAAAATCACGAAGGCATACAGGACAATTTCATTTGACGCATCTTGTGTCATTGCTGGCATCCAACCCATTGATATCACGATTGAAGGGAAAGTCAAACTGTACAACTTCTTGCAAAATAAACAAGACTATGACGCACCCTTGCCCCCCAGCGACTGGAACCACCCTGCAGAAGTACCTGAAGTTAAAGAAGCTGATGATGAAGACTCTATATTCAAAATATACACGGATGGAAGCAAAATAGGAGAGCAAGTGGGTGCAGCAGTTGTAATATTCAAACAAGGGACTTCAATTCGAGATATAAAATACAAGCTAGACAGAAGATGTACTAATAATCAGGCAGAACAACTGGCCATATTTAAAGCGCTACAAGAACTTCAAAATTTTAACAACACACCGGAGGAAGAGAAGACTGTAGCGATATATACAGACAGTACAGTAACTCTAGCCATTCTGCGGAATAATAATAAACATAACTCCATAGCAGAGAAAACCCTTAATATATGTAATACCTTACAAAGACTAAAATGGAGAATACACTTCAGTTGGGTTAAAGCCCATGTAGGTATATGTGGAAATGAGTTAGCAGACAAACTAGCGAAATCCGCTGCTCTGGACGGAGATCTGCCCAATAGTTACAGTTTGATACCTAAATCTGTAATTATTTCTGAAATACAAGAAACAGGACATCAGGTCTGGCAGAATAGGTGGAATGCCACGGACAAGGGGGCACTCAGCAAATTATTTTTTCCAACAATAAAAGATAGGCTGAAGAGAAAGCTTCCTTTGACACCAATTTTCACAGCAATAACTTCCGGCCACGGAAAAACCAAAGCTTACTTACACCGATTCCATATAGTAGACGATCCAAAATGTACATGTAACAGCTCCCAACAAACCGTAAACCATTTAATATACGAATGTGTAGACAAAAGTCAACAAAGAGCCAAGCTAATTCAAGATGTAACTCTAAATGGAAGCAAGTGGCCAGTAACCAACGAGAGTCTTGTAAAACACCACATAAAAGCATTCTGTAAATACATAAATTCAATTAACCTATAAAGATATGTAAATATGTATAACTTGTGAAATCAACTGCTAAAAGATCTAATGTAATATTAACATGTAAATATGTACAATTTGTAAAATCAAATGTTGGAAAAATGTAATGTAATGCATGTAATACTACTATGTAGTGGGGCATGCTGATTGTTATCAATAAAGAAAAAAAAAATACATACATACATACATACATACATACATACATACATACATACATACATACATACATACATACATACATACATACATACATACATACATACATACATACATACATACATACATACATACATACATACATACATACATACATACATACATACATACATACATACATACATACATACATACATACATACATACATACATACATCCATACATACATACAGGTATAGACTTTTCTAAGCATTAAAGCAAGACAGAAGGAAATAAACTTGGATTGTCAATGAACTACAGTCAGGGAAATCGCAGACAGGAAATCGGAGAATAAGCAGCCCAATCTGCTACTGTACAGCCCAACCTATTGTACATACATATTTGAATGGTGACGTAAAAGCCCTATTCAGTATCTGGCGCTAAACGGTTATATAAACAATGTCGTGTTTAGCTTTCGTCTTCTTGAGAGGTAGTTTTAAAACAAAGGATCCTTTTATCTATTTGTTTACAAGGCTTTACACACTCAGATGCATTACCTCTTGCTGAATAATATATTTGACTCACACAGTTATTTTTTTCCCCTCCCTTTCTCGTCAATGCTGGTGTTAGGAGGCGCTTGGGTTCTCTCAGAGCGAGGGAGCCGAAGCATCTAACCTGAGATGAAATCAGGGTTGAGGGGTCGGCCAAACGCCTGATATGAATGAATAATGGAGCAATTGGTTGAATGATGATGGGGAAAACCGGAGGACCCGGAGGAAACCCACCCCAGCACTATTTTGTCCACAAGTCCCACTTTGCGGCCGCCTAGGTGAGAGCCAAGCGGTCTAACCACTCAGTCATGGCGCGGCCTACTCATACAGTTATGAAGAAATAAATTTTCTAATGTATTACGATACATTATCGTGTTAAAAATGTGATTTTTGTATCGCACAGAAATCGAACACGTGACATTCATGGGATACGTGGCCAGGTTATATGAAACAGATCTAATTATCCTTTATTAGTTACTGGTATACCATAGGAGAGAGCTAAATACATGACCTGTTGCCACTGGTCAGGAAGCAGAAGTTTGGAGATTCCAGTTCTTCAAGTTCCGCAACATGTGAACTTGTTTGTCCACCATCAGCAACAGTGCACGATGGTACACCCAAAAACACAAATTTTCGTGACGCTCAATTCCGGTTCCAAATTGATGAGTTTCGTGGTATCTTTCCTTTGTTGTGACACTTTTGCATCGTGTTTATGTATCTTGTTCAAAACTTGTGAGAAATAAAAACTCAGAAAATGAATAAAGTAACCCTATATATGGTCGAAAAGTTCAGAAGTAGAGAATAAAATCTTTTAATAAGAAGTTAAGAAGTGGGGAATACAAGACTTCTAATGAAGGGCCTTTAGAGTAATACTTTTTCATGCTTACGTTTTGACTGACTGGAAAGTACTTACTGAGTTTTGTATTTGTAATACAGTGCGATCCATATAAATCTGAACCACTTCAATAGGCCATAACTTTGGAATCAATAATAGGACACTTTGGGAGAATATAATACACAATTGTGAGATTACATTACACTATTTACATCTCAGACAAAATGTTGGAAGTGTCCTCCACCAGCATTTTTGGATCGTTGGACCCATTTTCTTTGATACGACTGTAGACATTGAAGTTTCTATGGGTATCTTCAAGACATTTGTGGAGCAGTTGGTGATATCGAATTGAGAGAAGGTTATTTCCAGCAAGATGGAGCAACATCCAATGACACAATAGAAATTGTAACCAGCTTCTTTGATAATCGAATAATCTCAAAAGGCCTGTGGCCCACAGATCCCCTGACCTAACCTCAACGAATTTTTTCTTGTGGGGGCATCTAAATAATAGAGTGTACAAGAATAGGCCACGGACAATTGATGTTGTCAAGGAATCCATTGGAAGTTATTCTGTAATAACAGAAGATAATGACAGACAGACATATATGGGAACAGGGTGCTGTGTGGTACAGTGAAAGAAACTGAGGCAACTAAGTCAAGCTACCCATAGACCTCCCAGGTATAGCTATTGATTTAACCTGCCACTGAATGACTGGATAATTTATTTGTGGGCCTTTATCAGAAATACAGATGTCTTTGAACTCTAGATGACAGGAGAAAAATGTCTTTAGGACTCATATTGTGTTAACTAAAATAAGGTAACATCACATTTATCTTGGGTTTGTTTATACTGAGCTCAAACTTGTTCTTGGGCTTAAAAGAAGTTAGCATTAGAAACTACTGGTAATTGCACAGGCTGTGTCCCAGTTTCCTCGTTCTGTCATATGCGCTTTCTTAGACACAAGCACTGATAGATTGTTGCCTTGAATCACCTACATAATCTGCAGTCAAGGACACGATGTATCCAGGTGTAGTCTGCGGACATCTCGCTACTTTATTTGCCCACATTGTTATCTGTAACCGTCTTTTGGAATAACAGAATAACTATAGGCAAATGTCAAATCAGTACAATCAAATTATAAAGCTAATAATCTGGTAAGATTGTGTTAGAATTGTTGAAATGTGAACCGGGCCAACTAATAAGGGTTACTACTACAATATTTAGTCATATTTTATAGGAAGATTATATTTCTGAGCACTGAGTTTTCATTCATATTTGCTGCAAAAATGAAGGCAAGAAGGAAAGATCGAAATAAAAAAGAGTTTTGAAGGATTTGGTATAATGACTTTAGTAGTGGACTCCTTAGGATGATTCCTTGAGGAAGTTTGAAAAAATTAATTAAATCTGGAAAATCAGACATAAATTTTGGAAAATAATGCATGTGCATATTTTTAGTTTAGAAGGTTAGTGAACATTTTTTGTTTATCCTGAAAGGGTATATGACTCAGTAAGTATGAACTATTTTTGGTATGTAGTTAAAGAAATTGGGTTGATAGTTGTTAGTATCTGTAATGAAAAGTAGGTGTGAAAACTGTTGGCCAACATATGAGTTAAAAGCTTTCAACTTCATTTGAAACTACTATAGGACTACTTTGGAGTCCATCGTGTGGTGCTTATGGAAAACTGGTAGAAGTAGAAACAATACACTCTTTATTATTTCTAGATAACTAGGTTGTGGTAGCCCTAAGCCGAGACGATTACACACTTATGAGGGAAGCATACTGTCTGCCCACCACAAGAAGGCAAGAGAGGAATGAAGGGGAGAGGGGTTTGAACTGTTTATCTGATCTGTTTTCTAGGAAATGAGTGTATGAGAGTGCATATTAGTCACCCATGTTGCCAGATCTAATGCTTGTTGCAGTAACTGCAGTGATAGGTATTATGTATAGGTGAAATATGTGACAATTCTTGTGTATTTTAAACGAACCTAGCATCCTTATCATACTTGGAAGGCGAACATAAACACCGTTCGCACAGAAAAAGTGATTACATTCCTCTAACTTGTCTTCCTGTGCTGGGTAGACAGTAAGAAGTAGGAGTTTCTAGTTATAGGAGGAGGTGGAAAATACATCAAATTAACTGAAGGGAATACAAAATCAGTGCACCAGTTTAACTATTTTAGATCGGAAGCTGTAAAGTGCATCTCTATTTAATAGTATAACTAGCATAAGCAAGAGGCTCCAAAGAAATACTAAATACGGTTCTGTGGAGCAGAAATATTACCTAGTGGTAATAAGCATAACGTATTGAAGATTAGACTCTAGTAAAAAGTGTAATAGGCAGTGGAGCTTCAGGGATTGCAAGCTTAGACAATGAAGCGGAAAGAAACAGTTATCGAGAAACTTGAAAGATGAAACCTACAATAGTATAGGCACGTTAATTACGGTACCTCAGGAAAGATAGCCTATGACGTTCGTGGAATAGTCACGCCTTCTGGGAGAAGGAAGTGGTACGGCATCTTGGAAATCCAGTGCGGTCAAAATGATGAGGCTGAGACTTTAAAGAGGGGAATAACTGAACTGTGTAGAGCAATTAAAATGCAGGGTAACCGACTAAAAATGGAAGAACCTTCAAAAGGAAAAAGTAGGCAAAACGAAATAAGCTATAGCCACATAAGTAATGTGAAGAGGTACAAAATAAGCTGCATATACTATTAAAACAAATTAATAGTTTAAAATACCTTGTTTCTGTTGCCAGAAAGAGAATATCAGATTAGAATGGCATTCTTGCTTCATTTGTACTTATAGAGTAGAATACCACAATCAAAATTAAATTTACAAGTCTCTTGACCGAGTTGGCGCCGCGTGTAATTCGCATTCCTGCAGCTGCGGATTAGATTTCTGAGAACACACTCTTTAATTTAGGTTTTCGTGGTTTCTCTTTGTTACTTGTGAGTGCTGCAGCACTTTTTTTTTGCTATGATTTCCTTTCCATTTCTTCATTATGTTCAGGTGAGCTTTCAGGTCGTAGTGCCTAGCGGTGTAGGACAGACGGCGCGGATGTTTACGATTGCGCTGGTGGCGTTGCAGGTTGCTGTCCTCACCTAATAGCCTTCTGCGATTCCCTCACTTCTTCCTGCTTGGTGTTAGTTGCAATAGAGGAGGTTGCAGTGCACAGGTGTCTCCTTTAGTTGTCTACCTTTGAACGTTTTGCGAGTTGCCTATGTAGTGGATATTTAAACAACGCCTAATGCCAGACATTGATCATACATCATGCTGCAAAAATATTTTTTTCTGTTTAGTTTAAGCAGTTTTAACTACGTGATTATATTGCGATAGGTCTGCTAGTAGATACTTCGTGGCTCATTATGTTTTGGATAGTCATGTACCATACCATCGTGCTTCCTCACATGTTCACAAGGGTCTAATTGCTAGGCAACTGTATTTCTGCTTCTGTGACGCTAGATGGCAATCTTGAAACATGTCCTACTGCTAGGCAATAGTTCTATCCCTTTCTGGACGTGCCAGATGAAGTTGAAAGATATGAAATCTATAAAATGTTCAATTGTTCAAATCTGCTTTACGTACTTATTTAATTAAAGTATGTTTTGTTTCTCAGAGGAAATGTTAAATAAATGTGTTAATGAATTCAAGTATTATCAATCTTAATACAACGTGAATATTTTCATTATAGGAGATTATTTGTATTCAGTTGATAAAGTTATTAATAAATATTGTACATTTTATGAACAACGAAAAACAAATTTGTTTACATCTGTGTATATTTAATCTAATTGGGGATTTGCGTGTTTTCTCTATGAACATAATGTGATAATAATGTATTATTATAATTATTATCATCACTAACTTTCAGTATTAGTATAATTAGACATATGGCAGCACTTTGAATCGTGATATTCAATATTCAATCCGGTAAAATCTTGGTGACTCAGGGAAACAACAAAACCACAGATTGGTCGGTTCATGGGATTTATACTAAGAACTCCTGAATACGAACCTTGGCCTGAAAAAAATCTAACAACAGCCATTTTAAAAGCTGCTTCAGAGACACATCTTAATGTTAAAAATGGTATGAACGGGGAGGGTTATAAAGAATTGAGAGAGAATATGATGGAGAAAACCTGAGAAAATCTCACAGGCACCGCTTTGCCCGCCGTAAATCCTATATATGGTCTCCTGGAAGCGAACTTCAAATTGGTGAAAGATGAGTTATCCAACCTATGCCACGGCACTGACTCTTTAGAAATAGGCAAACGTTTATGCCAAGGTCAAGATTGATATTTAACTGACTTCTCTATTTTGATTTATACTCTTTTAAACACACGTAAACAAGGTCCCTAACGCGATGCGGGCCTGATTTAAAAATTAATTTTTGTTGTTTTTTCACTCAGAGACCTCGAAAGTGTATTTTCCTGTGCAATTCTCAGTATTGAATTTCTATACCTACTATGCTCTAGTTAATAGAAGTACTGAACCACACGCTTACGTTCTACATAGTAAAAATACAACAGGTGCATAAATTTATATTATCAGTCCAAACAAATCTTTACATTGATTATAAAGTTCAATGATTTGGCTTTTATGGGACCAAACAAGACTATACATTAAAATAAGCAGGTGATTAAATCGTGTGATCGCAAAACTTCAAATTTGAAACAGAAAATTCAAAGAGGAAACATCACCTCTTCTGTTACTGTGGTTTCCAAACAAAAGAAGGCAAAGCACACGTGGTACATTGCCTATTTGTAAGTGGTTAATGCAAATCTCAAAGCCGCTTAAGATTGTAGCAATAGCAAACTGGTTTTGTAAATGGTGTTACATCATTACTGTCCGAATGGTCTGTGACTCCTGACCTTCCAACTCCAGACTTTAAGATCTGCGTTGAGTTGATGGTGGCTAGCCCAACATTAAGCGCCAAATAAATCTCATTGATGGTCAACAAGGTTTCTATCACGTGCTAAGCCAGATTACATTTAAAAAGGACACCCTATGAACATTCAGCGCTTCGTAGATATGGATACTGATATCTTTTTAAATATATAAGGTGCGTATTTATTGTTCTCAGAATAAAAAGAGAAAGAAATATACAAAAAAGTTTTTGATGACATTTTGGTCCAGGTGGAAAGACAATGTGCAGATGGATTTTCTAGACGTACTGCATGACCTTGCTCGAATGTGAGCGAGTGACATCATGCGAATCAATGGTAGGGGTAAGATTTCACCAGCAGACTGCTGATAAAGCTAGTGTGTTAGATGCAGATGACTAACCTGACACCCCATTTTCTTCCAAATAAAAAAGTGGACTTGAACATAAACTACTACGCAACATTACGTCATACGCCACGTCTAAAAATACACCTGTAAATACAGTTACAGGTGTTTCTTTGAGCAATCATCGGCGCCATCTAGAAGCACACTTGGAAAATGAGAAGGAAACGGAACGAAATTAAAGTTGTAATGGAAAATAGATTACGATGGACGAGAGACCATCCCAGAATTTACTTATCGACACAAAGTCAGTGTAGTTGGTCGACAGATTCGAACGAGAGACCTGCCAGTGTCTGTATCGCACGTTACCGCGGGCTCATTTCGCTCGGTGATGGAGAGATTTGATATAGATTCAAATTTATAGATCTAATACGTATATATAATAGGTCTCCTGGTCCCTCTATACTAACGTCAACAATTAAAAGCTTACTATTACACCACCTGCATTGGCTACCTCCTACCTATGAACTTAGAGAAATCGATGGAATAAAAATGTTTTTATGGGAATTGTTCGACTTGGTTGACAAGCTTCGTTGTGTGTTGTTTTGATCTAAAGAATGGACTTTTATTTTCAATACGCAGACAATGTAAATTATGAAAGCTTTCTGGATGAGCATTTTTTTAGTTTTATTATTATTATTATTATTATTATTATTATTATTATTATTATTATTATTATTATTATTATTATTATTATTATTATTATTATTATTATTATTATTATTATTATTATTATTATTATTATTATTATTATTATTATTATTATTATTATTATTATTATTATTATTATTATTATTATTATTATTATCATCATTATCATTATCATTATCATTATTATTATTATTATTATTATTATTATTATTATTATTATTATTATTATTATTATTATTATTATTATTATTTGTAATTTACGACCTCCAAAATTAAGACATATCGGACGGTGAATGACTTGGGTGATATGATGCTCATATGAGTCCAGGGTCCATGGAGCTTACAGTTACCCGACATTCGTCTTGAAGGATAAGGGAAAACTCCGGAAGAAACCTTATCCAGGCAACTCAGCCTGACCGAGATTCGAACTCGGGACCTCTTGAACCTGAGGCAGACACGCTACCATCTACGCTACTGGATTACCATGGGCGGGTAATTAGCTTCTGGCAAACTTCTAATTTCGATGCATACAACGTGTCCCCTTTATTTTCAAGATGCTTTAGAAATACCATTCTGTATTAAAATGCAAATATTAACCCTTTATGTCATGCTTAATACAAATTAGTAGAAGTGAATTCTGGATATACCATAGCTGCACTTTTTTAAAGAAGAATGCGTCACTCTGGAGCTAAACTCGAGACCGGATTTTAATTGGTGTCACGGTATGAATTCTTTTGTATACTTGTACAATAATGGGGAAGTCCATGCAACTTCTGACGATGATCATTGACCTGCCTGAAAACTGGTTTAACACGTCTCGATTCCTTTCTGCTCTGATACGATTTTCTTATATAAGGAACTGCTGACGTAAATTGTAAATTTCCTCTTGACCCTTAAAGTTTGACGCACATTATATGATGGAATATTTGAAACAAAATCTCGTAAGATTCCACACTTTCCAAGATGAGTAAAATAACAGGAATCCAACACTCGTTTATTAAATTCGTAAGATCGCGTCATATCAAATATTGAAGAAATGCAGACTCATTGATAACAAACTGTCACTTACTTGTAATTTAATGGAAAATATTTTTATAATAAAACTTTGCAAAATATTTTTGAAGTTCAGCGTATCTGGTCCTCTGAGATTTGTAAATTATTGAAAATAGACTAAAAATATACTGAAAATTCAATATATAGCCGAGATTTGAACTACAAATCTTCTGCCTTCTGTGCATTTGCTTTAAGTTACCTCGGCAACGTGTCGACAATATATTGAATTTCCTGATTTAGTAGCATTTTTTCTGGTAAACCACAAGACGTTCTTAAATTCATTTAGAGAAGCCATGCTAATTAAATAGTCCCGTAGCTTCTGAGCCAAGATAAACTCCCATTTTACTTACAGAAATATCCGTCGCATCTCCGATTTTGTAAGCGGACCTAACGACAAACATCATATTGGATTATCACAGTTAGAAGCGTATTTGTCTCCGGCATAGAATTTTAATAGATATCAGAAATAAGAACCTGCTGATCATCGACAAATGTTGCAAGAGCTGAGTGTGCTAAGATAATGCAACCTCCGAGATGCTGACAATATGTATCTTTAATGTCGCACCAGAAAACTTTTAACGGAAATAGATCTTGTGAGTGCGCTGACAATTTTTTGGTCCAATACGTCCAGTATAATTGAGAAAGGCAAAGCATTACACGACGGGCCGAATGAAACGGCACCCTATCATGCTGGCAGCACATTGTTGTTCGGGATTCAAAGAAACCTCATGCAATAGAGCTAGTACCCAAATTGTAGAAAGTCTCCAATGAATAGGCTACCATAAATAAAACAGAAAGAAGTGTATACAAATAGATAGAAAAATGAGAATGGGCTTGAACTTTTTTTGTTGCTGTTGCTGTAATTTACGTCCTCCAACGTTAAATCATATAACACGGTGAATAAATTGGCTGAAGTGGTGCTCTAATGAGTCTAGGGTCCATGGAGCTTAGAGTTACCCGACATTCGTCTGCAAGGATAAGGGAAAACCCCGGAAAAAACCGTATCCAGATAACTCACCCTGACCGGGATTCGAACTCGGGACCTCTTGAACCTGAGGCAGACACGCTGCCATCTACGCTACCGAGGCGGGCAAACTATTGGTCTGCTCACTTTGTCGATTTGTTATTGTTGTTGCAATTTTACGTCCTCCAACGTTAAGTCATATCGGACGGTGAATGAAATGGGCGAAATGATGCTCAAATGTGTCCAGGGTCCATGGAGCTTAGAGTTACCCGACATTCGTCTGCAAGGATAAGGGAAAACCCCGGAAAAAACCTTATCCAGATAACTCACCCTGACCGAGATTCGAACTCGGGGGCCTCTTGAACGTGAGGCAGACACGCTACCAGCTACAATACGAGGCGGGCACTTTGTCGATTTGTTTACTACAAAATGTGTATATGTGAAACTCAGATGCTGTACACCTACTAGTTCTATTACTTCCCTCTCATGAGAGTGTGGCTGTAATGAATGTGGTTGGTATCAGCAACTCTAGCGTTTTCAGAGAAAGATTACGGCTACAATTTCAACATATTAACAAGACTTAGGTCTCTTAGAAAGTACACACTCTTTGCTAGAAATGCTGGAATATTAACACAGCAAGTTATAACTGGAACAGAGAATTAAAAAGATCGATTTCTTTTTAAAGATGATTCTCTTGAAGAACGCCCAAGAACTGCTGTCATTATGAAAATATCATCGCTGTGCAAACAATGCATGAGGAAGATCTACAAACATCTTGTGAATTTATTCAGACGTTATTGGACATTGGCTTGAATCAAAACCAAAGTATATTGTATCAAAATTACAGTAAGAAAACTTTGCTGTCGAGAGATTACACATAAACAGGTTTCAAATCGAAAACAATAATGCATTGCTTGATGCAGTAAAACTCTGGAAAATTCCAAAGCAGCATTTCAAATTTCATTTGGGATATCATTATGGATTTTTTGTTATGATCCTGAAAAGATAAGTCAATCGGCTTGATGGTCTTCCAACGGAAAATGAGCTACATAAGTTTTGCAGTGACGACTTGGCAGTGCTAGTAAGAAGTAGTTGTTAGTTTTCTTTCTAACACGTACCGTATTTTCACTACCTGTATTATTAGAAGATAGCAATAATTTTGCTTCATTAATATGTATCCAAAACTAAATGTCACTTCTACTCTAGGAAGAGATCATAAATATTTTTCATACACATCAGATAATGTTCAGCCATCGGACATTTGATGGCCTACTGATACCAAATCCGGCCGATAATAGGCGAGTTTAAAAGGCACAACTTTTGGTCAATAGATTTACTGGCATGTAAAAGAACTCCGCACACAGCACACCTGTAACGTTAACAAATAATGTGCTTTCATTTTTTGTATGAGGTAATTTAATTCTTAAATTAAACAATATTAAAATTCCAAGCCATCCTAATGGAATTTATTCACGTTTTATGTCTAAATTATTCAAAGCATTTATGTTTCAAATAAATTATTTATAACATTCGCATCGCATATTGGTATTTCATATATGTACATTTCCAAACTGATGTTATTTTTTATCTGTTCAGTACTTAATGTATTATTATGTATCTTACGTTTGAATTCCTAGCATTCCTGGATTGGCCCGCCTCGGTAGCGTAGATGGTAGTGTGTCTGTCTCATGTTTAAGAGGTCCCGAGTTCAAATCTCGGCTAGGGTGAGTTGCCTAGGTGAGGTTTTTCCGGGGTTTTCTCTTATCCTGAAAGACGAATGTCGGGTAACTCTAAGCTCCATGGAACGCGGACTCATTGAGCATCTTTTCACCAATTTCATTCATCTTCCGATATGACTCAACGTTGGAGGACGTAAATTACCACAAAAAAGAATCCTGGATTGGATTAGGATACGGAGGGAATTCGGCACGCGAGCAATCTTGATATGCTATGCCTATCTATGCCCCAAGTGGGGTATCCCCGGAAGGAAGATGAGGCGAGAGGAGACAAGGGCAGCTGACCGAAGGATTCACGACAGTGCAGAAGGCAGGGTCCATATTATTTACCAGTTGGAAACTCCAATGGGCATCCCACCCGATGTGATTCGGAAATAGTCCACCAGGTCAGCCCGGAGACAGGAAACCGTCCTACGGAAGGAAGAAATGTTTACCAGGAGCATATCATCCTGCCATGCAGCACCGAGACATCCTCTGACACTTCTACCCTGAAAGAGACCATCAGATTTGGGATGATATGAAATGATAATGGAGATGAAATTTAGGGACAGGAAATTCGGGGGATGTAACTAATGTACCTGGCGAAAAGCCCCGAAAAAACCTATGAATCAGATACAGGGGCCACGGAAATCAAACCAGAAGCTCCTGAATGCGGGCTGACGAAACCGCCTGAGCCATCAGGTTCCAGGATTCCTTCTTTGCACAATGCAATCTTGCCATACGAATTCAACCTTCTTCTCGTGTAATTAAATAATTTATGTTGCCCTTACCACTAAGTCCTTGCCCATGAAATGCTTTAAAACAACTGGTTTAACCACTGTACGTACATTACCACGTAGCTCATTAAAAGGATGCCAACAATTTTTTCTTCGCAATGCGCACATGTAAATTACATAGCGTAACACAAAGGAGCTCACGTAATTGGCTATTTAAGGACTATGGTATTTGTATATTCTTAATATTACCACTAGCATTGCTGACATTCCAAACAGCAAAAACAAACCAGACTCATTCACAGAGGGCATTTACTCACACACAAAACAAGATGTAGGAATGCATAATAAACTACACAAAATCCAGTTTTCTCCTGATTCTTTTTATTATTTTGTACCCGCTTTTTTTAAAGAATTACTACGTTTTACCTTGTAAATCTTACCAGAGAATGAATGAGATTGTGGCATGAATATACATAAAGCCTGCTGTTGAATTAAACATTATGGAAAATATCTCTTAGTCATGAAATCATAACGTACGCGGTCGGAATACTACGAGGTTACAACTTTATCACGAAAGTTTGTATCAACAGAGTTAATGAAGTGGAAGATATGATCGTAGCTTGACTCCGTGACCAAAGACACAAAAACAGTCGTTTTGTTTCATGTTTGATGTATATTCCGAGAAATATTAGTACCTTTTTGTTAATTTTCCATGTATCCGCCTCATGACATGAAAGTCAGCTAGAGTGTTTTGTTTTAGAATTGAGCAGAGATCCAGTTAGAGTACTATGTGCGTACATCATATTTGTATGCAGACGCCTAATCTGTATTTCACTACCGCTATGGAATTGATTCTTGCAAAATGTTTCATGTTCTGTGTTTATAGGCGATACCGGAATTATTAGTGGTGTAGATTATATAATAATTTTATGAATAAGATAAATAGATGCGATAAATAAATTCTATATGTTAAAATCATGCTAATATAGGAAGCACATGTTCGAACCTTTGCAAGGGATATAAGACATTAACAAGTTCCATGTTAATGAAAAGCAATTAGTTAAATAAGGAGAGCTAATGCAATTATATATTTCAAAAAACTCAACTCACCAAGAAATCCATTAGATCTGGAAATCAGAACATTGAATAATGTAACGTCTGCAAAATATACGAGACAACGTTCTGAAAATTACACAGCAAAATGAAATGCATATAATTTTGCAATTAGAGACTATTTATTTATTTATTTATTTATTTATTTATTTATTTATTTATTTATTTATTTATTTATTTATTTATTTATTTATTTATTTATTTATTTATTTATTTATTTATTTATTTATTTATTTATTTATTTATTTATTTATTTATTTATTTATTTATTTATTTATTTATTTATTTATTTATTTATTTATTTATTTATTTATTTATTTATTTATTTATTTATTTATTTATTTATTTATTTATTTATTTATTTATTTATTTATTTATTTATTTATTTATTTATTTATTTATTTATTTATTTATTTATTTATTTATTTATTTATTTATTTATTTATTTATTTATTTATTTATTTATTTATTTATTTATTTATTTATTTATTTATTTATTTATTTATTTATTTATTTATTTATTTATTTATTTATTTATTTATTTATTTATTTATTTATTTATTTATTTATTTATTTATTTATTTATTTATTTATTTATTTATTTATTTATTTATTTATTTATTTATTTATTTATTTATTTATTTATTTATTTATTTATTTATTTATTTATTTATTTATTTATTTATTTATTTATTTATTTATTTATTTATTTATTTATTTATTTATTTATTTATTTATTTATTTATTTATGTATGTATGTATGTATGTATGTATGTATGTATGTATGTATGTATGTATGTATGTATGTATGTATGTATGTATGTATGTATGTATGTATGTATGTATGTATGTATGTATGTATGTATGTATGTATGTATGTATGTATGTATGTATGTATGTATGTATGTATGTATGTATGTATGTATGTATGTATGTATGTATGTATGTATGTATGTATGTATGTATGTATGTATGTATGTATGTATGTATGTATGTATGTATGTATGTATGTATGTATGTATGTATGTATGTATGTATGTATGTATGTATGTATGTATGTATGTATGTATGTATGTATGTATGTATGTATGTATGTATGTATGTATGTATGTATGTATGTATGTATG
This sequence comes from Mantis religiosa, assembly GCA_030765055.1. Classification (NCBI taxonomy): domain Eukaryota; kingdom Metazoa; phylum Arthropoda; class Insecta; order Mantodea; family Mantidae; genus Mantis; species Mantis religiosa. The sequence goes on along the minus strand of CM060954.1, from coordinate 100,327,694 downwards.
TATGTATGTATGTATGTATGTATGTATGTATGTATGTATGTATGTATGTATGTATGTATGTATGTATGTATGTATGTATGTATGTATGTATTTATTTATTTATTTATTTATTTATTTATTTATTTATTTATTTATTTATTTATTTATTTATTTATTTATTTATGTATTTATTTATTTTATTTATTTATTTTTTACCTTTAGGGAAAACCCATATGACCATCGAAGGATTAGAGACTAAACATTGTGTTTCAGGGGCGAACTACAATTATGATTTGGCAAATATGATGTAGGAACTTTGTTGTGGAAGGAATGGAAAAGACGGAACTTGTGTTGGTAGAAGAAAATGTATTTCTCAAGTCCCGCTTTTCCTTCTTGTCATACCGGAAGCGTTTTACTGTAATCGGCAATGCTTGGGTTATACATACTGGAGGTTTCACAAGAAACTTTTTCGGTTCACATTTCAGGTGCTCACAGTAACTTGCATTCCTCAATCTTATTACAGAGTTATTTTAAATCCTAAATTTGTTAATACGTCCAGAAGTTAGAAGATATACTATTTTAACAGTAACAGTTTTTCGTGCTAAGATTCAGAAATTCTGTATTCTATAGTTTATATTCTATAATATAAAAAATTCGACTATTGCTTCAAATAACTCAATTATTAACTTTGATTAAATGTATCATCCAGTTTAATAGCTTTTTTCTATTCTCACGTAGCCAAGAAATACTTTTTAGTTTACCACTGTAGCAGCTGGCAGTAGATTCAAGAGAAACTGAGAATTGCGTCAAAAGTGTCACACACTGGGAGACATTTGTAAATTATTACATAAAATGCTTATAATTATATATTTCGGATGTTGCTACATATCTCTCATCTTTCAATTAATCTAGCACTTGAAACTTCTATTTTAAATTTTAAAATTAATGTTTGGATGAGTTTAATTTTCAGACTGAAAATTTCAATGCCATAGCCGGGATTTAAACCACGGATCTCCCGCTCTCCGGGCTATGGCATTGAATTCTTCAGTCTGGCTCTACTCATCCAAACCTTAGCCTATACACGGCTAGTGTGGAAGAAATGACTATTTCCTTTAAAATTAATGTTTAAAGACAGCAATAGCAAAACAATAAACAGTCATTACTATGGATACACTCCTATAAACGAGTAAACTTTAGATTGCTACTTAAAGGTACTCAGTTAAATTATGTCGTAAGTTGTGTTTCAGAGAGAAATCCTGACAAATTTTTGTGTTCTAATACGTGCCTTCAAGCTGAAAACGTAGTACCTAATAAGAAATTTCCCAGAATTAGTAAAGTGCTTTCAAATGTTGTGCAATAATATCGAAATAGTGAAGAAATATCAACGACCGGAATAGTTTTAGGATGAATGCAATGGGTGAGTCGTATAGATTGTTCTCTTTTAATCAAAATACTTGAAACTGCAATCTTCGTAATGGGACTCTATGTTATGGAAGATATTATAATGAGAATCAGACAAAAATACACCACCAGCAGTGATTGATAATGTTCATGCTTCGACTTAAGTCACAAACAGAATGTAAATGGAGAGTATTTTGAACAAATTATATGTATTAAATAACTAGAATTTCATTGGTTACGGCTAGAGTAAATAATGAACATTGTTAAACCAGCAATCAAACCTTCTGTATGAGTAAAATGAAATTGAGGGTAAGTACAAATAAATACTTACCTTTCCGAAGAAAACATATTACGTTACCATTTAGACTTCCTGTTCTGTATATAGTTGATATGTTCACCTTGCTTGCAAAATATATTTTTTTAAATATTACATTAAATACATTTTTCTCAGTATATTATAGATATTTGTTTCTAGTGACAGGTAAGCCTCTAACCTCCATTAACCGTGGTGAAGCCACCCATAAAGATCCAATTTTTAAAATCAGACTATCGCTTTATCCTACTATACCTTTATTACGTAAAACTAAACATGTAAGCAAACGTACAATTAAAGTTCAATTCGAGTAACAAGATATAGAGGGAACATTTAGCTTTTGTAAGACTGGTTTATCAATTAAGAGTAGACAAAAATCATGTATATGCACTTATTTATAATGTAATGAAGCGAGAGAGCGGTGGTTCAACCACCCCAACCTAACCAAAGTTTTTCTTACAGTCGCTATTTGAATTTTGGGTTGGATAACTTATTCCGCGATTTTTTTCTGCCAACTGTTTGGTCAATACGTCTTCATTGGTATACAGGCATTGCGCTGATCACACGTCCTGTATATGCTGTTATTCAAAGTTTGCGCTGATCACACGTCCTGTATATGCTACTATTCAAAGTTTGCTTACTCCTCGATAGGCTACTGACCTTCGCTTATCGAAGCAGTTGATAGTTTTTGCAATGACATATAATAACCGTTATTATAACTTTTGAAAAGCCGCAATGCTATTTCAGCATCATGTTGAAGGCGCGGTACTTGTGTTATGTCCTTTTGTCTGTCCCCGAGTCCTTTTATTTTTCCATTTGTTCTTCTGGATAACTAGTAAGAATACGGTAAATGTACAGTATCGTTTGGCTTTGGCTTTGGCTTTGTTCTGGCTTTGCTCTGGCTCAGCTTTAGCTTTGCTTTGGTTTTGCTCTGGCTTTGCTCTGGCTCAGCTCTGGCTCCGCTTTAGCTCTGCTTTGGCTTTGCTTTGACTTTGCGTTGGCTTTGCTCTGACTTTGCTTTAACTTTGCGTTGGCTTTGCTCTGGCTTTGCTCTGGCTCCGCTTTAGCTCCGCTTTGGCTCCGCTTTGGCTTTGCTTAGGCTTTGCTCTGGCTTTGCTCTGACTCAGCTTTGGCTTTGCCTTGGCTTTGCTTTGGTTTTGCTCTGGCTCCGCTTTAGCTCTGCTTTGGCTTTGCTTTAACTTTGCGTTGGCTTTGCTCTGACCCAGCTTTGGCTTTATTCTGGCTTTGCTTTGGCTCAGCTCTGGCTCCGCTTTAGCTCTGCTTTGGCTTTGCTTTAACTTTGCGTTGGCTTTGCTCTGACTTTGCTTTAACTTTGCGTTGGCTTTGCTCTGACCCAGCTTTGGCTTTATTCTGGCTTTGCTCTGGCTCAGCTCTGGCTCCGCTTTAGCTCTGCTTTGGCTTTGCTTTGACTTTGCGTTGGCTTTGCTCTGACTTTGCTTTAACTTTGCGTTGGCTTTGCTCTGGCTTTGCTCTGGCTCCGCTTTAGCTCCGCTTTGGCTTTGCTTAGGCTTTGCTCTGGCTTTGCTCTGACTCAGCTTTGGCTTTGCCTTGGCTTTGCTTTGGTTTTGCTCTGGCTCCGCTTTAGCTCTGCTTTGGCTTTGCTTTAACTTTGCGTTGGCTTTGCTCTGACCCAGCTTTGGCTTTATTCTGGCTTTGCTTTGGCTCAGCTCTGGCTCCGCTTTAGCTCTGCTTTGGCTTTGCTTTAACTTTGCGTTGGCTTTGCTCTGGCTTTGCTCTGGCTGCGCTTTAGCTCCGCTTTGGCTCAGCTCTGGCTCCGCTTTAGCTCAGCTCTGGCTCCGCTTTAGCTCTGCTTTGGCTTTGCTTTAACTTTGCGTTGGCTTTGCTCTGGCTTTGCTCTGGCTTTGCTCTGGCTCCGCTTTAGCTCCGCTTTGGCTTCGCTTTGGCTTCGCTTTGGCTTTGCCTTGGCTTTGCTCTGGCTTTGTTCTGGCTCAGCTTTGGCTTTGCTTTGGTTTTGCTCTGACTCAGCTTTGGCTTTGCTTTAACTTTGCGTTGGCTTTGCTTTGGATTTTCTCTGGCTTTGCTCTGGCTCCGCTTTGGCTTTGCTTTGGTTTTGCTCTGACTCAGCTTTGGCTTTGCTTTAACTTTGCGTTGACTTTGCTTTGGATTTTCTCTGGCTTTGCTCTGGCTCCGCTTTGGCTTTGCTTTGGTTTTGCTCTGACTCAACTTTGGCTTTGCTTTAACTTTGCGTTGGCTTTGCTTTGGATTTTCTCTGGCTTTGCTCTGGCTCCGCTTTGGCTTTGCTTTGGCTTTGCTCTAACTCCGCTCTGGTTCCGCTCTGGCTTCTCTCCGGCTTCACTCTAATCTCAATCTAACTTCACTCTAAATTCGCTCTAACTTGGCTGTGGCGTGGTTCATGCTAGGTTCCGGCCCCCGTTTTGGTCCCGCTCTGGCTTCGCTCTGGCCCCACTCTAACTTCATTCTTGAACTTAACTCTGGCTTGGCTCTTGCTTCGCTCTGGCTTGGCTCTGGCTAGGTTCCGGCCCCGCTCCGGTCCCGCTCTGGCTTCGCTCTGGCCCCACTCTAACTTCATTCTTGAACTTAACTCTGGCTTGGCTCTGGCTTCGCTATGGCTTGGCTCTGGCTAGGTTCCGGCCCCGCTCCGGTCCCGCTCTGGCTTCGCTCTGGCCCCACTCTAACTTCATTCCTTATCTTAACTCTGGCTTGGCTCTTGCTTCGCTCTGGCTTGGTTCTGGCTAGGTTCCGGCCCCGCTTCGGTCCCGCTCTGTCTTCACTCTGGCCTCACACTAACTTCATTCTGTAACTTAACTCTGGCTTCACTCTAGCTTCGCTCTGGCTAGGCTCCGGTCCCGCTTCGGTCCCGCTCTGTCTTCACTCTGGCCTCACACTAACTTCATTCTGTAACTTAACTCTGGTTCACTCTAGCTTCGCTCTGGCTAGGCTCCGGTCCCCACTTCGGTCCGGCTCTGGCTTGGCTCTGGCCCCACTCTAACTTCATTCTGTAACTTAACTCTGGCTTCACTCTAGCTTCGCTCTGGCTAGGTTCCGGCCCCGCTTCGGTCCCGCTCTGTCTTCGCTCTGGCCCCACTCTAACTTCATTCTGTAACTTAACTCTGGCTTCACTCTAGCTTCGCTCTGGCTAGGCTCCGGTCCCCACTTCGGTCCCGCTCTGGCTTGGCTCTGGCCCCACTCTAACTTCATTCTGTAACTTAACTCTGGCTTCACTCTAGCTTCGCTCTGGCTAGGCTCCGGCCCCGCTTCGGTTCCGCTCTGGCTTCGCTCTGGCCCCACTCTAACTTCATTCTGTAACTTAACTCTGGCTTCACTCTAGCTTCGCTCTGGCTAGGCTCCGGTCCCGCTCCGGTTCCGCTCTGTCTTCACTCTGGCCCCACTCTAACTTCATTCCTTATCTTAACTCTGGCTTGGCTCTTGCTTCGCTCTGGCTTGGTTCTGGCCCCGCTTCGGTCCCGCTCTGTCTTCACTCTGGCCTCACACTAACTTCATTCTGTAACTTAACTCTGGCTTCACTCTAGCTTCGCTCTGGCTAGGCTCCGGCCCCGCTTCGGTTCCGCTCTGGCTTCGCTCTGGCCCCACTCTAACTTCATTCTGTAACTTAACTCTGGCTTCACTCTAGCTTCGCTCTGGCTAGGCTCCGGCCCCGCTTCGGTTCCGCTCTGTCTTCACTCTGGCCCCACTCTAACTTCATTCTGTAACTTAACTCTGGCTTCACTCTAGCTTCGCTCTGGCTAGGCTCCGGCCCCGCTTCGGTTCCGCTCTGGCTTCGCTCTGGCCCCACTCTAACTTCATTCTGTAACTTAACTCTGGCTTCACTCTAGCTTCGCTCTGGCTAGGCTCCGGCCCCGCTTCGGTTCCGCTCTGGCTTCGCTCTGGCCCCACTCTAACTTCATTCTGTAACTTAACTCTGGCTTCACTCTAGCTTCGCTCTGGCTAGGCTCCGGCCCCGCTTCGGTTCCGCTCTGTCTTCACTCTGGCCCCACTCTAACTTCATTCTGTAACTTAACTCTGGCTTCACTCTAGCTTCGCTCTGGCTAGGCTCCGGCCCCGCTTCGGTTCCGCTCTGGCTTCGCTCTGGCCCCACTCTAACTTCATTCTGTAACTTAACTCTGGCTTCACTCTAGCTTTGCTCTGGCTAGGCTCCGGCCCCGCTTCGGTTCCGCTCTGGCTTCGCTCTGGCCCCACTCTAACTTCATTCTGTAACTTAACTCTGGCTTCACTCTAGCTTCGCTCTGGCTAGGTTCCGGCCCCGCTCCGGTTCCGCTCTGTCTTCACTCTGGCCTCACACTAACTTCATTCTGTAACTTAACTCTGGCTTCACTCTAGCTTCGCTCTGGCTAGGCTCCGGTCCCGCTCCGGTTCCGCTCTGTCTTCACTCTGGCCTCACACTAACTTCATTCTGTAACTTAACTCTGGCTTCACTCTAGCTTCGCTCTGGCTAGGTTCCGGCCCCGCTCCGGTTCCGCTCTGTCTTCACTCTGGCCTCACACTAACTTCATTCTGTAACTTAACCCTGGCTTTACTCTAGTTTCGCTCTGGCTAGGCTCCGGTCCCCACTTAGCTCCCGCTCTGGCTTGGCTCTGGCTACGCTCTGGCTCCACTCTGGCTCCGCTCTGGCTTTACTTTGGCTTTTCTTGACTTTACTTTGAGTTTAATTTAATTTACTTTACTTAGATTAGGGTGAAACACGGATGTGGGCCTTGTTTGGGCGCTTGGTATTAGCTGTCTCACCACTCAGAGGCACCCAATCGAGATATTTGGCTCGGGACCCCGGGATCGCCAATCCCGTACCTACCGCAGTAGGCCCCTGGGGGGGGGGGGGCGAGGCTTCGAGCTATTGCCATCCATGAATCACTGGATCATAGAACTTGACTACGTTTCCTAAGAATGAATACAGCATTCTATAGGCCCAAAGTCTTCTCTTATGAGGAAACGACATCACCTTGTTCTTTAATCTCCCTCCATTTTGTGCTTGAAGTATTACACCTTACGCACTCCGGGTATGAAGCATTAGGTTTATTTTTGAGACCCATGAATGCGACATAGCTCGCCGAACAGTAGGTGAAGACAAATGCACCCTCCATTTTTCGCATCAGAATAGATATTACTGCAAAAATCTGTTGCACTTATATGGAAATATTTAAAATAGCACGGAAAGAGTAGAATTACTCATGCAACACGCAGCGTTAACTGAGTTGGTAATGAAGCTAATTTAATTGACGCAGCTGGCTTGCAGATTCATTTCCAGGAATTACAGTTATCTTTTCCTCGACCAAAATAGGTGAATCCGGGACAAACAAATCATGCTATTTAATACTGGATAAAACAGTGCTTGGTAATACTTCTTTCCTTCCATCCATAGGCATGAGCAACGCTCGCAACTATTTTGAAGTACACAGTGCTAAAACTACAGAGAAGTGTACAAAATATACAGAAAATTTGTTTGCAAGGCGGAAATCATACAATTCTACAAATACAAAGCAGCACGTTATATTCAATACACCGAATGAAGTACACGGAAGCTCTATTGGGAAAGCAATGTACATATGAGAACGTGATGCCGCGACACCTGAAAATAATTAGCAAATACACAATTGGTTATATGCATTTGCACACATATGATCACTAATAAGAACATAATGCAGTGAACACGTTATCATTTACAGCGTTTCATAAAGTGAGCATAGAGAACCCTTGCTTAAAAATCAGTAAGCTCTCAGGTTACGTGTCTTGCGTTCCGATAAGGTAAGCGCGAGCAAATCGGATTGGTGAGCGACTTGGATTACATTTTCGAAATCTGTTCCCTAGTATTGTATTGGAACAATTGTGGACCAAGAAGTTAACTACCAGAGACAGTTAAGTGTGTAATTCGATTGTGTTTCTTCAGTCTAAGTGAAGTGAGGAATAGAATTTCTTTTCCAAAAAGTAGGTATTTTCTCCATTTCTGGCATTTTGTTATTTTAAGTCCGTTTAAGGATACCTTTGACTGAGAAATTGAAATACTGAACTGATAACGCTAGGTTTTTAAGATTTATTCCACAGGTGTAACTTAGTGCAAATATGATACGACCCAAATTTTGTCAATTTCACTGTGATAGTTTGGAAAATATGGTCAAATTTATTTATTTTTGGTTACGTAACCTAAAAAGTCTCTTGCGACAAAATAACTTAAATTTTGGTGTAATATTTTAACAACAGGTTTCTAACACATCCATATTTTGTATTTTTCCTATGTTTTTCTGTATCTCAATAACTTTGGGCTCCAAAAATTTTTAAACTATGAATACAACTGTTTTTGCCCAAAATTTGATTTTTTTGTGTGTTTTGAAGTAAAGAAGTGCTTAAGTCCATCTCAAAATAAAACCCAGGGAAATTTCTATTCACTCTGTCTCTATGAACGTGTGTATCACCAAAACTGCGACGCAAAGAGCATTTTAAATGATGAAAACTGTTGAAACTTTCAGTAGTGAGAAAACAAGGATAAAGAATTAGAATTCATACACAAGGCTAGCATTCACGTAACTTTCAGACTAGATTAGAGTATTTAAAAATGGCTCTCGGATGCTATCTAAGCATTCCTTTGACTCAGGAAGGCTTATACTATTTTATAGACTAAAAAGAGAAGGTGATTTTTTTTAAAATTTTATGATATTTCAGTCATACATATCCTTAAGATTTATTTATAAGGAATTTGAACTGAAATTGCCCCATAAAATTTTTCAGTAAGAAAACATAGATCTTCTTACATCAATAATCCTGTTGTTATGATAGCTATTTAATCAGTGCTGCAAACCGGCAAAAGTAAACACCGCTACAACTGCGGGCAAAGCGAATTAAATTAAGGAGGGAATTCAAAATTTTTATTTCCTTTTTATTTAAGTTCTTCAATGCTAAGTCACGTCGGATGATGAATGAAATGTATGAAATGATTCTTGCTCAAATGAGCCCAGAAAAATGGAGAATGACACCACGAAATCTGTGTGGGCGCTTTAGCAGAGCAATAATTCATGTATGGAAAATGTGTGTGGGGTGCATAAAGATATGAATATACAAGTCTAGAATTGTGCTATTTTGTTCTTATGATTACATTATCTACTCAAATTGAATGTTCCACCAATTTCGTTTCCATTCTGATTCGTCCATTTATCCCAATTCCAGCGCGGAATAAAAATAAAAAAGGAAGTATACAGAACATTGTTCATCGAAAAGCTTAGCATTTAATGTAATCTAAAATGTCCAGGTTTCAGTCTAAGGTAAAAGATTTTATATTTACGTGATAAATAGTGCTTTTGTGAAATATTTTGAAAATGTTGCCCTGATTCACCCGTACTTGCTTTATTTAGCAGATATTTTAGATCATAATACAAAACCTTTTTTATGTCTTAACACACCTCTCATATGAAAACATCTAAAATGTATCTATATGGGACTAAAGCAAATTACGTCCATTAATATTAGTTTACCATTTGTTCATATTTTTAATCCCTCTACTTATTCTCGTGACCTTTGTATAGTGCCAATATTACCGATTGAACTTTCATTGAATACCTACATCGATATCCAGGCTACCTCTTGGAAGCATACGTGCATTAGTGGAGGTTTATCATTACTTTAAACCATTATACACATGGCTTTATTTGGATAGTGTCAACTTGAAAAATTCAATGCCATGGTCGGGATTTGAGTCACGGATCCCCTGGTTTCCGTCCAGTCGCTCTTACCCATTCAGCTACCATGGTGTATATCGAATACGAGAGCCCCTAGTGGTTTACCGGAAAAATAATGAGTCAGTGAATTTAACGTCAGGACGGCACGTTGGCCATGGTAGCTGAAAGGTTAAGAACGACTGGATGGAAACCAGTAGATCCGTGATTCAAATTCCGGCCATGGCATTGAACTTTTCAGGTTGACTCTATCTGAATATAAAACCTTAGCCTATATACGGCTAGTGTAAAGAAATGATTAATTTCCACCAATTAACTTAAACGCCTTTATTTACTTGTCGTGGTAGCTTTTGCATTAGAAACCTGGTATTTCCGGATGCATGCCAACAGGCCTGAAATATTTCAAACAGCCTCTAATCGTATGTATTAATTTGAATCAAAGGTTATAGTGCTAATCGGGCATGGACATACACAATTGGTTTCAATTTATTTACGTTCAAACCACTATCACTACAAGCAACGGCCAAGAGTTACCAACAAGTAGGTTAAACACTAGTGCTGTTTGAAAACGCCAAAGTAGTACACGTGGTACCACTTCAGTTAGTTGCTCTAACCAACTGAGCAATCATGGTAGCCTAGGGTACGGCATCCGCAACTGAATCACTTCTTTTTTCTTCAAAAAATGAAAGGTGATCTAAAAAGTCATGGAGATATTCTTTATGGAGTTGCAGATAACAGAAATCTGGTATTGTGCAATTCCATAATTTGCTCTAATCCCCACGGCAACGGCTCAATGCCGGACCAAGGCCCGATCACAGCTTTACCCATCTCTGCCCACAATGGACGTCAGTCGCCATAAAATTTTGCTGGCACACGAAATAAAGTAACAACAAGCATTTAATTACATCAATATGTTGAAACGACTTTCAAATACTAATAGGAATAGCCGAGGTCATTTAGACAAAGAATCGTGAACGGAAGGTCAGAACCGTTCTCCTGACGGAGTATTTTTTCCTTAAATTTTCCTTAGTCATAACTGACAAATGTATAGTAAGTGTCCACCGCTTGGAGTGCCATATGATTTAAGAACGATGAAAAAAAAAGTTCAAATGTTAATTGGCGTGAAGTAATACATTTAGAAGTGGTAGACACTCCACAATTATAGAAACAAGCTATTACGAAGGCAAAGCCGAAAAAAAGAATTGCAGGCTTTGGAGGATCGTTCCTCAGATGAAGCGCTTATGCTTAAAAATATGAAATCATAACTGTTAATCCTATGACAAAATGACAAGCAGTAAATGTTTACATTTATTGAATAAATTTTTGTGTATCTTTTATAGTTTCCTAGTTATACAAAAATGTCCAAAAATTAGTCTGAAAGTAGGTGGCCTTCTTATAGGTACTATATTAAAATGGTGATGTACTTTCTATTTCTCACGTAAATCGTATAACTGTATTGTAATTTTTATAAAAATAATAGGAGCCGCTCTAATAAAATGAAATAAATGGATAAAATAAAAATCCTTATTTGCAGAGTAAAGTTTAGGATGGAAAATTTCGGAAAAATCTTGGTTGAAAATTGTTTAAATAAGCCAGAACTAAATATTCAGACGTCAGGTTTTATGGTTAGACCACTCACAAATTACCAAGGCATCAATCCTAGCGGACTGCATGTGAAACTAGTGTTTGGACAAAGCTGTGTCGGTTTGATTTTCTCAGGGTTCTCCGTCCTACCCTGCCATTCAGTCCACCGCCTCCTCCATATTCAAATGCTCTTTCATCTTTTTTCACCAAAATTTCGTAACATCCAATTTTTCTCCTTTATACCAGGTTCCCCATTCTGGAAACGATCTTGGATCCAGAGTTACTTTTCTCCTTGACAGGCGTATGACTTGTAAATCAGAGGTGGGATTCTGGCACTGCAACGTAGGCTTATTGTGGGTCAGACGTTGGTAGGAAGAATGAGATGAAGCTATCCCACAGGCGGCCGGAACCTATCACAGGCGGCACTATAACCGCGGTGGGGCCCTAACAAGTGTAGGCAGATTCTTCGCCGGCCGGAGTTCCTTCGCCACAGAGTGTCCGCCACAAACCACCCAGGTCAGATTGATGAAGCTGAGCTCTCCAGAAGATTCGGGTGCCTCTCATTAGCCAGCAAAATATTTTCACATGGCAAAAACCACCAAAGGATAGCAGTACCGGCGATTTTGCTGATTCCTGCTGTAAGGGAAAACTGGATAAAGGGAGTGAAGTAAATGAAAAGAAATGAAGGGATGTTAGATAAATATCATTGCCAACATTAGCCTAATAACCAAAGAAAACCCCCGCAGCAATCAAAAGTACGATTACCTGAATGTGGATCCCAGATTTTACCGCCTGAATTATCCTGCTTGGTCCTGAGAGCTTTATGTCCTAATTAGGGGAGGATAAATAGAGAAACAAGATTTTCCATAGCTGGGTTATATTGAGCTCACACGCTTACTACATGTGCACGGACACCCATTCGGGAGCGTAATATTTTCTAAAGTTTTTTTGTCCTTTTTTTTTAGAGAGGGAGGAGTTCAAGATTCTCCAAATTTGTATTTCCGTTGAGATCCCCTTATCAATTTGGTTGAAATATAATGCTGCTCTGCCTACCAAAGAAGTAAAAATCAAAACGGATTAGCACAGACGTACAGTTTACCTAATTACGTTTAAAAAATGGATATGCAGGTAATATATAAAAATTCTGACATGTTTTCGGTTAACTTACATATTTATGACTTATGCGGATCATTAAACAAATAAAACACTCAACTTTAATGAGTAATATACAATTGTTTTTAAACTATTGTTTTATTTATAATTAATTACTTCTGGTGTTCTAATATACAATGTGTTTTACCAAATGATCTGAATTTTGACGTTAAAAAGTTAATGTAAAAAGTTTATTACAAATTTACTTATTTAATTTAGTAATCTGATGTACATGTAGAAACATTTTACTAAACTTGAGTAATGGAAAGCATTTAATACTATTTTTAAAGTCCAAAAATATTTAAATCTATATTACCTGAATATACCCAGAAAATGTGATATGCAAGTTATTGTGGTACATATAATATAGTAATGATCCAGAAAAAAAGGTTTTCTGAGATAAATGATGCTTTAAGGAATTTAGTAATTGAATATTGCTGAGGTTTGTTCACCTTTAATTTGGTAAAACAAATTGTTTTTACTCCAGTTTATTAGACTTAAGTCTCTTGTGCGCAATTATACCTATTTTTCAATTCAAGCGTTTACAAAAGGTATTATCAAACGTTGAAAAGTTTGGAAAGTCTTGACAGTATAACAAACATCAATTTACACGTCGTATAACTAAGGCCCTTCAAAATAAAATGATAATTTAACGCTTGGAAGGAATTTACTATTAGTGTCACATAAGGTATTGTTCTGTACGTAGTTACATGGCATTTTCACATATTACATTTCATGAGCAGTTATATAAGAGTACATTAATACATTATTGCAGACTTTGGAAATCTATTTGGCAATTTTCTCATACGCTCCTGTCTTATTTTGTGGAAATCCATGGAGCCCAAACATATATTCATGGTCAGTTTTCTTACAATCTGTTTTGCTTGCATATGTGACACCCCTTATCTCTGCCAAGAGTTCCACAACTCTTAAAAGCTCTTGTAAAACACTAAAGTTGTCAAAACTTTGATCCTAAACAAGGGGCTTTACAAACATGTTTGGAAACTCCAACAACTAGTTAGTTAGTTAGTTACTAACGCTCCCCACATGGCAACCTTGGCCTTCGGGGTAACCTCACCCCACCAAGCGATGACCGGACCCATTTCTCAGGTGGAGGCACCCAGAGGGCGGTGTCCATTACCTCCGATGATAGGGTGATAGTGAAGATGGCGGTGAGGTGAGAGGACCTACAGTTTTTACCGTGGACTCCGAACCACGTTGGGCATAGGGGATACTTCACGTGTGCTAGACAGAGGTGAAGGCGTGGATAGGGCCGACTTAAAATCGCCAACCCCAGAGCCGGGAATCGAACTCGGGACCCTTAGAACGGGAGCCGCGAACGAAACCACCGCGCTACCCCGGCGCCCACTCCAACAACTATAACAGCTACATAAAAATTATGCAGACCGTTTAGTGACCGAAACTCAATATTTATGAATGTTGTCAGTATTAGTCTATTTACAGAGATGGATAACCTTAACTGCCATTTGGAGCTTAAAATGGCTCATATTAAGAAAACAACAGAGTACATCGTTTAGCTCAGTTACACAAAAATGAAGAGAAGAATTTCTGTATTGCATTCACCTTGTGTATCTGATTCCTTTAAAAAGCTAATTCTTCCATCTGCTTCATGTTAATTGAGATAAACGTTTGTAGAAATGGTTTTTACACATATTTCCTTATAGAAAATTACAACGGGAATCCAGTAGTTAAGCATTAATTATACCTTTTAAGAGCTTTGTGATGACTTTGACATTCCTTTCTTTTTGCATGGCTAGGATATAAAAACAAAGAATAAAGACTTCCTATTTGAAGAAACCTTGGCGAATAAGTGTGTAACATATAAAAAAGATAATTTATTACTAAGCACTGAAGAACGAGTATGCTGCTCTTAGGATCTGCTACCCTAATGAGCTTTCGGCACCAACACCCTGCACTAGCAGGAATCCTGTGCCCTTAACCCAGTAATGCCCAACATTTTTTATTTTTTCAAAACCTGAGGAAAAAGGATATATGGTATATTAGTTCAGCCTACCGAATGTCAGCCTACCTTTCTAATCGCCCAGTGTCCAAAAGTCACCGGTCTATAAAGTGATTGTTAGACCTTTAGCTTATATTCTAAGCATTAGAACTGCTTAGAGCTGCGGATTATTTGTGTGATGCAATAATACGAACCATTATTGACAATTAATGGTATTACAGAAAACTGGGAGGGAAACAAGGAAAATGCAATAGCTATTTTGACACAAACTGCGACTATTAGCACCTTACTGTTGTAAATTAATAAACTACACAACATGCAAATTTTTAAAAGCCTGTTCACATAATTAGATAGCTACAGTGATGACGTAAATGGTGAAAATAACTCTTGAGAATTCATGTAGTAAATAAGTGCAGTCTATTTATGGACCCCAAGGCGTTAATGTGATAAACGATGAATTGGCTCTTTATTTATATGTCAATAGCAATTTATTATTATTATTATTATTATTATTATTATTATTATTATTATTATTATTATTATTATTATTATTATTATTATTATTATTATTATTATTATTATTATTATTATTATTATTATTATTATTATTATTATTATTATTATTATTATTATTATTATTATTATTATTATTATTATTATTATTATTATTATTATTATTATTATTATTATTATTATTATTATTATTATTATTATTATTATTATTATTATTATTATTATTATTATTATTATTATTATTATTATTATTATTATTATTATTATTATTATTATTATTATTATTATTATTATTATTATTATTATTATTATTATTATTATTATCATCATCATCATCATCATCATCATTATTATTATTATTATTATTATTATTATTATTATTATTATTATTATTATTATTATTATTATTATTATTTTTTTTTTTTTATTTCTGCTCTCTACATGCTCCACTACATAAGTAGTACTACATGCTTTTCACTCTTTTTGTGATTTTTGTATACATTTTTACAGTTTTGATGTGAACCATTTAGTTTTTTTTTGCTTGTATTACACATTAATTCCTTTTAGTACTTGAAAGTCTATAGAGTTTACAAAATTATTATTATTATTATTATTATTATTATTATTATTATTATTATTATTATTATTATTATTATTATTATTATTATTATTATTATTATTATTATTATTATTATTATTATTATTATTATTATTATTATTATTATTATTATTATTATTATTATTATTATTATTATTATTATTATTATTATTATTATTATTATTATTATTATTATTATTATTATTATTATTATTATTATTATTATTATTATTATTATTATTATTATTATTATTATTATTATTATTATTATTATTATTATTATTATTATTATTATTATTATTATTATTATTATTATTATTATTATTATTATTATTATTATTATTATTATTATTATTATTATTATTATTATTATTATTATTATAAAACAATAATTTTGGCCCACATCAGTAGCGTAGATGGTAGCCTCACGTTCAAGAGGTCCCAAGTTCGAATCTCGGTCAGGGTGAGTTACCTGGATAAGGTTTTTCCGGGGTTTTCCCTTATCCTTAAGGACTAATATCGGGTACCTCTAAGCTTCATGTACCCTGGACGCATTTGAGCATAATTTCACTCATTTCATTTACTATCCGATATGACTTAACGTTGGAGGACGTAAAATTACACACCAAAAATTGGAAGATTTCAAGTTGCATTATCCCTTTAGCAAATAACTGAGGAAAGCGTAAACACAAACATTATGGTATAGATTCTTACTTGGTTTTTCCTTGTTCTGTACTTCATTTATAATCATTACTGTATTACACCGGATCTTCAAAAGTGAAAGGAAGGACCCAGGTATCTGTATAATACTAAAGTAAATATGATTTTGCACCTGTGTGGGAGTGTTAGCATGGTTATGACCTTTACTTTTTTTCTGTATTATGACTGAGGGAAACTAAAAAAGAGGTTTTGCCAGAATAAATGGGAAGTAAGAAAAACAGCTCGTGCTGATGCCACAATAAACCTGTTTGACGGCATTTTTAAAATGATTCCCTTGCATAACGTATTTGAAAGAGTGCCTTACCCTACAGGATTTTTTTTTTTTTCGGCGGCAGGTTTGCTATAAACATGCAAAATGTCAGGGAACGTTAGTCCTTCATTTAACAATATACCCTTCTTCTACAAAGACTGCTATTCTCTTTGAAGGACTGACATCCTCAAAGATTCGAAAGCTAAAGGTAAGTTTATTGAGAAGCAAGTAAACTTTAGGTGAAAACTTAAAGGTCCAATATATGTGGACATGTAATTGTACAGCGACGTCTACCCTAAAGTCCGAAGACTTCAGCCTATATCAACCCGGGAGCTATGGACAGCTCTGGGGTGCTTTCCTTGAGGCAATACCTGAAGTCTAAAAAATACCCCCATCAAATCAAGACGAGTGGAAGTGATACGCCACTTACGCATAACCTCGGTGGGGCCGCCTGGTAACCTAGCACAACTTCTACTGGCTCTGCAGTACCAGTGCTCGTAGGCAACCCTCTGCCCCCTCCGGGCGGCCGAAGCCTGGCCGGAGGTATCCAATCTCCCTTGGGTATCGGGGACACACTGTCCTCTCGAATCCAACCCAGTCCAAACAACTGTCATCCGGGAGGGGCTCGTATGTTCGGCCCGAGATTCCTTTAGTAACTTTTGAGGTACCACGAGGGTTAGGGGTCCTCAGCGCCCGCACCTCGGCAGCTGAAGGGGACGGATTCCCTCCCCTACGAGTATGTGGATATGTAATGGAAGTAAATGTATTTTGAGATTGTTGAGATGCTTAATTAAGTATCAGATATTTGATCATTTGGTACCTCTACCTACCTAGGACACAGTTGGATAATTCCATAAAACATTTAAAGTTTATTTTCTGAATACATTTTTCCAAAATAAAGCGTTTTATTTGCTCGAAAACTTACATTCACATTTACATTTTTTTCGAAGGTTCTACTGTTGCTCGTGTATTTTAGTAGACCCTAGAATACATCATAGGTATCTAACGCAAGCTGTATACTATTTACTTGTTTAAAACCTTGTTGTCAGGGAGTTACGGTTTAGAATTTTGCAAAATCTTCACTACAGATTAAATCACTGAGTGGAGGAACATGTTTATTTATTTACTCTTTTATTTTTATCTGTTTATTATAGTGCGGTTTCGAAATTAATAGTACAGCTGTAGTTTCAAAGACAAATTTAGGGCAGAAAAGACTCCATCCCGAATTTCCTTGGCGTTGGCCATGATGGCATATGAAGTAAACATAAGTTTGAACACTACTAAAATGAGGAGCATCAGAAGAAAACCAAGAACAACAAACAACGAACGTAGCCACAGAGTAATAAATATGGCGTAATGAAGTTAAATCATAGTCTAACAAGAACAGCAGAATTTAATTGAAGTGAGTAGCTAGGCATCTCGATTACATCAAACTTTAAGTACATAGTCTCATTTTGCTGCTTATGACTGCTGTACATTTAATGGCAGTGCGGCTAGCCATTATTACAGTACATAACTCTCCACAAATTATACGAAAAAGCAATAAAGTATGTTAATCTCTTGACATATATCTCAGTTACCTGAAATTACTTAGGTTTCTATTACTAACTCAGTGAAGGTGTTGCTGGAAGGTTGTGCTACCTTTGAGGTGGTGCCTTCCGGCTAATGTCATATCATGACAATGTCCTTTACTGACAAAATGATGGTGGTAATGAGAAAGATGGTGGCTTAGCAGTGGTATTGTTTGCTAGAAATGCTTATTTTGGTGGGTAATGAATCACACAGAGCAAACTTGTTGGTTTTTTAAATCATGGTATGTGGAAAAGTAGTCTGGGGTGTTTGAGCGTTTCCCGAGGTCCATGTCATTCTCCCCGTGGCCATGGATATGAGCATTAAAGTTGTGGGGAAAGGGATGTAAAGAACTTTCGAGAGAGGGATAAGATGAAGATATGATAAGGTAAGGGATGGAGTGGTCTCAGTGGATATCTGCATAGGGTATGTACGAAACGGCACTGACTACTATGCGGAGAAAACTGTTTTGGGGTGTCTGGAGTCGGTGAAGGTGTGTTTTGGGAAGTACGTCCCAAACTTGACAGGCGTAGGTTATGGCAGGACGAAGGACTTGTTTATATAAAAATATTTTGTTTGAGATGGACATTGCAGAGTTTCTGTGATAAGATTAGTGTAGCGCCATCCTACGAGAGATCTTGCTGTATACTGCGGCGATGTGGGGCGTTCTGGTAAGCTTCCTGTCCAGGGTGACGCCAAGATAATTGGCCTGGGTGGCCCAGTTAACGGAACCAACCGCTATGCAGAGTTCAGGGATATCATTTTCCTGTAGTGAAGATGATAGCCTGTGTCATGGTGTGGTTTACTTTTAGCCTCCAGGTGTTAAACCAAACAGTCAGGATATCTGCGTAATGCTGGATCCTACAGGCTACGATTTTATGCTGGACAGAGGCGGAAGCTATAGATTGCTTTTACCTACCTACACGAAGTAGGTGATGCAGAATGCATTCTACTATAAATAAACAAGGCCTGCCGGAAAATAATCTGATAAATTTTTATTTCAAATTCTGAATAGATCGAGCTAAGAAACAGAAAAACAGAGACCACCATTTACAGAAAACAGCAGATCAGTTAACTGCAAGATAATCCTATTTCATGCATTAATAGAAAATAAATTCTAAGAAGACCTTAAATATTATGTAAGTAAACCTTTAAAATTTGGTGATATTTGGATAAAATTAGTCATTACAAGGCTTACATACAACGCCAGCATAACAAAACTGATAATAAAGTGCAATCCTTTGGCTAGAGGTTGTGGTAGAGGTAGATTAGGTAATTTAGGAGACGCAGAACTTAAACCCGCAATCGTATCTTTTGTGCATACTTCCCCGAGAGGAAAGGATGATATGAAGGAAGGGCAGCACGTGTATGGGCTGCAAGAATCGACAACGTAAGTGGCAGACCTTCCTAACGGTTCGTGGCATAAGCACCCGAAAAAGAGTTTTCGGCTGCGACTGCCCAAACCTGCAAAAGAGTAGCTCAGATATCCCCTCCAGCAGAAATCGGAAAATATTCGATTGGGTAGTATTAATAATAATAGTAATAACAATAAACAGAAAATAATTCTCAAATTAATGAATCATATTAGGGAGAGGAAAATTAAAGATAGATTGCCTAGCGTATGCAGATGATCTAGCATCATAACAGCTCAAAAAAGTCTTAATTATTAAAAGAAACTGCAGAGAAGGTTAGCCTTCAGATATCTTTCGCAAAAACGGAATATATTCCATTCAATAAACAAGCACCAAAATACATGTAAAAAATATGGAAAAATTAAATGAATTTCACAACTTAAACTTCTTGGGGAAATAATTTCAGGAAAAATATATCGAAACAAAAGCAAACAAAAAGTAGGTGCCAAAAATGGAAACAGCATATTGGCTTACTCAAAGCATATATAATAAAAATGCATGTCTAAGTATAGAAAATTAGGTCACTATGGAGTCCGTCTCCATGGAGCAGAAACAATTTTGAACAGAAAAGCAGATATCAAAAATATAGAAAAAGAAGAACGTAAAATTATTACAAACATTTTAGGTTCACAATTTTTGGTGAAGAATACAGCCTTAGAAGTTAAAAGGAAATAAAAAACACACAGACATAGTCATATTAGGGAAAAAAGGTTAAAATGTTATGGACATATTAAACGATCAACTTCAAATAGCTTGATAAAATAATTAAGGAACTTTATGAAAATGGAAATAAAGTTCAAGTAAACACTACGAAGTGATTGACGAAATAAAAATGATTTAAAATTGACAGGAATCACTCAAGACGATATCCTAGACAGAGAGGTCTTTAGAAGAAAGGTGTACAAGTGGCAAGAGGACAAACCGAGGAAAAAGACTGGAACAACGTGGACAGACGAGAGAAAGAAAGTCCCCACAGCCAAAGAATGAAAGAACTTTGGATTCATAGAAGAGTTAAGAAAACGTCTCCAAGTACCTTCCATAGTCCTATAAAGCCTCATTCGTAAAAAAAAAAAAAAAATGTCTCGTTCCGCTAGCCCTTATTTTTGTGGCTAAAAATCCGACTGACACTCTCACGCCCATTTGCCGTAGCAGAGGTGGATGGTCATCCAACAGTTGCTCTGAGATGATGGGACCAGCATCAGTTATCCCTCGGCCGGAAAGTTGTAATTTTTCGGACGGAATAACTACCTATCGGAGCTCCTCAATTTCTCGTGATGCTGAATAGGAAACATTATTGAATATCCAGTATCGAAAATCTGTACCAACGGCAAACCGATAGTAGAAACACTCGTAGAATCGGCCTCTCTAGTCCACTATAGCAGAACACCGGATTTAACGAATTTATTAAAGGAAATGTAGCTACTTTGTTTCACATGGGAAATACTTAAGGAAGATGGAAAGCAGACGCGTATGAATACAAAAATAATAGCTCAGATGACTTAACATTCACATTGGGATCCTAGTTGAATGAACGAATGAATCCCCGATGTCCCATTAAGGGTAAGGACCATCTACTAGAGGGGAGCTCATTAAGTGTACATCATGCGGTGAGCTATGCGCGTAGAATATTTTCCACATTAGTGTGACATTTCTAGAATTGTAATCCTGTGAATCATCATTTGTCTATTGTACACTTCACTGCACTACAATAATTTTCGCTGTACTTGGATGGTTCCTGCTTCGTTTCCTTGGTTTCGCACCATACTCCTGGTTTTGACAATGGTGGACCAGTGGCTGCCTGTTATAGCCTTGAAGAAGTCGGCTCATCTGCGCCTTGGCCTGCCTACGTATGGGTCCCACATGGTGGTGTAGTGCGTCCATCTGTCATCCTCAAGTCTGGCCAGATGACCGCCCCAGGTCCACTTGTTCCTGTTGACTTGTTTAGTAATGTCGTTTGCTACTGAAGTTATATAAAGGGACTCGCTGGAGATTTTGTCTTCGAGGGATATGCTCAAGTTTTTTCGTAGCATGTTCCTCTAGCACACCTGTATGGATTTCCTATGTTTACTTGTGAGGACCCGTCCTGCGTCGTGGCGTTGTGGGCTAAGGCATCATGCTTTGGTTTTCTGCCACGGAGTGTTGCCCGAGATATATCCTACCCCTGGGTACGCGTATTTTAAGTACGTCGTGCCCACTCAGCATCGTGAGGAAATTGAGAAGCTTACAATAGGTAAGTGGCCCTGGTCAAGTAAGCCAACTTTCTGGCTGGTGTGTCGAGATGTGACTTCATCTCCTTCCCGTATCGGTTGGATGATAGTCCACCTTTTACCTTACGTATGTGAGCGTGAGGCCGGCAGTTGGGTTGGCAGGCCTTGGTCCTCTATGAGTTGTCACGCCAGGCTACTTGCGAGGGCTCAGGTTTGGCGACCATATATATATATATATATATATATATATAAAAGCTAGTCTTTATATGCTGGCCTAGAAATTCTACCTCTTCTCATGGCATCGCGAGAAACAACTGAATAACGACAGTAAAATGTTTACACTGTGACCTCACGTGTTAGTTTTGAAATGAAGGATAACATGGTTGGTAAAGCATGTTTAAAGAATAATTACTGCTTGACTCGCGTGTTGATGCAGAAGTCAAGGGCGACACTTTAGTGCAGATCAAGACCTCTTCTTGTAGATACTGAAACGTTGGTAAACACAAGTTATAGTTTGTTAGCATTGATAAAACAAGATGATGCAATCCTCTACCATTGTGCCACTTCGTGACGATTCTCTAAGTATAAGGATTACATCCACCACGTGTCCGAGGAGTAATCGCGTGACAATTCAAGATGTGGAGGGAAAAAAATGTGTTTTTGTTAAACTTGCCCGGTTAGTTCCAGTTGCATTTTTAGTGCTGCATATCCAGTTTATGAGTAATTATAGCAGGTACTAATTCAAAGAAGTCGTTTTTACGCAAGTGACTTTCTTCTTTTTCCGTAATGGGGTTTAGTGCCGCTGCTATTCTAACATAATATTTCCACATTCTGAAGAGACTAGGTTTCACTTCATTTCTGTTAGATGGCACAGGTGGTAGTAGGTGTTAGTGTAAATTGGGTGATCGTGATTTCGACTGTGTACCTTACGTTCCCGCCTTGTTCACGTAGACGAAGCTTGGGAGTCAATCTTTACACTATATCTTTCCTGCCCACGTTTCCTATTCCAACATTCCCTTCTGATCAATTTTAGGACAGTGGACGATATTTGCAGGTTGCAGCAGGACGGTAACTGTGTGTTACGTATTAGTTGCCTTCTTGGCTTCGTTCCGCGCCTGTTTTAGGCGTTTGATTGCGGCTACCGGGTGTGAGGATGGCTTATGATGGTCGAGCTCAGGGACGTCGGATGTATTAGCATTGTAACCGTTAAGAACCCGCCAATTGGAATTAGGATTACTACGGCACTGAGGCCAGTCATGATGCATTGTACCTATGCCTTCAAGTGGGGCATCCGAGAGAAAGCATGAGGCAGGAGGCGACAGAGGGCTGCCGTCCCAAGGAGGCACGACAATGCAGAGGGAAGAGTCCCTATATTTTACTTAGATGAGAACCTCAGTAAGCCAGGACAACGAACATTCCCCCTACTGTGTTTCGGAAGCGATCCTAGTAGTCTGTTCGGAGACCGGCAACCGACCTACCGGAAGGACATGTCCATGCTTCGGTGTGTTGTCATTCGGATCTGGTCGCCCTTCGGGACTCTGCTCTCATTCTTCCCTTCTATGGATGACCATAGCACCATTAAGAGTCTACTAATATAATTACATAGCTATACCTTGGTAATGCGGCGACCCCTTCGTTGGTTATTCACCTTTTTCTTAATATCTTCTCTTACATTTTATAAGGAAAGAAGTGTTGATTTTGTCGAATTGAATTTCATTGGATTTGAAGTTCCGGGTTGCAATGAGAATTAGTTTGAGTTCGTGATGTAGGGGAAGAGAAAGGAGGGAAAAAACCTCAGTTTGTGGTCTGAATCCAGATGGAGAAACTAGGTGTGCTTTCACAAATAACTATAATGTATATATATATAAATTATAATTATTTATTATATTTATATATTACGCCAGAAAAAACTCCATTGTTTCCCTCCGGGTTTGAACCCGCGACTCGGGAACAGACGCTAACATGTTACCCCTAGACCACGAAGGACTTATATACATAGTAGAGAAGGTAAAACTGTGATAGGTTACATTGAAATAAGTTTATATATTTATTATTGTTTACTTTAGTATAGCTTCCACCAGATATTTTTGTTAATGATTTTGGAATCCCATTTTTCCCATGATCTCGCCTCAGACTGCACATATGATATATTACCTTCTCTAGGCACTATTACTCTATTGCTTCTAAAAGAATGTTCCATGTCACAGGATAAATTTGTGCAAAAGTAGTTCCATTACATTTTTGCTTTAGGATATAAGTATCACCAAACAAATTGACATTTGGAGTTTTTAATAACCAACTAAGGAGCGAGTCCCTTATGTTTTGTAATGCTTCCAATTCGCCTTACACCCTGGCCGCTGGTTCTGCTGCAGCAATAGGACGTAAACTCTGCGAGTGCAGAAGGTAGATTCCCTGACACTGCTACACACCATGCCATATCACTGAAGTCTTCTAAACGTTTTATGCTCGACATTTCTCTAGCGCCCTGACTAAAACAACGTAACCAAAAAAGGAAAACTTGGTTAAGTGCAATCTGAACTCCAAACATATTTCAACTAAAATTGTTTATTTAATTCAAATCATTCAATGAAATAAAAGTTTCTTTGAATAACAAACAATTGCTTGTAGTAAATTCTTTACATTAGTAATTTTTCAAATTTTCTAATAAATTGCTCTTAATTAATGAACCAAATGTTTAAGATATATTCACGTCAAATGCAGTGCGTATATTTTTAATTTTATGAAAATAGCCTTTGAAGACCCTTACTGCAGGTCCCACCGTTACTGATGGGTACAAGAGGTCCTTTTAGTTTTTTATGTGTGAGCATAAATGTCATAAAACCAAGTACCCCTTAGCAATTTTAAACTATATTACAATGCTTGTAATACACATTTTGTATTTCTCAATAAAAATAATCAAATTCCGGGTTTATTACACGAGAACTCCTACACGAATGGACGAGACCTTATGCGATCATTCCATTTGTTGAGTATTCCGAATTGTAGAATTAATTCATACAATTGTTTTTGCTTAGGTGAATTAATACGTGAAAGAAACGTTGGTTAGTTATTATAATTTACTAAAATTGATTTTATCTATCGTATCTTGTGTATGAGACTGTATTGGCATTAATTATTTTCTTCTCAAATTTGAAAGATTTAGTTATCTATATAATTGGTACGTCTGCAAACATTACTTGGTTCAATATTTAACAGAATTTTTTTTTTAACCAAAACTAGGTATTGGTATCTGATATCTCCAACAACAGCCACAGCTTCACCAATATTGGCACTGTAGAAATGGTACATGGTGTACGGGCAGATCACGATTCTCAATATTGGACATTTTACTAAAATTCAGAGAAAACTGAATGTATGATTGTCTAACCTTATTGGAAGGTAACCTGAGTGGAGAAGATTGCGTGAACTTCGTCTCATCTATCGGATTGTGTTGGCAGCACATTATATACTGTCTAAAACTGGTTCCCATAATATGTTGCCTCTACACCGGATGTCACATTTGGATTTCCTTTCTCTATGAGACTTTAGGGGTTCTCGATGGACGAATTATCACTTTGCTGTAATTTTACACCAGAGATTATTGGGGTTATTCTATAACTATAGGTGGATTCCTTCTTGAGGTTTGTTCCGGGTTTATGTCATTCTTCATAAACTGGTAAAATCCTCAAGAGTTTCCTTTCTCAGTTGTTATTTGAGTATTAGGCGCCCGGTATCATAAGTAATAAGAATGGGTTGGTGTTAAATAATATTTAAAACGATACACGATACAACTTTACGATGTGATATATGTAGAAAGGTTCTGTTAAATTACATTTGTACCTAGCAAATTGATTAGGCCAAACTATACCTCTTCAGCCCAAACGGATGCATGTAGAAGTATAATTTTAACATAATTCTATTATTTTTTTCTTCTTCAGAAAACAATGGACTACGGGAAAATTGCAGAATGGTACCGCGGTCGCACTATATTTGTGACTGGTGCTACCGGGTTCATGGGCAAAGTGTTGATAGAGAAACTCTTGAGATGCTGTCCAGACATTCAGACTATCTATGTCCTCATCAGGTCTAAGAACGACTCCAAATCAAACTCAAGATTTCGTGATTTCACTCGACATCTGGTAAGTTGTATGATATGCACTAACAGTCTTTATTTGGGCACCAAACTAAACGTTCTATTAAAAGGTATCTAATAGCATCACATTAACAAAAAAGTAAAATCCTGAAGAAGCTTTCCTATTATATCTCATTCTTTTTCTTCCTCTGGTTCTTATTGCAAGTAGATGTTTAGGGGATTTCCTAATTTTTGCACTAGTGAAAACAGAAACTCCAAGAGTTTCCTAGCTAGAAAAAAATCTCAGTACTACAATTGATGCTATTATATATAAATAATAATTACTGTTATTATTTTACAGATATTTGATCGCCTACGACGGGAGGGAATGGCAGAAAGACTGGAGAAATTGGTGCCCATTAACGGTGATGTTACGCATCTCAACTTGGGCATGTCGGATAATGATATTCGAACACTAGTAGAAGAGGTTAGCGTAGTGTTCCACTGTGCAGCATCGGTACGATTCGACGAACCACTGAAACAAGCAGTTGTGATGAATGTTAGAGGCACTAGGGAAGTCATAAATATTGCACAATGGATGACTAAATTAGAGGTTAGTATCGTTGTGATAATTATAGTATTCATAGAAAGGTAAATATTGGAGAAATTTCATAAATTAAGAAGGAACAGGACATTGTGACTGTATACTGACAAACATAATACTAAGAAATCATGTCTGAGAATTTGTCGTACTCCTTGGATGGGGACGAGGTCTTAGAAGCAGTTACTCGTGAACGGGAGCTTTGCATTTAAACTCTCATCAAGACCATCCTCCATAACTGTTACTTTTTCTCCAGGTTTTCCTCATCCTTATAACTGGCAATGATGGAGAGATACCGTAAAACGTCTACACAAAACATTTCCTTCCTAGACTAATTTTCTTAATTAGAATTGCCATGTAACAATACCAGCTTACACCGCTTGTGGTTCTGAACGTAGTATGGTGCCCAACCTTTTCGCTTATGAGTTTTCTCTACCACACCTCCTCATTTTGTGGATGAAACAGTTCCCCTTCATTCCAAGCATTACACAGGTTTGTTGTTGACTCCCAGATGGGGTAATAGCTCAGCGAAATGTAGATGTAGGCAAACACGGTTTTTCCTCTTAGGCATAAAATTGGACAGCACTGCTCCAGACCATATTTAGCTTTAAAGGATGTTATAACAAACATAGCCGCATTGAAAACAAAAATAATATGCATCAAACAACCAAGCATTGAAAGGTTATCTCATGTAAATATGAATAAACATTAGTGACGCTTCACTGCTGTGTACATTTCTAAACTATATCATTTGGCTTCCATTTTTAAGTAACTGTTCCTTCACTTAATTTTCTTTCCAGTAATTTGTAATCATGACACGCATTTTAAATTTTATTCATAATGGATCTCTCGTAAAACCATTACAATATTATATAAACACATGAACTTTTTCTTTAAAAAAAATCCCAAAGATGACGCTGATCAAAGACATTGCAGAAATCTCGAAGCAGATATTATTAAAAACTGATGTACAAAACACTAATAGTGTTTTATTCTGAAATAGTGCAAATACCTAACTCACCATTCACTGTGAAATTTAGATGTAAGCAAAAAGATTTTTTCATGGTATCTTGTACGCGCTCCTATTGGCTGACAACTTTAGGTATATGTTTAAGTTTTGTTTCGTTCTGTTAATGCTTAAATTTTCTTTATGAACACCATTTAATAATGTTCCTCCATTACAGGCATTTGTCCACGTTTCAACTGCGTTTTCACATCCAACTCATTCTGTCATAGACGAGGTAGTGTATCCATGTGATCAACCCTACAACGAAGTCATCGAAATGGTGGAAAGCTTTACTCCACATGAACTTCAAATATTGGAAAACGAGTAAGAGATATATTAAAAAATATGTGTAACTGGAAATTGGTTATTAGTGTCATTATTCTTTTGCATAATGGTTATTATTTTGTTTCTTTAGGGTTCTGAAGAAACTACCAAACACATATGTCTATACCAAAGGTTTAGCAGAGCATGTAGTAAACGATCAACGAGGAAAGCTTCCTGCTTGTATCTTTCGTCCATCAGTTGGTAAGTAATGTAATTGAATTGTACGTGAGAGTAAAATCAGCTATTATTAGAATTGGCAATGTTAACTCTGGACGACGTTTTATTTGCAGTTTGTCCGTCACACTACGAACCAGAGAGAGGCTGGGTGGACAGCAAAAACGGACCTATTGGACTTCTGGCTGGAGCAAGTGCTGGAGTACTACGTACGGTGTATGGGGACGGAGAAAAGAAAATAGACATACTTCCAGTGGACTATGGGATCAACGCCATGATAGCAGCTGCTTGGCACCTAGCAAACCTGAAGTAAGTAAATTCCACTGAACGTACCCAATTATTCCGTAAAGTTATGGGCATTCTTCCTCTTTCTCTATTTTCCCTCCTCTTATGCTTAACTTACACCACCCAGGAGGCTAGAGGTAGCTTTCTGGGGTCAGAGGAACTCTAGAATAATCAAGCAGGATGGTCATTCCGATACATGGTATGAGGGTGAAGAAGGGGTGCTATGAAACGGCATTGAAATAGATGAAAGGAAAGGTAATAAGTGGAGCACTTAGTGGAATAAATCACCGTCTAACTTACCTATCAGTATGTCTGTAACAATGTGCATACAAAATAGCGAAGTTTGTTCCTATCTGGCAGGTTACCAGGATTCCTCGGAAGTCCTGTGCATAAACTTGATTTTTATTAAACATATAGATACTAAAAGATAACTTACAGGAATAAGTTAAAACATCTGTATTTATTTAGCGTTCTGTTTTCAGGCAAACTGAAGTGCTAGTGTACAACTGTACCACCAGCAGTGATATACACGTAACTTGGAACAAGTTGCTGAAAGTTGCCCTTCGTGTCTACATCGAGCAACCCTCAACCAAAGTGCTGTGGTATCCAGGAGGTGGCATGAGGAAAAACTTCTTTTTACATCTCTTTTTTCTGGTATTCACTCAGCTTCTACCAGCGCTCGTCCTAGATGCCATCAGCCTTCTGTTTTTTAGGAAGCCATGGTAAGCCATCATCTATTCCTTAACACCTATTTATTGTTTCTGGTTGTATAGCCCCTCAAGGAAACCAGTAATAGGGATCTGTTTTAAATTTTCTAGTACAATGCATGTTTATATTTCAAATTAAGAAAAATGAGAAATCATTTTAAAACCAAAGCCAGGTTTGCAGATAGCTCTTTTGCAGTAATGCATGAAAGAGCTCTGTTTTAAACTCAGCGCCTCATATTTAACAGGCAATATACTCCCTCTTTCTCCCGAATCTAAAATATTCACCTTGAAAAACCTATCGCGAATAATCCTTTCTGCGATTATACCCTTTTGAGAGTGGGCACGCAACAACTTTCACGGTAAATTCAGCCTGCAAGCTATCCACGAGCGGACAGTGACGTCGCATGTATGTCATGCATATTGATATCCTTGGTCTGATTGTAAATTGCATGATACACTTATTTTTGTGCCAAGTTTTATTACAAAATCACGTTTGAACAAACTGAACCACTTTTAATGTTTCTACTGCTTACCTTCGATAAATAGTACAAACAATGTTTCCAAAAATCACATCGGGTATAAAGGTTTTAAGATTACCTGATCAGAAACTTATATACTGCATTTGCATGACCTACTTTAAGCATGTTTCAACAAACTAAGCTTGTGAGTGGCTCAAGCGGTATGCTTGGGGTCACACTATGGGTCATACATCCTGAATGTTTATACAAAAATAATGTTGGTGTTAAATATATTACTAAAGAAAGCTGCACTAAAAACGAAAATTTCAAGGAACTATAACTGAAAGTTAATATACATAATGAAATATATTGTTGAAAAATTACTTTCTTAATTAGGCTTTCACGGTAAGTTATCAGCTGACAGGAGCTCCTCAAGTTTCTGGCCAGTCAGAGGCATGCCGTGATCGGCGTTACAGCAGCCACGGGTTTAGTGGAAGTTGGAGCCTGTTTTTACACACATGTACTGATCTGATTCTTTGTCCGTTAGCACTTCCTTTAGCAAAATATCCGGTAGAGCAATGTACAATGATTCTAGAAGGATTTTATCATTCTAAGCCTTATGTTACGTTTAAAACCGATGAGAAGTTTCTTAAACTTCTGTGTGCCACGTTGGTTCCCCAAGTTGATGACATTTATTAATTGGCTCAAGTTGGGATACCAATTTGTTGAAGATTTGTTGAGATTTTGTTGCTTTTTATTCAGTTTTCTCAGCCTAGCTGCAGTTGGCGAGCATTGACGTTTACTTCACAAGTTGTGGTCTCGAATCGATTACTATATTACCTTTATTTTTAAAATAGCACTTCCTGTGGTTTTAAAGATTGCACTTTATTTTAAGAATACAATGGATATGTTTAATAGATACATATATATATATTTTTTTCTCTATCACTGAAAATGAAATTTCGTTCTTTGTCACTGCGGAAGTTTTTTCCATCTCCATGGTTGCCTGATTTTTCACGAACAGTTCCCACAGCATTTGTATAATTTATTCCACTTCCTCCACCACTTCCACGTCTCTTTTGTTTTATATCACATTAATATGTAATTAATTAAATAACAGTTCTAATATTTCTCAAATTTAACTAACATTTAACATTGCCAAACAACTCTTGTTGGGAGATATATTTAAATAACTGTTCTAAATCGTTGCTGTCTTTTTTTACCTCGTGGACATTGGTATTGTTGCTGCAGACAGACAGCGAGTTTATATGGCAATAATTTATTGAGACAGCCGAGTGGCTGTCAGGACGAACGTCAGTCACAGGTAATTTCTCAGCAATGATAATCTTGAACAATACCTGCGAACAATAGTCTGATATTTCATAAGAAAGAAAAAGAATCCGTAGAGATATGATATATTAGATAGTTACTTGGTTACTACCTCAGAACTGGATAAATCCACGACAACCTGTGACGCTCGCATTCGGGTCCGGGTTTCAGTTCCCATTCCGCCCGACCATGGTCTTTTTCGTGATATCCTCAGACCAGTAGGCAAATACTAGAGTGATTCCTCTTTTTCTTGCCCCTTCATTCCCAATTGCTTTGTTTCCATGTCATACTTTAAGTGGACCGAGTTCTCCCCTGCTACGTCAGATGGAAGTATTTTTTTAACAGTCCAGTGGTGTGGTACGGTTTTCATAGGATCTTTAGAAACTTTGCACGCCTTTATAATCTGTAAACCTGCAGCTTGTAAACTTCCTGGGGAGTGGAAGACACAAATAATCCGACAAAAATCAAGATAAGCGAGATACCTCTGTCCATTACATTTCCGGTCATAGTCTGCTTAGCTACTTCTTCTCTAGAGTGATGTAGTTCAGAAATAAATATAATTTGACCTTCAACACAGGCCTGATGAATAAATTCGAGGACAAATTATAACAACCTTAAGTTATGACAGCTGTCTCATAACGCCTCCAGTTTGCGGCTGGACAGATATAGATAAGAGACAGTTGAAGGTTTAGCGTTGAATATATTCATCTAGTAGAGAGGCAAAACATGTCAAGTTTGAAATAGGCAACAGTCAGCTCTTCTTTTTGTATTAGCCTTCAAAATGTATGCCAGGACTAACGGAAATTTTGATATCGTAGCGAAGTACCCTTAGGCTTATATTCCTAAACGGTACTTTCAGTGATAATTTTTCATGAAATACATTACTAGAAAATTTTAAATTCTCAGAAACGTTCATTCCTAGTTGACAGTCATGATATCCTGACTTTGACTCTTGTAAGTTTTCAAATGTTATAACAAAGTTCCAATATGGCCAGTCAGATCTTCTAAATCACAGCTCTCTATAGGAATAAGATCAATAAATGTTGGTCTGAATTCAAATCACGATTGCAATAGAAATAGCACTGGCCAAAGAACTGCATTCCATTCCTTCCTCAGTCTTCTTTTCGACCTCCTTTCCTTATTTATAGGAAATCTTGCAGGTTTACAAATGAGAGGGATACCTCTTTCACTCCGACCTACAAACATAAGGATAATCCCAGTCGACAAAACAGTACACTATGTGTTGAAACCTGCGTCTGAAAGAAAGTGATGTTCCATTGATAACGAGATTACTGAAGCAGTCCTATATTTAGAATGGGACATTTCGAGCATGCACAGGGTTTTCTGAATACAGCACAAAAGTTATTGCACTTTGGTAGCATAATCATATACTTATAATGGAAACTTATAATCAAAATCGCTATCTTAAGAATTTTTTTAAACAGAACGTTTCAAAATAAGATTTTTAGTAGTATTGCAGCCATGAACTGCAATAATATTAATTACCTAATTTTGTACTAGAAAAATGTCTTAAATTACAAATACCAATACCCTAATATATTGACATTACAAATTATTTTAAATTAACAGAAGACATGAATTTTTAAGTGTGTAATAAGGTCGTAGCAAAATTAATAAGTGCATAAGGATGGAACAGGCAATGCTATTGTTGTTTCCTTTTATCATGTTGAGTGCAAGCATCACGAGTACACTTATACGTTTCTTTGACAAAATTCAGTGAAATCCAGTATACCAAAGAATTTGAAGTAAAATCCAAATCGAAGTTATTTTTCTGAAAGAACTCCGTGAATAAAAAATTCCGCACTTTCAAATATCCACTTCATCTAAAATCCCTCTGAATGTACAAGCCTAAGTGATTAACAGAGTCTGGCCATTACTAATTGTGGATTTTAAAAATATACTGTCAATTGAGTAAGGCAACATTCGCACTAGAAATGTGAAATTTGCGAAAAATATTCGATGAAACAAATGAAGCAAAGTTAATAGAAGAGTTATGGGATTTATGGAAAATACTCGGTTATATATATTTGGTCATATTTACGTAGGCTTATGGGGCCATTTCACACAAGATGTGGAATTGTAGAAAATCTGTTAAATATATGAGGTAAACTAACAAGGATTTGTGAAATTTTTGGAAAATATGCTGTCAAATAAAAAGAACAACGTTTGCAAAAGAGTACACTGGGCATGCTTCAATCTTAATGCTACTTTCGGCATCAAATATAGAGCTAAGCCTAACGGGGAAAAGAGTGTATAAAATATCGAGTCACAGATAGAGTAACTATAAGGTAGAAGAATGCCGCCCCCCCAAAGGAATTCTCCCTTTAAAATAACACAAAATCAACTAGAATACATTTGAATAAAAATAACATGCAAAAGCTGGGCTTCACACAAAACAAAAATCTTGCTTCTTTACTAGTTGTTCAAGGTAAACGAGGTACCAGGGCACTTGTAAAACAAAGGCTCATAAATCGCTTAAATAAAGGTAAAGGAGGCAGCAGCATCCTTGATATGAATCAGAACAGTCATAAATAGCTTAAAAATAAAAGTTAATCATCCGTCACACAGCAAACAACGCCCTCTTTCAAGTGATAACGAGGTTATAATATAGGAAAATTACAATAGACGTTTCCAATAGATTTCACGAAGTTGTAACTCGTCAAACTAACGAAATCAGACAGCGTGTGTGGAATGGGGCGGGGGGGGGGGGGAGCTCCACTCACAAATTAAATGGCTGTGAAATATGGTTATGTGGTCTGAAACCCAAATAATAGCACACTGTAATTTGTCGTCATTTGCATTCCTCCTTTCTATAGGCAGTCTTAGTTAGAAAGTCATAAGACAGATACAGCTTATTTTGAAATATATCTTCAGAAAATGCTATTGGAATTTGATTAACTTATCCATAAAAACAGTTTTCAACCGAAAATATTTACTCCATGCTCTTTCGCCAACGTTGCGCTCCGTATATATTGAAAAATGGGATTTTTGGCACCTAAAATTGATACAGGCTGCTGCAGTTGAAAGTATTATTTTTAGTCTTTGTTAAAAATTAGAATGTTATATAATAACTTATATATGTTAATAATTAGAATGTTATATAATAACTTATATATTTTAAATCGAAATCGATAAAGACATTTTTGCTTTAACCAGCACACAACAACTTTTATTTTAATTCAAGGACTCTCAAATAGTGTATTTCCAGCTAAATTCTGGGTGCAATAAAATGTTTTCTCTAGCTTCTATGTACGAAATTGAACAAGTGAAACTAGAATGACCAAAGTATAGCACAGTAAAAACGGGAATTGTGGCGCAAAACCAAAATAATTAAAAAAATTATGCAACGTGAACTCAAAACATGCAAGTTCATAAATCAGTAACCCCGTTGAATGAAACTGTAGAACATATATCAACATTTTGTTTTCTAATTCACACATTTCTTCCATTACAATTATGATTTGTAAGTAGAGAAATATATTTTAGTATCTACTCTATAGGCAGGTCCCCAAATATAGAACTGCGAAGTATGGTTATATGAGCTCAATGGTCTAAATCTTGAATTTTCTGTGTTGTTTGTACTCCCAGTTGCCCATATGAGTATTCATAAGCTTACGAAAAGAAAACAATTTATACAGTAAAAAACTGCAAAAATAAATCGGATATTTCTGTTAATTTCTTTGAATTTTTCGAACTTATTTATATTATTTGACAAGTTTTGATAGGATTGAAGTCTTTATTAACCTCTTGAGAGAAGGAAAAAGCGAATATTTTTATGATTTTCCTCTAAGTGACTGCTTCAACTTTTGTTGCAATTGAGTAGGATTCCCTAAAAATTTTTTTTTTTTTTACGTTTTCAGTTGTAAAAGAGTCAATACATCGCAGCACACTCCGTATTTACTTAATATTTAGCAATTTTCGCATTGTAAGACAATTTTGCATGTTACCCAATTTTCAATGCTCGTTTATAGGTCGTGATATAGGTAGCTACAAGAGCACAAGCCATTACGAGAATTCAGGGTTACATAAGATTTGAATAAAGTTACCATCCCGAAGTATAATACATTCTCCTGATGTGATTGAATAGTGTTTTCATTTTTGCCAGTCCACTCAAGGTCATTTTAACTCTCTCTGCAGCCTTTGTCTAATAGCACTAGGTTCCCCTCTTGAACTAACAATAATGTAATTCTGGTGTCAAACCTGAGAAAATGAGGCATGGATGAGAAACTTAAAAAAGAGAGAGATGCACAGAGTGAGAGTGGCGATTACCGTGCGTCACCTTGACTGGACTTAACAGAGTGAAGCACTAATGTTTCTTTTTTATCTTAAATAATAATTATCAGACACATGATTACTATTGTTACTTACATTTGTATGAGAACTCCAAAGATTTTTCATAATTTAAGCTATGGTTTAGAAATAGCTGTATAATGATATTTTACTTCTTGTTTTAGTTTTTTATTAAAAATTACTTAAAAAGACAAGCAAACTGCTTGGTATGCATTCGTAAATAGTGCAAATTTTGTCAAAAATCAAATTTCACAGGTGCAGAACGTTCTCATTTTAATAACTGTTGATATCTATGTATACTAACTTAGATATCCTTGATGAGCTTTTAAGAGAAATAAATATATGCATTTATTTATTATTCTTTTTACATTATTCCACAGTTTCCTGAGGCTACAGAAACGTATTTACACATCAATGCGGGCTCTGGAATACTTTGTAATGAATGAATGGACATTCAAGAACGCCAATATGAGAAGAGTTCTGGAGGATATGGATACAGATGATAAGAAATTATTCTATTTTGATGCATCTGTACTAGACTTTGACGACTACATCAACAGCCTTATTTATGGACTCAGGCGGTTTGTTCTCAAGGACGACGATTCTACTATTCCTGAGGCGAAGAAGAAGTTCCGCAGGTAAGCAAATGCACGGCTTTAAAATGTGTTTGAATGTAAACATTACACCGTAGCAAAACTTTTAGGGCAGGTGAAATAGTGAAGAGCGAGTGGAAATAGCTCTTCAGGTGATGAATGGGACAAATAAATACTGTAATTTAACTTCCAAATCATTTAACCATGAGCTGCAGTGAAAGATATGACAGTGGTGATAGGAGTAAGACGTGAACAGCTAAACCACAGAAAACGTCAACACGTGTTTGTTGGCGGAGTGATAGAACTGCACTTATGTGCGCTGTTATGTGTTAAAGCCCGGAGGGACTGAGGTATAAAAGTAAATCTATCAAAGTCAATTGCATATATATATATATATATATATATATATATATATATATATATAATCTGATGCTGTTCTATTTAAATAGTTGTTTAGAACAAATGTGATGGATGCATGCATCACTGTGCTTCTCTCCTGAAAGACAATGGTGATTCTTTATACTCCAAGAATCCTGAACGCATTCGGAGAAAAGTGATTTTGAAGGACCAAATATTAAACACTTAGTTTGGCATCAATTTTATGGATACCAAGGTAATAACGGTATCTGCATAAGTCAGCTGTACCGAGAGAGTTAGCTCTGGTGTACAGTGAAAACCTCGCATTCAGTATCCCGAGGCTAGATGTCTCACGTTCAAGTCCCGAGTTCGAATCTCGGTTAGGGTAAGTTACGTGGATAAAGTTTTTCCAGGGTTTTCCCTTATTCTGAAATACGAATGTTGGGTAACTAAGCTCTATGGATCCTGGGCTCATTTGAGCATTATCTCACCAATTCCATTTATCCGATATGACTTAACGTTGGAGGACGTAAATTACAACAACAACAAAATCGCATTGAGTGGATCCCTGGTTCGGTTCTTGATGGCTCAGGTGGTTTCATCTTTGGCTCTCATTCGGGATGTCCGGGTTCGATTCCCGTGGCCAACCTACCTGACCCATGGGTATTTTCGGAGGTCAACTCGGGTCGCCGAGCGTATGTTAACTAGATCCCCGAATTTCCTGTACCTCCATTTTATTTCCGTTATCATTTCCCATCCTCTCATCTGGTGACCTCTTTCAGGGTAGAAGTGTCGGCGCGGCCCTGGCGGTGTATGGCAGGATGATATGCTCTGAGTAAACCGCTTCCTCCTCCAGAACGACGGTAGCACCCTGTCCAGCCAGGGGAAGTTTCCATCTAAGTAAAATGTAGTTACTCTGGCCTCTGTACTGTCGTGACTCCATTGGACGGCCGCCGTCTGTCTCCTCTCACCTCATCCTTCTTCCCGGGGATGCCCCACTTGGTGGTACAATGAGCCAAGTCTGGTTGCCATGCCCAGTGCCCTCCGAAATAATTCAGTTCCAGACATATTTAGCATTCCCAAGTAATTCCTATACTTTTATTTTCAATGCCCTTCTTATTCATCTGCAAGGATTGGTCCTATTTCTATCCATCGTAATCTTTGTCTTTCAAAGTAATTTGTCCCTATTTGAGCAAAGTTCAATATTTATTTAGGCAACTTACCCATTTTCTATTCTTCGTATAAGTTTGTACCTACCAATCTAATTTTTGTTGATTAATTCTTTTGTGAGGTAAAACATATCTAATTCTTTTCAAATGTTCTGATTGATTTATTGTCCAATAATGTATAATCTGCAAATTTCTGAAGAATTTTATTTCACTTGCTTTAATTTTCCTTTCAGTTGCCCATTCCAAGTCCAATTCTCATAGGAATCTCGCATGTCCATTGTTTTATTTAATTTTAAGTATGTTATTTTTTGTGCATTAGTTATAAAAGTGCTCCGTTTTGCTCTACACATCTATTAGAATCTTGTTTATACATCTGTAGATTTTTCTATAAGCATATTTATTTATAAAATACTATTACTTATTATTTTAACATTTGATAGGTTTCCAATACTCAAATGTCTAATTAACCATGGATATATGAGAGACTTTAAAGGAAAATGCAATGTTTTGTTTCAGATTGTTCTGGATGCACCAGGCATTGAAGGTGACATTATGTTCGCTTGTGGCGTGGACTGCGTGGAGGTTTTCTACATTCATATTTTGAAGTGTAATTCGACATATCTTAACGAACCTTTCCTCGTTCCACTTCTGACTGCGTGACTATTTAGGATCCAGTTTAGCTCAGGGATAAGAGGACATGAGTTTTTTTCTGCGATCTCCGACATATCAACCATCTTAATTTTTGAAGAATAGTTTAATATGCGTATGCGATCATTTGGAATATGTATACATGTTTCATAAAATGTATTACTGTGAATGGCATATTTTAATGTAGTTAATTTAATTGTCTATCATGTGCATTTACTTAAAATAAATTTTTAATTAGTATTGTACATTTAATCACTATTCATCAAAACACTAATACATCTTCTGCAACTTATGCTTCATAATTATTAATAAAAAAACAACAAAAAACAAAGTTTCCCTGGAGTTTCATCTCTTCAGAAAGAAGGCGCGTGACATGCAGAAGGAGCCACTGGTTTTGATGAAAAATGCTCTCTAAGAGTGGGCAGAAGACGAGGAAAAAAGCTAAAGAAGTGAAAATTGTTTGGTCAAATATTTAGAGAGAGTCAGACTGAAAATTTCAAATGCCATAGCCAGGATCTTCCGGTGTCCATCCGGTCGCTCTTAACCATGGCCAAACATGCCAGCTTAACACTAAATTCCCCAACTGACTTGTACGTTTCCCGTAAACCACTAGGAGCTCTCACATGCAATGAGATAAATACCTTTTGTGGCGACTTACTGTGCTGTTAGTACTTAAGTTCCAGGCTTCAGAGTTACCATCATTGGGTTAATTTATAGAAATTAACGTTCTTCCACACTAGCCGTCTGTGAGCTAGACTCTTGACTCAATCCAAATGTTCCACACGGCTAGTGTGTAAGTCGCCACAAAGCGGCACGTATCTCATATACCCCCCTTTATCCGTTTCCTCATTTAACTCATTTATCCTTTACAATTTGTCTACCGTTTCTTTAGAACCTGTCCACCGTAACAGAGAACTTTGATGGCATTATTTAACAGAGGTTTCAAATGCACTTTCTCGTAGTCCCTGATGTTCTCCATAGCTCTATGACGTCCTTGGGTATCTCATTCCACCAAGCGATGTCTAGACTCACTTTTGAGGTGGGCACACCCATAGGATGGAGTCGATACCTCGCATGACAGGGTGATGATGAGGAATCAGACAATTTACAGCTTAGATTGACCCACGACAGCCACAAACAAACCCATTAGTAAATCCGGCTTTCTAATATATGCAAATCTAATTATGCACAGTGAATATGCATAATTTAAACAACAAATATCCTGTATGTATTTGTATAATACAGTTTGGAAAGAAATAAGATATAATATTAATTCCCATTACTTATTAGCCTTTCATGTGTATGCCACATATCTATTCTTTATATAAAATCTTAGATTAGACCTAAAATTTGACCTGGAGTTGTTCTTAGATTTGCAGGTTTTGAAGTCCCATTTAATGAGGAAGGATTCTGTTCCTTGGAGCAGACTGACATTTTGTTTCTGTTAATTAAAACTCATTTTAGTTAAACCTCTATTAAGAGTATAAATCAACATTCTCAAGAAATAAACGTCACTAAGACAGCCAAGATTTCACAGGTGTTTCGACAAAATTAAATACAGTAAGTATGTATTGAGATTGATAAAAAAAATAATATTTTCATAAAAACTCTGGATATGTGATAGTGGTCGTATGAACAGCGAAACTATTAAACACAGGCTAGACACCAAATGTGACACAACATATTTGAGAACATGCTCTCATACCATACTACGCTATATGGAAAATGTCCCGAAAAGTCTGATTAATTCAAAAAATGGCTTTAACAGTTTTGATTAAACTACCATATAGTTAACATGTTCTTATAAAAATTAAATTTGACTTACATTTTATGGGAAGTCCCTGAAGTCGTCATTTGCTTAATTGGTAAACCGCAAATTTACTTTCCAGAGAATGTACATCCCAAACAAAGAGTTTACGCCAATATTTAATTTTTGTAGAACATTTTTGAGATAATCTTCCTTTTTTTCTTTTTAGTTTTTCAACACTTATAGCTATAGCTTTTCTCAAATAGGAAGTTATTTCTTTTTTGTGCTGGTAATGCAAAGAGAAGAATTCAAAGCAATTATATAGTGACATCTTAACTTGTCACTCAACTACTACCAGGAAAGACGGCCTGGGTGGCTCAGATGATTAGGAACTAACACTATAGATTAGCATATCTAAGCCCCCCCCCCCAACCCACTGTTATTTTGTGTGCTTAAAAGCGACAGAGCAATGTAAAAATATTTACTAGCATATAAAAGAACTCTGCGGGACAAAAATCCGGCACACCAGCATATTTATTTTTAGTACAAGAAAAATGTAATGAAGTCACCTCTACAGAAGTTTTGTCTTAATATGAAGTGTATAATAGCAAACGCTTTTTTAAGATGGCTTGTTTAAAAACCGACACATGTAACCATAAATGCAGGATAGGATTGAATCGCCTGAAGGGGATTCGGCACTGCAACCATCTTGCTCTATTGTACCTATGCCCTAAGTAGGGCATTTATGGGAGGAAGGATGAGGCGAGAGGAGACAGAGAGGAGTCACGGTAGTGCATAGGGCAGGTCCCATAAGTTTACCAGTTTGAAACTTCCCGGTAGGCCAGGACAACCAGTATCCCAGCCACCATGGTCCAGAAACGGCCCACTGGGCCGGCTAAGAGACCGGAGACCGTCCTACCGAAGGAAGAAGTGTTTACCAGGAGCATATCATCCTGCCATGCAGCACCGAGACACCGTTGACACTTCTACCCTGGAAGAGAACACCAGATAATAGATAATGGAGATGAAATGAGAGGCAGGAAATTAGGGGGATGTAGGTAATCAACCTACCCAGAATTCCCCTGGTGAGCCGGTAAAACCTCCAAAAGGTGGGTCAGGTAGGCCGGCCACGGGAATAGAACCTGGCCCTCCCAAATATGAGATACAGGCAACACCACCTGAGCCATCCATTCGATAACACATGAATGTAACACATAAAAAGCTTTTGGTTTGGATGGCTAAAGACCAACGTTAAGTCATATCGGACGATGAATGAAGTAGGTGAGATGGTGCTCAAAAGAGCCCAGTCTCCATTGAGCTTAGACTTAACCGACATTCATCTTTCA
This sequence comes from Mantis religiosa, assembly GCA_030765055.1. Lineage (NCBI taxonomy): Eukaryota > Metazoa > Arthropoda > Insecta > Mantodea > Mantidae > Mantis > Mantis religiosa. The sequence goes on along the minus strand of CM060954.1, from coordinate 100,287,209 downwards.
GGTAAGAGAAACTCTGGAAAAAACCTCCAGATGACTCATGTTGACAAACGAATGCTAACATAAGCTTATTGCTCTTCTTGATATACATACTTGGCAAGCGCACGCTCCTTAAAGTAATTTTTTTAACAGTTAGTCTGAAATGAAATATTTTATTCTTACATAAATTAGAAAGTATATATCAATACATAAACTAATGGTTTCAATGAAGTGAATGGTGAAATCAGTCTGTAAGGACGCAAAAACTCTTATCTGTATTTACAAATATTAATAGAGTGGCTACTATCTCTCTCTTTGTCTGCCAAAACCCAGCAAAAGGATTGATTTATCAAGGGAAAACGAAATCTCCAATGCTAAATTAACTCAATTTATGATTATGCCAAGTAATGTTCTATTATTCACTGATAAATCTAGAGGAAGAATTTAATGTACAAAAATAATGCTTAAAACCTAATACTGCTTATAAATGATATTTTTAATATAATGTTTTAAGTCAATTACACACTAAAGGTCATTGAACATTCCGATAAGCAAGGATTAAGAATCTCAAGGCTTTTGGCTTCAACAGAAGCTGACGAAATACCTTTGTTTGCAAGGCAAAAATACTGTTATGGAAATTGCCTTGGATTAAAGCATTCCTAGTCCAAGATTAGTATCTGCAGAGGAATTCACCAATTTCATTTTGCCTTCCTCCTTTCCTGTTTTAAATTCTTTGGCAACATTCCAATAGCAGTGTCCTCACTCCAACGTAAATCTCTCCTCCACTATCTTTAGCGGAAACAGGTGCTGAAATAGGTTAGATGCGTTCACATTTAATAAAGATACTGAGATAATGTATTCCCTCTAATTTTCTCTTTTGCCAATTCTCACGTCTTACATACTTTAACAACAGACCTTGGCACACTCACTGCATATAATTACATTACAGAACATCTGGAGAGAAAGAGAGAAGCGAAAAAAGGAACAAGTTCACAAAACATGCACTTGAAAATGCATAAAAAAGGATAAAACGGTGAGTGAAACCAGTTAAACTCAAGTAGATCTGGAGTTCTTATATAAGTATTTTTTTATTTCTGTTTTTGATGCATTTAAGTTCATTGACATTGAACCCCACATTCACGTTGAGTTACTGATGTTGACTAAATTATTGTAGCTAACTGTCAATATGCCCGCATTTTTCACACGAGGGCTGTTCAATAAAGAATGATCACAATTTCTTTTTGACAACGTACCTTTATTCATCCTCATAATTTTGATGGTCCTTTTCAAAATAGTCTTCCCTGAATGCGATGCACTTGTCCCAGCGTTTCTGCCAGTCTTCAAAGACATGCTGGAAACAATTTTTTGAGAGATCCTTCAAAATCCCCTCCGCAGCCTTCACCACTGCTTCTGATGATGGATAATGCCTCCCACGAAGGCGTTTCTTCAACTTAGGGAATAGAAAAAAGTCACATGGGGCTAAATCCGAACTATAGGGTGGGTGAGGGATGCATTTCACGTTGATTTTTGTAAGATATTCAGCAACAACATTGGCAATATGCAGCCGCGCATTATCGTGGTGCAGCATCCAGCCTGCTTCATGGAAATGTGATCTTTTGCACCTGATATGGACTTGCAATGTTTTCAGGACATCCCTGTAGTATTGTCCAGTTACTGATGTGTGTGCAGGTACAACATGCTGATAAACCATTCCATGAATATCAAAGAACGAGATGACCATAACTTTTCCAGCAGAAACAACCACTCTTGCTTTATTGGGGGTTGGTGATGATGGAGATTTCCACACTGAGCTTTGCTGTTTGCTCTCAGGATAAAAATGATATAGCCAAGTTTCATCAGCAGTGATTACGTTTGAAAGAAACTCCGGATCTTCCTCCAACATCAACTTTAACTGCATGTTGCATCCATTGCAGTGGTAGGCGATACTGAGTATGTCTGAACTTGCCTGGTTCTCACAGGCGGGAACCAGGAGTACCAACAATGAGACTACTACGGCGTGTTTGTTTCACATTAGGCTAACAGAATATAATAAGTTTGAATTTTAGTGCGAAAAATTGTGACCGTAATAAGTTATGATCATTCTTTATTGAACAGCCCTCGTACATTTTAAATTATTGGCAGTGAACCACATACTTAACTTTTTGATGGTGTTGGATTACTAAACCATTTTGGCTAAATTATTTTCTGAAATTTAAGGCCCTTTACCTGGTTTCGACCGTCTCCGCGAAGTCTTCCAAGCGCGTTTTGAGGTCCTCTCTCAAGAGAGCGGCTCCTGGCTTCTGCTTCTGACGGCTCTTTCCACGTTAGATGAGTATTCTGGGGATTATGAGCTATAGCAGTGTTTCTCAAAGTGTGGTCCGCGGAACCCCGGTGCTCCGCGAAGAGGTCCCTTAAGTCAAGTTATAATGTTGAATTAAAACTATAAAAAACGTAGAATTTTATTTACTGAATCACTTATCTACTCGTTGCCGAATTATATTTGTTATAGTTAACATTTCTTATACAGCTATGGTGGAACTATGTCACACAGCTGAGAATTGCAATCATCGTAACAGGTGGGAGCGTGTAATACAGTGTTATAGTAGCAGCGACGGAAGTTTGTTGAGTTACCTGGATAAGGCTTTTTCCTGGGTTTTCCCTTGTCCTGAAAGACGAATGACGGGTAACTCTAAGCTCCGTGGACCCCCGGACGCATTGAGCATCATTTCACCCATTGCATTCATCGTCCGATATGACTAAATGTTGGAGGATGTAAATTACAAAATTACAATCATAATTTCTGATTCTAAAACAGCATTATGTGCAATAAACTCATATAAAATGAGGTCAATCCAAATTAAAGAATGTCACAAACAACTGCAAAAACTACAGAGAAGAATTATAATACAGTGGATACCTGCATATTGTGGAATTGCTGGAAATGAATCAGCTGGTTTTCTTGCCAAAAGAGGTGCAAATTTAATTCAGAACAAAAGTAAAAACTTACCCTTTACATCCATAAAAATATTCATTAAAAACAAATATAAAAACAAATAAAACTAACCAATATCTAACAAAGCCAAAGATAAAAAATGGAACATTTTAATTAAAAATCCCGAAATTATTCCAGAAATCCCACGTAAAGCTAAAGTAGCAAATTTTAGATTACTTACGGAACATGATTATTTGGCCAAACACTTACACAGAATAGGAATTTATACACGTCCAAATTGTCCTCTGTGCAACAAAGAAGAGGAAATGACTGAAGAACATCTTTTAACCTGTGAAGCCCTACCTGCCGGACCCACTACACAGAAATATTGGAGAGCAAGAGAGCTAATGGCTTCATTGCCAAGGCCAAACATTTGAAAACAACAACAACTATATATATATATATATATATATATATATATAAAACGGATGTTTGTTGAACTTGGTACTAAAGGACCTATATTGTGCTCTTTCCAACCACCTATATGTGCGAGCAAACATTTTCAGTTTTGTGCAACATCAAGTCATTAAAGAGAAACAGACATACCAATGTACTTGCCAACGGACTTAAGAGTAAGAATCACCAACATTAATCCCAGCTTAACTGAGCTTATCCAATAAAAAACAGTTGCATTGTTCACATTAATACAGTCCAATGAACAAAGTTTGAAGCTTTTGCCACGTAAACTGATTTTTAGTAACCCAATACTAACTTTGTTGAAATGGTGGATTCAGAACATTATGAATAGCTTTTTATATTTATAAAAATAGTTTCTTTGCATGAAAAATAAACTCATTTTTATAACATGTGCGTAATGTTATTAATCCTTGGGTAATCCAAATAGTGTGGTATTTCAAATTTTTACTGATGTAAAAGTTAAATAAAAATCTAGTTGGGCAAACTTGTATACAATTTACTTCAAAGTGAAAAAAAAATTTAATAAAGACAATTTAAAAATATATTTTTATTTAAAATACATTTTATACATGAGTTTATTTTATTTAGTTTAACTTTATTTTTTTAATTTATTATTAATGAAATTTAAAAGTAAATATACAAGAAAACATCTTAAATTATACATACAGTAATTATTTAAATCCCAATTATAAAAGTCGACTCGTTTTTACAAATTCAGTTGCAAAACTGTGGGGGTCCGCCAACAAGTATTAGATGATAAAGGGGTCCTTGAGGCAGAAGATTTTGAGAAACACTTAGCTATAGGGCTGTGTGTTTTTTGGGTGCCTCGGCTTTCTCAGTTAAGGAGCAAGCTTACTTACTACAGAGGTCACTGAACATGTAGAAAGCTTGAATCACACCCCAGAGAATGTTTGAGTAGTAAGTTTATTTTAAGTCACCAAGTAATTTATAGATACTGTATTATAAGTAATGTCATTTTTTAAAAGAAAAACAATTATTTGAAATGTGTTCCGATAAGGCAATTAACTGTAGCGCGATCCATATAAACCTGAACCATTTCATTAGGCCATAACGCTGGTAATTCCTGTCATGCTTTATGCCTGTGAAATCTGGGGCATGGCCGCAGATAGCTGGTTGGCATGGCTTCAACGTGCACAGAATAGAGGACTACGGTCTATCTACTCTGTGGGCCACTGCTTTCCCACCAGGTTGCTTCATGAATCCTCAGGTCTTCCATACGTGGAGGACGAGATTAGGCGCCGGGCATCAAAATTATACGCCAATTTACCCAACCATAGAAGCACCCTTGTCAGATCATTGGGAGATTATCACCCCACTAGACATCGCTCTAGCCTACATCGGGTACCACGCATGGCTTGCGGACACCCAGGATAACCCAGGGGCTAATCCTAACAGCAGCTAAAGCTGAGCTCCACATATTTCTCCTAAGCTGTTTGGCATCAAAATTACCAACCTTAATTTCAGAAACAAAACACCAGGGTGCTAGGTACTGCATCCTATCCTTTCATTCCCAAGGTACAATTAATTACAGTAGCCTTACAAAATTAATTCCAACCTAAAAACCCACAAGTCACCCTACAACATCCCGAACAAACCTTACCTGCGGTTAAACCCAAAATGGGTGGGCACGCAGCAAAAACCTTCTGGCTAAATACAGCTAGCCAGCACGACGAGCGAGCGAGCGAGTAGCTCATAACTTTTCAACCAATAATAGGACACACGTGCAACTTTGGGAGAATATAATACACAATTGGGATATTACATTACACTACTTACATCTCAGAGAAAATTTGGAAGTGTCCTCTACCAGCATCTATACATGTTTACACTCGTCTCGCCATATTCTTTGAAGTTTTACGGAGAGTATCCCCACCAGTGTTACTTATTTCGGTTCGAATGGGTTCCTTGACAACATCAATTGTCCGTGACCTATTCTTTTACACTCTATTTTTAGATACCCCCACAAAAAAAATCCGGTGAGGTTAGGTCAGGGGTTTATTGGGGGTCACAGACCTTTTGAGATTATTCGATTATTAAAGAAACTGGTTACAAGTTCTATGGTGTTATTAGATATATAGCACATTGCTCAATTTTGATGGAAATAACCTTCTCTCAATTTGATATCATCCAGCTATATGGGTACTCATTTAAACATTAGTGTCTACAGTCGTATCAAAGAAAATTAAGAAATTTAAGATTGTCAGCTGTCAACAGTTGTCAGTGTTGTCAATTCTCCAAGAGCCGCTGAGACCATTAAAACAAATTTCTACATTCTACGAGCTTTCAAAGGGGAATTATGACCTGTTGAAGTGGTTCAGGTTTATATGGATCGTACTATATTTTCAAAGTGTTGTAACGGGAGCGCTAGAACACCCTGTGAAAGCAGCTGGCAGCGGAAGGTAGGGGAGGTTCGGTTAGCCACACCTCCTCCTCGTTCGTCTTGTAGTGGTGACAGGCTGTGGTCAGGGAAAAAAACATGTCTGTGTCGCCTGTTTTCTCTACACCTGTTTCTCGATCTTTCTGTTACTAGAACAATCCTGTAAACACCAGAAGTTGGCGATATTCCTATTTAAAGAGGGTTACAGACAGAGTGGAGTTGGTCAATCAGTTGGTTAGTGTGTGTGAGTGAGGACAGTTCTTGGTGTAAGAAGGCAGTGTTAGTCAGTGACGTGTTAATGAACGGAAAGATTGTGCAACGGAAGACTGTACGTAACTGTGAAGGTGTACCGGAGCTTATGCAATCGCGAGTACAAGGAAATTGTAACGGACGAACTGGTGAATTGTAATTGTTGCAGCACGTAATTCGGTGTAATTGGCAAGTGTTTAACTGTAAGTCGGTGGAAATAAAGAACATTGTTGAGTGGTGTAATTGGACTTTTCATTTCACGAACCCACAAAGTCACACTGGTGTCAGGAAGCGGGAAGATAACATCACCGAACATTACAACCATGGACGCGGCATTGGAGAAAATTTTAGAGATGATGATGGAAATGAAGGCGGAACTGAAAGAAATGAGGACGGCAACTGAAAACCTCGCTGCAAAAACAGAAGCGGCAAAGAACAGCCTAACAGAGAAGTTGGAGACTAGAAATAACCTGGCCGCGGAACTGAAACTAATCAGGACGGCTAAGGACAACATCACCGGGAAGATGGAAGAAATGAAGGCCGAATTAACAGCGAAGACGGAAACGGCTAACAACAACTTGGCCACGACAATGACCTCAAAGATGGCCGAACTGACAACGGAGATGAGGGCGGCGAACGAGGCTCTCGCCGCAAAGGTTGAGGAACGTTTGGCCGGCGTGAGGGATGACGTCGCGAACCTGGGCAAACGGAAGGGTCAAGTAGACGACCGCCTTAATGATTTAGAGGAAAAGGCCGACAACATCGCAAAACCCCTCACCCGCCTGACGGAGGAAAACCGGCCTTATGTGTGGACGGAGGACGCCGAAGACGCTTTCCAGCACCCGAAGGGGACCCTGTGCAGTGCTTCAATTTTGGGTTTCCCACAACCGGGTGGCGCCTTCATTGTGGACACCGACGCCAGCGACCATTGCATTGGAGGTGTCCTATCGCAGATCCAGGACGGCCACGAGCGCACAAGAGTGGAAGAGGAGGAGCGTGCCGCAGCAGTCCGAGTAGTTGTGGCAGTGCCTGCTGAAGGCTGGGATAGCGCAGGCCTGAGGAGGGGGCAGCTGGCGGACGCAGACTTGGGGCCACTCTTGAGGGAAGTGGACGCAGGGACGAGACCAACCTGGGAGGACATCGCACCGAGGAGCGCCACCTACAAGTCGCACTGGGCCCAATGGGACTCGTTGAAGACCAGAGAGGGCGTGCTGTTCCGGGTATGGGAGTCACCCGATGGGAAGGCGCAGAGAGAACAGTTGGTACTTCCCCGGAGCAAGGTCCCGGAAGTCTTGGAGGAAGTGCACGCCGGTACTTCAGGAGGACACCTGGGAGCGAACCGAATGATTCACAAACTACGGCAGCGCTACTTCTGGCTGAGACTCCGAGCAGATGCTGGTGGTACACCTGGACCGCCTCGCACGCTACGATGGGGCTGTTCGAGGCGAACAGCTTTGAGGAGGGAGCAGTGTAACGGGAGCGCTAGAACACCCTGTGAAAGCAGCTGGCAGCGGAAGGTAGGGGAGGTTCGGTTAGCCACACCTCCTCCTCGTTCGTCTTGTAGTGGTGACAGGCTGTGGTCAGGGAAAAAAACATGACTGTGTCGCCTGTTTTCTCTACACCTGTTTCTCGATCTTTCTGTTACTAGAACAATCCTGTAAACACCAGAAGTTGGCGATATTCCTATTTAAAGAGGGTTACAGACAGAGTGGAGTTGGTCAATCAGTTGGTTAGTGTGTGTGAGTGAGGACAGTTCTTGGTGTAAGAAGGCAGTGTTAGTCAGTGACGTGTTAATGAACGGAAAGATTGTGCAACGGAAGACTGTACGTAACTGTGAAGGTGTACCGGAGCTTATGTAATCGCGAGTACAAGGAAATTGTAACGGACGAACTGGTGAATTGTAATTGTTGCAGCACGTAATTCGGTGTAATTGGCAAGTGTTTAACTGTAAGTCGGTGGAAATAAAGAACATTGTTGAGTGGTGTAATTGGACTTTTCATTTCACGAACCCACAAAGTCACAGTATAGACCATTAAGTTCTATGGTCTTTGAGCCATCGTTCAGCAAGGTTTATTACCTCACAATGGTATCATCTCTGGTTTTTGATACGAAGAATTCGGTGACATCCACTAACATTGCTTCGATAATGTGAAAATTTCTTCCACGTAGAAAATGGGCCATGGATCAAAAAAGATGATGATCTGATAGTGAGAGATCAGGCTGTATTTTGGGCGTGGGAGCAATTCAATTCCTACCAATTCCTTATTTTTTCCATGGTTGTTCGTGCATGTTTGTCCTGTTGCATTAGACCTTTATTTTGGTTAACTAATGCTAGATAACTCCGTCTCAAAATTTCATGTACTCGTTCCAATGTTGAAAATAATGATCCGCATGAATTGCCCGCACGTTTGGTACAACCTTCCTGTGAATCAAACTTTCAAACTCCCATTACTTTAAGACCAAACTTACTTTTTTAACCGTTACTTTGGCAGGTTGATCGGATCAAGCGACTGTTTCGAGGTACCAGGCTTTCGGTAATATACCCATTTTTCATTACAAGTGACAAATTTATCATCCATGGCATTACGTAAAAGCTGACGACAGATATCCACTCTATATTCAGCCTGTTGAGGTGTCAGTTTATGAAGTACAGATCTACAGCTTCTGTATGATTTTCCAAGTGTCTTAATGTGGCGATGTATGGTGTCTTTTGATGCACCAAGTTCTTCTGAAAGCCCACGGGTACTTTTCTTTTTACGGATTTTCTCGCAAAACTTGGCGTGTATCCTCATACTTTAAGTCTTGCAGAACGTGGTAAATCTTAGGTGTTTTCTTTTCCGTTGTTGAAACGTTAGAACCATCGTTGCGCAAACCCGCTTACTTACGACACCTTCTAATTCCACATCACGTATTCTTCGAGCTACGGCAGAGGCTTTACCATCTTGTTACCAGTAGTGTTTTAGAAGGACTCTCAAACTTTGTTATCTCCATTTTGTGATTGTTTATTATTAACTGAAGACTGATACATGCTCGCAATGTACGCAACACTAACCCTTGTTTCACATAAGCTTGCCCCGTATCTCTTAATGGTCACGTGACCTTATCACCTCTCATTGGCTGTTATTGCAGTATAGACTGTTGTGCCGTAAAAATTAGTTCGTTATTTAACATGGTGCTATATCTTTATATGTTGGAAGAGAATTGTCAAATTCATATTTTCGTAACTGTTTGAATTAAATATATTACGCAACAGAGTTGATTTATCTGAAATGCATGTTAATTCTTAAACGAAGTAAAGAGGAGGTTCCTTTGCTCTCAAGCACATGGCACGATAGCATGTGATTTAGCGGTAGTGATGACATATTTGTTTATATATCACTGACCTTGTTTTGAGCTGGATTAGTCATATATCGTCATTCGAAGGTGTGTTGTGCCGAGTGCGAGAGCTAAATTATTTTATTGATCGTTTATCGCGCGTGTACTTATTATATGTATAATGGCAGAGTCTACCGCCAGTTTTTCGCTGAGGCACCGCAAGGGAAAACCTTTACAAAGCGGCGAAAAAAGAATTGTGTTTCATGTGTTTAATGCACTCACAGAGAAGAATACGTCTTTGTTAGTGAGAGAAGTCGAACAGCTGTGCTCTGAACTTACAGATAGGAACATCGCGACATGAAATTGAGACAACAGGAAAACTTACCACTCCAGGGGCAATATTGTTGTGTGGCGAAAACTTTATTTAAGGAAAATCAGATTCTATCGGGATACAAATCGCAAAATATACTACCTTGACGAGACTTGGGTGAATGAAGGACACGCGACAAGTATGGCATGACACGACTTTTAAGACTGAAAGACCAGCATTTTTGCAAGGTATGTGTGCTGGTTTTAAAAAATCCCAGTGGAAAAGGCCGAAGGCCTTTCATTATAAACTTGTTTCAGTTTCATTGCTCATTCATTCGTTTCAACTTGCTCAGTTCTATTATAAACTTCATTATTTTTGCATGCCTTCATATTCTTATTTGTATGATTTTATCTATCTTCCTGGCAATTATTATGACGTTTACTGCAGTTTTAAATGTGACGGGAAGGTACCGCCTATGGCCTATGGCGCGAAAGCATTAGCCAGTTGGGATGTGGGGAAAGGTAGTTCCACGCGACGTGATACATACCAGTGGGGCAAAGTTATATGAAACAGAGATTAATAATCATGACATCCTGTAAATAGCATTGCCAAACAAAGAAATCCAATAAATTTCCCAAAACAACAAAATCAAAAAGCGAATTTACTTATGACACCACCTAATAATAATCGAAACAATAACCTGACTCAATATATCTTCTCAGCTTACGGCAGTTGGCTAAATTTTGTTTTACTCAGCTATTTTAAGTGCAATAAATGTTCAACTTTGCCCCCTTCGCGAGAATCCTGTAATGCCACCCATCGGAATTTCAATTCAGCCCTATTGAGTGCGATATTTACAAACTATTTTAGGCGCGAAGATTCTTATCAAGAGTAACGCAGATTTCTCGTGCAACTATACTTCTTAAACTGGGGGTCATACACATTTTAGCATGTATTTATTCAGAAAGCTGTGTTTCCATGGCTACAACTCCACTAAACCTCCATTGGCTCCACTTTATATCGCGTGGATGATGCCCCTGCCTTCCGATAGGCTGCTAAAATTGTTTCTGTTCAAGATTTGTTTACCACATTTTCGAAACTTGCTCAACCTTGAAGTCGAGCTGTTACAAAAGCTTTTTTTCCTTCGCCTTTGTGAACAATGCTAATCAGGGAACAACAGTCTTAAACTTACTACTTACACGAAACTTGGGAGGTTTCTCTCGTTTTCAACGCTGCTAAGCAAGCCACGAAGTATGGGATGGACGGAAGTTTCTGTCTCAGAATATGCTTCACAGCTGTTGCTATTCTCTTTAACCCTATATTTCATCACTCCCTTACTTAAACTGCCTTTCTCTAAACATATATGAGTTGGATTTTCTTGATATAATTTCCTTAATCATTATTTGTTTCGGGGTTAAAGGACCAGGAGACGGTGTTCGGCACGTTGCAGTTAACGGTGAGCGATGCGTGCTTATTCAGTAGGCTCGGTTTCAGAGTACCTCGTATGTTCCGGACCTTTGGTCGGTCCTGAGTTGCATCGGAAGCCTTCATCTTGAAATATTAGGGACTCCTTCTATACTTGTGCAATTTGTCTCCTGAATCTGGTCTCTCTCTCTCTCTCTCTCTCTCTCTCTCTCTCTCTCTCTCTCTCTCTCTCTCTCTCTCTCTCTCTCTCTCTCTCTCTCTCTCTCTCTCTCTCTCTCTCTCTCTCTCTCTCTCTCTCTCTCTCTCTCTCTCTCTCTCTCTCTCTCTCTCTCTCTCTCTCCCTCTCTCTCTCTCTCTCACTCTCTCTCTCTCTTAAAGCATTAAGGGCCACCAGTGCTCTACCTGGTTTCGTTGCGCCCACCGTGTGGGGTCTCGCGCTATTGGAAGGTCCCAGTGCTTCTGGAAGCCCAGGAAGCCTCCATCATTCTTCCACAGCCATTGCATATTCATAGCATAAGGTAACTCACTTTATAATGTAATCATTGTAATAAATATAGTTGCATAGCGTCCTCAAGGACGCAGATATTGTTCACTTAATGGAGACAAACAGAAATTATAGAAATTTCTAAAATATGCCAATAGATACGTGTGTGGTGGGCACGCAACAGAGCTTTACCGTCATCTTAAAAATATCTGGAAGCCTAGAAGCGTTAGAAGCACACTGTTGTAAATGTTACCTGTCCATATGTCCTCTAGACTAAGTTCGATACCCAAAATATGGATCATGATATCAAGCCAGAGATTATAATCAAACGACGGAAGGCCTAAATATGAGGGAAAAAGTTATATACACGAAGAAATACTAATTACATCTAATGAATAGTGGCACTTCAAAACATCATTTAGACCTTCAACTCTAAGAGTGTATAGCTGAAGCTTTAAGCGAACGCCGGTGGAAATGTACTAGGTGAAAATTGCTGAACGAAGCAAGCGAAATGCACAAATTCTATCCTCAGTAGTTTTTAGGTTTAGGTTTAGGATTGCCACGGAGGGAATTCGGCACTGCAACGAGTCTTGGTCTATTGTACAGATGCCCCCAAGTGGGGCATAGCCTGGGAGAAAGGATGAGGAGAGAGGAGAAAGAGGGCGGCCGTCACAAGGAGCCACGACAATGCAGAAGGCAGGCTCTCTACATTTTACTTAGATGGGAACCTCCCCCAGTAGACCAGGACAATCGACATTCCCCTACTGTGGTTCGGAAGCGGTCCCAGCAGTCGGTTCGGAGACCAGCATCCGACCTACCAGAGGAGTATATCATTCTGCCGTGCACCGCCGATACTCCCGCCGACACTTCATCCCTGAGAGAGACAACCAGATGAGATATGATGTAAAATGATAATGGAGATAAAATGGAGGGACATGATATTCGGGAGATGTAGTTAACCTTTCCAGCATTCACTGGCGATCCGGCAAACCCACCAAAAAATCCATGGATCAGGTACGTCGGCCACGTGAATCGAAACCGGGCCTCCCGAATGCGAGCCAGAAATGAAACCGCTCTTTTTTCCCCTTCTTTTATCTACTGTGATAAGCAGCGCTCCATTTTATATTGGGCGTGAAAGACCATTTCGTTTTGCTAAAGAGATCTTTATCAGGTTTGAGATTCTCTTACCAGTCATAAATATACAACAAGGGACTACCAGCTTTACTTCTCTTTCTAAGGAAGCAATAGGCCGCGCCATAGCTCAGTGGTTAGACCGCTTGGCTCTCACCAAGACGGCCCCGGGTTCGATCCCAGGCGACCGCAAAGTGAGATTTGTGGTGGACAACACTGCGTTGGGGTGGGTTTTCTCCTTGATCTCCGGTTTCCCCCGCCATCTCATTCCACCGGTGCTCCATCTTCATCTCATGTATCATCAGTGTCACCGCCTGCGGTACCGTATGTAGTAAAAGCGGGCGTTAAACACTACACATTTCATTTCATTTAAGGAAGCAATGCTAAAGAGTTTTACTCCCGAAAATAATCTTTGCCCTCCACCAGGATCTCGGGAACTAGATGTCAGCACCTTATCATAGACCTTGGAACAACGCAATATTTTCCCAGTAACCATAGCTTGTGGGCATCTTTGACAAAATCCATAACCGGGGATAATGAAAAGCGTCCAATTTCGAATTCGCTGTACAGACGGTGTGAAGTGCCTTCCTGAGCAAGTTCTCCTGCAGAGGGCAGAAAGGCAGGGAGGCTTGTTATGCCAGTGTAGTGTCGAAGTTCATTTTGCTCTAGGTCATACCTGCTCTGCAAAGTTGGGGGATTCTATTTGTTTTTAGTTCTCCAATAAACATCATTTCAGATATTTCCTTTGGACTTGGTTATAAGAAAGTAATCACACTGTGAAGAACACAGTTAAACTTGTAAATCTAGAACGATATCGCACTGACATAAGCGACGGTTGAAACTAAATATTCGATTTAGAAGAATATCACTCTATAGTGAAGCAAGAGTTAACAAAGTTTGGTTTCCAATATTCACAGCTTTCTTTACCCATTTTCAACTATCATATATTCTTTATTCATCTTATGTTCCTATAAACCATTATCTTTCTTGGCCAGATATATTTTAAGTTCCCATAAGTTGCAATTCCTTTCTTGGAAGTGTTGAAAACAGTGTTGTTATGATAAATTAAATTAAAGGGAGTCGATTAATGACACTAAACAACACTTAGTGAAAGTAAGTTTTGTTTAGTGTCATTAATCAACTCTCTTTAATTTAATCCCATAAGTTATTTAACTAGCCTTTTTTCTATGGTTACTTTTAAGATGCAGTAATGATGGAAAACCTTTATAACACAACTCTGCCGTTTTTTCTCTTATTTTTAAAAAGATGATATAAAAATGCATTGCAGCTCGTAATTATAAATTGTACCAGGAAAATTCAAGATTTAGCTGCATTTTATTTGCCATATAAATATTTCGAATCTCAGAATGATATTGTTACGAAGATATCCACTCAGGTAGATCACGAGTTGCGCCGGAAACGTTGGGGTTGTTGGGAAATGCTCCTCTTCTGCGTAAACTGATATTGAAACACAGGACATTTTTTTGTGTTTCTTTCCACCACCTCCATGAACTCTCTCACAACTCTTATTAATAATTCCAGAGTGCTCGTAGCACATTTGTGAATGAGGTCTTTTGTGTCTTACGTGTGAGATAGTTGAAACGAACAGTGAATAACTCTACGTGCGATTAGAGTGAGGTCCTTCGACACACCAACTCATAAACTCATAGAAATTAAATACCAGGTTTGCTAAGTATCAAGCCTACTGTTTCTAAGTTATACTATGCACCATGCATACCACATGCACACACAAAAATATGTTGTTTAAGAGTCAGAGGGTCTGAAAGGATATACTGCATCAAAGCACATGTTTACAGACAGACCAATAGAGAAATTTCTTGCGCAGAAAACAATATTGCTTCTACGTATCAGGATGTGGTAGAGAACGTAAAAATAGAATGGAAAATTTAAAAAAGAAGGTCTAGTTCTAATTATAACACTTATGAGCAGAATAGAATATATTCAAGGTGTAAACTATTTACATATAATAACAAAAATAATGGTTGGTCATAAAGGTTTAAAACTTTTATTTCCAAAATTATTAGGATACATATTTTATTTCAAAAATGATGTTTTATATTTAAGCAAAATCTTGATATAGTAGTTTCGAAAGAAGCAGACCTATTGTGAGCAAGCTTAATTCTTTGAAAAGTTTAACTTTTATTTCTGAACTCTATGCATTGAAATAAACTTAAAACCTTTTTAATTCAAAACATATATTTTATAAATAAACCTGAGTACTTCAACTTTGTTAGCAAATTGTAAGTACTCTGAATATAAATTATTTAAATCTGGAATAGAAACATGAAAGAAAGTAATATATGAATGATGTGATATTTGCATTCAAAGTGCACAGTTTTTTTTATGGCATTTTCTTAACTTTTTTGTTTTTTTCTTTCTTTATTCTTTCTTTCTTACACATAAGCATGCTTACTGCTGCAAAATGTCAACACTATAAATAGGTTTATTCTCCGTTACTATTTTCTCGTACATCATGTGACAGCAAAAGTCAGTCTTTCTTGTTTGTAATAACCATGTTACATTAAAATGGGCTGAAAATCAGACATTCTATTTAACATGTATTTTATATGCATACAAGTTATGAAATTGACACAGAATAAGATTAATTGTGGCCAAAACTTTTATCTATAAAAACTAATAATGTTTGATTGCTAACCAAAGAATTAATTTATGCCACTTTTTAAAATTCTTCTTGTTTCTAGCATTACAGTTATATACTCTAAAGAATTTAAAGTTACTCAAATAAAAGCTAGAAGAGTTAGTTATTCATTTCTCAATTGAAAATTTTCATACAAATCCATCAAATGAAGCGTGCATATGATACAAAATATAATTAACATAAAGTAATCATGTTTGACAGTACACAGTATAACAGTGCCTTCATCTTTAATTAATAGTGTTTATTATTGGATAAAGAATTTGTTCATGGATTCTATAGAAATCCACACTCAAACATGAATTACTTCTATATTTTTATAACCAAATTTGTATTCTCCCTTTTTTTGTCTTTGTTTATATTTGCATTATATCCAGTATTCATTTGTGGTTATAACATTTTATAAATATCCTGATGATGGGAGAGATGCACACTCCCGAAACGTTGATATCTAATCATCTTTTTACCTGGCTGGCTGCCCGAGAAGAAAGTGAGCATATACTTCGCCAGGAAAGCTTCAAGTCTTATTTTAAATTTATATTGTTTCGCTTTTCCGTTAAACTTGTTAAGGAAAGAATTAAGGATGCTTTCACGTTTTGGAAGAACCTAATGTGAAACAGGTCTTGCAACACTATTTCAAAATTTTACTGTATTTACAAATGTAAACATCATTTACATTTATAGTGTATTAATATTTGGAAGTCTTCATAATAAACAAAAACCTTCTATCATTTTTGAAAGTAAGAAACAAAAAGATTTCATATTACTTAAACTTAATACTCATATAGAAAAATAATTATTATTTACACTGAAAGAGGATACTGAATATTTGAACTCATGTAACTATACAGCACAAATTGTTATTGTTCACAAAAGTACCCTGTTTAACATTCTGATAGATTTTTGAGCATCAAGTTGAGCAACTATTAGTTGAAAGATCTATTACAGAAGATCTATTATACATTCCTAAAAACCTATTTAAAGCTTATTATAACCTAACATTTTTTAATGAATTTTTCTCTATTATTAATGACTAAATCTTAAAATCTGAGGATGTATTAAGCGTGACAAAAATAATAAAATATATGATCAACAAACATAAAATAGCTTGAAATTTAATCTCAAAGCTGCTACAGACAGCAAGTATTTTAGTAATAATGTTTCAACTTTCTGTCTTATACAATTCTGAAATCATAGCAAAATAACTTTCATAGAAAATTCACGATTCAATATCATGACGCCACATCTTGCAAATATAATAAAAAGTAAGGATCGAGTAATGAACTTTAAAATCCCACCAGTCAATAATTTGATAAAGAAGTCCAATGTTCCACCACCAGAGAGAAGACAGAAGATGACAACAGACAATAGTCAGATCTTCGAGGTTGAATATGGAAGCTACAGCTTCCAAAACTAGTCGCTCAATAATATACAAATCAAAGTGATGGAGTATTAACAACAGAATATAAATAGTTTTATCCGTGATTCCAAGGGCTACAAGAGGTATTCCAATACCTTCCAGAAAGAAAAACTGAATAGGAAATCTGAACATAACTGTTCAAAATGAATATTTCTGTTATTAGTGCTGAGAGAAAGAGCAAACATTTTATAAGAAGTATTACTATGCTTTAAATATGTGTATTAATTAATAATTTATCAGCAATAGATAGAAAATCAATAAAATGGGACACGGAAAAATCAGATTAACCTGTGTAGTAGATGAAGTGGGATTGGTGGACAAAATAGTGGACAATCTATCTCGTTTAATATAAACATTAGGTTTAATAATTAGTTGTAAAAAGCTCTCACTAAACAAATAAGTTCTGTGCTGCCAGTTTTGCATATTTAAAAAAATGGCAAGGATCGGTTTGCACAGCAAGAAATGGCCGAATTTTATGTCAAAACCAACAACAGCATAAAAACAACAGCACACTTTAATGAGCAATATTGTGTAATTGCGGTACCACTTATTGATTTGAAACACAGCTGAAACCATCACTATAACACCTTGACTAGCAGACAAACTAATTCTGTACTCAATTTGTAGCACTGTTGCTGTGCTTGCAATTTAACAAAGACTTTTGATTTTGTATGTATTTCTAAAACGCACTTCTCTTGGGAATTTTGCAAGTATTGAAGCCAACTGTTGGTATATAACATACTCTACTTGCAAATGCATTTCCAGGGTGCATCATAGATATTCAAAGCTCATTTGTTTGTGCAAAATATAGTACAGAAACAAAAAAGGAAAGAACAAAGCAAAAAATATGTCTGGATGTAAAGAAAAAGTTAATGAGCTGAAAAATTAACAGAGTACTAGATAATGAAGATTTTACTTTTTACTGAAAGGAAATTAAAAATTACTTGAGTTATTACACAGTAAATGAAACAAGATTTTAGAAGGATTTCAAAATATATGTTCTTGAGCAAATTTAGAAATAGTAGGCATATGTTAAAAACAGTTTTAAATTAAAAAAGATAAGAAATATTTTATAGGTACTACAGAAAATATTATACTAATATACAATTCTAGATATGGAGTTTGAAATACCATTCAATAAGTAGTTCTTAAAGTTAGTAACATCAGATCCTTAAAATGTTGTGAAAAATAAAAATAATTACTGTATGCATTCCAACTAATCCAATTAGCACAATTCAAAAGTAAAATCAAGTAATAAATGAAGATACACATTCAGCAGAGATTTGCAGATTTGCAGATCTTTAATTAGCTTTTCCTTTCCTTTAAGAAAAAGTAAACGCTAATTAAATTTAAAGGGAGTTGATTAATGACACTAAACAACACTCAAGTGTTGTTTAGTGTCATTAATCGACTCCCTTTAAATTTAATTTATCATAACAACACTGTTTTCAACACTTCCAAGAAAGGAATGACAAGATTAAACTATTTATCTGTGGATTAGACCATATTGCACTAGACCATAGCAGGTCATGGATTGAATTATTAATTGGTATTACTAAGAAAATATTATTAATTTGCTACTCTGTTGGATGAGGTTGATGTACAAAGAGAGGTAACTTCAGATCTGTGTAAAATGAAGTACTTAGCCACAATATAAGCTAGTTTTATTCTGCATCAGTGAGTATGGATCATTATCTTTTCTATATGTTGTTGCATCGTATTGTGTGAAAGCCTAGCTTTTATAAATTCTTGGTTATTCATTAAAATACTTCTCTGTTATGTTGCTCTTCTTTATATTCTTATTGATTTAGTATTTTTTGTTATTTATAATATCAACTGCTCCATAGCAGTTTTAATAGCTTATCAATAGAAGAGTGCAAGGACAGAACAAAGAAACAGAGCAAGATGTTATTTTTTTTAATTAAAATATATACACAAATGGAAAGTGAAATCATTGACTCTTTATTGTTTTAAATACAGAGAGAGAATAACGATCAATATGAAGTTGCAGTACTATTCAAAAGTTACAGAATACCTGTATGTACCTACTAGTACAACATATGCTACATAACCCAACAAGAACAAATGTTTATGATTTACTGGTTAAAAGACGACTGATACGCTTCTAACTTTTTATTTATTTTGCTTCAATAAATTAGGGTCTCAGCTGGTAATTTTTACCTCTTTTTGTTTTGAACACTCTGTTCCCTACATAATCTTCCCATAGCATATAAATAAAGAGTTGGAAATAAAGTAGAAGACATACTTGAAGCTTTAATGACATTTTGTCCATGTTGTTATATGTTTTGAATTTGGTTATTAATTTGACATTTATTATTACACCTAAATGATAATTTATAAGCAAAATTAGAAACTATATTGAGTTTAGGTGGTAAGCTCAGTGGGGAAAACTTAATTAATATAAATTAGAAGGGAAAATATGTTTTCACATTATCCTGTATCTTATAGTTGGATCTATGTGGACACAAACATTTACTGTCCACCAATGCAAAGTAAGTCCCTGGAAGAAAAGTGCCACCCACCGCCACCCTTACACAGTGGGATAAGGACAGCAAATGTGTGTGACAGAGAACACATGTTAAACAAGGAGTATAAACATTAAAGAGAACATGCGTCCTGTTCACTCTGTACAGTAAATCCGAGAAGATTTATTCACATAAGTAGAGGCTGTCAGAATTTTTTTGAATGGGCTATAACTGAACTGACATGGGGTATCATAAACCTATCCAGAGAGGATGTGGGAACCTACTCCAATCTCTCTGTGTCTCAGGCCCTGGAGACTTTCTTTGCTGTGGTAAACTGTACATTGATTTTGGTCATCTCATAGCTCTTGAGAACACAATGATACAGCAATGCTGAGTGTATAATCACTGATTCTTGTGTATTATTCCAAACCTTTTTGTGTACTGAATTGCTATTTAGCACTTCCCTACTATCTTAATTTTTTTATCTTATCCATTCTCATACATCCTTTTACATTTCTTATGAACTTCATCTTTTCTGGTTGGAGTCTGATCAAATGTCTTTCAGTTGGTGCCCGGCATCTCTGCCATAATGCAATGTGGATAAAGCCACTTCTCATAATGTTTCATATTAGTTTTCTTTCTAACTTTGCCTTTAAAATAAAAATTACTACAAATCTGTGCACTAAGTTTTGTTTAATTATTTGACACATTCAATAGCATATAAAATTCTAGAAAATTATTTGATGCAGATTTGCCACTTCTTTTTATTTTATTTTTATTTAAGTGTGTAGGTGGGTCAGGTTGAGCCACTGGGCTGTAGTTTGGCAAACCCTGGTCAAGTTGATTTGCAAGTTCAATATATTTTACATAAAATTACCAGACATATTGACTGGAATTCAAAATGTTGATTTTAATACCAGTACATTAGCATTTATGTGCAAAAGAAAAAATATGATGATACTTAGAATAGCTTAATATTATGTAACCCAAAGTGTAACAGTCCAAAGTGGGTCAGAGCCTGCCAACCTGACTGTCAGCCTCACGCCTATATATGCAAGGCAGAGGTGGGTGATCATTTATTCGATACAGGGAGCAGATGTGGTCAGCATCTCAGCACCACCAGCTGGAAAGTTGGCTTTCTAGACCATGGTTCGCTACCTAGCATAATGCCTCAATTTGCTCAAAATGCTGAGTCAGCACCGACCAGGGACATAAAATCTGCAACTCCTATGGCTGGGATTGTTCTTGGGCGCAGGAAACCAAAGCACAATGCTCTAACCACCACGCCATAGCACAGGACACTGAGAATAGTGTACTCAGTAAAACCTACTAGTACTGTACCACAATATATACCCTTACAGGGTGCTTTGAGATAAAAATATCAAAATGACCAAGATGGTGCATTCCATTTCCTTTCATGAACGGGGTACCATATGTTATTCAAATAAGTAGAATTAATGATAGCTTGAATGTTAAATGTCCTAGTTTTCACAATTATTCTTTTTATGACATGTAAACTTTGCTGAAAAGAGAATTGAAGTACAGATGCTTATGAATTAGTGAATGTTATGGAAACTTTACAGGTTATCTATTATTGGGAATAATTAGCCGTGTATAGGCTAAGGTCTTTTTGGACAGATAGAGTCTGAAAAATTCAATGCCATGGCCGGGATTTGAACCACATATCTCCTAATTTCTGTCCAGTCACTCTTATATGGCTAGTGTGAAGGAATGATTAATTTCCATCGATTAACTTAAATTATGATTCATTACTTTTAACTAGATCAGTTATTTGGAAAAATATAAACTTATTAAAAATTTACCATCACAACTTGGTTATTATCAATTACATATATACCTAAGAAGTCTTTGATATCATAAGTGCTGTTGCAAAAGTGCAATGACTTGCCTAAGCTTGCTGCATTTAAGCACAAGGCAAGACAATGGAAGATCGGCTTGATAATTGTTAAGTTGCAAAATGTGACCAGAATGCTTAAAAGAAACTCTAACAACATAGTTCAGCCCATAAGTATTTGTCATGCAGTATTAAGTGAATTATATTAATTTGGTTCTAGTGGGCATGTATATGCTCATTCTGAATTAGTTGAAACAATTTGAGTACTGTTTTTAGTATTTCTGCACCTAATGCCAATGTTCAGAGGATGTTTTTCTTTGATATTTGCATATGAACAATTGAAAGAACAAATTATTATCAACTGACTGTGAAAGATATTGCTGTTGGTAAATATAATTTTAAAAATTTCAGTTGTATAGAACTTCACATTAGAAGAAGAAACTATGATGTTTTGCATAAGATCAAGAACATGAAGCACTGCTCAGCAGAACATGAAGTACTCAGCGAGTATAGTTTATTTGAGTGTAAACACAATAACAATGCCACTAAACTAAGCTATCGCTGAATCTACTGAGTGATAATTGGTAGTGTTATTTGTGTTTGATTCAAACTGTCTGAATGTTTTATGAAAATAAACAATTTATAAGGACCTATAGTGCCTATATTTAGCTGCACCATTTATTTGGATGTTTTATTAATTGAATGCCATCATTTTTTGTACATTTCATATGAATAAATGATCTGCTCTGTGGTATAGAGGTAATGTGTCTGCTTCACATTAAAGGGATCTCAATTGTAATCTGATTAGGGCAAGGCACTTGGATAGGTTTATTCACCTGTTTTCCAACATCCTAAAAATATCTTGGCTCCAGGAGCCTCAAGGTTCATTTGACAACATTTCAACCTATTTTGTTCATACACCATCCCTTCACGGTTAATGGATACTAAGCTTTATGCAAAAAATATGGTAACTCTTATGTAGGCAGTAAAATTAAAAGAGAAGGGGTGATATGATTCAAAATCCTCGAACTGGGTTACAAAATATTACTTGTAGGTGCACAGAAATTATGTGATGGAATTTTGAATAGGAAGAACTACAGTCAACAGAAGATTCTGCAAACAGGTTCTATTGTTTTTGTATTGTGGTTAATTTGTTGATTGGTATCTAAAGTTAAGAGTTGGCAATGAAGTCATTCACTCTCTTGCACTACAGTATTTTGATGTTATATTGGTATGTTGACTAAAGGTTGGGCAGCAGAGTAGGTGGTTTCTATCCATATCTTCTTTAAGTGTACAAAAGGACACAGTAAGATCTCATGATACAAATCCTGAATAAATGTTTATTGAGACACTCATGGCCTGTTAGAAGTATAAAAGTTGCTACAGAGGATATTCTGGGTGGTGTATTGATTCTAATCATGCTGTTACATAAACTTTCCCATAGTTTTTTATGTAATCAAATTATCTAATTTATTATTATAAATACTTATAATCAAAATATTATATTTTTTAATTTTTTTATTATATGTTGATATAGTTGTTCTTTTGATGCGATATTTTAGTGGCTCAAATGAATTTGACCTAATTTGACTGCCTTTTTTGGCTAGAATGACAGCTGTTTCATTACCATGTATTATGCAATTTGCTAGTATGCATTGAAGGATTACTCTTTTATTTAAATTAATTAACTGTTATTATATTCTACACCTTATGTGTTTGCAAATTTATTTTCTGTAGGTATGTGCTTCAGCAAAATTGTGTATTTATATACATATTATTACTTAATATAATATTTACATATGTGTGATTCAAAGGAATGAACAACCATCAAGAACATTATATGAGGTAGATTAGGAGAAAGCATATTCTGTTTGCTTTCTTATGCAGCAGCAAGTACACACAGACTGCAGTTTTCTGACAGATTCTACGCAAATGAGTTGCGGATATTCTGTTTGTTTGGAGGGGCTAATTTTATGAACAAACACAACATCTGCAACCTATTAACCCTCTAAAACATTGCACACCCAGAACTCAATTATCAGGCATTTACCAAATGAGCTGCCAGATTGCGACAAGATATACATTGGGAAGACTAAATGGGATCTTGGTACAAGAATGGAAGAACACTTCAGAAATATTAAATTCAAACACAGCAGCACATCACTTTTGGTCTGAGAATCACAACATAAAGCAAGGAACAGAACTGATCAAACAGCCAAAGAAACCTCTAGAACTGCAGATTTGGGAAAACATATTTATTATGAAGAAACAGAACCTCATGATGAATTTTGAAATTCCCACCATAGATGTCATCAATCTTAGCAGAGCATCAGATGGCAGCGTGACACCAAGCCAGATGCAGACGCCAGTTGTATCATCTAGTCAACTACAGAAATGAGGATAGGGAAGAAGTTTCCAGAAACCACTCTTCATTAAAAACTTGTAAGTGGAGAAAAGTGTATACAAGGTTAACTCATTTGCCTATGTTTAGTAATATTCTCTGTTGTTCATGCCCCTCACAGAGATCATTTGTAAATTTGTGAGTCGATTTAGGGAAACAGAATATATACTTAATAAAAAACGAAAGATGAATTGCTGTGTTCTTAAAAGAGGAAAAAATTGGAGAAAAGTTGGAATGAAGTACAAAGAAATCTGAGAAAGTTTGCACAGGTTTAGGTCATTTGCAAAATTTTAATTTCTGTAATTGGTTGTTGCAAAATGACATGCATTTAATTCTTTTTATATGGTAATGAAGCAACTGACTTTCTAGCCAACAAATTTACTAAAATTGAGTCACTAAGTTATCTCACTATCAAAAGAATAATTATCAACATATAATAGAACAATTATATTACCAAAAAAATGGAAAACTATGGGAGAATTTATGTAACAGCACAATTAGAATCAATACACTACCAAGAAAATCCTCTGTAGCAGCTTTTAGACTTCTAACAGGCCATGGCTGTCTCAATAAACATTTATTTACGATTGGTATATGAGATATCTTCTGTGTCCTTTCTGTCCACTTTGAGAAAATATGGATGGGAACCACCTACTCCGCTGCACAACCTTTAGTCAACATACCAACACAATATCAAAATACTGGAGTACAAGAGAGAAAATGGCTTCATTTCCAACTGCTTAACTTTAGATACAAACCAACCTAATTCCTTTTTACTGAGAAGCATTATTTTATTTACATATTCATGAAAAATTAATAAGTGTTATGCAAATTTTGG
Source organism: Mantis religiosa (assembly GCA_030765055.1). NCBI lineage: Eukaryota > Metazoa > Arthropoda > Insecta > Mantodea > Mantidae > Mantis > Mantis religiosa. The sequence continues at coordinate 100,262,835 of CM060954.1, read as the reverse complement.
TAAATGTATATGAGATGTGCGATAGCATGATGACATTTCTATATCTTCTATGACAAAGTTATGCAGTTACTGAGATGTAATTTGCATAAAAAATCTATTGGATTAAATTGAGTTTTATTTATGGACACACTTTAACTACTATGGATTTCAGCATCCAATTCTATATTGGCTATGAAAGACCACTTAAAATTATCCAGAAATCTCTTTAATAGGTTTGTGGTTCTTTCACATATCATAAATTTATGACACAGAAGCACACCTTCTCTTTCTAAGGAAGCCATGTTAAGGCCTTTTATGCCTGAAAAAAAATCAATCATCCTCTGCCAGGTTTGTACCCATGATCTTGAAAACCAAAGAATCTATGGTCTTGTATTTAAGAAGCTATAATGTCCAACTCTGCCAGCAAATAGAATGCTTTCAAGTGCCAAGAAATTCTCATTAGATCAGCCATGTATTTAAAAACAGGCTCTGTACTTAAATAATAATGGCAGCATGCATACTTGATCAAAGCTAAGACCACCAGTTAAAGTACAGTCCCAATATTGATTCAAGCAAAGCATAGTACATGTAGGGAACAATAACTGAAACATACATTAATCAAACGGTTCAAAACAATAGATTTATTATATAAATGAGCTTGAACTCCCTAAGTTCAGTTACCCACAAAACTGCACAAAATTATATACTGTTTACAAAAAATCTTGATGATGCTCTAAATTAGTAGCTTCATTTCTTGTATTTCAGATATGATCATACACTGATTTGGCTTATAGTGAAAACATATGAAATGCTTTAGTACTGCTTAATTTATTTATTATAATATACTTATTTACAAAACTTCATTTTGTAGAAAAACTGTAATTTTGTACATTTTACATTAATTTCTCAAAGTGTATTATATATTTGAGGTGCCACATTTGTCTAATGCGCACTGCAATATCACCAATATGTTCAAATATTACCCAGCCATGGTGAAAGGATGCATGATAAGAATGTAAACCAATTTAAGGATGCATGCATATGTTCTGTCTGAGTTGATTGTTTGGGATGACATCATATCCTCTGCTCCCCCCCCCCCCATAGGGAAGGGGTTCCAACCTCTTCAGCTGCTGTGGTGTGAGCACTGCAGAACCATAGCACTCGTGGTACTTCTGACATTACTAGAAGTACCTCGGGCTGAATATTTGAGCCACTCCCAAATGGAAGCTGCTTGGATTGGGTTGGACTCAGCGGGGTACCCATGAGTATTGGTACGCCTGGCTGGCTTGGCCACCCAGATGGGTTGAGCGATGCCTGAAAGAATCACAGGTACTAGTCTGCAGAGCTAGTAGCATGGTGAGGTAGTATACCTGTACGCCTACCGAGGTTGTTCGGTAGTCATCCCTGCAGGATTAATGCGTGTAATTGCATATTAACTTCCATCCGAAAGGAGGAGCTTTGCAAAGAGTAGGTATTGCCCTACTGGAAAGGACCCATGGAAAATAAAATTTCCCTAACTCAGAGGGAAGCTGCAACTGCTGCAGCTGTCAATCTTATCATATTGTACGCCATATTGAATTATGACATACAAGATCCTCTCACTATGTTTGAGTAGTGTGTAATTTATTTGGCAAGTATAGATATTTGATAACTGTATTTGACAGGTACAATATTCCTTATGTTAGCACTCAAGAGACAAGATCAGGCTTAGGTATCAAATGTATGACAGTCATTGTTTAGTCACTTGTTCATTTGTCTGATTCAGGTTATGGTGTTTAGTGATTCAAGTTCCATTCTAGTGCGATTCTTGTGTAGACTTTTAAGGCCACAGAGGAATGTTGAGGAAGTTTAGAATTTTATGAAGGTTCTTTGCTTTAACATCCTGTAAAATTGCATGCACATACTGTTCAGAGGAATTTTGTTCTTTGGCTGCTTGTTTCATTGGAAGATAAGTGAATAATGTAATTGGAGTCTCTAGGTAACTGTAAATCTTAAATTTCATTCTAATATCTGTAATACACTGAAAAGAAATGGTTATTCTTTCAAACATTTTACTTAATGGAGTGCAGGTATTTGTCTTTCAGTTATATTCAAACATTTTCCTTATTTACTAATTAAACTATTTTGCCTTTAATGACATTGCCTGCAATTGATACCTTTCATTCTGATGTATTTACTTGTTTTCTATAGACTATCAATATTATAACAATAAGTGTGTTTGAAATGCTGCAGGCGATTTCTTTAAGAACCTTGTGAAACTTTCAGATGTGTACACATTTCAACAAAAGGAATGTACAATTCTGTTTCTTCTTCCAATATTTGTGACCTTTGTTTATATTATTTAACTGATAAGGCTTTTAATGTTCTTACTTTTGCATATTTTATATAAGCTTATTGGACAAATAAGTTTGTCCTGTTAAAGTATAAAAGGACTTATTTAACATAGTGAACATAACTTCTGAGCATTGCAATACTTACTTCCAGTACCTTTCATTCTGCTCATTATAAATGTAGTAGCAATAATGCTTCAACATATGTATCACTCACACCTTCACTTATTGTAATATCACAAGAACTGGGTGAATAACATCTTGTGAATTAACAACATAAGAAATGTTTGTTCTTGATTTAAATTGTTTCTTGGAACAACAATCACTGTTTTGAGAGCTATGCTAGGAAGCTGCTTTGTGAATAGTTTGATGTCACATGTTTAATGAAGTTTCAGGTTTGGTATCTGAACTAAATGAGAAAAGTCGTCCCACAGCATTGAAGAATAGTCGTACAAAGTCAATTACGTTGTCTGACCAAGAATACACCATCCATGCGAGTAGTCCAAAAAAGAGAATCTTCGTTATTACATCCACCCAGTACATCCTAAAAATTAAACAAAATTTTCAGTTAGGGAGGAGCATCCACTTATGAAATAGAACAAATATAGCAATGGTATAATACAATGCAGTTAAAATTGAAATGTAAGGAATTGCCTTTCAAAATTTTTCTGATTGTTCTGAACAAACCTAAAGATAAAAATCTGATACATTACATTTACTTGACTTTCTCTACTCATTCAACAAAATATTTTTTACAAAGCAGAAATGGTTTTATACATATTTCCTGGTAGGTACAAAGGGAAAAGGGGAATAAAGAAGGCCTAAGTGATAGTCAAATCTTCTAAATAGGAGCGACCATGTGTATAGCTTTGAAATTCTGTTCTTCACATGAATATAAGAAAAAAATGAATAGCAGTTTTCTAGCTGAGAAAAATATATACATTTGAAAACTCAAAACTAATAACAATAAACACTACAGAAATTAACTTTAAAGAGAGTCGATTAAAGACACTAGACAACACTTACTTTTAAATTTTTCCGGAACATGTTTCTGAGGCTTTGCCTCTATCATCGGCCGGCTCTCGACTGGTTCTCGTTGGTGTAGCTGACGATATTTTGTCACAGGTCTCCTCTGGTGGCGGTTCAAGGAACTTGCTGAACAAATCTTTCTGGGGGATGTCGAAATTGAATACTTTGTTCCTATATAGTTAGCAGTATAAATTCACCAACATACAAACTTGCAAAGTGGCTAACAAACAAATTCAATTCATTTCCAAAACTCGACAGCCTAAGCATTAAAAACACCTATGAACTTATAGAACACATTAAGGATACTGAACTAAAAGAAGAGGACACACTAGTCTCATTTGATGTTAAATCACTGTTTCCCAGCATACCAGTTAATCAACTCCCACCGTTGATAGAAAAATGGCTCAAATCACTTGGAATGGCATCATCTGAAATTTCAGACTACATTGAACTAATCAAATTATGCATAGAACAAAATTTCTTCCAGTTTCAAACAAAATATTATCACCAAACTTCAGGGTTAGCAATGGGCAACCCCCTATCACCCTTCCTGGCCGATCTGTACATGAGTGCATTAGAAATTAGGATCAACAAAGGTTTCCCTTGGATGTTGAAACTCTGGCAACGATATGTAGATGACATCTTTGCAATAGTACCAAAAAACACATCAGTGATGCACTAAAACTTTTAAATATCCAAGAAAAAAGCATCAAATTCACTGTAGAAATAGAAAAAGATGAGCATTTACCATTTTTGGATCTAAAAATAATGAGGAATAAAAACAGACTAAACTTTGGCATTTACAGAAAACCAACACAGACAGACAACTACATAAAAGCTAATGGCTACAACCCAAGATCCCACAAACAGGCAATCTTCAATAGTTTAGCACACAGACTGGTAAACATCCCTCTCACAGCAGAAGAATACAAAACAGAATACAACAAAATAATTGAAATAGCACAAAAAAATAACTTTCCCAAATCATTAGTGGACAAAAAAGTGAGCTTAGCAATAAAGAAGAAGCTACTAAAGGAAACCACAACTCTCTCAGCTACAGAAACTAATATGATTTTCAAAAAATTCACTTACCATCCATGGGCCTATGATAAATTCAAAAAAGTCTTCCAAAAACAAAATATTCAACTAGCACCAGTCAACCATTTCTCCTTAAAAAACCTAATTTGCTCAAACATCAAAGATGCCATTCCATCTAACAAAAAATCTGGTATATATCAAATTGAATGCAATGACTGTAGTCAAATTTATATTGGAAAAACAAAAAGAAATTTAGAAACAAGAGCAAAGGGACACTTTAGAAACATAAAATATAAACAATTAGAAAAATCAGCAGTTGCTACACATTTTTGGGAAAAAAACCACAACATAAATCCAGAACCAAAACTACTAAAACATACATCAGGAAAACAAGAACTATCCACATGGAACTAATCTTCATTTCAAAAAATAGGAACAAAGTATTCAATTTCGACATCCCCCAGAAAGATTTGTTCAGCAAGTTCCTTGAACCGCCACCAGAGGAGACCTGTGACAAAATATTGTCAGCTACACCAACGAGAACCAGTCGAGAGCCGGCCGATGATAGAGGCAAAGCCTCAGAAACATGTTCCGGAAAAATTTAAAAGTAAGTGTTGTCTAGTGTCTTTAATCGACTCTCTTTAAAGTTAATTTATCATAACAACACTGTTTTCAACACTTCCAAGAAAGGAACTACAGAAATTGTTAACTATATAAACAATTTTATTTGGTATAATTAGTGTGCTTTAACAAGATGTATATTTCTAGTGTAGTATGATTTTCAATTACCTTTACGCTTTACTTGTGCAAAAGTCATTCAGAGAGAAAAGGAATTCAGAGGTTATTACCAGAATATATGAGAATATTATTTTATTTTCCATAAACATAACTTAAACATATGGTATTTTAGTTAAAATTGTTATAAGCATTTATTAAAAATAAAGAATAACATATTTCCATGTAAAGGATTCTCTGGGTTGAGGTTTCTTCAATTCTTTTTCATTTCATTTCATTTTATTTCATCCATATGATCCAAAATACATAGGATACGTCAACAGATTTAACAGATACAATGTGTACACAATATAAAAATAATAAAATAAGCAGAGGATACATATACTACTTAGGCCTTATTTAACCGTTTATACTCATCTATAGAGTAGACTGGGTTTTCAAATAGTAAACTCAAATAGTAAAGGAACCTGAGAGCAACTTACATTCTCATATGCCTCCGTGCTCTTGGAAGTGTATCCAGGGGCTCATTCAGAATGTATAAACGAGCAGCATGAATGCAGTCCTCAAAATAGGCATCAATATCCAGGCCTTCTCCATCTATCTTGTATTCCTTGCGTTCTCTTGCATTTAAGCATTTTCTCATTTCAACAACAAGCTCATTTTTGAAATCCCACTGGTTGTTGGCATAATATTCAAACACTTCAAAACCTTTGGCAATCCTGCGATGAATTCGCAGCATTCTGTATGGAAAAGCAAGGAATATTTGTAAGTCAGATGTCACTTGTGTGCAAGATGATTTTAAAAAATATTTTATATCTTGCTCAATAGCTTTCTAACTTGATTGCATAAAAAGTCACCTTTAATTAAAGAATATGAACTTCAAACAGTACAACAAAATGAACAGAACAAAGTGAAGAGAGGGCCTATAAATAAGCAATGCATTTATTTAAACCATAACAAAAAGCACAGTGTAACAAACAGTTTACCATATGAGAAATACAAATTTTTAAAATTCAGTTTCTTAAGCAGGAAGTTAAATTATTTATGCTCAATATGAACTGTAAATTTAAATCTCATAATGATATTCTTTTGTATTTTATAAAACTGTTTATTTTAAATTTTTGTTGTGGTTTATAAATAAAATCACTTATGCAACTTGTAAAATGTAGTACTTTTTATACTTCTGGAACCTTTATTACTTGCTTAGCCCATGATGAAAATCTTTCCACTCATAAATACTTCATTTCAGTTACATATTTTATAAATAACTGTATGTGCTTATTTACTCTAAAGTAATGTAATTATGATGAATTAGTAACCATAAAACTAACAGAAAGTTATGTGTGTTACAAGTGAAAGATAATAACAATGCATAGCTGACAGACTGAATTTTAAACATCTATGCTAATTTAGATTTGTCAAGAGAATTTTAATTTCTCTTACTGACACCCTTATTCTTCAAAGAACAAACCAATTGGAAATTAATTGTTCTTTCACACTAGTCCTGTGTAGGATGCACTATGAAAGGGTAGAGCCAGACTGAAAAATTCAATGCCATAGCCAGGATTTGAACCACAGATCTTCTGGTTTCCGTCCAGCCGCTCTGAATTGAATAAATTGAAATTGAACCATTTGAGTTACTATGACCAACGTGCCAACATGACATTAAATTCTCCAACTGACTCGTGTTTCCCCCAGTAAACCACTAGGAGTTCTCATAAACACATGAGACAACTACTTTAATGGCGACTTACTATGCTGTAAGTACTTTAAGGCCCAGGCTCTATAGTTCGGACTACTATTAGGTGCAATTAATGGAAATTAATTGTTCTTTCATACTAGCCGTGTGTAGGACGCACTATGAACAAGTCAATTGTCCTGAAAACTTTATTGGTGGTGTTATAACATTCTCTTTGTTAATCTTATACAATTGCATATCAATTATCATCTATTAACTTATTTTCTGGTATTTTGCATATTTCTTTTAAAAGTTAATCTGTAATACAATAAATAACACACTCATATGAGTAGTATTAAAAAATACTTTAAAATCTCCTTGGAAAACATTTTCTTTTATGTTTTATGTTAAAAATTAAAGATATTTTACTACAAATGTAAGTATATGTAAATACCTACCAGACAACAAATATTAGTAAATAAACAGAAAGGGATTACAAGATTGGTGTGTATGTGCTGTCTAAATAATCATCCTGCTTATGATAGACATTTTAAATTCTTCTAAAGCTCTTGTTGAAACAATAATTACAATATATTTAAACTTGGCTCTTGGAAAGTAAAGTATACTTTCAGAAACACTAATTGTTCTAAAATAAGATCTGAAGCTTTCCAGGCAACCAATATGCTAAGTTGTTCTCAGGAAGCAAGCCAGGTGAAAAGACAATTAGAAATTGACATTTCGGGAGTGTGCATTTCTCCCCTCATTAGGATATTTATTAAATATTATAACCACAAATGAATCACTGGATATAACACAAATATAAACATTACTGAATAAAAGACTGTTTTCAGTAAATTAAATGCCAAGTCAGGAGATGGCGCGAGTATAGAAAATTAATTGGGTCAAAGAAGCGTAACTACTTAACTTAGTTATCAAGCTGTATTGATCTGTGCTCCTTAAGTCGACGTATTTCCATTTTTAAAGCCGGTTTCCAAGAGGAGCAGAACTGAAATCCACCATCATGATTAAGTGTGTTTCTCTCCGAGGAAATGGCCAAAGTCTCCTTAATTCTCCGCTCCCAGTAACTGTTGCAGTTTCCAAGATGGTCGTCTCCCGAAAGTTGGCTCTATGATCGTTATCAAAACAATGCTCTGTCAGTCCAGACTTCTCAGGTTGCATTAAACGAATGCTCCATTGATGTTCCTTTATTCTGATGGTGATGATCCTTCCGGTTTAGTAATCAAATTAAGTAGTTACGTTTCTTTGAGCCAATTAATTTTCTATAATCGTGCATTCAATTTACTGAAAACAGTCTTTTGTTCAGTAATGAAAATTTTGATAGTGTTTTGTCTTTGTTTGTATTTTTGTTGTACCCAGTGATACATTTGTGGTTATAACATTTAATAAATATCCGAGTAATGGGAGAGATGCACACTCCCAAAACGTTGATTTCTAATCGTCTTTTTACCTGGCTTGTTTCCTAAGAACAACTTGAGCACTAATTATTCTGCATATAAACTTCCTGACACCTAATGGAGCAATTTATTCTGTATTCTTAATGAGGCTATGCCATGGTCGAGTGGTTAGACCACTCAGTTCTCACCAAGGTGGCCCGAGTTCGATCCCAGGTAACTGCAAAGTGAGATTTGTGGTGGACAACATGTCACTGGGGCAGGTTTTCTCCGGCATCTCCAATTTCCCCTGCCATAATTCCACCAGCTGCTCCAGCATCACATTTTCTATCAATCCTCTCACCCTACACTATCATCCACTTCTCTCACACTCACACAAGGCATTTAGCTGATCACCCATCCTGGTTCTCTATCAGATCCAAAGCTTCAGTCCCTCAGATCCAATCTTAAGCATAGATGAACAAGAACCTTCTAACATCGCAATAAGTGGTACACTATGGATAATGTAAAGAAGAACAAGAATTATTCTTCATGATGCTTTACAGTTATATATGATTATTTTTTAATTAAATATTTCCTGAACATTCAAAATGAATTCTTAGTGTTACATTGCTCCTTTTTCTCACACATAATTAGTTATCATCAATGCAGTTCATAACTATTGCATTAGGCATTAATTGTGTTAAAATTACTCTTCCATTCATAAATAATACTGACAATAATATTTAATTGTGCTTCGAAATTTGACCAATCATGGTTGTTTGTCTTATAATATGCATGCAAAAATGTGATTTTATCAGATAAAGTCCCAGTGTTTCTGTTCAATGATGGTATTAATATGCAGTGATAAATAGGTTATAATATTCCTTTCTTGGAAGTGTTGAAAACAGAGTTATTGTAATAAATTAAATTTAAAGGGTGATGATTAATAATACTAAACAACACTTTTAAATTTTCCCAGAACATGTTTCAGAGACTTTGCCTCCATCATCAACCAGATATCGACTGGTTCTCAGTGGTGCAGCTGGCGATATTTTGTCATAAGTCTCCCCTGGTGGCGTTTCGAAGAACTTGCTGAGCAAATCTTTCTGGGGGATGTCAAAATTGAATACTTTGTTCCTATTTTTTGAAATGAAGATTTGTTCCCATGTGGACAGTTCTTGTTTTCTTGATGTATGTTTTAGTAGTTTTGGCTCTGGATTTATGTTGTGGTTTTTTCCCAAAAATGCGTGGCAACTGCTGATTTTTCTAATTGTTTATAATTTATATTCCTAAATGTTCCTTTGCTCTTGTTTCAAAATTTCTTTTGGTTTTTCCAATATAAATTTGACTTATATATTTGACAGTGAACTTGATGCTATTTACGTAGAAAATGAAGCTAGCCCTATCAGTCTATCACCCTTCCTGGCGGATCTGTACATGTGTGCATTAGAAATAAGGATCACCAAAGCTTTCCATTGGATGTTCAAACTCTGGCACGATATGTGGATGACATCTTTGCAATAATACCAAAAAAACACATCAGTGAAGCACTAAAATTTTTAAATATCCAAGAAAAAAGCATTAAGTTCACTGTAGAAATAGAAAAAGACGAGTATTTGCCATTTTTGGATCTAAAAATAATGAGGAATAAAAATAGAATAAACTTTGGCATTTACAGAAAAACAACACAGACAGACAACTACATAAAAGCTAATAGCTACAACCCAATATCCCACAAACAGGCAATCTTTCAATTTCAATTTAATTTCAATTTCAATTTATTCATCCCCTATATTTCATACAGAGCATACGTCATTTTACATTATAAGAAAAACATAGTTTAACACACAGACAGGTCAACATCCCTCTTACAGCAGAAGAATACAAAACAGAATACAACAAAATTATTGAAATAGCACAAAAAATGACTTTCCCAAATCATTAGTAGACAAAAAAATGAACCTAGCAAAAAAGAAGAAGCTAATAAAGGAAACCACAACCGTCTCAGCTACAGAAACTAATATGATTTTCAAAAAATTCACTTACCATCCATGGGCCTTTGATAAATTCAAAAAAGTCTTCAAAAAACAAAACACTCAACTAGCACCAGTCAACCACTACTCCTTAAAAAACCTAATTTGCTCAAACATCAAAGATGCCATTACATCTAACAAAAAATCTGGTATATATCAAATTGAATGTTGTGACTGTAGGCAAATTTATATTGGAAAAACAAAAAGAAATTTAGAAACACCAGCAAAGGAACACTTTAGAAACATCAAATATAAACAATTAGAAAAATCAGCAGTTGCCACGCATTATTGGAAAAAAAAACTACAACATAAATCCAGAACCAAAACTACTAAAACATACATCAGGAAAACAAGGACTGTCCACATGGAAACAAATCTTCATTTCAAAAAATAGGAACAAAGTATTCCATTTCGTCATCCCCCAGAAAGATTTGTTCAGCAAGTTCCTCGAACCACCACCAGAGGAGACCTATGACAAAATATCTCCAGCTACACCACTGAGAACCAGTCGATATCTGGCTGATGATGAAGGCAAAGTCTCTGAAACATGTTCCGGAAAAATTTAAAAGTAAGTGTTGTTTGGTGTCATTAATCGACTTTCTTTAAATTTAAAGGTTATAATATATCCAATAGTATTTTTAATCAATGTACATTCAAATAGTATAACTTTCAAATAAATTATATTCTTGACAAGAAACAGATCCTTACTGTTTTCTGATTTTAGAATATTTTGAGCTTAGCTATTTTTAGTGGGCTTCATTAGTTGCTTTAATTAATATTCCATAATACTGTTAACTGTTCATTTATGTTACAGGTATGGCATAATCTAACAGCTAATCTAATGCTAACTTATTTTAAACAAGATGATTAATAAGAAACTTATAATTTGTTACATGGACTAATCTTAAAAAACCCATTTAATGTTACAAGTTTCATCCGAAAAATCTGCTCATGCTTTCCACTTCTAAATCTATTGATAAACTTTAATTTCTGGGATTACTATGATAATGTCTTCTCTGTTTAATTTAAACTCTTTTCTGCTGTCTTAAGACAGTGGAAGTAATTAAGAATATCTTCAGGGACTTCAAGGAATAAAGTTCTAAATTAAATAAAAGAATTATTCAAAAATCATGCAGTTGTTTTTTCATACAAGTTAATATATGATATAGTATTAATATAAATTTTAGTTAATTTTTCAAAATACTTACATAGGCTTATGACCTGTAAGGAAAATAAGTAGATCGATGAAGCAGGCAGGAAGGAAGTGGAAAAAGAAGACACAAATATTATGGTAGAGCCTGCTTTTCTTCATGCTGCCTCCAGGATACCAGGCTATGTTATTCAACGGAATCTTCTCTGAAGCTTTTCGCCCTCTCTCAATGATTTCAGCCCAAGATATCTTGAATTCCGAACTTGAGGTGAGATGATATACTCTTTGATCATGGACCCTGAAAACATATCCAAACATATTAATGGTCATAAATTTAATACACAAAAAAAAACATAAAAGATAATGGATCCTTACATTTTAGATTGCTATAAGGAAACTCTTTATGTTAATTGATCAAAATTAATCATTTCTTCACACTAGCCATGGCATTAAATATTTTGGGTTGATTATCTATTCAAAACCTTAGCCTATATATGGTTAGTATGAAGAAATGATTAATTTCCATCAATTGAATAATAGAGTTTAATTGTGAAGCCTGGGAATTAAGTACTTACAATAGTAAATCACCACAAATGGTGTATCTCGAATACGAGAGCCCCTAGTGGTTTACCAGGGAAATATATGAGTCAATTGGGCAATTTAATGTTATGACGGCACGTTGGCCATGGTAGCTCAATGGGTGACAGTGACTGGACGAAAACCAGGAGATCCATGGTCCAAATCCTGGCCACGGCATTTAATTTTTCAGGTTGACTCTATCTACTCTAAGAAGACGCTTGTCCTGCACCATGATACAATGAACTGGAGTATTCCCTGCCATGGAATGCACCCAGGTTCGATCCCACCTGTGGAGGGGTGTAGATTTTAAGTATGGAATCGGTGCATATTCAACATTGTGAGGAATTTGAGGAGCTGCAACAGGTAGAGAATCCCGGTCAAGAATGCCAACTTTCCAACTACGGATGCTGAGATGCTAACTGCATCTTCTCACCATATAAATTGGATAATTGCAAATGTCTTCCTTGCATATGTGGGTGAGAGGGCAGCAGTCGATTTGGTAGCCTCAGGTTTGATTCATGCATGTTATGCTATGAATCATGTTTTTATTATTTGTAAGGGTAAATAGTAAATTAAGGATGTGTGTTTGGAGGAATTTATTAACAGTGACGTCAAAATTAATATAAAAATTATTTGTGGTTGGTTTATTGACACTCGTCACTTACTTTTTCATATATTTATGAGAGACTAGTTTCAAAGGCCCTGGCCTCCATTTTCAATCTCTTCCCAACTGGCATCTGTTGTTATCTGCTCTCTCTGGTGGTGGAACTATGAACTTTTTTAAAAAAAGTTCATAGTTCCACCACCAGACAAAAAAGTTCATAGTTCCACCACCAGAGAGAGCAGATAACAACAGATGCCAGTTGGGAAGAGATTGAAAATGGAGGCCAGGGCCTTTGAAACTAGTCTCTCATAAATATATGAAAAAGTAAGTGACGAGTGTCAATAAACCAACCACAAATAATTTTTATAGTAAATTAAGGCTTTCACGACTGCTGTCTTGTTCAATAAAAGATTAAGGGCTAAAAGGCTGTGATCAACTGGACTTCCTCACCTCTCTGCCAGACGTGCAGCAAGCAACCGCTGCAAGCATCATCGGTGGTGTTGAATAGCTCTCCTTGGTCCCTTCATAGGTACTGAATTGCTGGCAGTATATAAGCCAGCTTCTACTGCTCACAATTGAGTAGCTACGGAGGGACTGATGAGACATATTCAACATCACTAATGACGCTTGCAAAGTTGCAAGCAAAATGTCCGGGTGAGAGGTGAGGAATCCCAGTGGACCACGACCTTTTAGCCTGAAGTGTTTTGTTGACCATTATACAGAGAAATTCGTTATTTAGAAAACCTCTACCCCTTGGAGGTTTTCCAGAGAAGAATTAATATGTATTTGAGTACGACATCATCATAGTACATAACAATGCATGGAAAAGTTGAAGATATAAGGTTCAAGTTCCAGTAACTGTACTGGAGTTTTAATTTCTTTGCTATTCATCCAAAATAAGTAGAGGAACTTCTACATTTCACCCACAAATTTGATACCTATGAGACTTTGTGGGAAATACATATTTGGAGGCTCCCTGAAACCAAAGCAGAAATTTTTCTATGAAAAGATTGTGTAAGAATCATAGAGAGAAAGAGAGAGAATATCATAACTCAAAGACGACAAAATGGTTAAATATCAAACTTGGTATTTAAAATCAATATTTTCCATGGATGTGACAAAAGGTTACAAGAAAATACACTCCAAACTACCCTTATGCAGAAAAAGCTATTATAATTTTATTTTTAGATAAATTAATTTAATTTTATTTGAAAAGTTACATTAAAGAGATTTGCATAAAACTGAGAAGCTTGAGAATTGCTTGTGAAATTCTTTTCATACTGAATAACTTTTCACAATTGTTAAACTGTAAGAAATAGATAAAATCTTATTACTCGATAGAGCATTGAGGCATATTGACTTTCAGGTGACCAGTGCTGCGATCATCTCTTATCTGGCCTTATCTGCACGATTAGAAGAGTTAATTAAATATTAGTGAGTTGACGTACAGGAAATTACAAAACACAAATAGAGCGACTGAAAGCTGTGTGTGTCTATATGATATGTTTTCTCACGCTTGCCGATTTATGACTCATTGCTGTCCAGAAGATATGATTATATCTTAACAGAGTATACATACACTGGAGTCACCGTGTATGTGCCGAAAGTTGAGGTAAACATCTCTGTGTTACAAATTTTTCCTGATATGCCCTCTCACTTTGCCATGTAGTACCTCACAAATTCAAAGGTCTCATTAAAACACATAATTGCATCAAAGTTTTGTAGCACTAAATGTTTCTGAGGCATTCCTGGTTATTGCTTTGAATTTCCAGGAGTACACTTTTTTCAAGTAGGAAGTTTTCATAATGATCATCCAGAGTGCATGGGATTTGAAAGCAATAATAAAGATGTGGGAAGTTGTCAACACCACTAAAACTTTTAAATCAACAAAATTCTATACTTCAATAACATCTAGACATTTTTTGAAGTGAAAATTTCGTGTCTAGCTTACAGATTACAAGTTACGCAAAAGTCATCGAGAATAAAGAGGACTTCAAAGACTGTTCCATGAAAATTAAAGATACAGGTATCTACATTTTATTTGTCATAAAAAGCTTAAACTTATGGTGTATTTTAGTACAAAACCATTAGGAAATTTAAGGAAATCAAAAGGTAACAGATTTTTCCATAGAAAGTGTAGTATGAGGTAGAAATATTTTGTTCGAAAACTTTATATTACACCTTGGGTTTGAGAAATGTGAGATTTATTTTATATTCACGTTTAGATTGGTATGCCAATTTAAAAAAGTTGTTAAAATTTGTATTATTTCATGTAGAGAATTCAGTTTGGTAAAATGTTTATTGACCAATGTTAGGAATCCAATTTGATAAAGATGATGTTGGCGATTCCTCAGGCATGGTCTTGGATCAATTTTTATTTATAATTCAACTCCCCTACTGAAATAAAACTCCCTCTTTTAATTAAAGATTATTCTTTTATTCTCAGACACAATAAACTAATAGAATATGCAATAATATACAGATGTATTTTCTAGATGTGGCATGACCTGCTCGGATGTGCGTGAGTGACGTCATGCGAATCAATGGTAAGGGTAAGATCTCTGCTTTCAACAGCAGATTGCTGATAAAGCTGTTGGGTTAGATGGCAGATGACTAACCTGACATCCCCTTTTCTTCCAAATAAACAAGTTGACTCCACCATAAACTACTGCGCAACATTGCGTCATACACCATTTCTGAAAAACACATCTGTACTTCCTCTCAGCAACTCTTGTTTGCATTAGAGCAAATTCCTTCTAACATCTCCAGCAAAGTTTTTTCCTGTCTCCTTAGTCACCTTATTTTTGCTTTGTGCAATTGCTTTTTCTAAATAGATACATAATACATTCTGCATCTCCTTCTATGTACCTCTTTTGTTTATATCGATAACTATATTTATAATTCACTACACAACCACTATAACACTTCTTTAAATTCTAATTAACATTCCATAATCAAGAAATAACTGTGACCCAGGACCATATTTCATATTTAACTGACTTTTCATTTTTATACTCTACACATGCATACCCACATACATAGATATATTTTTAAAAATGTTTTTTTGCTGTTCAAGGGCTTCAAAAGATGCAGTTTTGGTGATATCTTTGTGTAATATAAATAGCTCTCTACTTACTGTAAGGCCTATTAAAGAAAGTAATAAGTAAACAAGAATGAAAGCAGGTAATCCACTGCAAATGTTAAAGATTTTCAAAATAACTTCTATAAATCAAATGTAAAGACTTAAAGACATTTATTTGTTTTATAAGAAAGTCATCTATCGTCTTTATACCTTTAACTTCTGCTAATATGACACACAATACTTTATACACTGTCTTAGTCTGCATACTTACTTCATTGCAACAAAATTAAATGTAGCCAGAATGATTGCATTCACAGCAATATCCACTGGTAGGTAATCAGCATAACCATCTTGATTGCAGTACATCGTACGGATCACTCCTTTTCCTGCACCAATAAGCAAACCTGTTGGGCCGTTGATATTATCTGTCCATCCAGGTAGTGGCTCCTTCCATACTGGTATAACTGCAACATTTTAATTATACACTTATATCAGTTACATCCTCTGTAAAAGAAAGTCTTTCAGAAAGCATATTTCAATCATTATTGGTATTGGCATTCTTTAAAAATAAAATATGTAAATGTGGTGGATCAAAAATACCAAAAAGTTAGTTTCCGAGTAATGGTTCTAAAACAAATTTGTGGTTTTAACTTTCCGAAAATTACTAGTGTTTTACCTTTAGTGAAATTTTACAATTACAATTTGTATTTCTGCACATAAAATTTTCAACACTCAGCATTTAGTAAAACTTTAAGACAAAATTTATAAAGTATTTGATTTAAAATTTGTAAAACTTTCCCAAGTATAAAATTAAAGTGTGATATATAGATGTGTTTTTCCCTTGTTAACTTTTTATTCATCTAAATAAAATTTAAAATATGTATGTAATACTACAGTAAAACCTGGAAGCTATTTACAATGAAAAATTATACTCTAAGCCGGAAAACTGCCTAACGTTGAAACAGAAATAATTTTCAGGAACTGTTTGCGTAAATAACCTGATTAAAGTGGATTACTTTATATGTAAGGAGTTAAAACATGTATTTTAAAAAGTGCAATCATTTTGAGGGCAACTGCACTTGTACCATAGATCCATAGATATTCATAAACTAATCTTTCCAGGAAAACAGAAAACAAACCATTACATCCAACTGTTACAACAAACCATCCCTTCTACCACACATGGTATGGGTAAAATTGTTATGCAGTGTGTTTATTCTCAGTTTCATTGTTACAAGTGATCAAGTTCGAGTGGAAGAAAACAGTTAACTTTGGTGATTGTTAAGAACATAGTTTGTGTGTACAGAAATTCTGTAAAATGAGTACTAAACATTATCACTAGAGGAAAAAATGAAGGTTATTGAAGAACACAAAAGGAACAAACATACAGCTAAAGAATTAGCTGTGTTGTTTAAAGCAGGGAAAACTCAGATTTATGAGATTTTGAAAAATTAAAAATTAAAGATGAGTGGTTAAATGGAACATAAAATAAGAGCATGTGAAATGCATCACAAAATCTAAAAAGTATGATGAGCTAAATCGCTCTGTGTTCCAGTAGTTTGTTAGTGCACGCCTATAATAATTCCCATTTCTGGATCATTGCTTCAGACTCAAGCCTTAGAGACAGCAAGAACAGTAGATGCCTTGAGAGTTTCAAACATCACCATAACATCGCTTTGATTGCTATGTGTGGTGAAGCAAATGATGTTGATATGCAAACAGTTGCAAATTGAAAAGGGAAAATTAAAAGCAGACAGAGAAACTAGGCAATAAACTGCAATTAGTGTATATAAGTTGAAAATGTAGTATACGATAATACCAGCCTTTTATTATTTACCCTTCATTTCATGTGACTATTTCATAATTGCTTTGTATGCAAACACAATCCTCTATAACACAAAAACCTGTGTAAATGGAAAATAAATGCCAGAATGACCACGTTCCGTTATAGAGAGGTTTTACTTTATTAATACTATTATTACAATCTGAAATAAGGAAACAAAATTTAAAATTGAATGTCCATTTATGTTTTACATATTATGCATATTGTACTTTTATATTTTGTCCTGAGCCATGGTGTAGCGGCCTAAGGCAGCATGCCTTGGTCCCTGGCCACGGAAAGTGGCCTGGGTTCGATCCTACTCATTGGGTGCGGATTTTAGGTCTCGGGTATAGGACTGGTGCCCACTCAGCATAGTGAGGAAAGTGAGGAGCTTATGCTAGGTAAGCCTGGTTATGGAAACCAACATTCCGGCTGGGGGATGCCGAGATGCTGACCACATCTCCTTCCCATATCGGTTGGATGATCGTCCACCTCTGCTGTGCATAAGTGGGCGTGAGGCTGGCAGTCGGGTTGTTAGGTCTTGGCACTTTAAGGGGTGTCGCGCCATTGGTTGTTATTATTATTAGTTTCATATTTTAATTAATTTACATTTTTAAAAATCTAATTTTAGAAGTACAGTTCCAAATTCGGAGCTGCAAATTAGGGAAATATTTTTTCTATTTATATTCCCTATCCATTACTTGGAAGTGACAAAGTTATAAAAATAATCATTTTTTTGCCATGTAGTATTATACTTAACATGTTTTGAAGTGCCAATGTTGTAACAGTGAAGGTATATGGGATTGCAAAACATGTTCATATTAACTCCCTTAGTTTTCATTGCCCATGCAAAGTATTAGTAACAACCACAGATTTGCTTTTGAGTATTATGAACAACAAACCAAACAGTTTAAGTTTAGAACCATCTCTTGCAAATATTTAAGATGAGTGGCAGCAAGTAGAGAAAAAATATAAATTAAGTTTTGCATCATAAAGAAATTTGTGCATCTGTTCCTTAGTTTTATTAAGAGTGTTAATTTGCAGAAAATAGAAGTAAGAGTGATAATCAAATTAAACAGTTTAATGCATTGTTTCTTTATTGTTGCTGTTATTATTACAACAGTTTACTTCTCTGGAAAGTGCCAGAAAAATACTTTTAAACCCATTTGATGGTTTAAGTATACAAGTGTCATTTACTTTGCAACAGCTCTTGAAAAGCTGGGTCTTCAGTTGTAGAATAGCATTGCACTTGCAAAGCCGGCAAATAGCAACACACTCTTTAAAACCCTTCACTACTGCTGTACCTAGTGTATGAAAATGAAATATATAAATGTGAAGAATATATATACTGTTTACCTAGAAGTATGTAGAACTATAAGCTTTTGTAAGAAAATTCTGTGTAAAAAAGCAAGTAGAGAAACTCAATAAAGTCACACATAAGTTTCTTCAGAAGTTACTGTCAATAGTGGGTTGAACACCCCAAACCAGAAGAAAAGTTGCTTACCGATGGAGGGTCTCACAATGATAACTGGTAAAGTATCCATGCACTCTGTTACAAGACCTTCGGCTAGAGCCTTTGTGTATGCATATGTGTTGGGGAGGTTTCCCAGGATCCTGAAACAAAAAGTAATTAATATTTCAACTTATCCTACTAAAATTATTGTTTGAACAGGAACAAATATAATTTTAATTTCCAGATTAAAGAATTTTCAATGCCTAATTAAAATTTCTGTAAAGTTAGGTGATCTTGAGGACATTAAAGCACAATATATGGCATCGTTTAAGAAAATTTGTCTGATATTGCAATTAAGAGTACCACAAAACTCACTGTAACTTGCCAACGCTCCTATTGATACACCTTTCATTGGTTGAAGTATACTTTGTCACTACTTCACTTCCATCCAGTATGAATCTAATTTGAGCCAATCAGGAGCATCAGATTTTAGTTTACTACATAAAGTAAATTACAATGTAAGAGTTGGTTCTGGTTTACTTGTGTAAACATCTTAAATGCAATGTTAGTCTAATATGGACTATATTAGGGTACCCTAGAGGTAAAATACTAAAATTAATCACTTAATCTTCCTAAAACTTTAGTCACACATTCTGAGATTATACAAGGAGTATCCAAAATAAAAGTTAAAAATACCATTTAAAATGGAAGTCTCAATCCAGATGTCATAAGAAACATGTCTTCATCTCTAATTGATCTATATTATTAGTTGTTTGATAATATGTTTCACATTTAATGGTGAATGCTGTGATCCGCGAGATGGTGATGTGTAAGGCTCTCATTTGTGAGATCCCAAAACGTCAGGCCGTTCTCTCTGACGATGTTTTTTTACGTAGTCGCTCCGGATCGGTAGGGGTAGGATGCTCCTCCTCTACTTTAAGGCTCTCATTTGTGAGATCCCAAAACGTCAGGCCGTTCTCTCTGACGATGTTTTTTTACGTAGTCGCTCCGGATCGGTAGGGGTAGGATGCTCCTCCTCTACTTTGAATTTCCTGCCCATCATCTCCTTGCATTTGTTTTAGGGTTAATACGGCTAGGTGGTGCAGTTGCGTTTTCGGAAGGTTTCTCTCTGACTGCTGATGGACCCGCCTTCTGTAGCGGGTGCCTTGTGTCTAAGGACCTCCGAGAGAGAGGCTTCGGGTTTCTGGCCAGGATTGACCAGCATCGGATGCGTTCAATTTTGGGATTATTGGCGGCCCCATTCCTGCTTGCGACCCGATCTGGGATCTCTCTCACTCACTCTCTCTCCCTCTCTTTGATTCCCCCTCTCAGAATTCACGTGACCAAGCACAAAAGAACCCAGCTACCCCCGTTTTGAGATCCCCTCCATGAAATAGGTACTTCATGCAAGATTCAGAAAAGGTACAAATGATATGCCGCTGTTTTTTAAGAGATCTTCGCTTCAGGGATTGGGCATTTCTGCTCTTCCGTCTTCACATTGCAACACATACCCCGTCTTCTTATAGTGCGTCCTACATCTGTCTCTTCTTCCGTGAGGATGTGTGTTCCTGTTAAAACTGATATTCGTTCTTCACTCATTCTATTCATATTATTTCCAATTCTGTTTGTTTTCGTCTATTTTATCTTGCAGTTTGTATATGCATAATTCATCTCGAATTTTTTCATTTATTATTAAGTCTCGTCTAGTGCATTCTTAAACTCTTCTTAAGAATCTCATTTGTGCTGCCTGTACTTTACTTTTGTCTCTTTTAATATCCAGGCTTTCAATTATGAGCATTGGGACTTCATGATTTTATAAAATTTCGTTTCTTTTCTTGTTTTATTTGTTGAAGTTCCTGATATAGTTCCGCATATCTGCTGAAATTTGTACATTTTCTTTTCTAAATCTCTGTCTAAATCGAAAGTTACTTCACAACCCAAATAGTTGAAACTCGAGAGCTGTTTCAGGAATTTATTTTCAACACATATTTTTGACCTTAGTGAATGTTTTCCTCGATGTGCCATCACTTTTTTGTAACCATTTATTTAAAGTCTTCTAACTGCATGGTCTTATAGCGACTTAAAAATGAATACTTTTACAATCTCTGATACAAGTTATACAACGACATATACATTACATTATATAATTCATTTTACAATGTTCAACTTGAATTAACAATACCATATGTAATTTAACAGATATTTAACATTTAAATTAAAAAAATTAAGCAAGAATACATTGTGTGGTATCTTTAACAATATTTTTTGTATAGATTGGTGCATTTAAAAAACTGTATTAATCTATTACATGCGTTTGTATCGCACGTTGACAGATGTAGATTGCCTGGAATCTTGAATTTTTCCCTCTAGATATATTGCTGGAAGTTCTCGATTATATGCTGAATGGCATTTCTTATATTGAAGGCTGTGCATTTGGGTGGTTGTTCCTTACAGAGCATATAGGAGTTGAGTGAGCTTCGTAAGTCCAATTCGAATTCTAGTAATGAGTATTTGGTTTCGGTGACTTAGGAAACTGAAAAGGGCTCTGTAGAATTATTTCTTGTAACATGAAGCTTGCTTTTCGGAGAATTAACCCAAGTTTGTTTCCATGTGTTAAAGTGCTCTTTTAAAATAAACGTTAATGACTTGAAAAGGCACTTTAGCATTGTAATTTATACTTGGAAGATTAGTTGCAGGTACCCTTGAGTATTAACTGTATGACACTTTTAAATAACAGTTTTGATTAAAATACTGAAATAACGGTAAATTTACGGAGCTATCAACACGTAGCTAATAATGCCTGAAATGGCCTCCTTTCTCTACTTTTGTTTTCTTTGTGGATATATTTATATTGCTTATATTGCTTTCCCAATAGATACATTTTATACAAGGAACGTTGGAAGCTTTCTTTTATAAGAGATATAAAAGCAAGTTCACAGCATGCCTCAAGCCATGCCATTTCTTTGTTAGAAGTTATAAATGCAGATCATTCTTTGTTGCATATAATTGTATCGCACTAAAAATAGCCTTCATAAATCTGCATGATCAAGAAACGAGAGCGAGATATCTTTTGAACCTTTTCTAAACTTTACAGCAATTGTATGTATGAACTGCTACTTTAAGTACAAAGCAGAGAAAATAATAATTATTTCCTATGATTCTGTTACAATAATTGCAGTGTCTCATTTCCTTCTTTCTCTAGAGGAGTGTTTTTAGGCAGATATGATGTTAAACAGTGGTTGCATGTTTGTGTTTTATGGTCAGGTGAACGTGCTTTCACTGGCTTTGAATTTGTGACTGATACTGGCTTGAGCAGTAAACATTCCGTGATACGCATGTTACTTTCTGCCCTTCGTTGCACACACTGCATGCTTATTTTCAAGATTTTGGTCCAAAAAGCATGTATGGAAATTTTCCATGTTGTTTATTTAGAGCTGAAAAGAAAGCTATATGCAAGAACTCAGTGGAATAATGTGTTAAAATTCTGACTCGCCTGCAACTATTTGTCCCCCTCCGCCCCCCAAAAATAATTACAGACAACGACCAGAATTTCATCAGCACTTTGGAGTACATCACAACAATGGTTCTTTCCGGGTTATGGTAATGAAAATAATGTACCTTTCACCAAAGAGATGATTTCATCAGACGTGAATGTGCAGGCAGGAAATATGTATTAAAATTTCGATCAGTTAAGAGTATAGTAATTTCTCCAGCAAGAACAGATAGAGAAACTAGAAGACCTATAACGCCAATGACCAAAAAATAAAGAGCAACTTGAGTTTGGTTTATGTAGGTTGGTGTTTGAAAATTTCGAAATTTCTAATCTTAAATTGCAGTGACAATTTTTATTTTTCCTACGTATTCTCTCCATCACTGTCAGTTTACAGCTATCCAACAGAGTGCTGCACTTTGTAAAGGAGCAACATATACAGGAACAGAAGTAAACAAATGATTAGAAATGTCAGTACGTCAGTGCTATGGAGGGAGGTGGTGCCGCGGTAATCTGTATGATTCGCAGGTTCGATCCCAGTCGAACGCCCACCTTGACTTCAATTTCTCTGTTTCACCTTATCACTAGCGTATACTGGGATGAATACTCTACTCCAATGATTCCTTTTCCTTCTCATTTTACTTCCTTGTTATCTTTCTGATGTGGTTGTTAGAGCGATATTTTCGGCGAATGTGGGCGGATTGTACAGAAGCATGTCACCTTCTGCCCTGCTCTTCCTTCAAATTGCTACCCAAGCCGCTTGAATCTATTTGTTGTTACCCTCACATGCACCCCTGGGTGTGTTGAGAAGCTTCGATAGCCATTGGTGACCTCTCCAA
Organism: Mantis religiosa; assembly: GCA_030765055.1. NCBI lineage: Eukaryota > Metazoa > Arthropoda > Insecta > Mantodea > Mantidae > Mantis > Mantis religiosa. Next base: position 100,239,600 of record CM060954.1, on the reverse strand, counting down.
CTGCCAGGGACTTCTGTACTCCCTAGTCTTCGCTGGCTTTGCCCTCTACCGCCTGTGATCTCCCATAACGAGATGATAGCCTGCAATAGATCCCTTGTCAAGGAATACCCCTTTGCCCCTTTAATTAATCGATCACAGTCTCAATGGTCTGGATTGATTTCACTCAGTATAACCAAACTTGAACGTCACTGTGGGCCATTTCATAAGTTTCTGCTTTAAAAAATTCGGCTTCGGTACCTTCTCATAACTTCGTTACTCATTAGTCCACAAACTATTTTTCTAAGCACTTCCTCTTAACAGAGATAAACTTTATGACCGATTAGCTGGTTCCCAACGTTACATGCACACCTTTTTAGACTCGAACAACGATTTAATTTTAATTTAATTCACCTCCTCCCGTCCTGTCATCCTGCAAGGTCTCGGGATAACATGCTGGCTTCTGGTGCCCGACCCGTGGAGTGAAACCTGGCGAAGGGCTATGGCTGCTTTCGGCCGTAAACATCCATTCGGAAGGGGGGACAAGCCGGTGGTTCCGTGATTTAAAGTTACGGTTCGTAAAAGAAGCTCCGATCTAATGACGCAGGCCTCTGAGCAAAATTAAGCGGTCTAAAGGGCAATATAGAATGGGACGCGTAAAACCACACAGTAAAAGAGTGTCATAAATGGAACTTTTTTCTTTTTTCACCCGTTCTTTACGAAGTTATTTTGCAATGATCTTGCAGAAAATCTCCTAACATTCATGTAAAAGCGTGTGAAACACAGACGAAATGTCTGATTTCCTTAACCTTTCCCTCCCAGACGTCTCCCTAGTTCTAGAAATTCATCGATCGGTATATAGCAGCAGGTGGCGGCAGTAGTAATACGGGTTATCATCATCATCATCATCATCATCATCATCATCATCATCATCATCATCATCATCATCCAAGTTTTGATCCCTAGGATCCGTTCTGTTCACGTCAATATCTTTTCATCTCTTCCTCGATATTCCTGTGTATTTTTTATTTTTCTATTTTACCAGTTGGACCTTAGTCAGTCACTAATCTTATTTTTTCGTCCCCTCTGTAAGTACATGCTATTTCCAGTTATCTTTATTCTGTTTAATCCTTTCTTTTAAGTTAAATATACTCAATTCTTCTCTTATTTCTTCATTTGTTTTATGATCTAACAGAGTATCCAGCCACAGGTCTTAAAAGTCTCATATCTGCTGTTTCAATATTTCTTTTATATTTTCTGTTTAATGCTCGTGTTTCGCTTGAATACAGGAACTGCCATTGTCTTATAGAATTTATTTTGTGTTTCTCTTCTAGTTTTCCTTCTGCAGCGATTTAATATGTTAAACGTGCAGGGGAGGAGGAAAAAGAGTACGTCATAAAAGCAAAACAGGAAATTGTTGCAAACAATGAAGCAACGTTTCTAAGATTATTTGGTATTACCAATTCTTTTAAATTTACCATTTAACGTTTGAGGCTATACTGCATTACACTTCCTGCATTGACATTATTTTGATGCATTACTAAATGTAATTAATTATGTTTTAAATTAATCGGCAAAATAGATTTGGAGAAAAATCAATGAAAATGATGAAATAAATTCTTCCTATTTCCTTAAATTGTTAATTAGAATATCTTTATCGAGTTTTTCATACTTCGTCATACTGAATCACTGTGACAGAGTTAAAAATTTGTCTCTATATTTTCGGCTAAGTTAAAGGTATTGCATTAGTAATGAAGAAAGTAAAAGCTCAGAAGCATGTTATTATAAAAGTCACTTAAAGGACACTCTTTTAAACGGGAAAGTTATAGAAAAATTTCTTGTTGAAATTAACTCCAAGAGAAGCAGATCCCAATTAAAGGAAAACTGGCGTCCACACGAGGTCTGAAGATGTTTGAGGAAAGAAAACTCACTTTTTGGTCATGCTGTTGACAATATCTTCATCCAGCCACTCGACACATTTGATGATCTTGTGAGGATCCGCTGGAGGAGGATATACCTTCTCGTACAGCACTTTCTCCTGGAGGTGACAATATGCTGTCGACACGTGCACGAACGTCTAAAACAAAAGAACAGCAAATATTGACTACGGAACAACATCAGATAATAAAAATCTAGTACACACCCTGTTCTGTAAACTACTTTAACAAGAGTTTATTATTCTAGCTATCCTTGTTGATCCAGGCAAACTTTTATTTCACATTTACACATTTCATGTAGGCTACATGCTTGGTTGGTATCTAATGTGAAGCAGTTGGAAATGAAGCCATTCACTCACAGTCCAGTATTTTGATGTGTTGTTTTGTTGACTAAAGGTTGGGCAGCAGAGTTGGTGGTTTCCATCCACATGTTCTTTAAATGTACAGAAAAGACACAGAGGAGAGCTCACTGCACCAATCCTAAATAAATATTTATTGACACAGTCATGGCCTGTTAGGAGGCTAAAAGTTGCTACAGAGGATTTTGCTAGTAGTGTATTGATTCTAATTGTGCTGTTACATAAATGTTCCCATAGTTTTCATTTTGTTTGTAATACATTATCAAATTTAATTTTGTATTATATGTTGATATAATTATTATTCTTTATTTCATTTATGAAATATCCGTTATTACTCTTTTAATTATTCAATACAGTTATATTTTAGTGTTGATGTTATTCTTCAGTACCTCGTGGACATAATGGAAGGTATGAATTTCAAGGTTAGAATATAGCAACTAATTTTTAAATATCTAACTGTCAAGTCGGCTTCCTCTGGGTTCCTTTCATCTACAATAAAACTGTAATAACATTATTTATGCAACAATTTAGTTCAATTAACCTGACATTGAGAAGCAAAGTTTTAAGGTATATAAAAGTTAGGCATACTTGGTAGAGTAGATAAGCTACGCAAACCTAACCTATCAAATATTTTGTATATTCTTTAGTTCCGGTTGTTTATGTGACGATTTGCTACTTATTTCTGGTAGTATTTTCGAAAATGCTATTATTACAAATAATTTTGGACGGATATCAAGGTTGAGGATATGGTTTCTCTAAGTACTACTCGTATATGCATGACATAAGTAAGGTCATTGCAATATACTCCGGATTTGCAGAACATGCTCTGTTGCACAGCAACATGGTGGTGCAGTTGTATGTGTCATCCAAGAATTAATTATACTGCTATCCTTTCGAAGTTTAGAGGTCTTTATATTTTCGTTCAAGGTCTTGTTAAGTATCTTCTTCCTTTGGGTGTTTTAGCTTTCAGTTATTATGTATGTCTATACCACTTCAGCTGTTCGGCTGTCAGAATAAAATTGCTTTTAACTATAACGTATTGTTCATAGACTCTAAGAAAATAAGTTATGGAACAATACCTGCAATGTCTAAAATAGTAGAGTGTAAAAGAGCACACGTTCTTATAAAATTTGTGTTACTCCTTTACAAACATGCTAGTAGTAGCATTCAAGTTACTCATTAATTGCTGAGCTTCAAAGTTTTCTGTACAAAACTGTGCCTTAATATACTGACATTTGTTCATTTTTTCATTGACATGTCAAAGTTTCATATTTCTACAAGGTCAATCTCACCATAACAAAAGCTTTTATCTGGAAAACTAGATCAGATTTTAAAAATTAATCGCCAAGACCGACATTTGAACAATGATTTATGGAGCATTATGTCTAATTGGTTTTAGAATGTTTAGGAAAAATATTACATATAGTAAACTTTAGCTTATTATGTTCAATATGAACAGTAATATTTTTATACTAATTTCCTTCTTCATAGCTACCTATATTCTGCTTTGTCCATTAACGCTGGGCTGAATAATGAGCCTTCCAAATGCTCTTTGAACTACTTTTAGGTGGTTCGTGTATCCCGGTAATCCTCCTTGTTAATTTCATTATTCCATTGATACCGAAATCAAGGGATGCAATGAGTAAGGAATCGTAATGGATTTCAAAGGAATATTGTATCTTTGTAACAACACGTGCAGGTGCATTGGGTTGAATAGTTTTAACAAAGGAAACGAAAGAAAGAAGGTTCTTAGCAGGAATTCTCAGTGAGTAACACTTTACTCCGTTTGAAAAGGCATTGTTCGGACCCTTAATAATGGCATGACCGAGACTAATAATCACAATGGACAAAATAGTTACAACAGGAGTTTTGGTGTCAATAAAGACGCTTCAAGAGGTGAAAGTCAGACGTGGCTGTAGTGAGGAAGAAAATGGGGGTGGCGGTCGAGTAAGAGACATCTGGTTCGGTCTTCGGTGAAGACAGACCAGAACCGGAGAGAAAAGATATCTGTCGGTTCCTACGTAAATAACGAATTAAGTGGTATCTAGTAATAAGCATTCTACATACGGTAACTCTAAACAGTGATGAATTGGTAACCCTTGGTCGACAACTTCGAGTTGTGATGTAATGATAAAAAGAAGCAGTCATAAAACCAGTCTGAAACTTGCATTCCAGTGTCATTAGAACCATCCTTACTCCCATACACATCCACGCATACCCTTTGACGGAACTCTTTGCTCTACCTTGAGAATAGGCCACACTGCTTCAAAACTTACAACGTAAAAATAAGGTTCATCAATATTGACAACCCTTGGTCGGTTGTTTGCATCACCTTATAAGTCAGCTTGCAATGCCGCAAGTGGTTTAATTTTAATTGGTTAGCTTATGATGGTTAACGTATCTTCCAGATTATTCCTTTATTCCCAAAAGGCAATTGAATTGTGGAGCAACTCTTGAATTCAGTTAACACCAAAATTATTTCAGCATAATTTTTCTCGTGGCATTCAGCTTCCCAGTGATCCTGAAGAGTGCAAGAAACGTTAAGATGTAAATAAGAAAGAAACAAAATAGAAACAAAGAAAAAATTGGATATTTGGATATTGGATATTTGACGTTGGGATGGTCAAACTTTATAACGACACAGCGTCAATTGAATAGAAGCTCCTTGGGTGGTAGGCAAACCGACGAACAAAATAGGAGCATGGTTTAAACCTCATATTTTAGTCCATAGGATTAATAATCTCATTTGTCTATTTTCGAACCATATTTATGTTTACTTTCTGTACTATTTATCGGTAGCAAGATAAATAGGAGGCCCTAAGTTACCCTTTAATTAATTTAATATTAAATAACAAAACGAACATATTGAATTTGTTGGGAGTATCTTAAATAGCTTACGAAGTGCTCATCATTATCACAATTTCTAAACCGTAAATGATGGATAACATCTTACTAGTAACAAAAAAGTTTCCAGAAATACCTTTATTGGTTTGAATTTACATATACTTATATTTTTCTAAGAGACATTGCTATTCGATTATTTTCTGCAAAGGGAACGGAATTTCAAATAATTTCACAGGATGGATTTAACTACCTATCGCTTAAGACAATATTCCCATAAAACCTAAAATTAAGTGTCCTATAAAACATATATGCAAATTAAAATGTACCAGATAGAATATAATGTAAGATTAATTTGTAGAAAAATGGGTAGGAAAATACATCTGAATGTAACACAATGCTTTATATTTGAAAACTAAGCTTTAGGGTAGTTTCTAAATTATCGAATCTTCTTATGGAGGAATGTTTAATAGGAATATTAAATTAAACTGTATAGTTAGTTCATTGAAGAAGAATTGTGTTCACTAATAGAATATTTTAAATCATGAAAGAAGTTTTCGTAGCTGGTAAGTGCAAATGATCAAATATTGTTGTGTCATTATGATGATGATGATTATTATTATTATTATTATTATTATTATTATTATTATTATTATTATTATTATTATTATTATTATTATTATTATTATTATTATTATTATTATTATTATTATTATTATTATTATTATTATTATTATTATTATTATTATTATTATTATTATTATTATTATTATTATTATTATTATTATTATTATTATTATTATTATTATTATTATTATTATTATTATTATTATTATTATTATTATTATTATTATTATTATTATTATTATTATTATTATTATTATTATTATTATTATTATTATTATTATTATAATTATTATTATTATTAATCTATGGTTCAGCCTCAATTTAAGTTCACGTTACTTATAAACAAAGCAAAAGAAGTCAGCATCTAGTAGTGGCAGTAGATGTAAGAGTATTCTAAGTTAGATTTAGAGTTGGATTTGGGGGAACAAAAAGCCACGTGCCACTCCTGACAATCTCGCCTAACTGAGAAAGAGAAAGGCGAACTTGGTTTACCGGAAGGTTTAAAGACGCAACATAGCATTTTCAACGTCGGCAATGACAGCGAGTTACTCAAGAGAAACAATGTAACACCTTGCACACTTGGCAAGGTCGCTGACCGAAATCCTTCACCTTGATTGTTTTACTTGGTTAACAACACACCTTCACATTCCCGTTTCAATTCCTTTTTCTATCACAGGGGAATCACAGTAGGAGCTCAAATATGTTGCACGGGTCAACATTTTGTACTGACGTGCATATAAATGGCCCATAATGCAATGTAACTTGTTGGTACTCATAAATTTAGCCCACCGTCTCCAGGACTTACTTATTGTGTTTCTGAAGCATAATCATACTAGACAATGAATTGACTGGTAAAGTATGGATGATTTACTAAAAGGTAATATTACAAACTCGTTTCCATGTTCTCACTTGTAGAGTATCTGCTTCACTGTATTTTGGCACAGTTTAATAAAAATGTAGAGATAAAGACGAAACAAAGCTTATTCTTCAGCAATATACTTTCAAAATATATGCACGTGATCAATTTAGGTTGTTCTCCTATGATAAAACTCTAAAGTTTCAGCAGTACTTCTTGGAAACCCGAAACACCAACTATCATCATCACCATGCTAGCCATATACAATAGACAAGATACAATACTTCTAGCTTCCTTTACCAGCAAATATTTCATGAAATCTGTGACTTGCATCAAAATTTCATACATGTATATACAGATGGATCTAGAATGAATGAAAGTAGTGGTTGTACTATGGTATATCCTGAGCATACATTTTCTTAAAGTCTTCCGAGATACCTCACTATATTCTCCTATGAGCTTTTTGCCATAAGATTTGCCCTGGAACACTTAGTGTAAATTGAACATCGTTATTGCATTATCTTCACTGATTCTACGCTTGTTCAACAAACGTCACCCAGAAATTCTTTAGTGCAGAACATTTTATTGCTGAGATAAAAGCATGTAATATACTTGTGATACTGGCATGGATACCATCTCATAGAGGCATATCCGTAAATGAGAAAGTTGACGAAGCAGCTAAAGAAACAGCACCCGCTCTCCAAGTTTGGCTGAATTAAAGTTTCCTCAACACGATTTCCAATGTTGCCTCAAGTATCAAAATATCTAAACAGTAGAAGTTACACTGGAAGTCCACATCCAAAAGTAAATTAAACGCCTTAATCTCCAAACACGGTTTCAATTATCCTATAAAGCATCTTATACGTCAAGACCAGGTACTTCTCACCAGACTACTGGATATTCTGCATTTACCCATTCGTACCTCCTTGAAAAGAACTCGCAGCTTAGACGTAAGCATTGTCATTCCATGCTAACAGTTCATCATATAATTACAGAGTGCAATTTCTTCGATGTGCATCGACATCAGTGTGTCGTTCCTGTGGATCTCTCAGTGACCTTGGAGACCTCCAACTCTCTGCCAGAATATTGCAGTGTTTATAAAAATAATTAGTTCGCATAATTTTATATAATCAAAGTTATAATTGTTTCAAATAATTGTAATTTAAAGTTTATTGCACTTGCGATATGACTTTATTCTCAAAGAAAAAATAATAAATTAAATAAAAAATTTATTTGGTTCTTTATTCATTGATTCATTCATTTATTCATTTATTTGTTTTCTCTTTCTTTAATTGTTTAATTTGTGCACTTCTAAACCTATAACTATTTTCCATACCGGAGACTTGCATGAGAGGCAACCGATGGTGTAATTTCTCACTATCATTTTCAGCATTTTAACACACTCGTGCCACAGTTATTTTTCCAGATTCTGCGGGTACAGGGAATTATTTTGGTTAAAGAACAATTTTAACCCCAGATGGGAATCAAACTCAGAACATTTAGGTTGAGAACTCAAAGTTAAACGTTGTGTTTTCATTCCACGCTTCCGTTTTCTGCGTGACGATGTCTTTTAGCCGTTCGAAACTCATAGCCTAAAGTTTCATGTCATTAATGAAGGATCTAACATAAATACCACAGTACACATGCAGGCCGAGTTACGTTGTATTGGTTTATCCTTTCCTTTTAAATCACTCATACAGAAACTCGTTAAAAAGGCGCGACTTCGGAACCTCCCCTACATCCATTAGTTTGTTTTTATGTCCTGAATTATCTTTGAAGTCAGTCACATAGTGAAATGGTACCAGCCGGTTTAAGTCAATGGTTGGTTACCTGGGAAGAGAATCAAAGAGAAAACAGTATAGTGATATAGATGACTAAGTCACTTGCATAAGGTTTCCAAGACCTCACTTATTTGCCATTCTTTAACGTTTACTTATTTTGTGACACCTTTCTCTGCAAACCAACCTGCAATTGTTTCAAGATGAAACTGTAGTGTCTTATCCACGCGTTCAAATCACCGTCTCTATAGTTCTATATAGGTACGTTATAGCTCTCTGGATGAATAAATAAGAGGTGGTGAGGTCCTTTACAAATTTACTAGCTTACACTTATCACATGTACAACTGTCTGCTCATACATAGTTGGAGATCACTTATCTGATAAGGTCTATGTGCCATATGTGGCTTACATTAACTGCAGAGTTGATATTAAATTATACGTGTATGGTTTATTCAGAGTCTTTATTCATGTCAGGATAAAGATACATTTGCAAATGTGCAGTGATGTGTACTATTACTAGACAGCAGAAAAGGTGGTAGCTAACCACAAAATTACGTCTCCAGCTTAAACCTCAGTACTTTTTGTGACTTCCGGAAATGTTTCTAGCCATTACGTAAATCGATTGTTCCTAGCGAGTGGCTCACCTGAGAAGTAATGGTGTCCTTAGGAAGACCATTACATAATTCAAATATCCGTAATGTTATTTTAGGTTCTTTTACTGCACCCAACGTTATATTTACTGCAAATAAGCTTGCTGCCCCATCCATACATGAAACATTGTTTAGCAATAAATTATTGCATCTCTCAGAGGTGATTTCGCTTTCATCACAAAGTTTAATAATGTTTTACAATATTAATGAAATCTGAACAATTATGAGTTTAGTTTGTTATTAGCAAAACGTAATATGAACTCAGAGAGAGTGAGAGAGAGAGAAAATATAAAGACAAACCTTTTTATTCAATTGCAATGTAAAATATTTGAGCTTATATATAATTTCTTGTATCTCATTTATAGCTGATGGAGAGCGCAGAGTTTAACTCCCGGATATGGGACAGGTGCTCAATCAATATAGTGAGGAAATTGAGGAGCTACGATAGGCAGCGAACCTTGGTTTAGAAAGCCAACTTCCCGGCTTTCCGAGAGTCTGCTACATATCCTCCTGATATCGATTGGACGATCTTCACCTCTACTTTGCTGATGCGGGCGTGAGGCCGGTAGTCGGGTTGGCAGGCTGGCCCAGTAGGAGCTGTAGTGTCATGGCTAACTTTTTTAACATAAAAGTTCATCGTACGAATCCATGCTGCGACTGAAATGCTAAGCACACAGCTGCACTATTTTTCAAGATCTGCATTTGGTCAAGGTATATCTACACCAGTTAGTTCCCGGGAAGAAAGCTGTGGAGTTTTCTGAAACTTGGTCGTGCAAGCTTCTTAATGAAAAACAGACTTACTAAAGAGGTTCTGTATTATCTAGAAAATAGCTTGCAGTTGATTTTTTTATTTCTAAAGAGGAGGAAATGCTTGACATTTTTGGTATGCATCTCAACAATGCAGTATTACTACGATTAAGTTGATGCATCAATGGTCACCTTTTGATTACATTAAAATCCATAAAACTACATATTACATAAATGTTAGCTCATGAAATATTTCAAGACTACCACTATATGGAAGTAATAGAATTGTACACCAATAGACTCCGGTTCCTGAATGTTAGAAATGAACTGTAATAGACTTAATATTGGAGGAGCTTATATACTTTGTATTTGTTACATGACGTGTTATTTGTACTATTTTACTATATCATAGTTTAACTTTTTTCACATAAGGGGCCAACCTGAGCATAGTTGAAGATCAGTTCACCATCTACCGTATAATACATACTTTCTTTTGGGGTCATTATTAATGTTTACTCAGAATATTAGTGACAGATGATGCTGCTTCAGTTCGTAGCAGTTTGAATATCCCACTAGTATAATAATAATTTGATTGGGCAGTTGGAGGTTTAAAATAGACCAACAATTGGAGCAGGGAATTTAGTAATCCAGCCTTGTTTAGTAAAGAAAGCATGGGCGGTGCGGTTTTTCTGTAGTCACAATGGTTTGACGGTCGAAGTGAAAGCGGATATGCCTCTATATTTGCGAATGGGAAAGCCCGAGGGTCTCTGATATGCTTCAGCAGCAATGCTGGAAGTAGGAGCAGCCTATAGACTCTCTCTTTCTGCAACTCCTAGCTCCAGGATAGTCTGCGCCAGTGACGTAAGGGAAATGCCGTCGCAAACCGAACACGCATCTTATTACATAATGCGAGTCTACGTTCTCCAGTTGTTTATCATCTTGTCCTTTTGGCTTTCGAAGAAACGACACATAAGTGGGGTTCAGCTATATGTCTCGTGTCACGTAGGAACTATGCTTCGCCTTTTTACGCCACATTAATAACTGGAAATTATCCTTAAGCAAGGACCTACATAGTCTTCAGGCGAAAGTAAAAATAATAAAAATACGTAGCGAAACAGAAAAAATATAATGCAGAAAGACTTCTCAACTTTACTTACCTATCAGCTACCGACGACGAGGAAATAAAATAGAAGTTTTGTTTTATTAAAATAGTCATACTGTTTCAGCTTACTGTTAAACCCGCATAATAAACAATTTGTACAACTTTCAGTACTACATTAACTGAATTCGAAGAAGGTATCTTCATTAGTCCCTTTAGGAATCATCGTAACCTATGTTGAGGAACATAACCACGCAAGCTAAAGAGTCATAGCCTTGAGTACAGTTTTGAACCCCTGTAACTAGCAATCAACCTTACCATGCTTATTTACGACGTATAACTTCAAGAACTGGAGGGCGTTTTGGGAGAACATAACATTTTTAAATGCCTCCTTACCCAACAGTTTCAACGCCCTCATCCTTGGCCTCGGGAGTTTGATATTGACTCCGGGGAACGCTACAAACATCCCAGGCTCCCACTCAACAAACCCGAACTCCTATCATCAAACTTCTTATATCTTAACTCCTTTATAAAACAACACCTGCAACTATGCCACCATTCGAACACCGTCATTTTCTTTATTTCCCCTCACTGTACCAGTAAAGGATCTAGTCCTGAAATGGTATATGTCAGAAGGCAACGTCTAGTATAGACGGCACACTTTTCCAGCGACGCTCACTCTACCATAACCTGAATTTTATGATATGCAATACCCAGTCTAATGTCACATAAATCTCAGCCTAGTAAACAGTGGTAGGCCTCCCAGGGTAAGACCAGCCATAAATGACCTTCATATTTCAGGGGAGTTCCTACATTTTAAGACACTCGAGAATTTTAATTTCGAAATATACCTTACCATTTTCCTTCGTCAGAAGACATTTTTTTCGGAGGGGACTCGGCAGAGTTGGTCTATAGTATCTTAAGCCCCCAAGTGGGTCATTCCCGGGAGGAGGATGAGGTGAGAGGAGACAGAGGATGGCCGTCCCAAGGAGCCAGTACAGTGCAGAGGGAAGGGTCCATACATTTTACTTGGAAACCTCCCCCTGCAGGCCAGAACAACACACATTCCTCCGTACTGTGGTCCAAAGACGGTCCCAGAAGCCGGTTAGGAGACTGGTAACCAACCTACCGGAGGAGGAAGTGGTTCACTCAGAGCATATCATTCCGCCATGCACAGCCGAAGCTCCCGCCGACACTTCTACCCTGAAAGAGACCTCCAGGTGAGAGATGATATGAAATGATAATGAAGATGAAATGGACGGACAGAAAATTCGCGGGATGTAATTAACCTACCCAGCATACGTCTAGCGAGCCGGGAAAGAAACTTAAAAAAAAAAAACATGGGTCAAGTAGGTCGGCCACGGAATCGAACCCGGGCCTTCCGAACGCAGGCATTTTGTTTCTTAAATAATAAAGTACTAATATGTTTCACATAGGCCTTAATGCTGTTATTTATCCTTCAATTCCAGTTGCAGTGGCGAAGACGTGGTTCAGTAACCCTCTGTACCCTCCGAAGTTTCTCTATGGCAATCAGGGAGTGTGCATCTGCGCAAAATCGCAATCCTTCTTCACTTGTTGTGACATATTTGTACTTTTTGACGTCCCCATAAAAGGAAACTATGGGTGTGAGGTTCGGCAACAAGGGGCCAGGATATAGGCCCGCCTCGGCCAAGAGACGTCATTACTACGGTAGTATTACTGACGGGAGCGGGATTCGAACATGGAATATATTAGAAACCCTTCGCCCTAAGCTTTGGTACACAAAGCTCAACTCTAAATATGTAGCGTAAAACAGCTGCCCGATGGGCGTTTGTAATTCTAATTAATAACTAATTAGGCATATTATTATTATTATTATTATTATTATTATTATTATTATTATTATTATTATTATTATTATTATTATTATTATTATTATTATTATTATTATTATTATTATTATTATTATTATTATTATTATTATTATTATTATTATTATTATTATTATTATTATTATTATTATTATTATTATTATTATTATTATTATTATTATTATTATTATTATTATTATTATTATTATTATTATTATTATTATTATTATTATTATTATTATTATTATTATTATTATTATTATTATTATTATTATTATTATTATTATTATTATTATTATTATTATCATCATCATCATCTTCATCATCATTGGTACTGTGGAATATTTAGTGAATGTTAAGAGTTATAAATATATCTTACAATTCATTATAAGTACAGTATGTTTCTTAATCGAAGTAACATTCGAAGATAAATGTTGGTACACCAAATATACTGGCGTCACGTCTTACGTAGTAACAGAGTCAGCAGTACGGGAAAGTTTGTACATAAAAACATAACTTAAGCTAGTTTTAGTTACACTGCAGTGGAGATCTTTTACCCTCCCGCATATTGTCACGCGGGTTGCCTATATTAACGAAGTGGACGGCGATTTGGAAACAGCTGTATGTATCAGCCGAACGGGTGGGAGTGAATCTCTGCTCGGACAGCAACGGCCTTAAAGAACCTAGCTGTTAAAACCACATCCAAATCGTTCTGGTAATGCAAAGGATGTTAAATAGACACTTTGCCAACCTTCTATGGATCCCTGAGCATGCAATTATTTGAGACAATGAGATGGCGCGCATGCTCGCAAAGAGCGGTTCAGTTCTTAATTTTATAGGACTCAAGACCATTGGAGATGTGTCTCCTAGAAGTATCAAGTATAATATAACCCAAATAATAAGTAGAATTAATCCTACATATCAGAATAAACAAAGCACTGCCAGGGTAAGTTCATGAGATTCAGGAGGTAAGTAAAGTAGCATTCTTTGGAATCTAACTAGAAATAAAGTTGTTGTTGACTATCTTGTGGACCACAACGCACTATGTAGACATTTGCACATAATGAGAGTTAGACATGACCCTTTAGGCAGGAAATATGGAAGCGAAAATGAAACCTTCCTACTTATAGTTGAAATTCAAATGCGAAGATTTAGCCATGTATTAAAATGTAACTTTAGGCTCCTTTGTCGTGCAACCTGAAGATATAAGAAGGGCAAATATCGAGTACGCGGTCGGTTTTATTGGAATAGAAAGTGCAGTTAAGGGGCACGAAGATCTCTAAGGCCTTATTGGTTAGGACCTGCACTACTCATACTAAGGTCGAGGGTTCAAATCCGGCCCGATAGTTTTTAAGTTCGCCTTAAAGTCTCAACTCCATTGTTGCAGATTTACTGATATGAAAAAGAATTCCTGCGAGACAAACTTTCCGCACACCGGTGGTACTAATGTGATCTTTGTTATTTATAGGCCGTTAACAAAATAAAATGCATATTATTTCAATTTTCCTCTACACTGTTTTTCTATTTGAGTTTTATTCTCAATGGTAGACAATTGATGAACAGATGCGCCTAAATCCTTCGGGAATACTTTTCCCAATAGACAGCATTCCCAATGATAGTTATACCAACCGACAAATTTACTAACAGAAAATATTCCGCAGAATACATTTTCCAAACAATTTTATTACCCAAAAGCATCGTCTTATTTCCCAATTCATAATTTTCCAGAAAATATTGTGGCCAATGGCTCGAAGATATGTTGCGATGTCGTTATCTTTGTATTGTTCATATATTGAAACAATATTAAATATGAGTTGCTCATATCACTCCTGAGCTACTCTTAATTCTCATTTCCAGCTGGTTAGAGAGTCTGTTCTTTCAGAAGCTCATTTAGGTATATGTAAAACGTCGAATGCTGGCACTCGAGGACTAATCGAAAGCGGTAGTGCCACCCTTGGGAAAAATTCTTCGTTCTTGATAATTTCTCTCGGACGGATTCTTACTGATTACACTCTTTGGAGAAAATTGGGCTTAAATAACTCTTCAACAACTTCTTGCCTGTTTACTTTGATGTAATTAAATTCAAAGTATTTAGCTAACAGCTGAAGTTCTTCAGTAACAGCTTCAAACTAATTATTACCAGACTGTTGTATCACGTCTTCAGTTCGCCTATCAGCAAGTGCACTCATAATTTGTGTAGCTATCTTAATGCTAGATCTTCAGATTGGGATATTGCTGCTGTATTCCTTCCATCTGCACGTACGAAAGGAATTTTATTTAAAAGAAGAAAGCAACCTGGAATTCATTCACCAAAGTTATTATTTGTGGAATTAGTAATTGCCACTTCAAAATCTGTCATAAATATTTCTGGTAATATAAATTAAAATTAAAAACTTCTTGCTACTTGTAAAACAAAATTGAAAAATTGTACGCTCTTTCCTGCCTACTCTTCCAGTGCCAACGGAAGTTCAGTTGTCAGGTCGACCTTGCATTTTAGGTCGAGTAGTAGTGGCGAGAATAGTAAACAAGAGGAAAAACATTTGCGGGCTGCAATGAACTATACCACCTATTTACAAATACCGTCCATCAACGCAAAGTAAATCCTGAGAGGAATGTGCCACCATTATATATAGAACAAGGACAGCGAATGAGTGTGACAGAGAACGCATGCTACACAAGGAGCAGAACCGTTAAAAACATGTGCTCTATTCACTCAGCACATTAAAACTGAGAAGATTTATTCACAAAAGTAGAAGCCGTCATAATGTCTTTGAATGATCTGTAACTGAACTGACATGGGGTGTCATAAGCCTGCTGAGGGAGGGTGCAGGAACCTCCCTACGTCTCATTCCCCCGGGACTTTCTTTGCTGAGCCAGACAATAATGTCGCTACATTAGTCGTCGGATATTATTCTTTGTGCTAAAAACAAAATGCAATTCTTCTTCAGGCAAAATTAATGGTTATCTTCTAACATCAGAAGGTATCTCACTTTTTGCTTTATATTTGTTCATAGTGAACAGATGTATCATCAAGTTCATAAACTGTGCGCGGGTTACGAGGTAGGTATCTCTCTCAGGCACTTACGTGTAATGATTTGCATAAGATTTTTGTCGATTAGGTAGAGCAGTCAAAACGCTTCCTAATAATCGAAATCTTCACAAGTCACTTCCTACTTCAAAGCGTGAACTTCTAAATTTGACGCACGTAGATGCTTGGATTGTTCTGGGCCTTCTAATAGAGGCATGCCTTTTCCGATTATAGATTATACCAAGCACTCTTTCTTGCGCCTACAGTTAGAGTATATCTTTTAATTTATTTCTAAATCTTTATAGCATTGAAATCCATTTATGTTTAAAGATTTCTCATGTCACTTAATTAATAATTTTGCACATCTTAGATACTCAGTTTCCGGGCTACTTAAAATGTACATTTAAACCACTTTTCTTTAGAAACGATAAAAAAGTGCATTACGTACCAAGAAACGTTGATAAAATTGAGAACAAAATATGCGTTGGAAATAAATGGAGTGGAAACGTGGAGATACCTGTTTATAAAGTTCCCTGATGAAAACGAAGCGAGAAAAACGCTACTTGTAAATAAATGTTTTTGGAAGTTTGAAATTTTTGGAATGTTGGTTGGTTTCCCATCACTCTCACATGGCAACCTTGGCCTTCGGGATTAAAACCATTGCCTCCAATGGTAGAGCAATAGTGAAGATCACGGTGAGGCGAGGAGAATTACAGTTTATACCGTGGACTCCGAACCACTTTGGGCATACGGGGCACTTCACATGTTCTAGACAGGTGAAGGCGGGGATAGGGCTGACTTAGAGTCACCACCCCAGAGCCGGGAATCAAACTTCGGACCCTTAGCACGCGAGCCGCGAACGAAACCACTGCGCTACCCCGGCGGCCCATTTTTGGAATGTTAGTTTGAGAAAAACGGATTGAGAAAACTGGCCTACTTCTCAGAAATGTTTAATGATTAGTTATTTTCTTTGCAGTGAAATAATTCTGATTGGAAACACTTTTTTTTGCTGATAATGTTGTTAATAAGCGTGAACTTGGTTTCCAGTTTTGTTTATGTAAACTCAATTGGAGGATAGCTATAAATGTATATCTGTAAATCAATAACGAAGTAAGCGTTCTGTTTTGTACACTTAACTATTGTGCCTATAGGGCACCATGTTATAGATGATTAGTTGCCGCTTCTCTACATTTGGTTAAAATTGGCTACTTAAAATGCTGTATTTGAATCCATCCAATTTTTCTACATTTTCCCCCCAAATGTTCCTCTTTCTGAGAAACAATATTATGTAAGTTCTAAGAGGAAGAACCAATGGATAAATTCTATTTTCTATGTTCTAAGAGGAAGAACCAATGGAGAAAGTTTGCAAACAGCTGTTATAAGTAAACTAGATTTCCTTACTTATAATGCTATCATTGCTACTTATGAACAAGAAACTCTTTTTATGTTTCCCCCCTTTTTCAATCATGTTTTGTGTTATGCTTTAATATTCTTTGTTTGCTTCTTACGTTTTGTCAATGTTTTTATTGGATATACTGGAAGAGAAGACATAAATGAGTAATTTCTACCAGCAGGTAAATCGTTCTCACCCACAACTTTTTCCGTGACTTAGGCAAAATCAAGGTAACCAAAGCTTCTTTAAATATATGAAGATTAAATTCTATAAAGTTAGAAGATTTAACAAAAGTCAGTGTATGAATATCTCTTCACATTCAGTCACTTAGCTTCTTTGTCTTCGCGTAAACTCGTGGCCTGGCTACATTCCAAAAGCCTTTCAAAACAGCTGATTTCCAGTTACGTCAATAATAACCCTGGGAGCGTTCCCATGTGAGCCAAGAGCAAACCCATACTATTGAAAAGGGAACTCTGCCATGTTTCTATTTCATACGTCCACAAGACTTTCACAAAATGTGCGGAACGATAGGGAACGCCCACGATAACGTTTCGAAAGGGCTTGAAACGCACATTAATTTGCTAGAAATGCCTGTAAACGCATTAGTAACGCCTGGCAAATATACGTGCACATTCCCTTAATTACTACCCTTCGTGCTCACTCTAATTAATTTCTGTTTGGAAGTAAGGAAAATGGAACAGGAAGCATCAAGGATATATAAGTTATCATAGGATCATATTTCCGTTGCAATTTTCCTATGCTCATGTTATGATGTAATAAGTGTTACTACCTTTCATTTTTACCAATTATAAGGCCTAAGCATGTAGATGCCTTAACGACCTCTTACTTGAAAAGAAAGTTGAACGGTCTATGCAAGTAAATTGCAAGTGTAGCCCTCAACGAGGTTGGGGGAAAGACATTAACGGATGTCTACAGATGATAGCTTACCTCACATCTTACCAAGAGCAAACTAGAAGCCTTACTCTGCTTTTTCTACCACGTGTTATATACAGGGGAAGTATTACATTCTAACCAAAAATTGGAGAACAAAATTTCATCATAGTGTACGCTACTGCTGTAACGTCAGAGGACCTCATTGCTCGAGCACATGGAGCGACTGTCATTCTTTCAGGTCGACTACACTTATTAGAGCATGCACGTGAAGCTCAGCGCCGTCTATGTAGGCTCTACATTGATGTAGGAAGTACCCAGTTCCCTAATTTTGATTTTAAGTGATTCATAGTTCCTTCACAATACCTCGATTGCCAGAGTGGAACTGAAGCTGTGTCAAGGCCTTCAATCAGAGTAGAGCTGAGTCTTAAAATGCTTTATACCAAGTGCCGAACATTTGTTTGTGTAAAGTGATTGAAATGGATGGGCGTAATACATCTCTTCAACTTAACTGGAGACAAAGGTTTGTGACGTTAATAACTTTGTGTTCAGAATACTCTATTTTAAGCACGTGGCATATGTGACACCTTGTTACCATAGCAATGCTTTCTTCTAGCAGGAGTTTTATACACTGCGAAGTAATTGCCAGTCTTTTATTCTTTTATTTTTCTTCATTACAAATTTATATCCAACACATCTCACATATTCTTCCTTTTATCCTTTGGTATTCATTGTTCGTTCTTTCTTTTGTATGGAAGCTACAGTCGTGTTTGGGATGATTATGTATGCATTTAAGAACTTCAACTACTTGGTCATTAGCGTCTTATAAAACCGTAAAAACAATTCTCACAAAGAATTAATCATGGTAAAATGAAAATTCTAGGAAGTCATGAATATAAAATGACATTAAAAATAACGATGGCAAAACCCAGAAAAAAACAAGCCCAGTGAGCAGAAGTATCCATACACGTACGTCACTGCCGGAGGGCGTCTTGTTTGGTAGAGGAATAATTTTATTTATTGTATCAGAGCTTTTATTTTTTGTATCATTCTTTTGAAACTTTTACCATAGCAGCTTAGCTCCCGCTATTGAATTAGGATTTTACATTTTGACTGTGCAACGGTGGCACAATCATTAGCCTTTTAATTGAAGGCTGGTATGAATGAAGTGAAATTAAGCATAATTACAGCAATAAATGAGATTATTGATCCTATTGATGCTAAAATATTATTAAATACCCTTCATCGTTCCTTACTATTATACGACTAAATCATCTATCAGGTTTCTCGGGATTGCGTACATTTAGAAACGGGTTCGAATTACCTCACCATAAAGTTCTTTCTGTAACTTCCAGATATCCTGAAAACTTTATACCTATCGACTTTTTCTCTTCTTTCTTCCAACTTCCACTTTCATCAAGAGTATAAATTTATAAAAGTTTCATAAATACGCGAGAGACTGAAGACGTGCATATCATCTCCTAGCCATAGTCCTTAATTACTACAGTATTTTGTTCTCTTACAAGGACTCGAGTATTGGTAGTGTCTTTGTTAATTAGTTATCTTGGTTTACTGAGAAAGTAAAGAATTTACTACCAGAAATCCCCTCATTTTAGTATATTAATAATCCTGCACGCAACATTAGGGGCCTCTTTTAATATTTTATATACGACTAAACATTTTAATACATTTCTCTGCTTAATTTACCGCAGTATACTTACAGAATTATAGTTGTGTCCTCTTTGGTTATTAATCATTATTGAATTTCTAATCGAAATCTTTTCGAATTTGTTGTGTTTTCTACACAGGAATATCTAAGCTACAGGGGTTATGTCAGTATATTAATGTCCATGACATAGTGACAATGTATGATGGAAGCAAGAGAGCTTAACTTAATTATGACAAATTCTTTATTTTAAATGTCAGTTCCTTTAGTAATAGATAATTAAACGAAGCTCTCTACTTATAAAGCGACAGTAATTTCGTTATGGGAACTGCCTAACATAATTACGTTAAGTTTTCCTTGTGTCTGAGCATTTCGCAAGAACTCTTAAACCTTATCGTTGCTCTCATCACAGGTGCTATGGTTGTGTGATTGTGGTATAGATGACGTGGTATTGCAAAGACGACGCCTCTGAATTTTCAGCAAGAGAAGGAAGCTGTACATAAAATTACCACCGATATTTGTATATTTGTAGCTGTTGTGTTCCATTATATACATGGCAAAGATTCTAAGTGTAATGACCTTCACTGACAACGTTGCATTCGCTTGTTATCTTGTTTACTAGAAGACGGAAATACTAGGAACCTGGCGTAGAGTGAGCGAGGAAACAAACACAACACTTGAAAGCTGTGTGTCTGATATGAAAGGTTAGCCAATTAATTTTTATATCCACAAATGTAAATTGCAACTGCAGCCACCCTTTGTCGCTTGACACAAATATATTTTGAGTCTCTCTTCTTTCTTGTTGTCACAATATTCAATCTCGTTATATAATTTCTCGCGCCTATCGACGTATGACACGTTGCTATCCAGAAAACATGATTGCATTTGAACACAGCGTATTGCTCGACAGAGCGTTGAGGCGTATTAACCTTCAGGTGATTAGCGCTGTGATCGTCTCTTATCGGGTCTTATCTGGTCGATTAGAAGAGTGAAATATTAGGAAGCTGATGTACAGTAAGTTGCGAAACACAAATATAGCGAGTGGAAGCTGCGTGTGTCTATACGTTATGATTTCTCGTGCCTGCCGATGTATGGCACGTTGCTGTCCAGAAGACGTGATTATATCTTAAAAGAGTATACATACACTGTGCTCGCCGTGTATGTGCGATAAGCTGAGATAAACATCTGTGTTGCGACATTTTTACGATACGCTTTCTCGCTTTGCCATGCAGTACATACATTGACTGACTCGCCGTGTATGTATTGTCGTGCTGCTTGAACGGTTACCATGGATTTATCTTTGATAATAGATACCTCTCAGATAACACAATGCTTAACCCCAATGAACGCATCACTTCAGCTAGTGGAATTCGCAGGAATTACAAATGACAGATAGATGTTTGCTCCACATGGAGTAATCAGTACGTTATCTGAGAGGTATCTATTACCAAAGATAAATCCATGGTAACCGTTCGAGCAGCACGACAATGCGATAGGCTCGCGTAAACAACCGTGTTGTTTTATATTCTTTTGGATGCCCCTCGGCGTTTCCCCATGTGGTATCAGTGTTACAGGTTTCATATATCTGTACTTTCTGCCTCTACATGCGTCCGAGGTCATTGCATCACCAGTCACTCTGATATTTTTGGCTTCAACTTATCTAATATGTGTTTCATATAACCTTGCCCTGCTGACATGTATCACTCCGCGTGCAACTACCTTCCCCCTCATCCTAATTGGCTAATGCTTTCGCGCCATAGGCCATAGACGGTGCCTTCCCGTCACATTTAAAACTGCAGTAAACGTCATAATAATTGGCAGGAAGATAGATAAAATCATACAAATAAGAATATGAAGGCATGCATTTATAATGAAGTTTATAATGAAACTGAGCAAGTTGAAACTGAATGAATGAGCAATGAAACTGAAACAAGTTTATAATGAAAGGCCTTCGGCCTTTTTCACTGGGATTTTTTAAAACCAGCACACATACCTTGAAAAAATGCTTGTCTTTCAGTCTTAAAAGTCGTGTCACGCCATACTTGAGTGTTCTTCATTCAACCAAGTATCGTCAAGGTAGTATATTTTGCGAGTTGTATCACGGTACAATCTGATCGTCCAACGTCTTCGCCACACAGTAATATCGCCCCTGGAGTGGTAAGTTTTCCTGTTGTCTCAATTCCATGTCGCGATGTTCCTACGCATCTAACACACCTGTATGTTCAGAGCACAGTTGTTCGACTTCTCTCACTGACAAAGACGGATTCTTCTCTATGAGTGCATTAAACACATACAACACAATTCTTTTTTCGCCGCTTTTTAAAGGTCTTCCCTTGCGATGCTTCAGCGGAAAACCGGCGGTGGACTCTACCATTATACATATTATAAGTACACGCGCAATAAACGATCAATAAAATAATTTATCTCTCGCACTCAGCACAACACACCTTCGAATGGCGATATATGACTAATCCAGTTAAAAACAAGGTCAGTGATAAAAGTCATATAAACAAATATATCACTACCGCTAAATCACGTGCTATAGTGTCATGTGCTTGAGAGCAAAGGAAGCTCCTCTTTACTTCGTTTAAGAATAAACATGCATTTCAGATAAATCAACTATGTTGCGTAATATATTTAATTCAAACAGTTACGAAAATATAAATTTGACAATTATCTTCCAACATATAAAGGTATATCACCATGCTAAATAACGAAATAATTTTTACCGTACAACAGTCTATACTGCAATAGCAGCCAATGAGAGGTGATAAGATCACGTGACAGTTAAGAGATACGGGGCAAGCTTATGTGAAACAAGGATTACATTCAAAGCATAATGCCAAGGAAAGGAATGCAAACAAGAATAGGCTACTTACATGTATGTACAACAGCAACACGAAACCAATGCTATGCTATATACTGTATAAACAGTCTAATGAGCGCTGTATGCAACCTCTAAAGTAAATGCAAAAGTTAAAAATGAAGGAAGGAGGAGTGAGTGCCTCCTACCTGCGCTGCCGAAAGTGATACACTCGTATGTGCCTGAACTGAGAATATCATATTCATTAGTTACTCTCGGATAAATATATTAAAAATATAGATGCCTATATTATAATTAGATGGAATGTCATATTCTGATCATGGTTGTTTAAACATTCTCCCAGTGTACCATACTTAGAACGCAAACTATGCACCTTTTATCTTCACCTTTCATCATCACTCAAAATTCATTCCTTATTGAAAAGCCTGGATGATACGTTCCTCACAACACTCAACATACAAGGTACTTGAAGGCACAAAAGCCATGCAGATAAAAGAGGAATGATTTAATTGTCACTCCGTTGTGAGAGTAGCTAGTAGTCGTATTATTAAAGTGACCAGGTATATGTTAAAACCATGTTTCAGGCTAACATAGAAATATGGGATAATATCAATATAAATCAAACTTTTTCTTTCTCTTTTCTCCTGTGTTTGTGATTAAAGTTTTTGCACTTTTCAATCGAAGGGGAGACAAGAGATATTTCAATGTATTACCATTCGTGAAGTAATAGAAACATTGTGTTTGAAGTATACAAATTACGCACACGCAAGGAAAACACCATCAAAGTAAGACAATAACTATGAGGCTATTCAATATATTCTGGTGCATTTTTTTTAATTCACGTCCTCCAACGTTAAGTCATATCGGACGTTGAATGAAATGGGTGAAATGATTAGAGCTTAGAGTTACCCGACATTTGTCTTTCAGGATAAGGGAAACCCCGGAAAGAGTCTTATCCAGGTAACTCACGCTGACCGAGATTCGAACTCGGGACCTCTTGAACGTGAGGCAGACATGCTACCACCACGCTACAGAGGCGGGTTTCTGGTGCACTGCTTTATTATTATTATTATTATTATTATTATTATTATTATTATTATTATTATTATTATTATTATTATTATTATTATTATTATTATTATTATTATTATTATTATTATTATTATTATTATTATTATTATTATTATTATTATTATTATTATTATTATTATTATTATTATTATTATTATTATTATTATTATTATTATTATTATTATTATTATTATTATTATTATTATTATTATTATTATTATTATTATTATTATTATTATTATTATTATTATTATTATTATTATTATTATTATTATTATTATTATTATTATTATTATTATTATTATTATTATTATTATTATTATTATTATTAGCATCATCATTATTGTCATCATCATTAAATGGGAATTAAAAACAAATTTTAAGGAATCTGAGTTCTAACGGGAAAGTTGGAAGAAGGCAAAAACCTGGAGATGGAATAGCAAGAAATTGATAATTTAATACATTAAATATTTGGATTTATTCTAAAAGCTGATGGAGGAACCTGAACCGAAGTTAAGAAATGAATAAGTAAAGAGAAGAAATTATCGGGATGTTGAATTCAGATATTTAATGGCCGCGCTATGCTGGAGTTGTTGGAGCGCTTCTTTCTCACCAAGGTGGCCCTGGTTCGATCCCAGGAGACCGCAAAGTGAGATCTGTGGTGCACAACATGGCGCTGGGGTGGGTTTACTCCGCGTCCTCCGGTTCACTCTGTCAGCATTCCACCAATGCTCCATCATCCTTCCTATCATTCATCTCGCCCTCATATATCACTTCCTTCACTTCCATACAAGGCATTGGGCTGATCACCTATCCTGGTTCTCTATTAGATCCAAAGCTTCGGTTTCTCAGGCAGGACCTTAAATGGCATAGAGGAACAAGAATCCCCTAAAACCACTAGGTACAACCAGGGAAGTTAAGGAAGAAGAAGAATTCAGATGTTTGAAAAACAAAAAGAACAATTTATTAATCACTGGTTCTTAGTGTGGTTGTACAAATGTGAAACTTTAACATTATGTATATCACATGCAAATAAACCAATGTGGTAATGAACTCGGCATAGGCCGCAAAAAATTAGATCGGAAGAAGTTAAAAACCAATGAAATGTCATTGGAGAAAGAAAAATTAAGTGTTTGGAGAAGTTAAAAGAATGAATGAACTTTGAAGATGGTTGTGAAATAGAATGCTAAACTCGTAACTCCGAATTTGGAACCGCGTATCTTTCCCTCTTCATCCTTTCTCATCTCCTTTCCTTTTCCCCCTCTTACTCATTCCCTCCCTACTTCATCATTTGTTTCTTCTCTTTCCTTGTAACGTGTATGCCATATAAGTTTTGAAAAAATGTTAAGCAAACTGCCTTATTATTGCTGCTTTATTTCTTGCAAAGTTTAGAAAAGTTCCAAACAATATACTGCTCGAAAGAAGCATGAAAGTTGTAATTTTTTCCTGAAAATGAAGATTTATAAAGCTTATTTAAATTGTAGATACCATACCATAAACAAACACACACATACACGTTTATAGTCTCTAACATAGAAGAGGAATGCTCGTTGCTTGTTGGAAGTTTACTTTTATAGCCTCCAGCAAAGAAGTTACTTTTTCTGAATCTTACACGCATAAGAAAGCTAAAATAAAAGTAAATACATAAACTTCTGTCTGCTCTTTATATGTTTGTACTAGACTATAGCTAAAAGCATTGCATAAAGTTACAAAATATACAGAATTATTATGTATGAAATTAATTGACTCATATGCAATTTTGGGAGGAACAAAAAAATGATATAACTTAGATATTCATAACTAAGAAGCAAGAATTCGATTTCCTGGTTACATAGGGTTTTAAACCCCTCTCCTTGGAGGTACATTTGGAACAGTGTATGTCTAACACATGTACAGTTACTTATATGTTTATACCTATAATTTTTGCATGGTTCAATTTTCAATTTCCCGGGAGTTTTGGGAATAACAATGGAAGAAGAATCTTACAAATTCTCAAATTAATAAAATATATTAGATTATGTATACACTAGCAGCTTTTGGGCATTTAAGAATTAGAAGCTCAAGTCGATGTTCTGGGTAGTGAGTTTGCAAAAGCTGGAGAACCACTTACATCGTTTATCTGCCAGAAGGTGGTTCTCGATGGTCTATTTGTCATCATAATGTCCTCTGGTTGCTGAAGTCATGGGTTCCAACGGCGAAGATGGAGAATAAGGTTTTTGGTGTCATGTAATTTTATTTACACTTGAAACACCTCATATCTCGAAAGCGAAGATCTTGTTGACCATTTCACGCCTGCAGTGACTCTTGTTCTATCAATGGACGATGACCCAATCACTGTCACCACACTACTTAGCATGAAATTAGTTCTTCAGAAACAAAAGCTAGGTTGTCACGATTCATCAAAAGTATAACAGGAGCTATCTGTCAGAAGGGCTATCCGAAATATTGCATTACATTGTGTCTATCGTTAGGATTTAACGAAATTTAGCCGTCCTATTTGTATTTCTGAATGTAGAACTCCCATCATACGAGGGTCGGCTGAAAGTGCCGTGCCTTACAAAAAGAAAACTTTATTTCTCAACATAATCTACAGAAAGACTATTTAAATTTCATTTGTCACATCCGTATTCTAACTTAATTACACCATTTTTTGTTATAATTAAGTCCTCCAACGTTAAGTCATATCGGACGACGAATGGAATGGATGAAATGATGCTCAAATGAGCCCGGAGTCCATAGAGCTTAGAGCTACCCGGCATTCACCTTTCAGGATAAGGGAAAACTCCGGAAAAACCTTCTCCAGGTAACTCACCCTGACCGAGATTCGAACTCGGGACCTCTTTAACGTGAGACAGACACGGTACAACCACGCTACCAAGGCGGGCATTTTACACCATCTCTGTAGTGCGATTTATCATGGTCCCCAAAATAGCTATTTGTGGCATCAATGACCTCCTCGCTGCTGTGAAATCTTTGTCGTCCAAGAAATTGTTTGAGGTTCGGGAAAAGGTGGTAGTCACTGGGTGCTAGATCTGACGAATAGGGTTGATGTTCAAGCAATTCTAACTTTAATTATTACATTTTCCTCTTTGCAATGACTGAACGATGAGCCGGAGCATTGTCGTGAAGAAACAAGATTTTTGTCTTGTCTTTCGTAGTGTTCACCAGTGATACTTTAACCCTTTTCCAAGTCATCAATAAAAATAATTCCGAGTGCGTTCCAGAAAACACCAGCCATAACTTTATCTGATAAAACTCACTTTGTTTCTTTTGGAGTTGGTTCACCTGGCACAATCCATTGTTTTGACTGAGATTTACTTTCAAGAGTGCAGGGTTGTATCCAAGTTTCATACATGATAAGCCGTTTCAAAAACTCAGTGGGATTTTTACGGTAGACCTCCAAATTCTTAACAGGAACAGTTTTTCTTTGCAACTTTTGATCAGGTGTCAACAAACGCGACGCCTAGCTTGCACGGACCTTGGAAAGCCCAAAACATTTCCTGAAATATTACTTGCACATTCTTTTGATATGTCTACGGCCTCTGTTATACCAAAAAAAAACTTTAATCTGTGTTCTTCCAGTACAAAGCGATGAATTTTTTCAGTGATCTTTGGAGTTGTGATTTCCACAGGGCGTCCTAGTGCTCGTACTTCCCATTTTAAGGGGGGACGTTTACAAATATTCAGGGTCTTACATAAATAGCCATAACATATCAAGTTTTCAAGTTAGAGAAGTTAAACTTAGTATACTCATTTAAGATAATACAGTTAATATGCACATTTTTTTCATAATTTTGCATTGTTTATAACTAATGCCATATATTTTGTCTCTATGCAGAGAGACGAAAGCCAATTTTTTTCAAAATTCACATATACTGTCTTTCTGAAATTTGGTATGTTATTTTAAAACACACTAAAATGAATTTGTTGCATATAGATTTCTTATTGAAGCTGTATAGAATTTAAAAACAAAAATGTTAATCATAGGTATCCTTTAAAAATTAAAATAATTTCATATATTTTGTATCATCACATTCCATCTGGAGCTTAATCTTAAATTCTAGAACCAAAAAAAAATGTTCATTGTGGCATAAAGAAGCTGTGTGCTAAATTGCATCACTGTAGATGAAGTAGTCTGAGAAAAAAAATGGGTTGAAGTTGTAGAAAATGCAAGTTACGGGGAAAGGAAATTAAAAATACAATATGTATTATTCAGTTTTCCTTTTAATTTTAAGTCAGAAGTTCCCATATCCATAGTCTGTATCCTCATTCTGATCTTCTTCAGCCTTTCTTTTTAAATTCCTCTTCTTTCTTGCTTCTTTCTGCATTAATTTCATAGCTCTTTCTGCACCAGCAATGCGAATGTTTTCGATACTCTGCAAAATTGTTTCCATAAACACACCAGGTTGATACCCTAACTGCTGCATAACTTTCTTTCTGCCAACATTCCCATCATTAAACACTATTGCAGCATCAAATGTAGCAATTTTCACCACTATGGAAGACACAAATGATGTTTTGGGACGCCTTTTCCATATCAAACTGTCGAGGCTTTCATTTGGGTTTTGTGTCTCTCCATAGAGACATTCTTTTAGCAAGTCTGGGTGTGCTAAGAATTGGTAGGTGGGCTTTATAGATTCCAAGACAGCTGATGGAAGACTATGTGTTGCTACTATGCTATTATGCAACACTAGGGCATTTAATTTTTTAAGGTACATACAGACCACGAACAGGCATAATATTTTGGTGTTTGATAGCTAACAGTATATACTATTTTACAAAACAATAAACAAATTAGATTTTTGTAGCATTTTATCGTACGCCCCCCCCCCCCTTAAACTCTGCAACCCAACTTTTAGTCATTGGGGCAGAATTTTTCAACGTACTGTGTATTTCCTCTTTGATTTCTTTAGGCGTTAAGCCTTTCAAATGGAAGTATTTAATCATAGCTCGTTTTTCGAAATCCTCCATTTTCGTGAAACCTCTACACTTGTCTTGCTGAAAATGCTGTTTATTCAAAAGTTTAACAAGCCATTGACTTGTAACTATGTATACAAGTTAGACTAGAGTTAAAGTATATTACGCTATCCGTCCAACTGGCCCAGTGGTGCCATCTCTATGGGAGGGCCGGGACTTTTCAGCCAGGTAAGACTATTAGGAAAGATAAGGTTTGATATTTGAATGTACAGGCCGTTTCTTACTTATATCTACAGCATATACCTATCCGTTAGTGATTGCAATTTTAAATACCTTACCATTTGAAGTGCTGTCGCTACTCAGTTATTTCTATAAAGGTCATGAAGATAGCAGTTAAAGATCTATCGATTCAATTTTCTCTACTAGCCTTGTAACTACAACGAAATGTGTACTAAAGGTTTTTTCTCGGTTAACGTGATGTAGAAAGAAAACTAAGCTTTTGTGAGATTAATCTACACAAGCTAGATACAAACAATAGTGCATAAGGAAAGTCACGTGCACAGGGATTTCCAGCTAGTAAAACCAGGCCGAAAGAAAATTACGTTGAACTGTTATGTTCTGATGTAGATAACAAACTCCTCATATTCTTGTTTGGTAACGTGTGCAGGCATCACGAGTCGGCGTTTTAGTTGACGTCAATGACTAATGGATGCTGTTGTCTAGGTCATTCTTTGTTCATGATATTCTGTGTGTAGCTAACTTGAATCCAGCGCCTTAAGAATTCCTGGCCATGTGACTCTAAAACATTAGATTTTCTCAAGTCGGATTTTAAATATGGTCCAAAAGAATAAATAACGGACTGTCGGCGATTATAATATTTTTCACAAGGTAGCAAGTTAGTGAAAATACGAGTTTCAAACATTCAGAAAATACACTTCAAATATTTTTTTTTCTGTACCTAGTCTTTTGCCAAATGGTCCGCAAATAATATTGTGGGGTTAACTTTAATTTTAAAGACCCTTATAGTATTACCAAAGAGACTGTTAATATATTTAATTTACCGGTCTAAATAATGTTTCAAAATATTCATATAAGATGTTGAAAACATAAAAAATATTGTGGTCTAATTTCTTTGACAGTCTAATATGGTTGCTTTGTATACAAACATATCACTTTACACAACAGAGCAGAAGTTGCTTCTGCAGTTCGCTGAACCGGTCGTGACAGCATGCGGTTGCTATTTCGTTCATATGCTAGCTTGTCTCCTTCTCAATGTCGCTTTTAGACTATATAACATGTCAAGGATGCAGTCTAAACTTGGCCGCAAACATTTGAAGGCCACTTACAGGAATGTTTGAGTTCATGAAAAGAATATCATGCAGTACACACAAACGTTGGAAGTTCTGTGATCAAAAGACAACAACAATAAGTAATTTTGAAGAGATCGTAGTGAAAAGACATTTACTTAATCTTCGAAAATTCATGTTTTCTGTTAAGAAGAAGTGCAGGAAGATTTCGGCACTTAAGCGCAAATGTGAGAGGCCTATGGAGCTTCTGGAAACCTCCAGGAGATGACGGTGAGAAGAAGGACGCAGAGGATAACCAGATCTGAAACGATAGGCTATGACGCAGGCGGAATCTCCCACGTTCACCGATGTTACATCCCGACGTCAGCAGGATGACCTACAGAATCTTTTCATGGAACGTTTTCTTTGAGGGTCCTTCCGGTGCCAAACGCCCTGGTAGACACTTCCTCGAAACAACTCTTTGACAGATGCCCTGTTGGATTCCCAGACATATTACAGGTAATGAGATTGCTAAGTGGGGTCTCTATTTTATAACCACATCTCCCAGAACTGTCAAATATAAGATAATCCAATGTCTGGGAAAACATCTTGAAATTTGGACTAAATGAACTACTACAAAGCAAATCCATTATTTTACTTGGGAGCAGGCAGTGAATAGAGTACGATTTCTCTGAATATAACCAGATATAAGCTAAGGGAGTTTGTGGTTACCCTACTGGGCACAATATTTTATGCAGACATTTATACTTACATAATAAGATTTACTCAATACTCATTTATACAAGAAACATGGGAGGAAATATAAAACGTCTCAGCTTATACTAAGCGAATGTTAAGCATTCGCTGTGCATTCTTGGCTTCTTTTTCTCGGATCCTGAGGGTATAATAGGAACAGATGTTGAGAAAGAGGTCCTTTATATCGGGACCATTGGATTTGATTAATGCCTAGGTTAAAGGGCACATGGGTTCAAATGCCTACGCGAAGGCTTTTAAAACAGGACGCTCAAGTACATTATTATCGTCAAAATCATCCTCAAAACAAACTCTACCACCATAGGTCCGTCGTCCAGTAGACCGTCGACACAGAAACCTTATGTCACAGTGCCCAGCCCAAAGGGAACCAAATCCGAGACTTTCCGGCTGCCATTTTAGCGCGGAGCATCTCACTCGTTTTTTATTTCTCCCTTCCTCATCAATGCTGGTGTTAGGAGTCGCTTGGGTTCCCTCAGAGCGAGGAAGCCGAAGGCATATTGACCTGATTTATTATCTTTTATTATTATATCTATTAATTATTTATTATTATTAAGTGAAAAATGTATCCGTCAATCGCATTTGAAAATTATGCTTAGATGGCTTTGACGTCACCGTTTTAATCAAATGTAGGAACTGTATGCTGTTAGACATTAAATCCACTTTCAGGCACACGCTAACTGTAATTCAACCAATGTCCTTGTAAAACTAAATATTTTGCAGCTGAAATGTTTTCTTTGGTAAATAAATATAAATTACGTCAAATATGGGAATCACCAAGGACGGGAAGCAAATTATAGATGCCCCTCAATACTTTGGTATATTGCATTCAAAAATTGAGAATATCTTGATATCACAAAAATTTGGGAGATAATTTTCTCATATGTGCCCCCCCCCCCTGCGCTTCATATTTCACTTCTGTCACATTCTTCCCCTCCAGTCTCGTTCCCGTTTCCCAGAAGCCCGCAGGCATTAAATACCATGGTACCCACTGCGGTGATCGCTTAGCCTCGCACAAGTTAAAACCTTGCATGCTTTTGTCCATCCTGTACTCATCCGCATTCGTTCCTATACTGTAGTTCTTCCTTGCTCAATTCCTTACTATGCTTGTTGTTACACATGCCTGCCCAATATAGGAAGTGGCTGCTTCGTTGAAGTCTGTCTGATACCGAAGTTCCAAAATAAACCTATAATACTCATTGGATACCCTTTGGTAGATATACAACCTTCGGATACATCACGAAATTCGATTTGTTCAGACTCACGAGAAACACCCCCCCCCCTCCTTTTTTAATCAGGTATTACGAGTCGAATAGTAAATATGCTGTGAAGACCTGAAAGCAACAGCAGTATATAATAACAAGAACGGAGGCCAACCACTATGACACCTTTGCAGTGAAGAATATTAGATAGGCATTGTTGCATTGAGGGTAACGAGTCCTGAGGGAGAAGACTATTCATCCGAAGAAATGCAGCAGTTCTCTGCTTACGAAGAAATGCTTTGCGTCGGGCGGAAAACTGATTCGACATCTCCCAAAATGCAGTCTGATATCAGCACATCAAGGAAATAATGATTTCTAGAACGATGTCTCGTTAAATTAAAGAATGCGCGTATTTGCTGATTCATTCAAGCGTCAGCATCTCAAAATCACACTCTGCAACTTTGCTTGACTGCAAGCAGGAAACAAATTTCGTATTGTGAAACTTGCTAAAAGTTCATCGATCATCGTATCCCTACGGTTACGATTAGGGTATTTGTTACATATTTCACCACGTGATGAAGGATTTTTTTTTTTTTTTTTTTTTTTTTGCATAGTGGCCTCCCTTTACCTAATTGTGTTACCTGCCTAGTTTTACAAATGCATGTGAAATCTATGTGTTCGCCCTTCAGCTTCGTTACAGCGACGAACCCACCGTCTAACAGTGCTGACAGCCACCGTTGCATCACCATACACTTTTTTTAGCCTTTCATGTTTTATTTTGTAGCATGGCTGGAACTTTAGATAGTGATGTTTAATATATATCTGAATTTTGCCTTGCAAAGAAGTGAAATGAAATGTGTAGTGTTTAACGTCCGTTTTCCCTACATACGGCGCCACAAGCGGTGACATTGGTGATGCATAAGATGAAGAAAGAGCACTGGCGGAATGAGATTGCGGGGGAAACCGGAGATCCCGGAGAAAACCCGCCCCAGCACCATGTTGCCCTGTAGTGGTAGAGTGTCTGCCTCACGTTCAAGACGTCCCAAGTTCGAATCTCGGTCATTGTGAGTTACCTGGATAAGGTTTTGTCCGGTTTTTTTTCTTATTCTGAAAGACGAATGTTGGGTAACTCTAAACTCAATGGACCCTAGACTCATTTGAGCATCATCTCACCCATTCCATTCATCGTCCGATATGACTTAACGTTGGAGGACGTAAATTACAAAACAAACAAACCATGTCGCCCACCACAAATCTCACTCTGCGATAGCCTGAGATCGAACCTGGGCTGCCTTGGTGATAGTCGAACGGTCTAACCACTCTGCCACGGTGCGGCCATGTAAAGAAGGCTCATATACATCACTAAACTTATGATGCATCTTAGCTTAACAGAGTATGTTAAATTTCAAGAGAATAGGAATTGGGGCACATAATACGCTCTATCCAAAATTGTTTCCGATAAATAATCAAAACTTCTTATTTTATTTTGCCACATGAAATTCTGCGGGTCACAAATCTATATGTTGATACTGTCGAAGCTTATGATAAAATTATAATGATTTCTTCACTAACTAGCCAAAGTGGGTATAGTGGCTTTCTTTCAAAAACATTTTTGATGCTCTTTTTGTTTTCACGGAAATGAGTGTCAAAAAGTTGAATAGTTTCGGTTCCACTCGAATATATTCCTTATCAATGTTGTATGATTGTCTAGCTACAATTTGGTCTTTGCAGCTGTAAGCACTCTGCTAATCATTTGCCGGGCTTTTAGGTGACATGGCATTGCAACTCTATTAATATTAAAACTACTGCAATATTGCCCGCTAAGTCTCATGTAAAGAATATTTGGCTGACATGAGTTATGAAGAATATTTTGGCTACATCATTGCTCCATTTTAATACATCATTTGTAGCTAAATTTTACTTTAATTTAACTTAACCGGAACTCACAGCAGTCGCAGCTGTACACCTGGGTATTGTAGAGGTATGAGACATTTTTAAGTGATGAATTTATTCAGAAAAAGTAAATATTTCCGACACTCAGAACTATTTTAAATATATGATTGCTTTCAGAAGTAAAAAACCAATCATTTTAAAACGGATTCAAATAGTTCAAACTCGAAACCGCATAATAAACGAGAGAATATATAAACTGTAAATCCTATATTTTATCATTGGATTTCTATTAAAATAACAATACATGTCCGAATTGACGCTAAACTGTTATGCTTAATTTTTATCCTGAATTACCATTATTTCAGAATTTTAACATTTTTTCTAAGATGGCATGTTTAACCATAGCATTTAATTGGTAGTTGCCATTGCACTGAAGTTTTACTAACCCAAAAGGTTATTATACAAGTCTGCATTTAATGTTTCAGGCTGGTTTAGCTAAACCTCCAGTCAAACTGCATTTATAATAGGGAACTTTAGGCGTTTATGCATAAAAATTAGAAAGCGCTTTATAGCCCCATTTCCATTAGAGGGAATAGTGGTCTTTAGTAGTAAAAGAATCATAAACATAGCTTAAACTTTAGGCATTACCCTACCTTCACGCACATAATTGCATGCACATTCTTCTGTTAATAATATTATTATACATTTAAGGCATAACACAACAAAATTGATTGCTTTACATTCTGCAAGTTTCCTTCATAGTTCTTGAGACCTAACATTTGCACTCTCTCTTTTCAGAAAAGGTCATACTTTCCTTAGAGAAAACATGCAAGTCAAGAGACTGCAGACAGCATAATCCCGTTCTCCACGTGCATATTATAACAGAATTACTCCATCATTAGAAATAGTTCGCTCTCCAATTACGTGTAGGATGCAACGCAAAAAGTAGCAGACAAGTGAGATTTATTTGCAGAAACGTATACATAGTATTGGCTAATTATATCGTACAAGAAAATGACATAATGAGAGTGAAATCTGGCAAGTAACTCAAGTTATATAAATAAAAATTCATAGATGGCTGCAGGTATTTAAGCGCATATCTGGTTTGTCCAATGGTGCCGTGAAAGTCTTCGATAAACGTCGAAAAA
Organism: Mantis religiosa; assembly: GCA_030765055.1. NCBI lineage: Eukaryota > Metazoa > Arthropoda > Insecta > Mantodea > Mantidae > Mantis > Mantis religiosa. The sequence continues at coordinate 100,204,789 of CM060954.1, read as the reverse complement.
TGAAAAAGATATGCTGGGACAAGTTTTGTGTGAACTGCCTTTCCTACATAGAAAGGAAAAGCGGTAATGCATCTCACAGGATTTCTAGCTCTGGGAAAATATTACTTCTGCAGTTTCTTCTATTACTACAATGAGACATTTCTGGTCAGAAAATCGCTAGAAAACGGCACTGTTTGTCCTTTAATTTTCAAAATTACCTGAGGCATCCCTATGCTGAAATGCCTTACTTTTGCCATGTTTTGTTAATTTAAAATTACAGAAACATATTCCGTGATACTTTGAGTACTTACGAATATTATGTAAGAGAAGTGTGACCCTTTATAGAGTACAGAAAAAACTAATGATATGTGCAGCTTATATTTGATTTTCCAAGAACTGAAAATTTCCCCATTTTTCAGTAAATAAAATGTTCGCGCTACACAATGTTTTATCAGTTTTGAATTTTGCAAGCTATGCACATAAAACTAAGATGGCTTCAAACAGCTACTGTTTAAGTTTTCTAACACATACGTAGAAGGTAGAAAAGGTATGCATGCCACACAGGAATTTAACTTTTATGAGAATAGCCTGTGAAATCCTCTTTATTTGTAGGGAATTTTGTATAATCTGATATAAGGAACAGGGATACATGAAGGAATAAAAGGAAATGCACTTTAAAGAAAAATGCAGGTCTCTTTTAAACATACATACTGCTCATTTACACATACAATAACATTTCTGGCTGGCCCCGTAGCTCAGTCGGTAGAACACCTGCTTGCCGTGCTAGGGGTCCCAGGTTGGATTCCAGGGGTTGGGGATCCAAGATAATTTCTCATCTTCCCCAGAGTCTGCAAGTATGAATGAGAGTGTGAATGTGTGCGTGATATAATGATTAAAAGCCAACGAATACGAGTTAACACCTTCGATATGTTCCAAAGGAGAACGGCCGCCGAAATGACTATTGGAGTTAAAGGCGGAATATGAATGGAACAATAATAAATAAATAAATACAAAAAACTTTTCTGTGGCATCAGACATTTCTGAGATATCCGTTATTAATAGTTTCAGCTGTTCACTATATTTAAATTTATTTCAATATTCAATTGTTTGAAATTTTAAGGCCAGGATATAACGTCCAGGTCTCAAACATTTGAGAATCACTTTTACCTTTGTACGTACGAGTGAATGAAATGTTTAATATAGCTTCTTCTCTTAAAGTTTCCAATTAAAATTAAGTATACAAATGAGTTTTCTAAATAATAAATTATATAGGCACTAATAAATGATAGACTGGTAGAGGCTTTTGTGAATTTAGCACATCCGAATATTTAAATATGGGAATGGTCAAAGAATAGTACATAAATTATGAAGAAAGTAAAGCTTTTGTGTATTTTCTTAATAGAAAAGTTAGAAAAATATAAAGTGAAAGCTAATTTGAGTGCCTATACAATAATTTTTATCTAATGTCAGCAAATGTTACCATAACAATTTAAATAATTTGACGTCAGGGAATTTTATATACCTACAAACTTTGTATTAACTTTATTTGATGTTCTAAACTTTATCAACTCTTATAAATAGCCTTCTAGTATGTACTTAAAATTCCAAAACAATGATTTAAGGAATGTTTTAAGGAAGTTCATCACAGGGCTAGCCCGCCTCGGTAGCGTGGTGGTAGAATGTCTGCCTCACGTTCAAGAGGTCCCGAGTTCGAATCTCGGTCAGGGTGAGTTACCTGGATAAGGTTTTTTCCGGGGTTTTCCCTTATCCTGAAAGACGAATGTCGGGTAACTCTAAGCTAAATGGACCCCCGGCTCATTTGAGCATCATTTCATCCATTCCATTCATCGTCCGATATGACTTTACGTTGGAGGGCGTAAATTAAAAAAAAAAAAAAAAAGAAAAAAAAAAGAAATCACAGCGCCACCTTAATATTTTCATATGGTGTTTATTCATTGTTAAACTTTGCGATATATACTAAATGTATAAATAAGAACACGCTCCTTCAAACAGCTAAATGCCGTTAGCCAAGCTTAGTTACCTTCAACCCCAAAACTGTTTTAAAACTCAAGCAGGACAAATCGAAAATAAATAAAACAGCTGATAAGAAGGTATCTAAAGTGTCATCTTGACTGCCTATAAGGTACCTGTAGTACAGCAGCTGTGATACTGAAAGTATGCTTTTGAAATTCATCCAATTTGATCATCAGCTTTTGAAGAAGAAAAACACTTCGTTTGAAACGTTTATAACAACCGAATTTAATGCTAATTTTTGGGTAATTTTCTCATTTTTCTAAGCATCATCTGACAAGTTTTAAGCAGTGTAATAGTTTTTCCAGCAGCTTGCACTTATATTTCTGTAAAGAACAAATCACACAGACTAAAGTATCATTTCTCTCAGAATTTAAAGGAAATTTGTACTTTTAGTTTCTCTACTGCTTACCATAGTAAGTAGAGGAAATATTGTGCTCGGAAAAAAGGATTTTTAGAAAAATATCTGTGTGTAAACAGCATAAATTAGAAACAAAGAGTATGTAAAATACTAAATTTGGTATTTGAATTCCACGACCATTTTTTTAATAAATGAAAAATATATATCTATGTAAATAGATATATATTTTTAATTTAAATTTTTCTTATTTAACAGTCTTTTCATTATTTCTTTATCTGTTTTCCTTAGTTTCATACATATTCACTATACACATAAACACCCATGCCCAAAGCGGACTCAAACCCGCGAACCTCTACGCGGCGGAACGCTAAAGACATACGCTCTGGCGACCATGGCTACGAGGGCCGGCAGGTAGATATAAGAGAAAGATTTAAAAAGGTTACCCTTGCCCAATCGATATAGATCTACATAGAAATTTTTTCGTTATTTTTTCTTCTTTTTCCCCAAAATGAAAAAGCCTTTCCGATCTCCAGAAGCTTCTTTCATTTTCGTCATGGGTTCTAAGTTTATGCCTTCCTTTGGTTTCTGTATATAGTTTCTCGAGCTTAGCAATGATCTTCCTCCCCTTTCCCCTCTTGTTCTTCTTTCTGTAGTTATTATTTCAAGATTATCTACGTTCACACCACTGGAATGACTTTAATGATTATTCTGTGAAGCAAGTTACTTCCACAGTACAAACTGTCATTTTACGTAACTAAAGTCGTTTATTTACCGTTCATGTCTGAGGTCTGTATATTGGATTAAAAACAGATTTCCAGTTTTCTTTCTCAAAATGTTTCTAGCCATTTTGATAAAAGTGTCATATGTGAAAGATGCAAAGTAAATAAAACGTAAAGAAATGGCCACGACTGAAAAGTTTTACTTAAGACTTTTTACGAAACTCTGGTTGATTCATTATTGAGCGGTTCAAATTGGATGTGCTTTCTTCTGAGATACCTTGTAATAAGTGTTTTACTACTTCTTCCTTATAACTACATTAGAATAGATTTGTGTAAATACAAACTGTTCAAACTGCCCATAGCGTGTCTAAGTAACATTTCTACTATCTTCTGTTAGCTGTAAACATCTTGTAACAAGTATACAATGTACTTACTGTGTACGTGGTTCAAATAAGATAATTATTATTCTCTCATCGTCAATAACTTGTTTATACATTGTATTAACTTGTCGACATATGTTATACTGGTAATGTAAAGTCGTTAGGTTTTGTTTTCATTCGTGTTCAAAGGGAGAATATTTTCAATTGTGGAATCTTTTCCTTAAAAATATTTTCAAGTTATAGCAATAGTTGTTTTCATCGTTATAGCTCAAGAGTGTCGTAAATATTTCCCTTCCTCACATGGTGAAAGGAAACTGATTTCTAGTTGATATGAAAGGATTCGACAGGAAAGAGTGTTAGTAGTTCTCTTTTTAAGAGATTGAAGTGCAGCATATGCCCATAAAAGTTCGTAGAAATAATTATATGGAAGGAAGCTAGTGGTTAGCATTGGCAATTGAGAGAAAGTTCAGACGCATTCTCGATAAAGTCGTTTGAAGCAAATAGGTGGAGAGTAATCATTCTGAAGTGGACTGATTAACACATACCTACTTCTAGAATTTCCAAGAACGTTTCTAAGGAGCTACAGGAAGGAAGCATTTCTCATTTGCTTGTCATGTTAACCAATAATGACTCAGTGGGTCTAGCTGGAGTAATTTCTCTTGCATAATCAACATAGCAAGGGATTAAATTACCTATAATTTGTTAATGAAGACTAAATATTGAGAAGAACAATAGTTTGAGACACTGAATTGTCAAATATTCCAAAAGTTTTAAAATTGCAAATAGAATACGTTATTTTGTCTACTGATATTTGTGAGGGTATGCAACTATGAACAGGAAGCTGGATTAATGAACTGACACCCTGTAATTACCCTCCAATTTTTATTCAAAGGTTTCCTTTATCGACATTGGAACCGAACTCTTCTAAACGCCTACTAAGATGCCTGAAAAACACAGTTACAAAATTTGAATTATTGATTTTTGACGTGTTATTTCCATAAGGTTTTCTTTCTAGTTCAAGTAGGAATTGCGAATCAAGTATTAAAATGAGTAGCTTTTTTGTTTGGAATAATATAAAAAAATTCCCCAGGTTTTTTATTTTTATTTGCCATAGTTCATTTTAATTCTGAAGATGAAAACAAAAACCTCGTAGCTGCATGTGAATACGTTTATGGTAACACTAGAGACATAATACTGCATTTCTGCCTCTCATGTGGGATGTATCACAACGTGCTTCACAAAGAAAAAGTGATTTTATGTTTTTAAAAATATTTTATTTTTCAAGTGTCTCCTGACACTGATGTTCCTTTCGTCCAATGTTATTTGATTGCATTATGAAGGACGATTTTCTTAAAATAGGTGTAGCTATGACTTTCTCCTCAGATAAAAATCTCAGTTCACTCTAGAAGTTTTGAAAACAAATGCGAACTGAAACATCTGTGAAGTCGCCAAACATCTGCGTAATTAATTGTTTTACGGGAGCAACGATGGGACTGGAGTGCCATCTTGCATGAAGATTATTTGTCATACCGTAATTCCTCCGTACAAGGGCAACGAAGTTGTATAACGTTCTGTAATAACACACTAGTTCAGTCTCCTTAATTTCATTATTCTCTTCTTTGAAGAAGCGTGGGTCAAGGATAAATTTCAAGATAAATTTCAATTAGTGTCATGAAGACACTACTGAACTAAAGTCTGATTTTGGCCATGAATGAAATATTGCACATGGCATACTTATCGTGACATCAGTAGGCAGTTTCCGGGATCCCCATATCACAATTCGGTCGGCTTCTGGTTGTGAGGTTATAATATAAAGAACATACATTCCTGACACATCCAACAAACAACTGAAAGATATCATCTCGATATTAATTTTCAATATTCCAAGTACTGTGCATAGGGTCGCAAAAGTATGCTATGTGTTGAACAAGAAAAGAGGATATTTTCCTTTCAATTGACAGTTTCAAACTCCCCGGCAGGCCAGTACAACAGGTATCCCATCCACCATAGTCCTGAAACGGTCCATTAGGCCAGCTCGGAGACTATCTTACCGGAAGAGGAAGTGTTTACCAGGAGTATATCATCCTGCCATGCAGGGCGTAGATACCCGCCGACACTTTTACCCTGAAAGAGACCACCAGATGAGAGATGATGTGAATTGAAATGGAGGGACAGGAAATTCGGGGGATGAAATTAACCTACCCAGTATTCCCCTGGTGACTCGGAAGAACCTCCGAAAAACCCATGGGTAAGATAGGCTGGCCACGAGAATCGAACCTGGAGCTCCCAAATGCGGGCCACAGATGAAACCGCCTGAGACATTCCACTAGGTGTTCATAATCTAAAATTAATTTAAATTTACATAGAGTTTCCCTATATAAACAATTTTCAGCACGAGAAACCATCCTTTTTGTATTTATTTTCAATAAAGTACTTATAGTCAACCATATTAAATGAATGATTTATTTATTTACTTATGTATTTATTTTTTATTTATTATTTCCTTCATTCATTTATTCATTTATTTACTGTGCATATTTCACAATTTTACAATTTACAACTTTAGGCTCATTTATTTGTCTTTACTTTGTTGCTATCAGGTCCCGAGTTCAAATCTCGGTCAGGGTGGGTTACCTGGATAAGGTTTTTCCGGGGTTTTCCCTTATCCTGAAAGACGAATGTCGGGTAATTCTAAGCTCTATGGACCCCGGGCACATTTAAGCATCATTTCACCCATTCCATTCCTCGTCCGATATGACTTAACGTTGGAGGACGTAAATTGCATAAAAAAAATTGTTGCTACCTTGGCTTCCATGACACCCTGGTCTTCTGCTTTGCCAAGTAGCTCTTGTTACTTAATTAATCCATTTCTTCCTTTCTTATATTATTTACATTTCTCGCCCATTTTTCTTTTACTTTCTTTAAGAAGTCACCAATACTTCTTACCTAGCATTCACATTAGCTACGAAAAATAGAACATTATCTTAATATACTCAAAAGTTGGATTTACTTTAATATCCACATTCCTGGTCTGATTTTTGTCACATAAATTCAATCACGTGTCTGTCCTCACAGATCCGGATACAACCTGCTGTCTATGATGTAACAGTCTGGCTTAAATCTAGGCCAAGGTCGTACTCACATCTTTTCCGGATCGCAAGTGAAAGTGTAGTGAACCACTCACTACCTAAAACGAATATTCTTTAATAATACACGATACAAGCTTTCTTGTCAGTTTTAGAATAAAATGCGCATTTTATTTGATTGTTATACAAATTTCGCTCTTTTTTAATACCTAGTATGAGTGCGGTTGAAGATAAAAATGAATAAGAGTACATTCTCAGCAACGTAACCTTCTCTAAGCACTGTTTATTTTTATGAAATCTTGCTCTTCTATAAAACACATATTAATATAAACAAAACTTTGCATAAATATTTTATTTTGTTGTAGGCATACGGGGAATAAAGCAAAACAGGCCAATATTAACTTGTTTAAAAGCTGATACCAACATGAGAAGCCCAGTAAGGGATCGTACCATAGCTTCACAGTTTCAAATCAAGCAGAACCATCCTCCCTAATCAGGTCACTATAAGGCTTAGAAAAACCTGGAAACGTAAATCGGGTTGATCCTGAAACCCTTCCGTCCTTATTTTCCTTTCCCAATGATAATTTCGTTTCTTGTATCAGTAGGCACGGCCTGTGATGGCATGAGAATAAACATTAAATATATTTTAAAAAACGCCCAAATTGCTTTATCTAGCAGTACACTATGTCCTGGTATATGTGCAAGCTTTAAATTACATATTCTTAGTTTGAAATTGCAAGGAACAATTGAAACGCGACATTATTAAGTAAATGAGAACGTGAACATTCAAACAATAATATTGCATATCAAACTGTTGAACATACAGAAACATTATCTCAGAATTTTATGTTTGAATGAAGAGTACATGGTTTCTGTAACAAGGCTTAGTCTATCTGATATGTTTTATCCTATAAAATTATGCAAAATTTCTTGGGAATGAAGAGGGCTGCTCAGATTATTGTGAATGATTCCAGATGTGGATTAAATTTCATTTTTAGATAAATGCTTTAAAAATATAGTATATGAATCAAAATTTTACAATTTTTGAGTCAGTCAAAATAACGAGACGATGTCCATGTAAAAGACAGTTTGGGCTTTTATATTTTCTTAAACTTTTTTTCATATCTTTGAAAGATACTCAAATTATATAGGACAGTTGGTATTCATCGAGCTTTAATTTTTGACACACAAAATATAGTTAGCTAATGTCAGAGGTTCTACTCCCATTAGTCCTGGACCCGTATGACCAAGGACCCTGGCCCGACCAGGGAGTTACCGAGCTGTCCTAACAGGGCGCTCGGTGCCTCCGTGGGGCTTTCCATAGGGCAAGACCTAAAGACTAACAAGGGACCCCCCATCTGGTACTGTGGATTCAAGATGGGATGGAAGTGCATACGCCACTTACACGCGCCAACTCCAAAATGGGAAGGCTACCGATGGCCGCCTAGTGATCTAGCACACCTACTACTAGCTATGTTGGCTAGTACGCGGGAATATTAATGGCTTCCCTCAACCCCGTTCGGAGACATACCCGATCTCCCACGGGTATCGGGAACCACTGCCTCCTCGAGTCCAACCCAATCCGAACAACTTCCTATCAGGGATGGGCTCGAATGTTCCGCCCGAGGTTCCTCTAGTAACGTCAGAGGTACCACGAGGCTAGGGGTCCGCAGTGCCACCACGCAGCTGAAGGGGAGGGATCCCCTCCCCTACGGGAACACAAAATATACATACAGAATTTTACTAAGTTTATTTTCGGTAACAGTATTTGAGGTAAAATATTTTTGGGAAAGCACATCTTCTCAACCTACAAGATGCGTGATAGAGAATGCCAAACTAGTTTATGGAGGTCACATTTATGAGCGTGACAGAAATAAAGTAAGGAGAGATTAGTCGCCCGTTACGGCGGTGAAGATATAATTAAACGATCTAAACACTTCTGCCCAGCGAAATTCTGCTGAAACACAAGATATGAGATCTTCATTGAAACATCCACAAAGCACATTCCGAAAGGCCACCTGCACCAATACGGGATGGGCACAACTACTGCAACGTAATCTGGAGTATGAATGAATAGAGCCAGACTGAAAAATTTAATGCCATAGCCGGGATTTAAACCACGGATCTCCCGCTCTCCGTACGGTTGCTCTAACCAACTGAGCTACTATGGCCAACGATATGACAATAAATTCTCCAGCTGACTCGTACGTTTCCCGGTAGACCACTAGGGGTTCTCATATGTGACGACTTACTATGCTGTAAGTACAGAAGTCCCAGGCTTCATAGTTAAACCACTATGTTACTCAGGTAAATTGTTCTAGGGGTTGAGCTCTCCTAGTGGTTAACCGAGAAACATGCGAGTCAGTTGGAAAATTTAATGTCATTTCGGCATGTTGGCCATAGTAGCGGTTAGAGCAACCACACGGAGAGCGGGAGTTCCGTGGTTCAAATCCCGGCTATGGAATAGAATTTTTCAATTTGACTCTATTCATTCAAACCTTAGCCTACACACGGCTAGTGTGAAAGAAATGACTATTTCCATCAATTAATCCGTAGTAGCTGAGCAAGTTAGCGGAAAAGGAAAATAGCAATACGTCTTCCTTATCCTATCCTAAATCCATGTATAAACTTCAGGATCTCCCTTATCAGTACAAAAGATCTTCCCGTTTGGCGAAAATTTTCTATCAGTTAGAGACTGAAAACTTTCTTGTTTCAGATTTTAGAACCATAGGATGGAAAGGAGCCTACTCTGGAGTATAAGAATTTGTTTTAGCAATCGGTTGGGTCATCTCTGGAATCGTTAAGTGCCCCACCGTCCGGATGTGATGCTGTTTCATCTTCACCTTCACAACTTCCTCCCAGAGGTCACGTAGCATACAGTGGGCCTACTAAGATTGCAACTCATTCGTGTGGTTGCAAAAATAAAAATCGTATCTTAGCACATATTGTAGATATAGGTCTTTAAACCTGTCTTATTGTATTATGTCCTCGTAATGTGTGTTCGAAAAGCTTTTTAGAAAAGAAAGACATTAAAACATTTTTCAGAATTTTGATTTTAGAACATTTTGAAGAATTTGAAGAAAAGTTCTGCAACATAAAGTCCAAAATGTTGTAGGCATTAATGTTATTGTCATTTAACAGAACAGTAGTGAAGGTTTTGCAGTTTTGAACATATAGCAGTAGGCTTCCCTTAAATACCTTTGTTCTTGTGAATGAATAAATAAGTTTGTGTTTGGTGAAAGGTCTATTTGATGTAGTTAGAGGTGTATTCTCTAACTGTATTTCATTCAAAGTTTACTAATTAAGTTTATCTAGAGTTAAAAGTAGTATTTAATAATAGCACAAGAAGCATTGCACAGACAAACAATGGGGACTTCCAGAACACCACTGCTGAGATGAAAGGTTCGTGAGCCACTGATGTAAGCAAATAAGCTAAAGTTATTGTGATTTGAAATACTCCCGTTTATAAACGCTAAGCTACGTAATTGTTGAACATCTGTTCGCGCACTAATAGTTTTGACGATAACCATCAGCATGCTGGCACTACATTTGTCACCAGCTTCATAACAAGAGAATTTCCAGAAAGTCCTCAATGAAAGTATGCGTTGTAATTCTTCTATATTATCAAATTCTTTGTTCATTATTTAAATTTTGCCACACTGGTCAGTGGCACTATTCATCTCCTATTGAGCCGACTCTAAGAAAATGTTTAGGTTGCTATGGTCACTTCAGATGAATACACCAAAGGGAAGACCATTAAATAATTGTCACCCTCCTCGACGGTAACAGAGTGACTGGTTGACTGTTGATTAAACAATTTTACAGTGACAATTATCGTATTGTAATCTATTTAATGGGAAATTGTTTAAAACAATTATTAATAAGTGTCGAGTACGAAAAAAACAACAAAAAATGCACACGTGGTTATCCAAAGATTGCTTTAAGTTAAAAGTTGAAATCCTGCGAGATTATGCGTAATAACTGAAATTGACTCATATGTACTATTACCATAAGTACATTAAAAGAGCAATTGTTTGTTTTGATATTAACTGGGAAGAACGGTATTCAGAGAGCACTATAAAGGGCAAATTGATTACAGTTGCCTTTTAATGAATCCCAGTTTGGTAACATAGTAAGTTGCGGAGGGTTGCAAGGGAAGAGCAAATTTACTATGTTATGTTGATAAAAACGTCAAGTCTCGGAAGTTGGGGCTTGTGTACTAAGCGAACATTATTCAGTGTCAACAAGCACCACCTACCGAAAGAGGTACCGTCAGTGAATACACATGCAAGCTTTATTTACGTTATGTCCATAGCTCTAACCGACTTCATTGCAATTCTTCAGCAGCTGTACTCCTATGCCCGACTTCACCAATAGATGTTAAGACTTAACACGAGTTTAGCAATAGTTAAAACAAAAATTGCACTTCACCAACAAGTGTTAGCGTAACACTCGTGTTAAATCTCTTGTTAAACTAATAAGTCAAATTTCCGATGTTAAGTCCTTATCAATTGTAAATAGTTAAGATGGCAAGCATGAACTCAGCTATTGATGTCGATTTGCTATATTTAAGACCGTGTAAATGGCATTCGTAATAGAGTACGGCCTATGAGGAGATTATTATTTTGAGGAAATATCCGAAGAAAAATTTTTACGGAGGTATAGATTGTCGAAACATGTTGCTATGAGGGTTACTGTGCAAGTACAAGAGAGGTTAGAACATGCATCGAAAGGAATATGGCGATCTCGCCTATGCTTCAAGTATTAATAACCTTGAGATTTTATAATTCACTGAATTATGTGAATAATACATTGTCCACCTCCCGTCTTGAAACGTTCAAGTCACTTGCCCTTCTTCGTTTTTCGTTTTAAATTTACGTAATACTGAGTTAGAACATGCATCGAAAGGAATATGCCACTCTCGCCTTTGCTTCAAGTATTAATAACCTTGCGATTTTATAATTCACTGAATTATGTGGATAATACATTGTCCACCTCCCGTCTTGAAACGTTCAAGCCACGTTCTTCGCTCCTCGTTTAAAAGTTACGTAATACTGAGTTAGAACATGCATCGAAAGGAATATGTCGATCTCGCCTTTGCTTCAAATATTAATAACTTTGTGATTTTATAATTCACTGAATTATGTGGATAATACACTGTCCACCTCCCGTCTTGAAACGTTTAAGTCACTTGTCCTTCGCACCTCATTTTAAATTTAAGTAATACTCACAAGTTGTTTGGTGCTTGTAGTAGTGACACATGCATTTGAATTAAATTCATTTCCAATATTTTCCCCGTGACATCTTTCTCTTTTACATTCACCGCATCAGTCCTCTTATTTTCCACAATATCCTTATTATTCGTCATTAAATCAACTAACAATTCTTTCTCCATCGATGAGAAATTTGTCTCACGGGTTTATTTATGATTTTGTTCATCCGCCATTTTTCAGCTTGCGCAGATGAAAATGAAAACAAAAGCGCATCGCAGTACGTTCAGAAAATAATACGACTCATCCATAGCCTTCTATAGTTGTAATATTTACAAGTTTCTTGGCATTAACACAGGTTTGTTAACATTTTCAGAAAACAGGTTGGTGAAATGCAGGAAATTTAACATTAGTGTTAGCGCTGTGACAATTGTTTCGTTATATTTGTTAACATCGATTTTAACATCTGTTGGTGAAATCGGGCATTAGTTAGCTATATTCAAACCAAAATCCATATATAGAACAGCCACGATGGTTTCCAGGAGCCACTGACCGTGTTTACAGGTCTCGTGAGTGGTCCATTTACGCCAACAGTTATCTACTACATCATTGTGTAAGTATGGTAACTGTTTATCCCAATATTCTTTCGTCCTGGCTTTAATGCTTTGTAATTCATGTTTCTGATTATCACTTATTTACAACGCTCAACTCTCGTTCCCATTTGTCCTGTAGATCTTCGCTTTTTAATTTTGCATTTGCCACTGCGCTAGTGGGTTTCTCACCCTCTGACTCTCTCATTCTGTTTGTGTGTGTGTGTGTGTGTGTGTGTGTGTGTGTGTGTGTGTGTGTGTGTGTGTGTGTGTGTGTATGTGGAAGGAAAAAAAGCAAGACTGCAACTGATATTGGATCCTAAGATCGCAGTTTCAAACCCAGCCAAGACATATCATTTTCAAGCATGTTTAAAGGTGCCAGCCCCGTATCAGTAGACTTGCTGGTACGTAAAACAACTCCTGCAGGACGAAATTTCAACACAATGGTAGCAGTGATATAATCCTGGTAATTGGCAGCGTTAACATACAAATATAATTTAATTATTCTGTTTTAAGATTTTACTGGCCAGGAGGCGAATCCCTTTCCTGCCTGTCACAATGTATCTTGTATTCTCTGTTTATATGGTTTGTGGTTGAACAAAAGAAAAGAAATACTTATTGGCCTCAAAGGCACAAGGCACACTGCCATGCTGTTTGAATTAGTCCATAGATAGCGCTTTACATGTCAGTAACAGGTTAAACAATAAGTTATATTAATGGCTGACCATAGACAGACCATAGGGAATATCCTCAGAGGTCGATGTCCGGCTGAAGATAGAGGGAAGGCCTCAGAAACTGGTTCCGGGAAAATTTAAAAGTAAGTGTTGTTTTGTGTCATTAATCGACTCCCAATTAATTTAATATCCTCAGTTTCCTACACATTCCCTATTCTTCAGCCTATACACCAATCATCATAACCCATCCAATTGTTACGACGTATTTCAAACGATGGTTCCTAATATCTTGAAAACTTCCAACCATCTTTCAGCGCTATTGCGAAACGATACCTTCATAGCTACAGGCACAATGAAATATAATAGACTTATAGGATAAATTACAGCACTGATGAACCTGCATTGCTGTTGTAATTCATGAACCCTTTATTTGAGTAACGTGGATAAAATTTGTGAAACCTCAAGGAAGATGGGATGCTCACTGCACAGTTTTCGCCAATTGCTACATTCTAATTAGTCTGCCCGTTTTTTTCTGCACACAACCATGACCTCCATCTATTCAGGAAACTATAAAGAGAGATTTATATCTCAAGTGGCTACCCAAACACGACTGGTTTTATCAGAACTGCAGAGGTTAAACTTGCACTGATATTTCATTGGCGAAACCACACTTATATAAAGCAAACCGGATTGGGTCCTAATCTTCGAGGTAAAGCTGGCAATAAAGAAAATATTGCAAAAGGAGAAAGTGGTTTCCCTCACAAAAGTTAATATATGATGATGCTTTTACAAGAGTCGTTTATTGCTTTACCAGTTTGACAATATTTTCGGAAGAACCAAAGGCAGCCTAATTCAATGTATTTTGCTGGGAAAAAGAGCTATAGAGATTTGTAAACAGGGTATCACACATTATCAAATCCAGAAATTGCGCAGTGTACATCAGAGAGCTTTATCATCTATCAAATCATGTTGTTCTGCACAGTAAGTCTTCGGTTTGCTAATTGTTATAGATGCTTTGTAATCTTCTAAGCTAACGTGCGATCCATATAAACCTGAACCATTTCAATAGGCCATAGGGCACATATGCAACTTTGGTAGAATATAATGCACAATTGAGAGATTACATTACACTATTTACATCTCAGAGAAAATGTTGGAAGTGTGCTCCACCAGCATCTATACTTGTTTGCACTCGTCTCACCACATTTTCTTAAGTTTTACGGGGAGTATTCTCGCCAGTGTTATTTCGGTTCGAATGGATTCCTTGAAAACATCCGTGGCCTGTTCTTGTACACTCTATTTTTAGATACCCCCACAAGAAAAAAATCCGGTGAGGTTAGGTCAGGGGATCTGGGGCCACAGACCTTTTGAGTTTATTCGATTATCAAAGAAACTGGTTACAAGTTCCATGGTATCATTAGATGTATGGCACGTTGGTCCACTTTGCTGGAAATAATCTTCTCTCAATTCGATATCATCTTCGTAAAACTTCAGGGAATATGGTGAGACGAGTGCAAACATGTATAGATGCTGGTATGGGACACTTCCAACATTTACTATCAGATATAAATAGTATAATGTAATCACCTAATTGTGTATTATATTCTCCCAAATTTGCACGTGTGTCCTATTATTGGTTAAAAAGTTAATCTTAATGAAATAGTTCAGGTTTATATGGATGGCTTTATATTTTATGGGCCAACAAGCACATCCATACAGGTTACTCAAGCAAAATAACAACATTGTGTAGGTAACGACATAGCATTGTTCTCGAATTTTTTCATATATTAGTGCAGTTGTCAGCCTGTAAGGTGGTCTGTATGTGGCTAGAGTCAGCTCAAATTTGGGTACAAAATGATGACCGACATAAAGAAATTCAACATCTAAAAGTCCATTAAGATCTATATAATAATGAAGGAGAAGTTACTGAATTGCCTGAAGAATTGTCTTTGTACATTCGTCAATCGTAAAATACTTATTTATCTTAACTGATGTCTCAGTAGTTTAAATCTTAAATATATATGGGGCTAAATTAGTGTTTATAAAGCTTATACCCCTTCTTAATATTGACTATCATTTCTTTAAATTGCAATATTACAATGGCTGTGTCCCCTCACTATTTTATTCAAAGTGAGTGTAAGAAATCTTAGATGTATGTACACATACATCAGAATAAAACCAAATAATTGTTACGCAAGAAGAACCCAGCTTTACAGATATTACTCAAATAACAATTATCTTGAAGATCTCTACTAAATCATCGAGAAACTGTAATGTTACCAACTTGAGCCGTGAAGATAATTTTGGTCAAATCATTCCATACCAAAAGAATTAGTTATTATTTGTTGATCACTTACCTCGAGCTTCTTCATTTCTTTGGCGAGTTCCAGCATTAGTTTGGTGCCTCTGGCGTTAAGTAGCACTGCCCTTTTCAGCGCCTCATCGAAGCGAATGGTGGCGGCAGCATGGAATATGATAGACACATTGTCGATGATCAGCTTGCGATCTTCAGGAGAAAGACCCAGGTCCGGTTCCGATACGTCACCCGATATTCCTATCACTTTACGATTCAGCCATCCTGGTTCCCTCTGGTCGCGCAACTTCTCGAACAGCTGTGAAAGAAAGGGGTAATTTGAAATTATAGAACGCTTAACGAGTATTTGTAGGCCTATCTTACGTAGCAAGGCTGATCCCATTTCCTAATACACCTAAGCTAATTGATAAGAATTTTCTCTTGAAAATTTGCCATTATATGGGACATTATAGGACAAATATATACCCTAGGGGAATTTTAGTAAGAGAAAATGAAGGAAGGAATTGTTTTTAAAGCAATTTACTATGAAGTTGTCGCATTCATTACATCAGTAAGTACCTAGAGAGGATTTTAATAGATATTTCGGGTACTGGTAAAGAAGCGAAGTCCAAGAAAGAATAGTTATGCAAAGTACCCTTATTAAAATAAAAGGAAAACTCCAGTATAGTGGATCAGAAATCCAGGAAGATGTATACGGCTAACTTAATTTCCTTCAAGATGAGGCCATATGTATAGTAAACGTGAACGAATGGTAATTATTGCAGGCAGATCATGCTGGATAACTCATAACCATATTTCGCAAACTAGTTTTCTATCTTACTGCATGTGGCACAACATGCGATGAACACTAGTAATGATGGTAGATTATAATACTTTGGAAAGAAAATTTGGATTCAAGCGTCTCAGACCTAAGTTTAAGTTACTTCCACAATAATGATCAGTTATGAGGAACGAATGAAGCCTGTACAACCGTCAGTAAGGGAGATGACTTTAGTAAGATCTGAACCACAGACCTCCTGTTCAAGGTCTTAACGACCTTGGTTTATCTTGGCCAACGGTTTATTGCTGCACCTATATTTTGCTTCTGAGATCTTTTCCTTTGAAGCATTATGATTTACTCTGCATATTTGCAGTTTTCCATAAGATGTAACGATCTAAAGATGAGATAACTTTATCTTGAGTATGAGAGCAACCTACCCCTTACCACACCAGTAGATTGATGACATTTTCTTTAAGCTACAGTGTACACGCAAGAGGGCAGGTCTTCACCTGGCGAAGTTAATTGCTTTTGCATCACAGTTGTTAAGAGCGCCGTGTTCTGTGACTGGTTGTCAACAATGCAACTAGCTGCAGAAATTGCATGGTACAATAAGTCATCATTGCAAGCTTTGTGACACAAATGCCGGATGCGTGTAGTAATGGCGATATACATGTGTTTCTCGGTAGAAAATACCGCAACAGTCTTTTACTGCTTCCTTTGTAATTTTTTTCAGTACCTTTTTATTATCGACAGGTGACTTCCTTAGTCTTAATCCACGAGAAAGCTACGGCACGCAAGGTATCAACTGAATGAATGCCATGCTTTTCTCCTGCGTAAAAGAGCATTCTTATTTTACATCTTGTAATATCCTTGCTATCGTCAACAAATTCTATATGATTTAATGATTTAGAGAAATCATTTAAAAGCTTTCCAGATAGCACTTAGCTACTTTTGTCTTGTTTGACCAATAGCACTGATGAAATATAAGACTAATTTCCGGAAGATAACAAAAAGCTGATTTCATCCGCTGCAGCAACCGAAAGGTCCCTCATTCCATACCATAAAACATACTTTAGAATAAAAGATATTGTTTTGATACACTATCTAGTATATTTATTTTCATTTCACTGCATCTAAAGTACTTTTGGATTAGTAAGTTTTCTTTTATTTGTTCCTAAACATGAAAAACACTCAGGCACGCTTTCATTAGAATAAAAATACATTGAACATAAAAGTCCTCATTAGACTTGCTGTCCCATAAAACAGTATTTGTTGCATAAAATGTGGAACATACTATAAGTAGATGCTGATATGACTTCAGCAGTTGCTAAGACACATAAACGAATAGAGCTAAAATAACCCATGTTGTCTGGCTTGAACTCTCTCACTTTTAAGTAATGTACCCATATCCATGAACAACTAAAGATCCATAACTTCTTTTTCGGTTTGATTTCACTTTTATTTTGCGATATAGTAAATATACAATTTTAACGAGTAGTTTAAAATCGTTGAACTAATTCTTTGTTACTAATAAGAAAGAGTTTGATTTGTTAGTTTAGTATGCAGACATAAGTGAACTTTTACTGTGAAGGTATTCCTCAATTTTAATAAGTTAAAAAGATAAATATTTATCCGAAACACGCTACCGGATTCTTGAACTATTTCAATGTTAGTAACGCAAACAGAAATTCAAATTAAGTATTTAATATTTTAACTGCATAAAACAATTTTAAACCCGTAAATCATGGATCTATTCTGAAAACTACTTAGCGAATGAGTTATAAACTATGAAACAAGGGACATTTTGTATCATGAAAAAGAATGCTCAGAAAGAATTGAAAAAAAAAAGGTTTAAAGTACAACGAAGTGCTTTCTTTAAATAATAAACATTTGTGGCATTTATATTACAGTCAGGGATCGATGCATTAACACGGAACTCAGTAATATTGAAATTAAGTTAAATACGTTTGGTTAAAAGTTATGAAATTCTAGTGCTATGAAACTTACAGTGCTAAAACGTTTATAAATTAAAATATTTCTTATTTCAGTCATTCTTTCATTTTGACACTTTAATCTATATAAATCATAGTTGAGCATTCCAATTGGGAAAAATTAAATAAAATGTATTCCATATTCAAAATAATATAATTATACCTAAACTTGATATACTGAATGATAAAGGAAGCAGTGTAATTTGTCACAATAGTTGAAAATGGTGTCTTAGTGCTGTCCTTGCAACTTTGACAGGGAATCGTTAAAGTGTACTTGATAATTACAGAATTACCATGATGAAATCAGAAGAATATTCGTCACAGTGTTCTATTTCTCCAGGTACACCCCTTTTTAAGGTCATTCCCTTATCCTTGAAAGAAAAAGATGCATTTAGCAAGTATTGCAAAAATTTTTGCACACAATGCAAGCGGAGATAATGAGTAGGCAGCAGAATTCGGCGCGGGCTGACAGGTTTTTCGCAGAAGTTACGTTTATTTCCTTCGCCAAAAAAGAGAATAAGAAGGCGGTCAAGGACGTAAAATGATCTAACTTGAAAATGGAAAAAAAATATTACATTATTTTATTTTTGGCACTTAAAACTTAGATATAATTATTTTAAAATCAAATAAGACTTCTTGAGGCTCTTGATAATATCTCTCTCTCTCTCTCTCTCTCTCTCTCTCTCTCTCTCTCTCTCTCTCTCTCTCTCTCTCTCTCTCTCTCTCTCTCTCTCTCTGTGTGTGTGTGTGTGTGTATGTATGTATCTGGGTGATTGTGTAAACAGCACAACTCAAGTACAAATGTCAATTAAATATTAATCTTTCAAGAATTTGACAGGACGATTTTCAAGAAAATACTTAGGATATTCTTTATATAGAAAACTTTTCGAAAATTATGATTTTCTCAAAAATTTCTTCAGTGATTTTGATTAAGTAGTACACGTTTGGGATATTTCAAAATCATATGTATATCTTGAATTATCAGCGAATGTTATTGAGCCCTTTTCATTCTGAATAATTTTATATAACTGTAAGAGATAGAAAGAATATTACACAAAAAATGTAGAACTAGTTAAAGTACACAATTTATGTGAAATTCACCGAGCAGGATAACTCAGCCGGTTTCGTCTGTGGCCTGTATTCGGGAGGCCCATGCTCGATTCCCGTGGCCGATCTACCTGACCATGGGGTTTTCCGTGTATTTCCCTGGGTCGCGGGGTGTAGGAGGTTTACTGGACAGATCGGGGTTTTCCTCTGTGTTCGCTCTGCATGGACTCTCTTCTTTGTTCCAGGGTGAGGGATACGACCTGACTGGGTGTGGTGTGATTAGCGAAGAAAATACGTCGACTGTTCCATGATCGATTTATTCACAATTGTAATCAGGTACCTCACTCGCCACCTGGAAAGTTGCTGTTTGCAGACTCGTGTGATGTATTTGGCGGTAACGACAGAGTTCTTTACACGTGTTGTGTATTCGGTGTATTCTTACCGCACTTGTATATATAACGTGACTTCACTATACCCCGACCGAGAAAGAGAGAGTGTTTCGGTTATCAAACTCACGAATCCATGTGTTGTGTATTCGATGTACTCTTGCCGCACTTATATTTACGGCGTGACTTCACTATGCCCCGACCGAGAGAGAGAGAGAGAGAGAGACTCTGTTATCAAACTCACGAATACATCATCTTCTGGATCTCCCCCTCTATCTTTACATTTTGAATTTTTGTACGAATCACGCGTGTAAGCTCTAAACTGTAATTGGTTGGTTTCAATTTCGAGTTTTAACCATCGTACGAATTTTGTATGTTCGCATGACCGAACGTTGGTAGAAAGTTTTCCACAGCGTCCACTTATTTAATTCCGAAGCACGTACGCTGCGAAAGTTTAGGAATTCGGATAATCTACGACTCTATTGTATCGATCACGTACGTATTGGCGTGAAAGAGAGTACAGGACGACAGACCGACCCTTCACATGGTTCACAGGCATTGTTCCTAGGGTGAACTTTGTTATGAAAAAAGCCGACCGACCTGTGTTCTAAACCTTGGGGGGCCTCATATTTCTGTTTCTCCGTTCATCTACATTTCTAGTCCATCAAACACTTCTTACTTTATATGTATGCCCTATCTAATATGATGTGCTTTTCTGTAATAGCTGTGTATTTCCTTTCGATGCAAAATGATCAGTATAAAATACCTATGATGACCTAATATTATTTTGATATGACATATATTAAGTGACTTTATGTTTATGACCAAGGGGAACCGTTACAGTTGCCGAATCCCCTCCGTGGTGACCCAATCCTATGCCAAATTCACTTTTGTTAGTGAACCATTTCGGTGATATTTCTTGTTAATGTTTTGAATTTTTTGTGAATGAATGTGTAGTGTTTAACGCCCGCTTTTACTATATGCGGCATCGCAGGCGGTGACACTGATGATGCATGAGATGAAGATGGAGCATCGGTGGAATGAGATGGCGGGGGAAACCGGAGGTCCCGGAGAAAACCCACCCCAGCGTCGTGTTGTCCATCACAAATCTCACTTTGCAGTCACCTGGGATCCAACCCGGGCCGCCTTGGTGGGAGCCAAGCGGTCTAACCACTGAGCCACGGCGCGGCCTAGAATTTTTTGTGAAGCTGTGCTCTTACATGTATTCGATATGCAGATGACACCTAGTGTTTAGCGAACCGTCCTCTTTGGAGGAATAAAGATACGAAGAAGATTGTGGAAGAACGATTAACCACACAAAAGATGCACATTTCGTTAAGGTACACAATTTATATCATTTTAGCCAAAACTTTCGAGAAATTCCTCGTTAGTGGTTTGAATACATGTTTAACACTATGGTTTTCTCATATCAGATGTCATTTTTAATATTCTGACCTTAGGAAGAGAATGAAAAGCAAAGCCATCACATAGCAGCCTATCGCTTTAAGTCCCTCCCTCCTTATTCCCCATTCCTCTTGTACCTATAAGACAAATTTGTCTAATAAAACTATGGACGCTACCACTCAAGATGCGAGTAGCTGATGTGCAGAAGATCAACTGTTTGAACTCATACTCTTATATTGTTGATTTCGTGAATGATAATGATAATGAGGATGAAGCAGAACGGGAAAATGAAGAACCAAAGGAGAAAAAATGAGTCATGCTGAAGGTTTAATTGCTTTAGAAATGGCATTAAGATACGTGGAGCATCATCCGGAGGTAAGTGCAACTGAGGTATTGATGTTTCGTCGATGGCGAAATCTCGAAGCAATGAAACGTCATTCAGCAGGCAAGCAGACTTCATTGATAAGGTTCTTTTCCCATGACATTTGGAGCTTATTTTTGTTCAATATTGCATGTAGAATTGGTTTGGTTATTCAGTAAATATCGCAAAACCATTAATTGTTTTAATAATACAGTACATCTACCATGTTTTACTCCATTTTCCAACTTATTTTGTATTATCCGACATTTTCGGTTATCCAACCTTGTCCAGGGCCAGTTTAGGTCGGATAATCGAGACACTACTGTATTATTTTTCCCATTTTCACAAGTTGGATCAGCTTACGTCCTTGACCGCCTTGTATTCTCTTTTTTGGTGTAGGAAATAAGAGTTATTGCTTCTGCGAAAAACCTGTCAGCCCGCGCCGAATTCTGCTGCCTACTCATTATCTCCGCTTGCATTGTGTACAAAAAATTTGCAATACTTGCTAAATGCATCTTTTTCAGAAATTGCAAGGATAAGGGAATGACCTTAAAAAGGGGCGTACCTGGAGAAATAGAACACTGTAATGAAAATTCTTCTGAATTCATCATAGTAATTCTGTACTCTTTAACGACTCCCTGCCAAAGTTGCAAGGACAGCACCTAAACACCATTTCTAACTAATGTGAAAAATTACACTGCTTCTTCTACCATTAAGTCTATGAGGTTTAGGAATAATTATATTATTTTTAATGTGGAAATATCAGGTTCAATTTAATATATGAATATGCCTCCTTTCTTCTCCAATTTCACCTTCTTTCGACTATATTTTTATTTTATTTTTCCCAAATGAAATGTTTACTATGATTTATGTATATTAAAATATACCAGATTAAAAATGTACTTATAGAAGAAACACTTTAATTTATAAACGTTTTAGGATTGTAAGTTTCATACCACCAGAATGCTAGGTCTTTTAAGCCAAAATATTTAACTAAATTTAAATATTAACATTTTAGTTCCGTAGTAACGCACCAATTTCTGACGAATATAAATGCCACAAATGTTTATTATTTAAGGAAAGTGCTACGTTGAACTTTAAACCATTTTTTAT
Organism: Mantis religiosa; assembly: GCA_030765055.1. Taxonomy (NCBI): domain Eukaryota; kingdom Metazoa; phylum Arthropoda; class Insecta; order Mantodea; family Mantidae; genus Mantis; species Mantis religiosa. The sequence continues at coordinate 100,182,383 of CM060954.1, read as the reverse complement.
TTTCCTTTTCTTTCTCAGCATTCTTTTTCGTTTTAAAAAATGTCCCTTGTATCACAGTTTGTAACTAAATAGCTAAATATTTTTCAGGAAAGCTCCAGGAGAAAGTTCTAGGGTTTAAAAATTGTTTTACTTAATTAAAATGTGCAATGTTTTATTTGAAATTAATTTTTTGCGTTAAACTCCTATTGAAATAGTTTAAATTGTAATAAATAGTTATTCTTAAGCTTTTTAAAGTTGTAAAAACTTGCATAAAAACAATTTACTTAAGTTTGTACACGTAAGCTCAAAGAAACAATTGGAGCTCTATGTTAAACCATGCTGACTAGGGAATCTTTCATGTTAATTGGCAATAAAATAATAGCTTAATGATTTTAAACAGCTCGTAAAATTGTATATATAGTATGTCGCAAAATAAAAGTGAAATGAACCCGTAAAAGAAGTAATGAATCTTTAGTTTTTCACGGATATGTTTAAATTACTTTAAAGTGAGAGAGTTTAAGTGAGGTAATATAGTTTTTTTTTTGGTTGAATTCGTTTATGTGTGTTTGTAACTGCTAAGGTCATATCAGCATCTAGTATGTTCTTCATTTTATACGACAGAAGTATAATGATAATATATAATCATTGCTTACTTTTTTTTATGATAACGTTCCGACTGTATATTGATGTTTCGCATAGCGGAGGGGATTCGTCTCCTTCAGCTACTGTGGTGTGGTGCGAGAGCTGCAGACCCCGAGTACTTGAAATACCTCTGACGTTACCAGAGGAACCTCGGGCCGAAGAGCCGAGCCCATCTCGAATGGGATATTTCGGATTGGGTTGGACTCGAGGGAGCAGTGTGTTCCCGATACCCGCGGGAGATCGGGTATCTCCGGCCAGGACTCGGCCAGCCGGAGGAGGCAGAAGGTTGCCTAAAAGATCCCGGGTACTAGCCTGCAGAGCTAGTATTTTTTTTTTTTTTTTAATTTTACGTCCTCCAACTTTAAGTGATATCGGACGGTGAATAAGATGGGTGAAATGATGCTCAAATGTGTCTAGGGTCCACGGAGCTTAGAACTGCCCGACATTCGTCAGTAAGGACAAGGGGAAACCCAGGAAAAAAACCTTATCCAGGTAACTCACCCTGATCGAGATTCGAACTCGGGACCTGAAGGTGTGCTAGATCACCAGGCGGCCCCACCGAGGTTTCCGGTAGTCTTCCCTGCGGAGTTGACGTTAAGTGGTGTATCCATATCCCGTCTTGACGTTGTTATCGATGGGGGAGGGGCTTTTTAGACTCCAGGTATTGTCCTATGGAAAGGACCCCGGAGTCCTCTATCGTCTCCCGGGTGATAGAGGCCGGAGACTTCGGACTCTCGGGTAGACGTCTCACTTACATGTATATTGATGTTAAAGAAAGATGAAGTATTGATGAGTTCTTAGAGAAAGTAAACGAAATATAAAGAATATAAAAAAGTAAAATGGGGGAAGAAAGGGGCAAATTAAGTAACAAGTGGGGATGGAGGTTAAGAGCTACCTGGCAGAACAGAAGATCAGGGTATCATGTAAGCCAAGGTAGCAACAAGATAAAGACAAATAAATGTAGCCTAAAGTTGTAAATTGTGGAATATGCACAGTAATTCATTCATTCATTAAAGGAGCATACTTGCAAGAACAATAAAATTATTTAACTCTTGTTTTATTTACTAAACAATTTCACTGTTGCTCTCCACCCACGCCCAAATTGTGATAAGCCGTAACGTCTAGAATAGCAGAGGAGTTTAATGTAGCAAAGAACAACCGCCAGAGCAATTCTCACCCATGAGACCAGTATGCAGTTATATCAACTACGAATTTAGCAAGAGTACGTTATGAATACAGTCATACCGCACTTACAGTCTGGGAACCGGGTCAACCAGGAAATTACTGAAAATCTGAAAACCGGTTTCTTTTGCTACATAAAATTAGTAAAAACCATTCTCCTCCTTGTTATTAAGCGTTATAGGTAAAACCTGTGGCGGTGATCGTATTAAAACTGTGTCAATTGCCTAACCTCGTTTCCCGCCCCATGTGCTTTTAATCGCCTGGCCTGACTATATAACGTCATTATGTGTACATTGTGCAGCTGTCAGATTTTGGAGAAAGTGGTCGATTCTTTCCCTACATGGAGGACAAAGCACGTATAATAACTTTAGTTGACTCTATGGAAGATTTTGTTAATACGCCACCATGATGAAATAGTTAATTTTGTACGTAGTGGGTTTTTATTACACTATTTACATCTCAGAGGAAATTGGAAGTGTCCTCCACCAGCATCTATACATGTTTACACACTTCTCACCATATTCTCTGAAATTTACGGAGAGTATCCTCGCCAATGTTACTTATTTCGGTTCGAATGGATTCCTTGAAATTAATCTTTTGAACTCAGGTTACAAGATCTATGCAAAAATCATAACACAAAGAATTGCTCCAATCTCAGAAACTAAATTGCATGATTCACAGAATGGACTTACAAAAGGGCGTTCCTGCAATGATTGTATTTTCACAATAACACAGATTATGGAGAAACGACGAGAATATAATCTACCAACTTTAATAGCTTTTATAGACTATGTAAAAGCTTTTATTAAAGCAAAAAGAAATCTGCTATTGGAAATAATTAAAAATGGATTTCCTCAACATTTAGTAGGAACAGTACAAAGTATGTATATAAATACATCATTTAAATTGGAGAAATCCATAGAAAAAGATAACCTAGTAGAGATTAATTTAGGACTAAGACAGGTGTGTCCATTGTCACCTACCCTATTATATATATATATATATATATATATATATATATATATATATATATATATATATATATATATTAATGACGCAGTTGTACAATGGCAAACTAAGCTCAGAACACATTTTAAAATAAAGGGGAAAAATGTTGACACATTGCTGTTTGCTGATGAGCAGATTTTAATTGCGGAGACGGAAGATAACTTAAAAAGAGCCATACATGAATTAAATAATATTACAAGAGAATATAATCTTCAAATTCGATATGAAAGAACAAAAATTATGGCTTTTATAGGAACGAACCATTTGAGAGCAAAAATCTGCATAAATGATAAACTCATCCAACAACAAAGTTATTTTAATTATCTTGGCTATATTGTCTCATATGCCAGTAATAGAGATATACAAAACAAAATAAACAAATTCCAAATAATACGTGGCACAATAAAAAGAACTTTTAAAAATTGTAATCGTCAAACTTTGTCAAAACTGTATAAAATAATGGCGATCCCAACCCCGCTTTATGGGTGTGAAAACTGGGTCTTGACTATCTCACAACAGAAGAAAGTGGAGGCTGCTGAGATGAAATTTCTGAGACAGGTGGCAGGTTATAGACTCATAGACAAGAAAAGAAACGAGGATATTAGAGGAGAATTGGAAATTCAGAGTCTAAATGAAACAATCATTGCATACAGGCAAAAATGGCAAGATCATGTGCAGAGAATGACCGAAGACCGTACACCACAAATAGTATACAAGTATAAACCTGTAGGTAGAAGAAATGTTGGCAGGCCACGAATGGGATGGTTCGATCAATTTCCTTGAAGTCGGAACGGGCCACAAGGCTTATACCGTGGTGATGATGATGATGATGATGATGATGATGATGATGATGATGATGATGATGACGATGATGGGTTCCTTGAGAACATCATTTGCCCGTGGCCTATTCTTGTACACTACTTTTTAGATACCCTCCACAAGAAAGAATCCGCTGAGGTTAGGTCAGGGGATCTGGGGTGCCACAGACCTTTTGAGATTATTTGATTATCACGGAAACTGGTTACAAGTTTCATGGTGTCATTAGATGTATGGCACGTTGCTCCATCTTGCTGGAAGTATCATTCTCTCAATTCAATATCATCCAGCTGCTCCAAAAATGCGGAGATACCCATATAAACTTCAGTGTCTACAATTGTATCAAAGAAAATTGACATTTAAGACTGTCAACTGTCAACAGCTGTCAGTGTTGACAATTCTCCCAGAGCCACTGAGATCATTGAAACAATTTTCTATATTCTATGAGATTTCAAATATAAATTATGGCCCATTGAAATAGTTCAGGTTCATATGGATCGCACTGTATATTTCGTTGTCTTAAATACAACTTAGTAGATTAAAATGTAATTAATGCATTTGTAAAATTACTTTATTTCCTGGAAGAAGATGTCAAAAAACAGTGATTTAATTTGCATATTCTCTTCTTCACTTTTACAAATTCTTATATTTAATGCACGAGAGATATTACCTCAAAGTTTCGTAAGAATTTCTCTCAACGCGTTTTATTTCACGGAGTACTTTTAACTTAATTTAACACTTAACTCCATGTATTATAAGGCGTTTAGGAATGTAACTGCAGATATCTGTATTGGTAATAATTGATGGAAGTATAAAGAAGTATACATCCATGTTTGCTTCATTTGCGGATTTCTAATTTACCTGTGTTTTTAGGTAGTTAGTTCCTCAACAGGCGTGACTCACCTACGTGAGTGGGTTGGCCTCACGATAACTGAGTTCGAATGCTTACTGCAAAGCCAATGACCGCACATTAGCATCCAGCACGCAGTGTAAACATGTGAAATCAAAGCGGATAGTCTATACTGAAAGGCGATGCTCATTTTGCAGTGCAGTTACTGCTATGCAGCAACATCAAATGATAAACTATGCGATTGTGATTGAGGTAAAACTATTACACGAAAAAGACTAATACACCGAATAATGAATATTAATCTTGCATTAAATCTACACTAATGTTCCTGGCAAGACTTGAACCTTCTGTGTAATTTACACGCGATCGTTACTTATAAAGTCATAAAATCATCTCTTTCATAGCTTGTTGATTTCTTTTCTTTGACACCGAGAACACGTTTTTGGATTGCCATCGTTGCTATGTATTTTCAGCTGTTTCTCATTTAGACATATTAATGGTATATTTAATACTAGTTTCCTCCTTTAAATTTTTCTCCAAAACTATCCTTAAGTGCAGTTACTTTGTACAAACCTTTAATTCGTTCATTTTGCCTGTCCAATTTGCGATGAAGTGGTTGTGTTCAAGTTTCGTTGGCTATAAATGTTCCAAAATAAAATTTTGCAACACGTATTGACCTATGTGTGCGTGTGTAGTGTTTAACGCCCACTTTCAGTATTTATGACACTGCAGGCGATGACTCAGATGAAGATGGAGCACCGGTGGAATGAGATCGCTAGGTAAACCGGAGATCCTGGAGAAAAACAGGCCCAATTCGTGTTGCCCACCATAAATCTCACTTTTCGGTAGCCTGGGATGGAACCTGGGCCGCCTTGGTGAGAATCGAGTGGTCTAAACACTCAGCCACGGCAACACATCGACCTATGAGCATAACACTCACTCACTCACTCACTCACTCACTCACTCACTCACTCACTCATTCACACCATAAGCTTGAATTCAACACAAGTTCGCTTTTATTTCTTCATCGACTCAACTTAATGCCAGCGTAGTGCAAAACTGATGGAATTCTTTAGATGAAGAGTCGGAAATTTTTTCCTGTAGGACTCGCTGCTCTCTTCGGACAGCGCTTCGGGATATGGCATTCCCTAGTGCAACATTAATCTGTAGCTATTATCTGATACTGTTCTGTGTCAGAGATACCTTATATGGATGGCCTTCTTTATTATATTCGTCTTTGTTTTTGGATCTGTATAATAGATAATAATGCTCATAACAAAATGAAGCTAACATGAAACAAACGAACAGGATCAAAACATAAGAATAGGGCCATGGTGTCATGAAATGTGAATAAAAAGGGGAAAAATACATTAGGGAAACTATGAAACCATTCGACGGATTCAGTATGAAACCTAAACAGGCTTAAAGTCTAATCTCTGTAATAAAAGGGAAGATTATAAATCTCTGCATGCAATTTCGGACGGCAAGAGTCTTTCTTTTTTATAAAGATGTTGTGTCTGACCCAATTCACTTAAGTTGCTTGGCAATGACAGTTTAAGTTATCTCTTTGTAACCCGTTCTGCACCTTAAACGGGTTGTCACTGGCTGATTCACAACTGTACAGAACGATATTGCTTGCTCACTTAAACTTAAGCGGAATGCGGTCGGGTGTGGCTCGCTTTTGGGGTTCCTGTACTCTATGTTATCTGAATACTTGCTTCGTTTTTTACATAATTCACACATAATTTAACGGTAATTTAACTTGGCGTTGAAAACCAGTTTTTCATGCTTAAAACGTGTGTTTCATACTACGATTTACCGCTGTAGGTTAATTGCACAGAAACCTCTTAAGTTATATAATGTTTGATCACTGTTGGCAATATGCACTTCTACAAGAATTTAAAATTATATAACGAATGTAGCCCTGTAGTAAAAAACATACATACTGCAGTTCCATTCAGAAAGACTGTTTGTGGTAGTACCAGCACTAGGAAAATATAGGAAAGAAACAATTTTGATTGTTATGATTAAAATAACATTGTTGAGTGAGCAGCACAGGTAAGTTTATGGTTCGTTAATGGTTTGTAAACTTTGTGGTCATGATAGCTGGCTCTGTCTATACCCTTAGTGAAATTACACATGTGCACGCCAGCAATCTTATACCAAACACCTCGAAATTCAGTATTTAAAATATACAAATAAAAACAGATTACCATTATGTGTTTCAAATGGGAATGGTTCTGGAGTCCAGCTAATCAGATGCCGTATCACACTCAGCGTTGCCAGCTTGTTACGCCACTCCTTTTATATTTCCCTCTCTCTCGCACACTCATACAACATGCAGGTCTGTTTGGCGCTAGATGTAAGGGTGAGCGAATTATATTTTACAAACTTTTACAATGATGCAGTTGCCAAAATCAAAATTGGAAAAAGCATTTTCTGAAATTATGTATATCTTTAAATACTATAATTATAATTTATGAATCACCTGCTTTTCTAATCCAAATGGGGGACACACTTGTTTTACCTACACCTAACGCTTCAGCAGTATGCCATTGAGCATTTTTGAAATCGAGCTGATTTCTATATTCCTCATTGGCCAATTTTTTGAAGAACGTGTACACCTTAAAAACAATACTTTGAGTCTGACTTCGCAATAATTGCCTTTATGACTCACCACTAAATTCATCGCAAGAAGCCATTGCACTATTTAACTCTTACTCTACTGTTATGTAAAGAACAACTGAATGATATTGATCTGAACTCTTCAGAGTAAATAAACACTTCTTATCCAGCATTAATTCATAAACATAAGCATACAGCATTCCACATGCTAACAGGAAATGAAGTGTTTGCTCTTTCTCGAATTTAATGCCTTGATTCATTCACAGTAATTCTTTTATCACGCCATGCAGTAGTTTAAATTTTAGTTACGAGTAATGAAAGTATATGTAAATACACACACACACACACACACACACACACACACACACACACACACACACACACACACACACACACACACCAGGCCGCGCCATGCCTCAGTGGTAAGACCAGTTGGCTCTGACCAAGGCGGCCCGGGTTTGATCCCAGGAGGCCACAAAGTGAGTTTTGTGGACGACAACACGGCGCTGGGGCAGATTTTCTCCGGGATCTCCTGTTTCCCCCGTCATCCCATTCCACCGGTGCTCCATCTCCATCTCATGTATCATCAGTGTCATCGCCTGCGGTGCCGTATGTAGGAAAAGCGGGCGTTAAACACTACACATTTCACACACCAACCACTATAATGTGACCAGACACGTTCTGCCAGGGCAGCAGGAAATTTATTGTTTCCTCTCGCTCGAATTGGCTTATTCAAAGTAATTCTTTTATTACATCATGTCAAACATTTACGTTTCAGTTCTGAGTAATTACAAATATACGTACACGCATATATGCCAAATTTATACAGTGCTTACGTCGTGATTTATTGTTATAATACAGGTAATAGTGGTTTATTTATTTGCATTAGAAAAACTATTTGAGCTAAAAATGTAGGGTTTTCATGGTTATGTTAGATATTTACTCTCTACCTTCCACATGTATCAGTTTTGGTGAAATCTCAATTTTTGTCTTAGCGCGAATAGTATTTCATACAGATTGATTAGTTTGGCACTCGTCACAAACCACTTAGTGAGAATACAATACAACACCGCAGGACTCCGATTGGTTGTTCGCCTAGTAGCGCTCAAAAACAAACACCTTCCCATTTGAAACACATAATAAAAGCATTTTAACCACATGGTGTCGATAGAACAAATGGATGCGAATTGCATTATTATGGCTGTAAACCCAATATTACTTTTGAGTCCAGAGTAAACTTTTTTATACGAGCTGTCCTATTTTGGTTATTTGTCTACTTACCTCTTACTTAACACGACTGCTAGTAAACAATTGATTGTGGAGAGAAGAGTTCTACTACTTTTGCTCTCAGAGCTTTTACGTTTAGTGTCACTCTCAACTGTCTTTTTAGAGATAATTAGATATCAAGTATCTTCTTATGCAGGTGCATCTTAGGTATGTTGCTGCTAGCAGATTTCTGGAGCACAGCACTTCACAAAATGACGAATGCCAATCCGAGGACATGTCTTGCGGCTGATCGACGAATGGGAGAGACTGTTACGGTCAATGTACAAGGGCTGTTCAATAAAGAATGATCATAATTTTTTAACAGTCATAATTTTTCGCACTAAAATTCAACCTTATTATATTCTGTTAGCTTAATGTCAAACAAACACGCCGTAGTAGTTTCATTGTAGGTACTCCTGGTTCCCGCCTGAGAGAATAAGGCAAATTCAGACATGTTCAGTATAGCCTACCGCTGCAATGGAGGTAACACGCGAGGGACAATATGCGGCTTTGAAATTTTGCTTACGTTTCAACAAATCTTAAGTTGAGGCCTATACAAAATACAGTAGATATATGGAGAGTCTGTTCTTCCCTACAGCACAGCTAGAAGGGGGTTTAAAATGTTTAAAGAGAGGAGACAATCAATTTCAAAGGAAGGTGGAACCGGTGCTCCAATTACTGCTCTTATGGAAGAAAACATCAACACTGCTGCTGCCATTGTGAGAGAGGATCGACAAATTACTTTAAGTTCACTTTCTGAAGTACTGAACATTTTATTGGGTGCCATCCACACGTTGGTGACAGAAACATAACACATGAGACGTGTTTGTGCGCGACAGGTTCCAAGACTGTTGATTCCGAAACAAAAGGACATTCACATGCAGTTAAAGTTGATGTTAGAGGAAGATCCGGAGTTTCTTTCAATCGTAATCACTGCTGATAAAACTTGGCTACATCATTTTGATCCTGAGAGCAAACAGCAAAGCTCAGTGTGGAAATCTCCTTCATCAACAACCCCCCAAAAAGCAAAAGTGGTTGCTTCTGCTGGGAAAGTTATGGTCATCTCATTCTTTGATATTCATAGAATTGTTTATCAGCTTGATGTACCTGCACACACATCAGTAACTGGGCAATACTACAGGGATGTCCAGAAAACATTGCAAGTCCATATCAGACGCAAAGCCCACATTTCCGTGAAGCAGGCTGGATGTGCGGACGCATATTACCAATGTTGTTGCTGAATATCTTACAATTCCCTCACCCTCCCTATAGTCCGGATTTAGCTCCATGAAACTTTTTCCTATTCCATAACTTGAAGAAACGCCTTCGTGGGAGGCATTATCCATAATCAGAAGCAGTGGTGAAGGCTGCGGAGGCGATTTTGAAGGATCTCTAAAAATTGTTTCTAGCATGTCTTTGAAAACTGGCAGAAACGCTGGGACAAGTGTATCGCATTCAGGGGAGACTATTTTGAGAAGGATCATCAAAATTATAAGGATGAGTAAAGGTACGTTGTAAAAAAAAAAAGATCATTCTTTATTGAACAGCCCTCGTAAATGGTCATTCACGTGGTAGAAGACTTAGAGTACGTACACAAGAATATAAGAGGAAGTTTTGAAGCAGTTTAAAATGAGTCCCTTCACAAGCATTTGAGTTGTATGTTAGTTTGTTCTTGAATATCTTCTATAACATTTCAAGTTTACGAAAGTTCAGGGGTGATGATTTTCGTCTGCGATGTACTTTTTCTCGATGATACATACGGAAGTACATTGGAACTTCAGAACTCCCCACAATTATGTTGTGAAAAGTCATGCTTTCCCGTAAGGGTATCCTCAACAGCGCAAACATTGTGTGTGGATACACGTGAACTGTGCAGCGCAAATTGTGCTGCAATACAGATTTGTAGTAAACGTTTTGGTAGGAATTAAAAAAAAACGCCTTACTGGGCTACTTTCCCCTGGCCTAATAGAGCAACAATACCTGATTCTCTTTTTTTTTCGACAATTGCTGCTTCCAAATCCTTGAAAGACATTTCTCTCAAGTTATTCTGAAGGATGAAGCCCGTCCTCATTCGTACTCGTCTTACTACAATATTTACGAGCCATGGCTTGTAGGAATGGTTCTGCCCTGTCCATAACTATCAAAGCCTCCAGATATTTCATTGTAGCATTTATTTCCACCGGAGTACTAGACTACTATATAAAACTCCAGTGAAGAGAGAAGCATAGCCTGTAGGCCCGTCTCGGTAGCGTGGTGGTAGGGTCTGCCTCAGGTTCAAGAAGTTCCGAGTTCAAATCTCGGTCAGGGTGAGTTACCTGGATAAGGTTTTTTCCGGGTTTCCCCTTATCCTAAAAGACGAATGTTGGGTAACTCTAAGCTCTATGGACCCCGGGCTCATTTGAGCATCATTTCATCCATTTCATTCATCGTCCGATATGACTTAACGTTGGAGGACGTAAATCACACACAAAAAATAGCCTGTAGCAATAACGTGACGAGGGCATTAAAAAATGAAATGTGTGGTGTTTAACGCCCGCTTTTACTACATACGGCACCGCAGGCGATGACACTGATGATACATGAGATGAAGATGGAGCACCGGCGGAATGAGATGGCGGGGGAAACCGGAGAACCCGGAGAAAACCCGCCCCAGCGCCGTGTTGTCCATCACAAATTTCACTTTGCGGTCGCCTGGGATCAAACGTGGGCCGCCTTGGTGAGAGCCAAGCGGTCTCACCACTGAGCCACGGCGCGGCCACGTGGGCATTAGGTAGCAGCTAGAACTTACCTAAGTTGCGGTGTGTGCAACACAAGTAATCGATATTTCCATCACTTGATATAAACGATGCACATTTAATAGTTTTACATTTGTTTAGAATGAATATAACAGCGATTATTTGTGTTTAGGCATTTGTAATGAATTTTGCTGTTTACACTCATAACCGTATTTCCAGTTTAAGATTCACAGAATTAAAATATTCTTATAGATGTTTCCGACCACCACAGGGGAAATCTGCATTTGTTTTGTAGTGTGCATTCAGCTAAAATAGACTACTAAAATAACAATGTGTACGAGCTATTTAAAGCTTGGGTATTTCAAATCTTATAATTTTATCAATAAAATAGAATGTGATTTGATGATGCTGCGCGTCCGAGGTATTAGGTATTCTACAACTATTAAACTACTGATAACCACCTAACTGGTAGAAGAAGTGTAGGATGGCTAAGAAGTATGATCAGGTATTAGGTGAAGCAGTAGAGCTCAAACAGTTGAAAACATTCCGACAGATCGGAAAATAATATACCGTAAGTTAAATAATTGAACAACTTCTTATTTTAAAAAGGTATAAGTACTTATGTGAACATTCAAACAAATGAAAAGAATATTTCGAAAATGGTCAGCACCACAACAAAGGGAATTTGACAGAAATTGAGTGCATTAAAGGAATGCAGCACCGAATACAGTATAAATCTCACTAAAATAAACATTGCTTACTTGAAAAATATTTAAGGCCAATATTTTCAAAATGTATTTTTGGCATTTTATATCAAATTGCCTTTGCACATAGCTGAAATTCATTTCAACTGAAATTTGTCATGGGAATTTCTAAAACGTAAGCTATTATATTTATCTTATATATTTTCTTCCTTAAACTGTTTTTGAGTTATTCATTTTAAATAGGTATAAAACTTCAAAAAGGCTATAATTTATAATGACTAGATTTAAAAATTATTTCCTATAAACTAAAGCAAGGAATAAGAATCATTTATGGGTTTGTGCACCACTATCAAATAAATTCATAGAAATTTTGAAACAATGGTTTTCAAAATTTCATCGTTTGGAAAACGTTTGGCATTATAATACAATTCAGCTTCAAATGTTAATAACTCAGAAAAAATTAAAAGCGATGCCAAGCTAAAATTTAAAGCAATATAATGTTTACATAAGGCAGCAATGAAAATAAATTTTCAGCTATGTTGGTAGAAAACTTAGTGTGCTGTTCCCCATAAGGTGATGTACATTTTATTGCTTCTGTGGTCATTTGCGGAATCAAGGTGGAGCTGAGATGCACCTAGAAGGGTAACTGTCCACGTCACAGTGTGCCACGAGACGTCTCTTAAGATCTCTAACCAGCCAAAGCTGGTTAAAAAAATAAGAGGGGAAAAATAATTTAATTACTATGGAAAGGTTAGACATTGCTACACGTAAGATTTTCTATTTGTGTTTGCTAACAAGATGAGGTTGCAACTCTGGAATTTTACCGTTGTTTAGTTCCGTTGTAATCAAATCACAATTAGCCTATTGTATACTAATTTTGCGACATCATCTCTGTCACGGTATGCAGTGTTGCGACAGCAAGCATAACTTATGTAATGTCATCATTTTTCTTTACTCTGTAACTTTGTGACTTCTTGGCTAAGCGAGTTTTCAGTAGCGGAAGTGACAGTCATAGGTAAAAAGATAAACACTTGGTCCGCTTTATGTAAATGTTTGAACTTTCCCTCTTCTGGATGCAAAAGCAAGAAGGAATGTCTCCGAGAAACACTTGTTTTTGTCATTATTATAAAGTGTTCTTCCGAAACAATACTGGTTTGTGCTACTTATTGTCCTAGACCATGGCTCATGGCCAAAATTTACAGTCCGATGCATTTGTTACAGCAGAAACTTATCTTGTACATACAGCTCTACAAAAAAACAAATGATGGGCGAGCAGTTGCAACCTCCCATTAATACGGGATTTCACCTATTCTGATATAATTTTCTTTACGTTTTCAAACCAAATACACATGAAAATAATCATACTTATGTAGCTCAAACACATAAAAAGCATTCCTAAAACAATTGATACTTAAATTCACACGACTTTCTTCTCACGAAATCCCATCATTCCAATTAGCTCTTATTAATACAGATAAAGTTTCATTCTCCGTTTTCACATTTCGTTCTACGATAGAGTAGCTACGTCAGATACTATGTAGTGTCTCTATGGTTTGGTGGTTGGCATTCTAGTTTCCAAACTAGAGGTGCAGGGTTTGTTTCTTTTGCCAGGATTACTCCCCAACCTCCGTAGAGTGTGGAGCCATTAAGTGAGAGAAAATCTGTGTGAGATTTTAATGTACATATAATATATTGATGGTAATTAGTGCTTAACGAACAAAGTTTTAGACTTTAAAGACTTAGATAACTCAAACCAACAATGCGAAGTACTCCAGAAGTATTTAACTACGTGAGAGCTACGTTTTTTTGTGCATTAAGATTTTTTTCCCAATTCTTAAGGTTTACCAACTTAGCATGTCATTCAGAATGAAGAGGACTTCAATGGTATTCCGAAAATCATAAAGATTCATTAAATTATATTAAACATATGCTACTTTAATCAAAATCTTTAGAGCCATATTTGATAAATTATTAGTTGTCCTGTAATGGTGGTTTGGGGTAAGATTATTTTGAAGACCTTCTATCGCATCCTTGAAAGATGCTTCCTTATTTAATTAACTTTTCGATTCTTTTTTTTTTTTTTTTGAGGGGAGGTGGTTTATGCTTCTTTAAGTGTGAAACATTTCCAGTGGAATTTCAAAATCTAACTTTTGAGTTGAGTACACTGCTTCTTCTGCCTACTCGACACATGTTACAGAAAGTGAAAGGCACTCTTAGACAAAATGTATATCTCGATGAATCAATTCACTCATTATATGTGACGAATACTGCTGTGAAACAAAACTAGTAACAAAACTAGGAAGAAAGTTACTAAATTTCACATCTAAGTCAAGCATTTTAATTATATAAGGCAAGGCATTTTTAGGACTTCCAAATATTTTGTTTAAGATTTCTCAAATAGCTTAATGAGGTCATCCATAGTTACAGACTTTCAAATAAATGGAAACCCTTAAGAGATACAAGTTCAGGACTTATCCCTCCTAAACAATATATATCGTAACAATATATAATTTGGGTTTGTAACACTTAAGCCCGATTTCACCAACAAATGTTAAGATTTAACACGAGTTTAGCAATAGTTATAACAAAAATTCCATTTCACCAACAAGTGTTAGCTTAACACTCGTGTGAAATCTCCTGTTACACTAACAAACCTTATTTCTGTTTCTAAGTCGTTAACAATTGTAGAGTTCTCAAGATGGCGGGCGTGAACGCAGCTTTAGATGTCGATTTACCACGTTTAGACCGTCTAAACGGCATTCTTAACAATGTACGGCCGTGAGGTGAAATGATTTTGAGAAGCTATCAGAAGAAGATATTGAGGTATAAACTGTCGAAGCAAGTTATTATGAAGGTTACACCGGAAGTACAAGAGAGGTTAGATTGTGCATCGACTAGGAATATGCTGATCTCGCCTGTGCTTCAAGTATTAACTTTGCATTCTTTTAATTCACTGAATCCTGTGAATCACTGTCCATATCCCGTCTTGAAACGTTCAAGTCATTCGTCACTTCTGTCCTCCATCGCATTTCGTTTTAAATTTAAGTAATCCTGACGAAGTTGCTTCTGGTTGTGACATTTGCATTGGAATTTAACTCATTTTCAATTTTTTTCCACGTCACATATTTCTCTTTCACATTTACCGCTTCTGTACTCTTATTTTCTACAATATCCTTATATTAGTTGCTAATTCAACTAACAATTCTTTCTCCAGTGATGAAAAATTTGTACCACGACTTCTCTTCTGATTTTGTTCACCCGCCATTTTTTCAGCGTTGTGTAAACGAAATTAAAAACAAAATCCCATAGCAGTACGTTCAGAAAATAGTAAGATTAATTCACAGACTTTTATAGCCATAATATTTACAAGCCTTTTGGCGTTAACATGTTTGTTAACCTATTCAGAAAACAAGTTGCTGAAATGCAAGAATTTTAACACTTTTTAATCCTGTGACAATTGTTACGTTACATTGTTAATGTCGATTTTAACATCTGTTGGTGAAATCGGGCTTAAGTGTTTTCGAATATTTTGGGGTTAAAACAAGCAATTTATTAAGCAATGCAATATGCAATGTGAACGTTCTGTTATTCTTTTAACGAACTTGTAAAGGAAGGTCATTACACCTTTCTTTCTAAACAGTTGATTGCTTTTTCAGCCTCCTCCGTATGCTAAAGATGAAAGCTTCCCGTACTGGTAATTAACAATTAATGCTACTTCAGATGAATAGTTATTACGATTAACAGAATCACGTCGAAAAATTAATTTGGTAGAAGTTTTGAGACACTTCTCGTTCATGCTGTCATGGTGGAAAGTATTTACCGCATTTATACCTGTAACCTAACCTGCAGGTATGCGTATTTTGTCTATTTTATTGCATATATACGCATGAAGTATATCAAATCTTCAGTTTTTCTATAATTATTATTGCTTTTATGATATAAAATTTAATTTTACAATTTAAGTCTTAAAATCATTGCTTCCTTTTTAATTTGTTCATATTTGTTTACGACGTGATTCGCGCGGCAACTGAGTACAAGCTGCAGGTTTGCTGTCCACAACCAAGCGTAGATTCAATTGTTAATTCACCACCACCAAGGTAAATTTACTGACCTTGATACTGGAACCAATATTTAACAGCTAGTAGTCATTAGTTATTTTGGCATAAATATTATTATTGTTATTCACAACCATCGAAAAGATAGTATGTAATATATAAGCGCTAAATACATTGGAGAACCTCAAAAAAGAATAAGCGGTAGAGGACCGAATGTGGTCACAGACATTATCTATTGTGCTCCTTTTAAGATTTCACAATCCTCGCAAAAACAATCTGTAAAATAATACTTCTTGTTTTCTTTGAGTTATTTGCAATCCTTACCGTACATGAAAAGGCTACAAAGCTAATATGTTTGGCGGATCCTAAAATCGTATAGTGGTACAAGGCAATTTAAACATAAGAATAATATCAGGAATGGCACAGACAGTTTAAGATCCATACTATATAAAAACAAAAAAACAAACGAAAATCAAGAACATCACAAGAAAATGTCGAAAGAATTCGACTGTCATCTCTGGAGAATCCTTAGAAGTTCGTTCCAAACGGTGGTCCATAATTATATCCCTATGTTTCTTCACAGTATACCATAATGCTTTATGGATTCTGTTCTATTCTTGTACACTTGAATTTGACATCTATCACATATCAGATCACATAGGCTACACACATGCAGTTCTCGTCTGGTTCGTGGTACTTGGTGTCCCCACAAATCTTGTGGAGGAAACCTTGCTTTGCTGAGATAACAGAACAAAAAATAGGCCTAAGACAAGGATGCAAAATGAGTCCAATTTTATTTAACTTATTTATAGACGAGATAATAGACAAGTTCAAAAGAAGAAAATCAGCACTGTCCGGTAATGGCAAACAAAGAAATTCCTGGATTGCTATATGCGGATGGGGAATAAAAATAAACATAAACAAGTCGAAAGTTATGGTCTTCAAGAAGGGAGTTAAACTAAAAAGAGATGAAAAGTGGATACTAAATGGTAAAAGGGTAGAAGTGGTCAATGAATCTGAATACTTAGGAGCGAGGTTGAATAACAACGGAAAGTGAGGAGCACTGAGGAGTAAAACTGAAGCAAAAGGAAGGGCAGCAATGAATGGGATAAAACTATGCAAATATAAGCTATAAATGACAACCGAGTGGTTAGAAAGAATGTATGAAGCACTAGTGGAATCCAAAATGTTGTATGCAGTGGAGATGTGGGGGGTGGGGCCGCAGAGGTAAACAAAACGGTGGACCAAAACTACAGAAGGTTTTGTGAAGAGCTCTTAGGCTTACCAAGATCAACACTAGGGAAGTAGCTTTAGTAGAATTAGGAAACACAAGAAGAAATGGAATAATGATGGAAAGAATAATAAAATTCTGGTATAGGTGTTTGCCCAAAGAAGAAGGGGAAATTATCAAATTATGCATGAGACAGCAAAGGATTACAGAACTCAAATAGCTGGTGGACAGAGATAGGAGGAATCATGGAAAAAATAGGAATAAATGTAAATAAACCTATTAAAACTACATGTACATAAAAAGGGGATGGGAGATATATGGAGATTAGAGGAAAGGAATACAAGCGATGTGGGTAAATTGGTAAAATGCAGAATAGAAGATATAGAAAGGCAAGAAATATGGGGAAGTCTTGAAAATGTGAAATCATTACAATTTACAAGCAAATAAAAAGAAATTGGTGATGAGATTACTGTTATAGGCAAGAGAGAAAAAAACTTAGTTTGCATGGGATCAGGAACAACATTTCTAAGAGGGACAAGAGGTGGGGAAAAGGGAGTTTATGAATTGTGTCGGGGAAAAGAAAACAGAGAACACTATGTAACAGAATGCGAGGAGGTTGCAATGTGGGGAAAAAATGTGTGGGAGGAAAAATGGGAGAAAGAGCGGAATATAGTAGCTATAAAAATTTTAACGGGATAGGAGGAAAAGAAGGTAAGAGGTATTGGTGAGTTCTTACAGAATGTAGAAGAAAAGTGGGCAAGAAAAGTAAAGAATATAAGAAAGGAAGATGGTGTGGGGGGGAGGGAAGAATGGGGCTAATTAAGTAACAAGGAAGCATGGAGGTTAAGAGCTACCTGGCAGAGCAAAAGACCAGGGTGTCATGTAAGCCAAGGTAGCAACAAGGTAAAGACAATATGTAGCCTAAAGTTGTAAATTGTAAAATTTTGGAATATGCGCAATAAGTAACTCATAATTCAAATTCATAATTCAGCCTCGTAGCCATATGTCATAATTCTTTATTTGCTTGTGTCTAGTCTTTATATAACACTGCATCTGTTGCACAGAAATCTTGCCAGATTCTTTCTTTTTTCTTTCTTCAATTACATGTTGGGAGTTAACTGTGTAAGAGTAATTAATTCTGATTTCCTCTAAAAAGAAAAGTTCTCCGCCCAACTCATATGCCAGTCTTGAAGGTGTGTTTTTCGCTGTTTTTGCAATTCCTCTTTAATAGCAATTATATCAATATATAATTTAACTTCTGCATAAATGAAATATAGGACTAGTTGCCAACGGCTGAATTTGCTACTACCACGACATTACAAAATACTGAAATGGTCTAAATTTCCAGATATTGTCTTCCTATGAGATCACGTTAATCATTACCTCTGCGTTATTTTAGGTTCGGAAAGTCCATAAATGATACAATAACAAATTAAAGATGTTCCTAAACTAATTTTTGCGGCGCAAAACAAAAGACTTTCGGACAATTCATTTTTGTTGAAAGAAACTCCGTTGCACACCGAGATGTCACACAATTTCATATTTCGTATTAAATGGTAAAGAATTTTCAAATCACCTTTCAACATAATGGAGCACTGCTTTATTTTGAAAACCATATCCGAGAAGATATTCTATAACTATGGATTGGCAAAAATGGGCTGATTCCATGGCCTACTGTAAGTCCGGATCTTATTCCAGCGGAGTTCTACCTTTGGGACTACGCCAAGTATGAGCTCTACAGAGAAATAATTGGCATTCCTAATCACCTTAAATGAAGAATCAAACAAATGCATTTATAAGAATGTAAGCTAAAATTTAATTTGCTTAAACTTTAGTCATGCTCTTAGTGGTCATCATACTGTCATTCGATAATGTTATTTACTTACTGTTTGAGTTATTGAACTAAAAGAAAAGAAACCTAAAATCCATTATACATACTAAATACTTTTCTGTAAAACTTGCAAAAATCTCCGCGTTCATTCTTGGAAATGCAATACTTGCGTGACGAGGTAACCGACTCATACATTTTAGCAAGGTTGAAAAGCAGTCTCAATTACACTGTACCTTAAAGGTAAACTGAATTACAACTCCTAATTAACTATCAGATTAATTTATATTAGTTAATTGTTTTTCCGCATTGGTTGTGCATAATTGGAGATTTGGATCAAACTATAATTTTAATGGTTGGAGGACGTTCGTGTACTTTAAAATATCAACTCTTCAAGTATTCTAAAACACCCCACTGATATAAACTTCACTTTTATATGGGAAGTATTATACACATATTTAAATATTGCCTTTAGATCACATTTTTATTCAAGTAGGTATGTAATCGTAATTCTACTTATACAGAGAATTTATTAAATTTCGAGATGTAGTAAAATTTTATTTTAATTTACTTTATTTTATTTTATTTTTACAGTTACAATTAAAATGTGGAAAGACATTCACAGGAATCCCATATTGAATAAATTACTTTCAGCAAACGTCACACATTTCAGTAATCATTTACTTAATTTGTTTTTGAAGTAGAAATGTATTACAAATGTAAAGATTTTCCTCAGTTGCTATGCTCGTGATGAATATCTACTGCTATAAGGAAGATCATGTTTCTTTAGTTGAATACGTGATTTTGTTTATAATCGTAACAGAAATTCACAGTTTGGTTTTACGAAATCAAAATGAAAATATACTTTGAAGTTGAAGTGTTGAGTATTAATAATTAAAAAGAGTGTTTTTCTAGCCCTGTTTAACTCGAAAATGTACTCTCCGCATATGAAACCTGTTACGTTATGCTGTTATTTCGTTATGGTTGTAAATAAACATATTAAAGACCCTAATGGTAATGTTGCATGAGTAAACTGTTGCGTAGTATTCATCCATTTTTATCTAAAATAGTTTGTTTTTTAATTCGAATAAGCTTATTGCAAGTTATAGCCTTGGGTAGGGAGTTCACTTTATAGCAGAACTTGCAATATCAACTTCCTCAAGTCTTATAGACCTTCTGGCAACGAAAAGTTGCTGATATAGTCCAAATTATTCCACAATTTTCAAAAGCTTCCTGTTTACCTCTTTCATAAGAAAAAATATGAGAAACTATGCCAAATCTGCTGTGGCTTGACTCACATTTTCTTTTATCTTCATCGGCATTATATACCCAATTTAATGCGAATTTTGTTAATTTATTTGACATATCCTTTCTAAAGGATGACTGGAAATACTTGAGCTATGAAATTAAATAGCAATACGCTGTATATTTCACAGTTTAACGCGAATGCTAGGTCCTTTCAATACCACATTCCTTTTTCTTCACCCTCATACCAGACATTGGGGTTACCCATTGCTTACTTCTCTCCTCAAAGAGTTTTTACTGATTCTGCAATTCCGAATTACAAATAAGGAACTTATCAGAAAAATGTGTCCCAGTTTTCGCTAGCGAGCAGAAACCCTTACGCAAGACGATCAATATTCTGAGATTTGAACCAGGCATCTCTAGAAAGTGAGTCTGACAACCTGAGACATCCCGTTCAGGTACTTTAGCGGCCCAAACACAAGTGGTTTTTCTCTATACTTGTTAAACAACTATTACATTTAATTTTCTTTTTCAGTTATTTTTCTACCTGTGCCTCCTCGCTCTCTAACTTTTCGGAAGATTTATCTAAGACCGTAACTGGAAAATAACCGATTGTGCAAGAAGAATTTCGTGTCCAACGCTAAGACTAGAATTATAGAACTTACTGCAATATACCTTTAAGCCCCTTTTTATGTGTTGTTTAAAACTGCCGTTACTCTGTTCACATAATGCGATCATAAATTCTCTTTCTAGTAAAAAACCGGTTAAAAGTTGTTTCATTGCCCTATATCTGATTCCGCATTCTATCACAGAATAACAAAGTCCATTTCCTAGAATGAGATAACTGCTCTGTGTTAATATACAGGGTGAGTCACCTAAAACTTGCACCGTAAATATTTCTGAAATGCTATTGATATGCGGTTTTCACGGAATTGAACTATAGGCAGGGGCTCGCATTTTCAAATGATACACAGATTTTTATAATTTTTAGAAAGTGTATTTATGTACAAAAGTTACATTTTTTTAAATGGAACAATGCGTATTGACATTAAGAAAATAAAAGTAGAATAAATTAGAATGTCAATGGTGTTTTTTGCACGATTCTAATGTAAGTAGTTTACGAGAAATCGTCATTTGAAAATTGAACGCACCGGCAGTTGTTTGTTCCATTCAATTGCTTAGTTGCTAGGCTAGGATGTTGTTATGTTTGTTTACAATGTGTTTTGTCTACACTGGCAGTTATTTTGTGATAGTTGAAGCAGTAGGACGTGCTTGGAAGATGGTATTTACCAATGCAGAAAAAGCAGACATGCTCATAGTTTATGGTGAATGTAGAAAGAATGCAGTTCTTTCTTGTACAGTGTACTTGGAAACATATCCGAATAGACGTCAACCATCTCGTCAATTATTTGTGAACCTCTTCAACCAATTACGTGAAAGTGGTAGTATAACGTCTAGAAAACGCACCAGAAACAAACGAGCAACTGGAGAGCAAGGAGAAATTAATGTTCTAGCTGCTGTTGCAGTAGATCCCCACATTAGTTCTCGTGCAATCGCACGAGGAAGCGGCATCAGTCAAAGAAGTGTAATCCGCATCCTCCATCGTCATAAGTTCCATCCGTATCACATCTCTCTCCATCAAGTGCTGCATAGCAATGATTTTGAGAATCGTGTGAACTTTTGTACATGGGCATTGAGACATGATACTCCAATTTGTCATGTATCTTGTTCACTGATGAAACAACATTTACTAATCATGGCCAAGTAAATCTAAAAAATATGCACTATTGGTCTGTTGACAATCCTCGTTGGCTGCGTCAGGTAGAACGTCAGCATCCATGGAGTGTGAACGTGTGGTGTGGAATAGTGAACCATCACTTCATTGGCCCTTTTTTCATAGAAGAAACACTGAATTCACAGAAGTATCTCAACCTCCTAACAGACGATCTTCCACAGATGTTAGAAGACGTTCCCCTTCAGACTAGGAGGAATCTGTGGTATCAACATGATGGCTGTCCGGCCCATAGTGCACGAATTACTACAGCTTATCTTCAAGGATTGTTTCAAAATCGGTGGATTGGACGAAGGGGACCTGTACCTTGGCCGGCCCGTTCACCAGATTTGACTCCTTTAGATTTTTTTCTGTGGGGGAAGCTGAAAGACACTGTCTACAAGGACATACCAACTACACCAGAAGATATGAAACGGCGTATTACTGCTGCCTGCGCTGAAATTTCCACTGAAATGCTAGAACGTGTACAGCAATCTTTACATACTAGACTGGAAGCTTGTATTGAAGCTGGTGGTGCTCATTTTGAACACAGGCTTTGAGGGTACAGTTTTGTTTACTTGTCAGAATCCTCATTTTTCTTCATTCACTTGTTTTTCTTTAGTTTGTCCTAGCCATTGTCCCGTTTTGTACAAATGACGATTTCTCGTAAACTACTTACATTAGAATCGTGCAGAAAACACCATTGACATTCTAATTTATTCTACTTTTATTTTCATAATGTCAATACGCATTGTTCCATTTAAAAAAATGTAACTTTTGGACATAAATACACTTTCTAAAAATTATAAAAATCTGTGTATCATTTGAAAATGCGAGCCCCTGCCTATAGTTCAATTCCGTGGAAACCGCATATCAATAGCACATACCATTTCAGAAATATTTACGGTGCAATTTTTAGGTGACTCACCCTGTATAGGATTAGCTAACACTAAATTATGTATCAAATGGAACTAATATGCTGAATGAGTGATAACACTTGGAGAATTAGTAAGATCGTAAATATACACAAAGAGTTACACTTCAGGTATATTGACAATATTTTGTGCATGGCGTTCTGGAATTTCGTAGACATTTGAGGAAATATCCTAAAATAAGTGATTCTTTCTGGACCCACACTTCCATAAAATCTTCTTAAAATTCTTATTCTTTTCTCTATTTATTGTTACTTCTTAAAATTCTTATTGTTTTCTCTATTTATTGTTACTCTAAATAAACCACCATTACACATGTATAATGTAGGCACAAGAATGCTAAATGAGTAACATTTTTTAGAATCGGTCACTATATAATGTCCACGAAAGTAAACAAACAGCAGTTTAATAGTTTAAAGAAGAATTACGTGACACCAACATTATTGTTGACTAAGATTTACACTTTTTTCTAATGAAATGACGGAGAGATAGGTAAATAATTGAATTAAATTAGTCCACCACAACACTTAGCTTACTCTCCAGTGCAATCTAACGAGGAAAAACTTGAAGGAATTGCAATAAAAGATTTATTGGAATGACTAAAAATAAAACTAGGTAATACGTATCAGTAATTAACTAATTGTATCTTTCTATTTTCTCAACTCAAGGATTACTGGTTTCTTACTGATCTTGTACAATCTTGCTTGTTATAATGAGGATAAAATAGGGTATGCTCTTTTCCAACATTGTATAAATTCAACTAAAGTTGTATTTTTCTTTTCTAAAATAACCTTGGATCTTAAACAATTCTATCATCGGATCATTTACACACTGGAATTCTCTATGCAGCTTTACTCTAAATCTCTGAGACCTTTTATGTTATTGGAAACATTAGAGCGGGAAACAGAACATTGTTCAAGATACAATAAAGGTTTTAAGTTGTAGAAAAATCTACTACAGTTAATATTCTGGAAACACAACTATTTTAACAAAATATTATGAAACACGAATAATTTAGCTCTAAAAGTGCAAAGTCGTTGCTGTCCTATCCTGAACAACATTGATTTTGAAAATGTAGTTTCATAATTTGGCAGAAAATATGCCAACAAGACTGGCATTGGGTCAGACGCGCCTCTGGACGAATTGATTAGGTGACTCGGAAAATTGGCTAACCTAAATTCGCAAAATCAGCATCGCAAAAGCGGATTTTATACTGTATATTAATCCAAAAGTTCCTTAAAATTAACTTTAATTTAAAGAGTCCTCGCTTTCATTATGTACAGGAAATCATTTGTTGTCTACTTCCCTAATGGGATATTGCATGAAAAACCTGTTAAGCTTAACGTTCTCATTATATTTTACAATATATAGACGTGAGCTTTCCCGAAGGGCCTCTGAAATTTTGTTAGTGTTTTTTCTCAGCTCCTTCAGTCCGACACAATTTGTTCTTCATACCAACGTGTCTTAAATTTCCTGGTGTATTTTGAAGATCTTTCGCTGCATCATTTTTCTAAACATAGCACTGGTGTTGGCGTACCGACATCTACCACCTCGCGTTTTTCATCATTTTTCCATAAAGAAAAGGGTGTTTGGAGAATGGAACCCACCAGTTCGTGTGTTGGATTCACTGTAAAACCCTTAAATAAGAAAAATTAAACTCTTCATATATCAGACAATAATCAATAATCACATAAAAATTTACGTTTTTACATAGGATGCAAGGTGATAATACACAGTAGCACATGACACGCGGGGCTCGCTTCAAGCGGATTACCACTTCTATCAACAAATTTCTCTTCAAATAAACGGAAGAGTAGGAAGAAAGTCCTATATTGTGCTGGCAACACGAGTTGGTGCGGAATATACGGCTTCTATGAATCGAATCCGTAGCCAATGTAACCAGCAATGCATTCTGCCCCTCCAACCTCTCCTCGCCCGACGCAAGTGTTACGGCCTTTTAATAACAAACCACTAGTCGGGAAGTAAGCTAGCTGCATTATCGACGCGCGGGCACCAAGAGAGCGGCTCCAGTACATAATATAATTTGGAGAACTTCTATAAATGAAAATTAAATGCTAGAACTTAAAATGTAACCATGTAAGTTTTGACTCGGCGATCAAAACGCATCAAGAGGGAACCGCGCCTGCAGTTTTTTTTTTTTTTTTTTTTTTTTTTTCATTTTACCTCCTCCAACGTTAAGTCATATCGGACGGTGAATGAAATGGGTGAAATGATGCTCAAATGTTTCCAGGGTCCATGGAGCGTAGAGCTACCCGACATTCGTCTATAAGGGAAAACTCCGGAAAAATACCTTATCCAGGTAACTCATCCTAACCGAGATTCGAACTCGGGACCTCTTGAACGTGAGGCACTGCATTTTGTTTCAAAAGTGACACTTGTACATTAGAAAGCTTAAGTTAATTAGATATTTTTAAGCATACAAAGTATCTCAAGGAAGATGCAGCGTGCATTCATACCATTTTCATTCTCATAATAATGTTTGAGACATGATGATGCAAGCAATGTAGTTCTCTCAATGTGAGAGAATGAAAAAACACTAACAAGGAAATTAAAGAGGGTTTCAAATAGTACTGACCTTCACACGAGTTTTGGTTATTCATTGGATATCATTCAAATTCAAATGAGCTCGTGTACACGGACGAGTTAGGGTATTAAAAGTCTAAGCGTTGTCTTCCACTTAGTCTATTCTGCATGGTACACCGAACGAGTTGGTGTATCATTTTCTGTAAGTACGACAGAATGACCAGACATAAGTAGAAGACCCAGTTTGTTGGTGTTGCTGCCATAGCCTTATGGCGGCTCTCTGCTGCCTCAATAATCAACACACCATATACGAATACATCAATTTCCAATATAGGAACTGAAAAACATGCCATATGAAACCTGTTGAGTTATATGTGTAGTTGGAATTTTTATAATCATTCCGTATACACCTGCATTAACCAGTGAGATAAAGAGCAAATAGGTTCCATTCGATAAATATCAATAAAAATTCAATGGATTCCCATTATGTAAATTTCGTTTGTATATGTGGAAGAGATTAAGAATAAAAAAGTGGGCCATTTTTTAAGGAATAGAGACAATGTAAACAATATCTTGTCTGAATTGAGTTTTGAGGGTGGTTTCCCTTCAACAATTTTCTAAAATTATCGGAAGAGGAGTTCAATTTCTTTCGGACTGTAGTTTCACCAACAATTGCAAAACAAAGCAAATTTCCATGTTACCATAGCAGCTGAATAAAGCGTTAGCCTAAACCTATGCTCTCTTTCCATTGCAGATTTCTCCACAAAAGACTATAAGTATTATACTTAATGGAAGTTTCCAACAACAAATATCAAAATAGTGTACATCCTACTCATATTAGCCTTGCATGTATCTCGTTAATTAAGTGCATTGCTTTTTCCTTCGGCCATTTCATTTTCCTTTATACAAAGTAATGATTATTGTATTTAAGTTACATATTTTACTGTAGATACAAATGGAACAGCGATAGACATATATTTTAGAATGGAGCCTATGTGCTGGTTTAAAATTTCATACCCTTTACAAATCGCGAGAAAAAGACTACTTCAACATGTCTTTGAAAGAATGAAAAAGTTCTGAACCCTTCTAATCAGAAATATGAGATATCTCGGAAATGGCTTATACCAAAGGAAAATTTATCTAGAATAAATCTCTTTGAAACATTGGATTATTTGTGTGGTATATCTTAGTCTATGACGTAGCGTTTATCATATTTTTTTTTTAATTTACTTCCTCCAACGTCAAGTCATATCGGACGATGAATGAAATGGGTAAAATGATGCTCAAATGAGTCCGGGGTCCATAGAACTAAGAGTTACCTGACATGCACCTTTAAGGATAAGGGAAACCCCGGAAAAAACCTTATCCAGGTAACTCACCTGACCGAGACTCGAACTCAAGACCTCTTGAACGTCAGGCGGACACGCTACCATCTACGCCACGGAGGCGGGCTAGAAAAATGTGTAAAATTCCTTCTGAATGAAGAGGACTTCACAACCTGTTCCCAAAAATTCAAGATGAAATATATTTTATTGTCCTGTAGATATCGTTAATAAATGCTTTTTTACTCAAGATCGTCAAGCCATTTTTGAAAAAATAAATAACTCTGAAAATTTTTCAACGTAAAGGATAGCATGTGAGGATTTTGTCACCTGGTCATTAAGGTTCTGCTGAAAGAATCAAATGATGTTCCTTACAAAGCTATTTTATTATTGCTATTGCTCTTATGTCGTCGGAAGAATAAACACCTAAGTGCTACAACAATGAGTATATCTATTTTAATACAAATCGATAGAAAATGCAGTTATTTACCATGTTTATTCTAATACTTTCATCTCGTTTGCAGATAGAAAAACGAGATTTCATGTGTCATTCATAACATAATTTTATATAATAGTACAATATCGGAGCCTTGCATATCAGCAAGGGTTTCGGTAAACAACTCCTAAAGAGTAACTTTAACTACTAGAAAAATAAGATACAGATTATCCAATTAACTTCTAAAAAAAATAGTATATGAAGGGGCATATAGTCGTTGCCCAACTTGGCAGAATAGTCCTTCATTGTAACGTAAACAAAATTGCTAAGACCAGGTTTAGTTCTGAGAAGTGTAGATCCAGTAATTACATTTTACCGCGAAAATGAAGAGAAAGCCCTGCAAAAGTTAGGCAAGAAAATCTCGTTAATTTTATGATCCTTCGATTTCGATGTTTTATATCTCAGAAGTGAAAGCAATCTGACCTTTTTTCATCCTTTAAAAACCAACTGCACGTGTAGCGCATAACTTACGACCCCAACCAGTTAATTCTTCTCCTTTCTATCAGATTTGAGCTGCGGTTATCACTTCCCACATATGCATCGGTTATATGTTTAATAATATTGCATATTAATGCATCGGCAGGGAAGAATAATATATAAGAAGTTTCAAACTGGTCAAAGATACATTTACCTGAACTTAACTATGTTTAGTAAGTAAAATTTGAATAGTCAGCTAACCAAATTTTCTCACTGCTAAACGGTAACATACAAACTATGGGTATATTAGGATTCGGCACCGAAACCTGTGGTATATTGTACCTAAGTCCCAAGTGGGTCATTCCCGGAAGGAAAGATGAGGCGACAGAAGACAGACGGCGGCCGATCCAAGGTGCCGAGACACCCGCCGATATTGCTACTCTGAAAGAGACCACCGTATGAGAGACAATGTGAAATTATAATGGAGATGAAATATAGGGACAGGAAATTCGGGGAATGTAACTGTACTAGCGACCCGGGAAATACCCCGAGAAAAGCCCATGGTTAAACAATACCGCTATTTTTATGTTCTCTATCAGTTACCAAATAAAGAAAGGAAAAAAGGAGTCAGACTGTTCTCACTTCTGAGGCATAAGATATAATCGAAGAATTACAAAATTGTCGTTAATTTCCTTCGAAACAGTTGCAAAGCTTTCTCTTCCTTTTGGCGCAAGAAGTTAATTAGTATGGGGATCTACTGCATCCTCTCCAAAATTTTGATATAAATATTTCACCAGAATTATACATTTTTAAGGTCCCAGAATATAAAAACAAATTATTTAGAAAAAGATATACATCTGTGAACGAAGAAACTCGAAAACCAATTGACTGAAAATCATCATACCTGATATTTAGTTTCTGTGTATTCTCAGGACGCCACAGGAGAGGAGATATTAAAGAGTCCCTCACCTCTAACTATCCTTTGTATAGAACTTGTTTTAAAATTCATTTATTTTATTAAATATGGCCACAGGATTTTATTTAAAGTTATATTTGAAATATCTACATATACTTGATTTTTCTAAGAATGGCGGTGAAATGCTCTTCATTCGGAAGGAACCTTTAATATTTTTGAATAACTGGTAAACAGAATGAAATCAACAAAACCATACCACGCAAAAAATATACTACAACATATCAGAAAAAATAGACTTTCTTTAAAATAATGTTTGTGACATTGGTCTCTTAAAAATATCTTTTAAAATGTTCAGTAATTTTTTCGAAAACGCTGGTGCTATCAGTTGTTTCTTGCAATACCATGGAAGAATGAGGAATTTCAGGGCAAATTTCGGTCAATCGCTTTTAAACCACTATATTAATTCGGTTTACCTCTACCTCTCCTGCATGATATATAGATTCATTTAAACTACTTCTGCCGAAAATTTACTCGAATATTCTGAAATAGATAGAAAAGTAACCTCTCATAGAAAATATACTCCGTAGAAGGTACATAAAAATATACAAAACGCTTACTAATTTAATGTGGAAAAATGTCTAATATATATTTTTATATTTTCGTTTTAAAGTAATTTAAGTTATAAAAATTATAACCGAGTTCACGAACCACAAATTCAAATTGCAGTTCAAAAATTCTATATCAAGTAATTTTCGGACTACTACTCATTAGGTTGGTGAGGTTTTTGCTGCTAATTGCAAAGGCTACTTCTATTCCGTTTAGTACCTAGCGTTTGAGCTACTTGAAATACAACACCAAGCTATAGCAGCATAACACATATTTCAGAAATTCCTCGCTGATGCTGTGAAGTACAAAACGTAGCTGTTTCTGTTAAGCAGGTTCACAGTTCACCATAATGTACTTGAAAGTGTTTTAGCATAGAGTCATTTGACTTTGAAAAATATCCAAAAATCAAACTGTTTTAAGCAGCAGTTTGGAGTACTTCAGAACATCCCTATTTTAGACACAATATCATTTACTTAAACCAAACCTATGCGCAAAAGGGGAAGAGCTGATTCTCTTACTTTTACACACTTCATTTAGCTTTATCTTTCTCCGCATAACTAGCTTTAAAACAATTGAATCGGTTGAAGATAAATTCAATCTGGAATAAACGAAGAGTCAGAAATAGCTTCTCTAAATGAATTGCGCTGTGATTGGCGTAAATAAATAAGAGGTTAATCCACATAAATACTCGAGCGTTTATAGAGATGAGAAACAAGTTACTGTAAATCCTAAGTTGTATAAAAATCACAGAATTTGTCAAAAGTTTTCTCTGAAGCAGATATGGACGAAGTTTAAAAGTATTGGCTCCATTTGTGCCTGTAAATTAATATATGTGTATTTCTTTAGAAGGTTTAGAGAAGTTAGAGACACACTGGATCATGAGTTTCCTGGTAGATGGATAGGGAGAGGTGCAGCAATTGCATGGTCACCGAGATCGCCCGACATAACACCTCTGGACTTCCTTTTGTAGGATATGTCAAGAACAGGGTGTATGCGACAAAGGTAGCAGCTGCTCTCCAACAGTATGAGTGTATTCGGAATACTGTTTCAAACGTCACTCATGAAATGCTTCAACGCACATGGTTGGAGCTCGACCATCGCCTGGATATCCTTCGGAGATGGTGGGGTACATGTGGAAGTGATAGGAACTTCTTGATTGTTGTATAAAATTTGATGAGTCATACCTGATAGTAAAGTTTATTTAAATTCGATATCCCAAATAGTTTGGCAGAAATACTGAAGTGAAAATAAGCCGACACCAAAACATTGGAACGAGGTGGCTGCAGATTGCAAGACACTAACCTATGGAACCTCGCGATTCACTGCTGTCCTACATACAGTCACGTTCCGAGGTAGGATCTTTTTTTATTTTTTATTTTATTTTATTCAATGATCGATCAGCAGTACATGCTTTACAGATGCTTGTTGGCTAATTGAATCTCTATGAACTATATAATAAGATGTAAGGAAAACCAAGTTGGCTCCTATTATCTCCTTAACACTGAGAAACAAGAGAACAATAGTTAATTAAAACAAACAAGTAATCAAAGAGATAAGAACAACAGTCATTGTGAAACAATATTCATAGTTTTTTTCAATCAGAGTCACTAAGGAGGAGATCCTGTGGGAGTCGTCTCTTCAGGCGCGTGGGCTGGCGGGTTCGTACGCCGATGTCGTACATCACAGCTCCTGGAACATCTGGCAGGTTTGAGAAGAGGCGAGAGGCGATCTGACGTATGTACTGGTGAAGAGGAAGGAGACCAAGTTCTTTATGCAGTTGCTGATTTCTTACGTACCAAGGGGCATCCGTGGCGATGCGCAGAAATCGATTTTGCAGGACCTGTAGCCTTCGGAGATGAGTGTTGCTAGCTGTACCCCATACCTGGGAAGCATATGTGATAAGTGGCTGGACAAGAGATTTGTAGAGAAGCAGAGAACATTCAATCCCAAGAGGAGTGTGTCTGTGAAGTAGCGGACCGAGTTTTGAAAGTCGTCCTGATGCCAACGAGATAAGTCGGTCAATATGGGCTCGCCACGTAAGTTTAGTGTCCAGCATTACTCCAAGGTATTTGACGGAGGTGGTAGGAGGTAGCCAGGGAATTGATTCATGCTTAATATGCAATTCGGGAGAGTTGGAGATGCGACGTAGGCTAAAAATCTTAGCTGCGGTCTTTTGAGTGTTCAGACGTATGCGCCAAGTATCGAACCATTCAACGAGGTAGTCAAGAGAGGTTTGTAGTGTGTGAATAGTGGTAGGGAGATCTGTGCCGGAATGATATAAAACAGTATCATCAGCGTATAAGGCTATGGAGGTAGGGGCTAAGTCAGGAAGATCATAGGTATAGATACTAAATAAGATCGGTGCCAATATGGATCCCTGATGAACTCCTGCTGTAATATGGCGTTGAGGTGACTCCATGCCACCAATGCGAACAGTAAATGTGCGATCTGATAGAAAACTACAAATGGTAGTGAACAGATACTGTGGAAGTCCAATGCTATACAGTTTGAAGATTAACCCCTCATGCCAAACTTTATCAAAGGCCAGTGCTACGTCGAGGAACAGGGCGGTTGTGTGCTTACGTTGCTCAAAACCATGAATTACTGTTTGTGTTAAACGTAGTAGTTGGTGAGAGGTAGAATGTCTAGAACGAAATCCAAATTGGAAGGGTGGAATGATATAGTTTTCAGAGGTATATTTAAGGAGACGGCGAAGGAGAACCTTTTCAAAGAGTTTGGACAAGGTAGGTAGCAAACTTATCGGACGATAGCTGTCGGGGAGATTTTTAGGTTTATTAGGTTTGTGAAACACAATGATTTGAGCCAATTTCCAGGTGTGAGGAAAAAAGACAAGTCGAAGACAAGCGTTCAGGATTGAAGACAGGTGTGCCAGCCTTCGTTGTCAGGTTTTTCAACACAATATTGGGAATCAAGTCGTGTCCCGGTGATTTCTTAAGAGGAAGAGGGCGAATTAAATGCCTAAGTTCAGCAGGACTAGTGAAGGAGATTCTGCAGGGAACAGTTGGTTGGTGTCGAAAAGCGTCAAGCCGCTGTTCTATACTTGGGGTGGTGGCATGAGGTGCGTTTGGTGTGAACGTGCCTTCAAAGTGGTCTGCAAGAACTTCACATTTAGCTTTGACCTCCGTAACAAGAGTGTCAGTGGCACGCAGAGCTGGTATAATAGTTGGCTCTCGCAGAAGTCGTCGAGTGGCATCCCAGAGCGTGTGGTCATGCGGAGAGATGCTCGCCAGTTGTCGTTTGTAGGTCTCAAGGCGATGACGGTCCAATTCGACTTTTACTAGCCGGTTCAATCCATCAAGCTTCCTACGCAGCCAAGGTCGGCGTTCCCTTTGCCACTGACGTCGAATCCTGTGTTTTTCATGTATAAGCTGAAGAATGGGCGCAGGTAAGGAAGAAGCAATAGGAGTCCGCTTGGAGCAGGTAGTTGAATTTCGCACACAGTGGCATATAGTGTCTGTAAAGTGCTTAATGGCAGCCTCTATGTCAGCTTCAGAGCTAAGTGAGTAAGTGTGGAGCACTGAATCCAACTGAGCATGGAACTTATCCCATTGTACATAGCCATTAATAAGTCGCGGTGCTGAGGGAAATATGTTCGGAGTGAGTTGAAAGGTAATTAAGACCGGGCAGTGGTCAGAGTCAAGTTCCGCTAGTGTAGACATATACGCTGGAAGAGGGAGATTCTTGTGAATGCCAATGTCGAGAATGTCAGGAGTATTAAGAGGATTGGTAGGATAATACGTGGGATCTGTAGGCGCCAAGACGGATAAGCCGCAGGTGTTCAATATGTTCAATGGCGTCGGCCATTGGGATTAGTAGAGTGGTAGCCCCATGTCGAGTGTTTGCAGTGTAGATCTCTCGAGAACAAGGGTGCTGCTGTCGGCAGGAAAAAACAAGGAGAAATAAGTAGTATTTAGTTTCCGGTTAGGAGACTTATAGGCGCTGATAACAGTGAGATCATTACCATCGGTTGTAGGTAGTTTAATTCCTACCACTTCAAGGTCGGGAACGCCAGGTAAAAATATAGAGTGGTGAGTAATGTTACGTCGGATCGCAATAGCTACACCTCCAGATGCTGTTAGAGCAATCCGATCCTGTCGATGGACTGTGTATCCAGGAACAGTAAAGGTTTCGTTAGGAAGTAAGTGATTCTCACTGATACATGCGATGTCAATATTATGCATCGTAAGAAAATGAATGAAAAAAGCGTGTTTAGCGCGTAGTCCATTAGAATTCCAATTTAGAAGAGTGTGCCGTCTAAGAGTTAGCAGATTACGGGTTGCAATCATGAAGTACTTGAGAGAAGAAGAGTGAGCGAGCATATTCGGTTAATTGTGGCAGAAACGGGGTAACAAAGACGCGGAATAGCGAACAAAATTTGCTAAAGAGGTCAGTGAGAAACGACCAGAAGGAAGACGATGCGCTAGATTCCTGATTTTGTGAAGGGGGAGAAGAGGAAGAACAAGGCTGATGACGAGGAGAGGAAGAAGAAGAAGAAGAAGAAGAAGAAGAAGAAGAAGAAGAAGAAGAAGAAGAAGAAGAAGAAGAAGAAGAAGAAGAAGAAGAAGAAGAAGAAGAAGAAGAAGAAGAAGAAGAAGAAGAAGAAGAAGAAGAAGAAGAAGAAGAAGAAGAAGAAGAAGAAGAAGAAGAAGAAGAAGAAGAAGAAGAAGAAGAAGAAGAAGAAGAAGAAGAAGAAGAAGAAGAAGAAGAAGAAGAAGAAGAAGAAGAAGAAGAAGAAGAAGAAGAAGAAGAAGAAGAAGAAGAAGAAGAAGAAGAAGAAGAAGAAGAAGAAGAAGAAGAAGAAGAAGGAGAAGGAGAAGAAGAAGCAGCAGCAGCAGAGGACCTCACTGCCTGAGAATAGGAACGCTGTTCCGAGGTAGGAGGTGATTCTTGTTGCGGAGACTGATGCGGGCGAGGTTGCCTGGATTGGGAGTGTTGTGATGACTGCTGCGGGTGTATTGGTTGGGGTTGCTGACCTGGTCGCATCTGTGAAGCTGCTGCTAGACGGAGAGCACCTTGTCCTTGAGGTCGCTGGGAGATGCGTTGTTTCAATTCTAGATAATGGGGGCAACCCCGATAATTGGCCGGGTGATCTTGACCACAGTTGACACATTGAGCAGGCGTAGTAGGTAACTTGCTGCACTTAGAGAAATGGTGATCACCAGTACATCGTACACAGCGAGGATTTAGCTGACAGTAATTTTTGGTGTGGCCATATTGCTGACATCGAGTGCACTGCGGCAGGTCGGTGTTACGACGTCTGTGTTCAACCGACTGTACATCAAACGCGAGAGGTTAAGCATTTCCCTACCTCCATCGGTATTTTCTAGCTCAATGGCACATATCGGAATAGGTTGTTTGTTTCTTCCTAGCAGACGTGTAACCGTTTTGACAGGAAAGTTAAGGACGATGAGTTCATCATAAATTTCCTTATCGCTGAGGGAACAAGGCAGATGGCGGATAATCACTGAGAAAAGTTTGTCAGCTGGGTTCCTGAAAGTGTAAAACTCTTGATTTATTGAAGTAAAGTAGGATGTCAGACGGCGGAAATCGGTTGAAGTAGAGGCAAACACTTTGATAAGAGCACCTCGGAGCTCAGTATGAAAATCTGAGAGTACACACTTTTTAATATCCTGAAGGAACAGTTGGTAATTCTGAACATTGCGTACACAAATTGGTGGAACTTTCTCCTTGGGTGTGGTATTAGGAGCTGAATCTGTCTGGTCAGAGCTTTCAGATAAAGCATGGAATCGGTTAGATGTTGGAATAGCGTAAGCATAACGGGAGGTATTAGACTGCTCAGAAGATGGTGCCATACAAAGGCGTTTACTTTGAGTTTCGCAGTGAGAAGGCAGCGAGCGCTGCTCTCGACTGTTGCGATTGCCCAATTTGACTATGTCAATGTCCATGGTAGCGTCATACGGTACACTAGAATCGAGTGAGTAGGCTGTGTCAGCTGAAGCTGAGGTGGCCGAAGAATTGATTTACTTACACTGTGAACAGTTGTTATACCAGAGCTCGTAGAAGGTGATGAAGCTTGATGAAACGAAGTCTGTGGATTTTGTGGAGGATAAGATGACGTAATTTCTAGTGTGGATCTGCTCTCCCTCTGTTCTGACGATGAAGACTGTAATGTTGATGATTCGGAGGTAATATCCATATTGTTAACCACATTTAAAGATGTGCGAACTAACTGGCCAGTTTCATGTGCCGCGTAGGCCATGACAGCTGGTGAAATTACTAATAAAAACTAGTAGAAATATTTAAGATAGTCACTCGCAAAACAGCACTATTTGACTGTAAACGGAACACAAATAACAACACGCACGGTGCTATGTGAAAACGACACGGCAGCAGGCGGCCAGGTAAAACACGACCGTCCTCTCCGACGTGCAACACGAGACTCGAGGTAGGATCTGAGGTGAGACTTCGAATATTGAAATGTGTGCTGCTTTAGGGCAGTGGAAACATTTTGTGAACAAATAAGCGAATTCCGTGATGATACTAATAGTAATTGTGTTAAACAAAAACTTCAACCAAAACAATCTAATCATATTCAAACTGTGTGAAGTGCGAAATTGTATAAATAGCAACACAGATTCAAATAGAAACTGTTTCAGGTATGCTCCAATCACATCATGCGACATACAGAGAACATACTCTCAATACAAAAATATCTTGTCAGACAACAGAACAAGTTTCAAATTTGAGAATTTAAGAATGTACGTAGTTGTACATTACAATAAAAGTAGTGATTTTATTTAAAATTTAAAAAATGTTATTTCATAGTCTGTGTATCTGTTCACGAAAGAGAGAATGAATGAGCTTAGTGACTTTCTCATGTTATTTATATATACACGCTTAGTCAAGAGCCTCTGTTTTTTTTTTTTTTTTTTTTTTTTTTTTTTTTTTTTTTTTTTTTTTTTTTTTTTTTTTGTAATTTACGTCCTTTAACTTCTTTAAGTCATATCGGACAATGAATGGAATGGGTGAAATGATGCTCAAATAGGCCGAGGGTCCACGGAGCTTAGAGTTACCCGATATTCGTCTTTTTCTTTAGGATAAGGGAAAAGCCCGGAAAAGCCTTATCCAGGTAACTCACCCTGACCGACATTCGAACTTGGGACCTCTTCAACCTGGGGCAGATATGCTACCAATCTACGCTACCGAGGCGGGCCTCCGTTGCTGTCAATTAACCTTACGTACCCATGGTCGGAATCAGACGTCCTTCTCTCACCCTCAGTTCTTTGTAGGATTTCTTTTACAAGTTAGTAAATCCACTGACATAGGACTGTCACTTTTACGTACTTAAAATCTTATATCTGTACCGCGTTTGGATTCAATATCTTGGGATTAATAGGCCAGCGCCTAACCAACTCAACTACCCAAACTGACAAGAAAGTATATTAATCAATGTTACTGTTTTGGTAATGACAACGCTGAAATAGAACTAGTTGTCAAAATTTTCCGTTATATAATTGGACTGTTTTCACCATCCTTATTTACATGAGTATTAAGGTCAAACAATAGCAAAAAATACTATGTAGGTATTATTAGTTTCACCCTGTGCTTATCGTTTAAGATTAGGTAACCAACTTGTCGATCACGTTAAACTATTATTAGTAGAGACAAGTTTTTAATGCAAATACACACACCGGGAGTAAACACTAAGCTTGTTTAATATGCGTGTGAAATACATTACAATACTTAAGTTGCATAATTATGACCATTTGCATTTTTGGTTAATAAACACAATATTGCAATAGTTTGGAAATTATACCACGTTTTGTTTGTTTTATATGTTAAACCTAGTTTATTCTATCATCACAGGTACAATATTTCGGAATATCAAATGTTTGTCGCACTACTGCACAACTTTTAATTCGCTGTCCTTGTTAAAAGCTTACTTTTAGCACAGCTGTATAAAAAGAAAGCATATATTACAGCATACAATTTCTGTCACTAATTATAAGACAAATGAATTATCCGTACTTCGGACTAAGTTAAGGTTGAAATGTTGGTAGCTTCGATATCTCGGCACTCGGTGCTATGTGAGATTTGTGGTGGACAACACGGTGCTGGGGCGGGTTTTCTCCGGGACCTCCGGTTTCCCCCGCCATCTCATTCCACCGGTGCTCCATTTTCATTTCATATATCATCAGTGTCACCGCCTGCGGTGCTTATGTAGTAAAAGCGGGCATTAAGCACTACACATTCATTCATACACTCGGTGCTATCGAAGTATGTCTAACACTTTAAGACGCATCTTCGATACTTTTAAATGTTTAAGTTTTTCATTATTGAAACTTGGATAAGAAATTAAAAGAGTTAAAACTTCACATTATCCCTCGCACGTGCCCAAAAGTTGCTGAGCTGCAGTTGCTGATAGACCTTGACTGCTTCTTCTGTAAGTGAATGCATGCAACATTTCATAGACTCGTATGTCTAAATGAAAAAAGTAATCAAGGTATTCATGTTATATGCAGCGTTGACTTCTAAATGAAGCTGATTTACCTGATGTACAGACAAAAATCGGAGTTTAAGAAGCAAAATATTGTAATACAGTGCATGGAAATATTTGTCTTTTCTTCTATCCGATAGTTTGTGTTTCGTAATTAAGGCTCAGATCACGAGCTTACAGGTATACCTACCTACCTTCTTCTTCTTCTTCTTCTTCTTCTTCTTCTTCTTCTTCTTCTTCTTCTTCTTCTTCTTCTTCTTCTTCTTCTTCTTCTACCTCCATGGATTAGGCTATAGCCTGTTCCAGTCTCACATCGATCCATCGTTTCCTAGGTCGTCCTATTGATCTTCGTCCGTTCGGTTTATATTCCATTATTTGTTTAGGAATTCTCTCTGGAGTCATTCTTCCTAAATGTTGGAGCCAATTTTCTCCATATTCCATTAATTTTAATAAAACAGAATTTATATTTAATTCATTTCTTATCTCTTCATTTCTAAGTTGATCTTCCCTTGTACATCCCTTAACAGATCTTAGGAAACGCATTTGTGCTGCTTGTATTTTACTAAAATCTTTGTTTCTTAATGGCCAAGTCTCGCTCCCATATAGCAAGACAGGCAGTGCCATGACAGAATACAATTTTTATTGAGCTTCTCTTCTTGTCTTATCTTTTAGTCTTCTCTTAATTGTTCCAGTTACTGCTTGAAACTTACTTATTTTCTGGTTTATATCCTGATCCATTTCATAACTTAGGTCGTATCCAAGATACTTAAAATGAACAGTTGTCCAATAATATCCTCTCAATTAGAATTTTTGGGTGGAATGTGGAAGTATTTTGAAGTAGATTGCTAATAACAGAGAAATGGGTAAAATACGCAAAAAACAACTTCTCGTGGTGGTAATTCACACAAAAAGTTTAAGGAAGCATGCATACATCAAGTGAAATTTACTCTATTGGAAAAGCAACCTAAGGGCAGGGCCGTAGTGGAGGGGATGTACGCCGTCCCCCCAATATTTTTGGAGGGGACGCAGTCCACTTACTAGTCAAAGCCGTCTGGAAGTCGTATCAACCATTGAATACTGATTTTAACGCATATTCAACTGATATGACCTGAAAATCAAATTCGAGGAAAGAATTTAAAGGATTGCAGAAAATATTATCAAGTCCCGAGTTTGTATTCAACATAACACTATTGGCTGACGTTCTTGAAGAAATTGGTATCCTGTCGCAGCACCTCCAGAAAGACAGCGCTGCTATACCCTCTTCATATACATCAGTCACAAGATCAATAAGAGCCATTGAACAACTGAAGGGTAGTCCGGGAGTTTACTTAAAGGGAGCAGAAAGGTATTTCAGAAGGCCATTTCAAAGATGCTATGCTGGCTCCCAGAAGAGAACCCAGCAGAGTATCTACCAAAATTAATAGCAAACAACTTTGCCAAAGCCTTAGTGACAATTTGTAAAATAGGTTAATTTCCAACCACGAGGATTTCAAATCCTTCATGAAAAAATTTGATCTTCTGGACATCAAGAAGTGGCCTTATAACATTACCAGCTCATGGCTAGAAGGAGAAGAATATCTGAGGAGGATTTGTGAACGCTTTGTTCTTTCCTTTCCAAATTCAAGAGAGGGATTCAGAGACCTCATAGACAACAGTGGAGAGAGAAGAACTGAAGAACTGAAACCAGAACGTTAAGTTTATCGGACGATGAATGAAATGGGCGAAATGATGCTATGGGGTCCATAGAGCTTACAGCTAACCGACATTCGTCTATCAGGATAAGGGAAAACCTGGAAAAAACCTTATCCATGTAATTCACTCTAACCGAGATTCAAACTCGGGACCTCTTGAAAGTGAGTCAGACACGCTACCCTCTACGCTACCGAGGTGGGCATACACTCCCTGTGAGCACGTCTGACTGTGAAAGAGACTTCAGTAAGATGAACTTAATTATGACACCTTTGATGAACTCTATTTCTGAATGCCATCTCTCATCTTTGATGTTTGTTACAATTAACCGACCTCTAGTACATATGTGGAACCCAGAGGATTACATAAAATAATAGATAAATGGTCATGGGCATGTTGAGGACAACCAAAGCAGGAAGGTGAATCTACAAGTGCAGCATTCTGATCGGTTCTCCAGGATCTGGAAACATTTTTAGGCGAGTCACCCACTTTTTTGTTAGGAATACGGCCCTGCCTAAGGGTTTTCCTTTGCTATCAGAACATCTCAGAATGATAAGCAAAAATAAAATTTGTTATAGAAAACTATTAATAAGAAAACTATTATAGGAATAAGCTGTATCATTACACTTGTTATAACGTGTCGAGTACCGAGCGTCATTTGTCAAAGCACAAAAGAAAATTGAACGTCATGATGCAAACGCATCAACTGATGAAGCAACTGCGAGTGTTAAGTGTTTGATGAAATTTTAAATGAAAGTTGTTGAGTGTTCTGTCTGTGAAAGTTCTATTGCCGATCTCGTAACAGAGATCACTTTCACTTTGGCGTGCAGTACCACTCAAGCTTTATCCAGCTGTAACAGCATCCAAGCAGAAGAATGTGTTCAAGGCCAGGATCAGACTCAGCCAATAACCGCACAAATATTTTGTATCAAGTGCAAGTGCAATCGATTGGACACTATCGATTTCCTCTTACATACTTCGTTTCTTGAGACCTTTAAACAGTGTATTGAGTTTTCTCTAATCTTTGCTTCTCGATATTTCGACACACAATAACCCTAATGGACAATATAAAATTTCGTGAACACTTAATTTCTATGCTTTATTTGCATTACGAAATCACTTTTTTGTCCAAATCTACTTTGGTAACATGGTCCTTCCAATTCGTCTTTCTTTTTCTACTTTTAATGCCAAATATTTTTTGTAAAATACATTTAATTTATCCCATTTGCTAACATATTTACGTACCACCTGGCAGTAACCGTATAGAAGAAGAACTATGTTTTACACTGTGCATTAGACTTTTATAGTGCACCACTTAGTGAAAGTTCTGGTGCTGCAGAAAGAGCGACTATTTTCTAAATAAATAGCACGGTAAATGCTACACAACGTTGCATGCAGCATGACGCAGCAATGCTATTATGCCATTTCAGCATCGCTTTGGGCAGCGCAAGCGTCATTGTCCAACCTAAGTACGTCTTCTTCCAAGCTGACAAGGAATAATAGATAATGATATTAACATTAAAGGTTAACACCGCGTCTTCAAACGACTGGTTCTGAATAAAGAATAAAGGGCTTTTCTCAGGAAATGATTCCTCTGCAAAGCCATAGTGAAGCAAAAACAGGTTGAAGGAAAGAGATACCAAGAACTACACGTGATCAATTGCTGTGCACCTGATAGAGTTATGAAGAATTCTTAAGTTAAAAATCTGGAAAGGGGGACCAAAAACACTTTCTGTGTTTTAGCCAATGCAAGTTGGAGTTGCCGTCCTGTACTGCCATTCTTACACGTCGTGTACTGTTCATACATAAGTTTGGATTAGATTTCGGTTAGTCGTTCAACGTGTTTTGGCTAAAACAGAAAAGTTGCAGTATCGTCCAAGCGGGGTGGCTCAGGTGGTTTCGTCTGTGGCCCGGGTTCGATTCCCGTGGCCGACTTTCCTGACCCATGGTTTTTTCCTTAAGTTTTTCGGGATCGCCAGGTGAATGCTGGGTAGGTTAACAACATGCCCCGAATTTCCTGTCCCTCCATTTGATTTCCATTATCATTGCACGTAATCTCTCCTCTGGTGGCCTCTCTCACGGCAGAAGTGCCAGTGGATGTCTCGGTGGTGCATGGCAGGATGATATGCTTTGAGTAAAACTTCCTCCTCCACTAGGACGGTCTATGGCCTCTGAGCCCGGTCTGCTGCGCGGTTTCCGGACCACAGTCAGGAGGGCTGCCGGTTGTGCTAGCCTGTCGGGGAGTTTCTAATTCGTAAAGTGTAGGGATCCTGCCCTCTGCACTGTCGTGATTCTTTGGGACGGTCGCCCTCTGTCTCACCTCAGTCTTCCTCCCGGGACAATAGATCGAGACTGATCGCAATGCCCCAATAAACCTATCCATTCGATCGTCCAATGATTCACAGCCACCTTTTTCATGAGAAAAGTGAGGGTCTGCTGCCCTCTCTCCTCTCGCCTCATCCTTCCTCCCGGGGTGCCCTACTTGGGGGCATAGTCACAATGGGCCCAGAATGGTGGCCTACGTAACAAATCCCCTCCGTAGTGGAATCCTCTATCTCCATTCTCTGTGCTTTTCCATTTCCCGTTGTACTGTTTCCGTCGTAATTAATTTACGTACAAGAATAAAGTTAACCAACATTTGCCTAACTTTTTTAAATTCATTTTATCGAAATGATCTCCGTACTTCAACCAGTGAGACTCTGAGGTAAAATATATTTATTAAATATTTTCTGAGCCAGTGGAATTTAGAATACCAAGTATATACATTATAGAACTTTGTAGCAATAGGTTAATACGTTTTGTTTATTGTACTTCTTTTCATAATTAATGCACAATTTGACTACAACAATTATTCTTCATGATCTTATTTAAAAATTTCTACCAGTTTTACGTAAATTTGGGCGTATTTTATTAATAGTTTTTGCCTAAATGTGTACTATAATGCGGGTTCTTAATCCTCATCAGAGTGATAATTCCTATTTACTGTATTCCCGTTTCCCTTTTTTTAAACTTTAAACTACGGGGAATACATTTTAAATATCGATTCCTGATGGCTTGTATTTCCCTGCGCGTCTCTTCTGCTGGCACCTGTACACTCATTAGTGACGCGTTTCTCCAATATCTTGTTTTGCTTCTCACACTATTTCTGCACTTACATATTCATTTGTCTGTTGCTAAGTTATATATTTTCGACCTCTAGTAGATCTCTTTTTCCCAATAAGCTTTCGTTTTGGTAATTCACCTTTACTGTTCCTTTCATTCCTGTTTCGCCTTTTAAAAGTATTTTCCTTGTAAACCACAGCTTACTTTTAGAATTACAATGATCGCATCGCAAGATTGCACATTACACCTAAACTACCGCTTCAAATTTCATTATTTTAAATATATACATTTCCTTTCGATGGATAATTTATTTTCATCATAGTCATTTTATATAATTATATACATTTTTTTCCTTATGGTACAGCCGTTTATAATGGATTCACTCTAATTTCAAACGCTGTTTATTTCTCTTAAGCAAGATAATTTATGCTATGCTAATGATGACTCTAAGCACGGAAAGTTTAACACGTTACGTTACGTAAACATTAATGAGATGCATGTATAAGGATGTTGCCTAAGCGGTCAAGCATTAAGTGAAAGACAAGGAAAGGGATCAATTGATGAATATTTCATATAATTTAGTAAACATCCTTACCACGCTATCTATAGTTAAGAATCTAATATTCTAATGCCTGATTTCACCAACAGATGTTAAAATCGACGTTAAAAAATGTAACGTAACAACTGTCTCAGCCCTAACACTAATGTTAAATTTATTGCATTTCACCAACCTGCTTCCTGAAAATGTTAACAAACACGTGTTAACGCCAAGAAACTTTTAAATATTGCAGCTATAGAAGGCTATGGATGATCGTATTATTTTCTGAAGGTACTGTGATGCGCTTTTTTCATTTTCGTCTGCACACAGCTGAAAATATGGCGGGTGAACAAAATCGTAAACAAAAGTCTCGAGACAAATTTATCATCGAATTGTTAGAAAGAAATTGTTAGAGATAGAAATTTTAACTGAATTGGTGACGAAGTGTAAGGATATCGTGGAAAATAAAAGGGCGGATGCGGTGAATGTAAAAGAGAAAGATGTCACGTGGGAAAATATTGGAAACGAATGTACCAAACAACTTCGTCAGTATTACGTAAATTTAAAACGAGGTGCGAAAAAGGACAAGCTACTTGAACGTTTCAAGACGGGAGGTGGACAACGTATTACCAACATAATTCAGTGAATTATAAAATCGCAAAGTTATTAATACGAGAGCTGTTCAATAAAGATGATCATTTTTTTTTTTTTTTTGACAACGAACCTTCACTCATCCTCATAATTTTGATGGTCCTTCTCAAAATAGTCTCCCCTGAATGCGATGCATTTGTCTCAGCTTTTCTGCCAGTCTTCAAAAACATACTGGAAATCATTTTTGAGAGATCCTTCAAAATCGCCTCCGCAGCCTTCACCACTGCTTCTGATGATGGATAATGCCTCCCAAGGCGTTTCTTCAAGTTAGGGAATATAAAAAAGTCACATGGGGCTAAATCCGGACTATAGGGAGGGTGAGGGAAGCACTTCACGTTGATTTTTGCAAGACATTCAGCAACAACATTGGCAATATGCGGCCGCGCATTATCTTGGTGCAGCATCCAGCCTGCTTCATGGAAATGTGGTCTTCTGCACCTTATATGGACTTGAAATGTTTTCAGGAAATCCCTGTAGTATTGTCCAGTTACTGGTGTGTGTGCAGGTACAACATGCTGATAAACCATTCCATGAATATCAAAGAATGAGATGACCATAACTTTCCCAGCAGAAGCAACCACTTTTGCTTTTGGGGGGTTGGTGATGAAGGAGATTTCCACACTGAGCTGTGCTGTTTGCTCTCAGGATCAAAATGATGTAGCCAAGTTTCATCAACAGTGATTACGTTTGCAAGAAACTCTGGATCTTCCTTTAAACATCAACTTTAACTCCATGTTACCTCCATTGCAGTGGTAGGCGAT
Organism: Mantis religiosa; assembly: GCA_030765055.1. Classification (NCBI taxonomy): domain Eukaryota; kingdom Metazoa; phylum Arthropoda; class Insecta; order Mantodea; family Mantidae; genus Mantis; species Mantis religiosa. The sequence continues at coordinate 100,137,993 of CM060954.1, read as the reverse complement.
ATTGAATATGTGTGAACTTTCCTGGTTCTCACAAGCGGGAACCAGAAGTACTAACAATGAAACTACTACGGCGTGTTTGTTTCACATAAAGCTAACAGAATATAATAAGATTGAATTTTAGTGCGAAAAGTTATGACCGTAAAAAATTATGATCTTTCTTTATTGAGAAGCTCTCGTACTTGAAGCAAAGGCGAGATCGGCATATTTATATTGATGCATTTTCTAACTTCTCTTTTACTTCCGCAGTAACCTTCATAGCAACTTGTTTCGACATTCTATACTCTGTAGAAAATTTTCTCCATAGGCCATACTCTATTACGAATGCCATTTGGACAATCTTAAATACAGCAAATCGACACCAACAGCTGAGTTCATGCCCGCCATCACAACTATTTACAATTGTTAAGGACTTGACAACAGAAATTTGGCTTGTTAGTTTTTAACAAGAGATTTAACACGAGTGTTAAGTTAACACTTGTTGGTGAATTGCAAGTTTTGTTTTAACTATTGCTAAGCTCGTTTTAAGTCTTAACATCTGTTAGTGAAATCGGTCATGTGTTTAAGTATTTAGAGCATTATTTGCAATAGTCAACATATCTTTACCAAGGGACAAGTCGCAGATCCCTTGTTGCAGAAGAAACAGGTGTGAAAAAAAATTCAAGGAAAACATATTTCAAAAAAATTAAAAGGTATTAACACTCCAGATGATGACAGTTTAGACCCAAAAAGATTGGCTGCTAGCAAACCTTTGTCATTTAAAATGTTTAATTGTTATTTGTTTACTTCACAACATGAGCAGACTACGGACTATTCACTTGGTATAAGCAAGAGGTAAAAATGCAGGTTTGTTTCATCTTAAAGTAAGCATCCACACTGACACACACTTTTGTGCTTCATGTTCAAGCTAACCATTAAGTTACCCAAACAAAGAGTGATTTTCCATATACCTCAGCAGGTGATCATTTCCAATGCCACATAGGATTTTATGTCACGATTTGCTGACTCGGTAAGCCACGTGGCCTTGAACCAGATCTTTCGTGGAGGGATTAAAAATGCAGCTTATGCCTTTATTGTATTAAGAAATAACGTTTTACGAACACAATAATTGCCAATGAGCAATACAATAACCATAAACTACAAAAAATCAAACTGTCGCATTAAGAAATAAGAAAAGCAACATCCCTCTGACGTTGAACTGTTCCAGATCATCAATTGAAACTGTAACCATAAGACAATTTAAATCTCACCACTTTAGCAACACAATACTGTCGCCGATCACATTGTTGGTTGGAGCCGCCGCAAAGTCGGAGCTGTACCGTAGGCAGGAAAGAAAGAGAGTGGCGGGTAGAACTGGACGTTTGCCGAGTGAGAGAAAGAAACAGAGCGAAAGATACAGTGATATCTGGATATTTCCATCTTCCTCTTGCCGCCGCGATTGTTCTCGGAAAATCTACCGCATTCTAGAACAATGACTGGGAGGCATATATAGTGGCAAAGTGTGAGAGCTAGTCAGTTGCAGTTGTGCAGTAGTTGTGCGAGTTGTGTGAGGGTTATTGAAATGTGCCGCAGTGAATTTTTTCATTTGCTTACGTGTGGCGGGTGAACGAGACGACCTTGAAGACTGCTGTTTGTCAATTTCACGTCATTTTGCTGCTACAAGGGTTGTACAAAGCTTCTGTTTACTGTAACACAGTGTGTTTGAAATTTCTGCAAACAATACTGTTGATTCTACCAACTCACGATGTCACAATACTTTGTTTAGGCTCATAAAATATGTTGTAAGTGGAGTAAATTTACATTTACATGCTGAGTGACATGCATACGTGAGTTTAATATTCGCAAGATCAACAGGAGTTGATCCCGGCTTCGGGAGTTTTGTCACACCAACCAATAGCAGTGCGAATTCGTCCAGCTTTGCAAATGTCATTTCACTCAGTTTTCGCAGCTATTTAATCCAACTTCACTATCAGTGCACTAGCATCACTAGTTCTGTCATAGTGTTCCAGATAGTATACGGTAACTATTTAGACTTTGTGGTATGGAGTCATTGTCTGTAACAATAACAAAATGTTTACACTTTCTGAAAACTTGGTCATGGTTAGCCACCTCCGTGCATGTGAGGATGGCGTGTCTGCCTCACATTGAAATGCTATTGAGTTCAAGCCTCATTTAGAGCAAGTTATCTGTATAAGCATCTTTAAGGTGCTCCTCTTATCCATAAAAGAAGTATAAAATATTGTTTACTGTTTTCTCGTGTTTTTTCACTTTATACTGTTGTTTGTGTTGCATTTTCTTAAAACGAAATGGATTACAATCGAAATAAAAATGAAATAAAAATAATTTCTAACATGAAGTTATCGGAATGTTCTGGCATGCAGATGCTTTAAGATGTACGTCTATATGCTTAGAAGAAAATGATTACTAAGAGCTTCTGACACCTTTTCATTACATACACATATTCAGTGATAAATGAAAAACTAAAAAAGCAAATATTATATATGCTTGACAAACGCGTTTTAAACTGTCTTCTGTTTTCTGAAGTCATACGTCCCGGGCATTATGTATGTACATTGCTTACAATAACCTGTAGCCGCTTTTTGTTCTCATACTCGTAGCCAATAGCTATTTATGTTCTGCGGTGTAACAACAACATTTTTCCCCTGTATTTACCATTCCATGGGATTTTCAACTTCAAGTCAAGGCCTTTCTTACAAGTATGTTCTTATACACTCCAATAAGTTCCTATTCACATACAAGTCTTTGTAAGATAGCTTTTAGGTCCATGTATATGACAATCAGATTTTTCAGTAACGAAAGCAATTATCACAATTGTTTTACTGGATTTGCATATAACTCTACATACACAAACACATTTCCTCATTTTATAATATTTAGATATAACTATAGTTATTATTTGAGCTCTTCGTTATTTGTAAATTGACCTTTCAATTGTTTCTCTATACACAGGAATATTAGCAGAAAGGCTAAGAATATGGGTAGAACAAGGAAGGAAGCTGTCTGAATTTCAAGCAGTTTCAGGAAAGAAAAACTGACAATAGATAATCTGTTCATAATAAAGACTATAATAGAAAAATACCTCAGGAAGAAGAGAGGAAGGGTATATATGTTCTTTGCGGATTTTAAGAAAGCTTTTGATACGATAAACAGAAAAGCTTTAGTCTGGAAACTGAGGATGAAAGGGGTATATGGAAAATATATAAAATAAGTAGAGAAAATCTATTAAGGGGTGAAGTTTGGCATAAGGTGGGGCAAAATGTAATTACGGAGATGACAGAACAAAAAATAGGCCTAAGACAAAGATGCAAAATGAGTCCAATTTTATTTAACTTATTTATAGATGAGACAATAGACAAGGTTAGAGAAGGAAATCAGCACTGTCCGGTAATAGCAAACAAAGAAATTCCTGGACTGCTATATGCGGATGACTTAATGGTAGGACCTACAACGGTAGTAGGATTGCAGAAGGCAATAAATGAATTCCAGAAATTCTGTGAAGAATGGGGAATAAAAATAAACATAAATAAGTCGAAAGTTATGGTATCCAAGAAGGGAGTTAAACTAAAAAGGGATGAAATGTGGGTACTAAATGGCAAAAGGGTAGAAGTGGTCAATGAATTTGAATAATTACGAGTAAGGTTAAATAACAATGGAAAATGGGGAGCATACAGGAGAAAAATTGAAGCAAAAGGAAGGGCGGCAATGAATGGAATAAGACTATGCAAATATAAGCTATAAATGACAACCAAATGGTTAGAAAGAATGTATGAAGCACTAGTTGAATCCAAAATGTGGTATGAAGTGGAGATTGGGGGGGGGGGGCCACAGAGGTAAACAAAACGGTGGACCAAAATTACAGAATGTTTTGTAAAGAGCTACTAGGCTTCTCAAGATCAGCACCTAGGGAAGTAGCTGTAGTAGAATTAGGAAAGGCAAGAAGAAATGGAATAATAATGGAAAGGATAATAACAATCTGGTATAGGTGTTTGGCCAAAGAAGAAGGGGAAATTATGAAATTATGCATGAAACGGCAAAAAAGATTAGTGAACTCAAATAGTTGGTTGGCAGAGATAGGAAGAATTATGGAAAAATAGGAATGGGAGATATATGGAGATTAGAGGAAAGGAGGACAAGCGATGTGGATAAATTGGTAAAGTTCAGAATAGAAGATATAGAAAGACGGGAAACATGGGGATGTCTAGAAAATATGAAATCATTACAATTTTACAAGCAAATAAAAAGAAATTGGGGACGAGAAGCATATGTAGATTACTGCAGTAGGCAAGAGAGAGAAGGGTTGGCTTGGATGAGAACAGGAACAATATTTCTAAGAGGTATAAGAGGTAGGGAAAAGGGAATTTGTGAATTGTGTGGGGTAAAAGAGGGCACAGAACACTATGTAACAGAATGCGAGGAGGTTGCAATATGTAGAAAAAGGCTTTGGAGGGAAAATGGGAGAAAGTAGAGAAGAGAATGGTAGCTATAAAAATGTTAACAGGAAGGGAGGAAAAGAAGGTAAGAAGTATTGGTGAGTTCTTGCAGAAAGTAAAAGAAAAATGGGCAAGAAATGTAAAGAATATAAGAAAGGAAGTTGAAGGGGAGGAACGGGACTAATTAAGCAACAAGGAGGCATGGAGGTTAAGAGCTAGCTGGCAGAGCAGAAAACCAGGATGTCATGTAAGCCAAGGTAGCAACAAGGTAAAGACAAATAAATGTAGCCAAAAGTTAAAAATTGTAAAATTTTGGAATATGCATAATAAAATCTAATCTAAAGCTAATCTAATATTTTTTCGTATCAGGAAAATATATCAATTTCTTTTATTAAATCTGCATTTACAATTCGATTTCATCTCATACAGCCTTAGAAGATATTTCATTTTCGCAGCTTTATTTGTTTCCAATCTCTCTGTTTTGTAATCCATGTCTTTGGGCTACATGGTAAATGCCATTTTTCCTAAATTTGTAAAGTTTTTCCTTTTCGGGTTGTTCTTTTCAAGTCGTTGGCTAGTATTATTCTAAAGTTTACCTGCTGTATTGTTTACTGTTTCATTACTTTTCTATTACATTGAAGCCCGGATACCCAAATTATTATCCAAATTGTTGTAGCACTTTTATATTTAAAACTATCTTCGATACTTTGTGTTTGTTTTCCTCTGGATGCCATAAACTTTTATATCCCCAAAGAAATGTTTAGACTTTATTCTTGATATAGGTATACATTTTAGAGCTTGTGGTTTTGAATAATTCGAATTTTATCTTCACTGCATTGACACCATCTAGTGCGCAAAGAGCGTGTATTACAAATGACATTTGGAAGTATAATGTAGAATGGTATTTCATTTCACCCGGAACCACGTTGTTATTCGCGAAATCGTATAAGAAATTAAGAAAGTGTAATGAAAGTTAAATCTGCAAAAGGATGAAATTCTCTACAGCACCGGAACGAACTGTCATGCCACGTACAGTGCATGCAGATAATTAGAATCTATAGCAATACGAAACTGTTCGCAAGAGAATGGTGAAAGTGGTATTTTTGCAGGGCAGTCTTTCTTAACTTTTCGCGTTTTTAATTGGTTATACATTCTTTATGTAACCGTGCTCAGCACGAATACTCCTTTTGTTTGATATATCACGTGTAACGAAGGATAGTATTCCTAGGTCTAATTTTATGGGAAGTTTTAGATTCGCTTACCTAAGGCAATTTCATGACTAACATTATTCTGGAAACGATAAGATAGCTTCTTCTAATTGTTGGCCAATACTTCAGAGTATCCTTTACAATCCTCGGTCTTTCATTTCTTTGTATATTTATCGATCTATCCAATTGTGGTAGCTAGAAACAAATAAAGTATGAAATTTCATATTCTATAGTATGATTTTTATCATTATGGGGGTATGGTATCTGGTACGCAGCTTCCCATCTGGTACAGCCAAGCTGTTCGAACGGTTACCATGGATTTATCTTTGGTAATATATACCTCTCAGATAATGCACTGATTACTCCACGTGGAGTGAACTTCTATTTGTCATTTGTGATTCCTGCGAGTTCCATTGGCTGAAGTGATGTGTTCATTGGTGCTTAGCACACGAACGGGTGGCGCATCAGTACCCCTCTCACTCTTAAAAGAATAATCAGTGCGTTATCTGAGAGGTTTCTGTTAACAAAGATAAAGCCAGGGTAACCGTTCGAGTAACAGGACTATGCTAGATAACATAAAGGTGTCTTACGACCCCACCTGCAGACACGCCCAAATTTCCTATTGATTTCAAGAACCACTGTATCACCGAGTAAAATCCAATCCTAACTACCTCCTTTCGGGAGAGTAGTAATTAGAGCCCGGATTTGTAAGCGAAATGCTTATAAATGTTTTTTTTTTTTGCTGAAATACGGTTTTTTCTTGCTTATTTTATGCTTTTAAATTAAAATAGCTTATTTTATCCAAATAATGTAAATTTAAAAGTATATAAATACGTAAAATATGAAGCTATTAACAGTAAAGCAAATAAATATATACAAATATCACATTTTGTAACTTAAAACCTCACTTATCTTATAAGAAATGATATTATTTCTATAAATTGTCCGGTATCGCGATTTCATGTGAAACTTTTACACATTTCCGGCTGAAGATGTGTAAAAGTTTTACATGAAATCGCGATCCCGGATAATTTATAAGAGAAATATCATCATTTCTTATGAGATAAGTGAAGTTTTAAGTTAAAAATTGTTATATTTGTATTTAAAAGTATATATTTACTCCTAGCCATCATTTTTTCATTCAGACAGTTTACATCATCTCGTTGAAACAGGAGCCGATATAAAGACGTGGAACATCTAGTGTAAGGAAAGTGTTTGTACTGTCACCGATTGGAGTTCAAAAATGTCAAGAAATTCTTCCAAATTTGCCTTTATTTACTCAACCAGTTTTTACTCGATATGTTGTCATACTACGGAGAAAATTTCAATGATGTGAAAACAGTGTTGTATTCCTTAGATACAGATGATGCAGCATCATTGCCACAGCACAGGAATGTTTTGCTAATATTGGCATCCAAGATAAGATAGAGTGCATCCATAACCGTTTCTCCAAAATATCTGCTATTATAACACAGTTGGAAGCTCGAAATAATAGCTTCGACAATTGTCTTTCTTTGATAGATGAAATTTCAGAGACAAGATGTTATAAAAACTGTCATTGAGAAACTCAGTAAGGTATTAATGAAAAGCCCTGGTTACGAAACCTGTGTAAAATTTCTAAAAAGCTTTCTAATACAGAAAGTATATCAAAGGGGAATTCACTCAAGAAGAACTGTGTTGCTTTACACATGTTGCAGTAACCTCATGCGACGTCGATAGATCCTTTTCACTGTATAAAAAATTCCTCACTGACAAACACAGGAGCTTCACACAAAAAAATCTCAAAAAAGTATTCTCGTGTACTGTAACAAGCTTACGTAATGTAAGAACACTCCGAAACAATATGTTTACGATTAAATTTTATTCTTATTCCCTTATTTTCTGTGTTTATTTGTTTCATTTTTCGTGCCTATATGCTTATTTCACCATTTGATTATACTTACAAATCCGCAAAGTACCGCGAGTACTAGAGTATATGGTACTGGTGTCGAACCCATAGCCTAAGTTACAAAGCGACATGATATTCCGGAGTTAACATTTCTAGCTGCTGTCATTTTTATTGTAAAACTTCTCTCACTCGCCTTTATCCTTGAATACCTCATTAGCATTCTTGCACAAAAGATAATAGCTAACAATTTTAACATTGACGGGTTGGCTTGGTCTTCCTTGGCTGGCCTCTTAATTAAATATTACAAATAGTGAAACATTGTGTATAACATTATCTTGATATGCCTGCATTAATGATTACTATCATTATACCAAGGAACTAAATATCTAATTCAGAGCTGCAAACATAACTTATGATTGATATTTAACCCTACTAATTAACGCGAACTCAATCTAGATGAAAATATTTATTTATTTGTTTTAGGTTCAGAAGTTGTTAAGTCAATGTTTTTAGAAAGCATGTTAATCACACGATAAGCACTGTGAATACCAGTTCTGTAATAGTGCTAAAAGATTTGAGGATCAGGAGAGGTTAGGTCGAACATATTATGTGGAATGGGCATCAATTTCAGAAATAAAAGTTGTTAAGTCGGCCTTTTGGAGTTAGATGTTGTTAAGTCAAGGTGGTGCAACTACACTGTGCCACCCAAGCTCTTTGATATCAGCTGTTGATACATTAGATTAGACATTTAGACATTAGACATTTTTATACATTCCTCAAATGCACTTTCATAAAGTGTATCTGTACTTCGCAATATCATAGCACTCTTTCATGCCTATTAACAGAAATTTTGACGATATTGAGAAGAAGAAACGATCAATGGATACAGTCTTAGTCCCTTCCACATGGGTAAAATTGACCAAACATTTAGTACAGAAGAAGCCCATTGATGTTGTCCATGTCAAACGTCCACTGACCAATAACGGGAAGCATGATGTACTCCAGTCGTTGAAGTTTTTGACTTCAAAGATGCCCTGGACCACATCCTTGTAAGAAGTATTACTGAAATCACTTTAATCCGGGGTATTATTTCCAAACTGGTCACGGAAACCAACATTGCGGCTGGGGGATGCCGAGATGCTGACCACATCTCCTCCCCGTATCGGTTGGATGATCGCCCACCTCTGCCGTGCGTAAGTGGGCGTGAGGCCGGCAGTCGGGTTGGTAGGCCTTGGCCCTCTAAGGGCTGTCGCGCCATGGGTTATTATGTATTTCCAAAGAGTATGTGTTCCGGAAGTTCTTAACACAATGTCTTCTACACTTTATCGTCCGCAGCCTCTTTTGAGGAGAGGAGTGAGGTTGTAAGCCATACACAAGGCATGTGTTAGTGCGAAAAGCACACCAGATACGCTTCGGAAGATTAAGAAGGCAAAATATTACGCTGTTCGTTCATTGCTGGAACATGTCACTGCCAGAATGTATCACATTTTATGACACAGTGACATATGGAAGTGATGTAAAAGAGGATGGAGTGAGGTTTTGATGACAATGTTGTATGTCAATCCATGAAGTGCATACTGGATTAGTCCATAATAGAGATGTATTTGTGAAAATAAAGTAATAGTTTATCCGTGGCTACAAATTATAATATTGTATAATGGAAAAACTCTAACATTAAGAATCAGAAGCTGTTAAGTCAAGTGACTTAACAACTTTTCATCCATTTTAAATAAAAAGTTGTTAAGACCTAATAATAAAATATCCTGTCACACATGCTACATATGTCAAACCGTGAGAAAAGCTTCAACACAGTACTTTGTATCTTCAAAACGGACCCATCACATAAAATTCTTTCATTCCTGCACAATTTTGAAACAATGACTTAGGAATTTCTGCTTCTGACCGCTCCAGTTCAGATTATGATATAGTTAAGATACTTAAACTGTTGTGACATGATACAGCAGTTTGTACTCATGTACAAATAATGTCTGAAAGAAATTGCATCAGTTGAGAGCCACGCCAACTTCCGATACACTGAACGCTTTGCAGATTCACTATTAAAAACATAATAGCCTACGGTCACTTCAGTTACCTTGAGAAGTGCTTTGTACGGCAGCTCAAGGCCAGTAATTACGTTTGCCTATCTATTGGCTCAATATCTTTGCAGCTAAGGTGCGTGGAGTCTGTAAACAAGTCATTGATATTATTGAATTATACAGACGATACTTCTTCTGTAGATGGTAAAGATGATAAACTTCAGGAACTAATCCGCTGTACAAATCCTACAACTAACTCCTTGTGCATTGTGTCTCATTTATTATTTCTGTTTGAAATTAGACCGTACTTAATGAGAGCTTTACTGTTTCCCAATAATTGCATAACTTATAGCCTAGAAGGAGAGTTTCAGTCTCTCAAAATCTGCCGCAGAGATGAATGAATTAGCGCCACATGAACAATCTCTTCGAACCACGTCACAATAATGTCATCACCACTCTCCTCTGTGAACTAGCTTTCTGCGATGTTGATGTACGGGCTGTTCCCACTTTTCAGTCAGTTTTACGAAATGTGTGTGATGCTGCGTATACAGGACGTATCACTCGTGTCACATTGACGCACTCCCAAAATCAAAGCTTTAAAAACTGCTCACATCGCGAAATTCAATTATTGTCGAGTTACAAGAAAGAACTGAAAAATAACGTATATCTATTTCGATGAAAGCCGTACTTCTGTGTTGCATTCCATCGCTTACTCTGTGACAAGTTACTGAAGTGTTTCGCAATTTGTAAAATCCAACGTGGATGCAGTCTCCGAGAGTATTAATATTGGATGCAGGAGGTCATAAACCAGGAGCTTTTAATGGCCACCAAATTAAGAAATCTACTGCATTCAAATCAGCAAATCGAGTTGGCCAGGTAACGAACATCCCTTGACCAATCAATCTATATAAAATTATCATTCAAGTGATTACGCATCATCCGTGTGAAAGAGCTGACGTATATAGTGTAACAACTAAACTTGGATGAAGTCCAGAGGTACATTATCAGCTAAATCATCAAACTATTACTGAAATACTTTAGAAACGTCTTTGCATCGAGATATGGAGGGAAGAAATAGGAACTAAAAGGTGATCATGAATGATTCCACCCCAATCGTTTATGAAGAACCTCTGATGATGTCTGTCCTGTCGAACTTCATACTTTTTCATAGATCTAGCTAAGATTATCATGAAAATTTAAGACACCATCGTGAGTAACCCAGCGTCATTAGTCAATAAGGTTCTCTACTTATTATACATGCGCGATGGCTCAAATCACTTTAGTCAAAGTCTGCCACATTTAGTTCTGGCATCCGCTGAAGGAGATGAAGGAAAATATAATTTTCGAAAAAAAATTCTTCATATAGTCTTATGACTATCGCCTTCACTTACTGCATCTTGTCTTGTGCTAGCAGATGAGTGTACATCCATATCAGAAGAATTCGTTCAGTGTTTCGTAACTCTCTTGGTCCCTCAACATAGGAAATAATACTTCTAAATTGGTCTCCCTCCCTTCCTCCCGCCTTCTCTCTCTCTCTCTCTCTCTCTCTCTCTCTCTCTCTCTCTCTCTCTCTCTCTCTCTCTCTCT